>CM061058.1:3642331-4856442 GCA_030762865.1 Paraleonurus japonicus
TAGTGATGATGGCCCTTCTTCATCCATAAATGTATTTGGAAAATTGTAATGAGTATCTCATTCATCAATTCCGCTTTTCGGACATCCTCAACCACCTTATTCAAATCGCCTTCACCATCTAATTCGATCTTCAACCGTAAAACTCCACGGAATGAATTTAAAACGCTCTTCAATAATTCCAACTTGATCCCACCAATTCCCACCGAAATTCACTCAAGATAGGAAGAAGCTTTTCAGAATTCTATAAAGACTATCACACCCTTCAATATCCAATATATGCAGCTTTTTTCAAATCACATAGACTCTCGTGCAACTCCTTTAGAGACTTATTGAACCTCAAGTCAAGTTGTTTCAAATTAATTAAATTGCCAATTTCCTTTGGAATCTCTTCAATGCTACAATTAAACAAAGAAAGACTTTGCAGGTGATAAAGTTTAAAAATGGATTTAAAATCCCGATCACTTGACAATTTAATATTTACAAAGTTCAATCGTCTCAAATGAATCAGCTTTTTCCATTCCGAGGAATATTTTCATGATTGTTAAACCTTAACACCCTCAAACGCACAAGGCAATTGCAAATATTGGGAAGAGACTCATTCTCGCAAACAAAGGTACAAAATTCATTCACCATGGAAACACGTGAAGGATCACAGACTTTACAAATTGTGCCATTTTCCCTAACCCGACCACTCTCGTTTAGAAATTGAACAAAATCATGTGCTATATCATGCATCTTACACTTTATTATTTCTTCTAAATCAATATCTTTCCCAAAATCTTGAAATAAAGAATGCATTGCTAGAGCATCAAAATACTCGCGCCCTTTAATTTTCATATTAGCAACATTGGACCCCAAATAACCAAGTGACATCCAACTTTTTATTAGGCTCTCAACATCAATATTAGTATCTTTTGAAAATACATAACAATATGAGAAACAACGCTTAAGTGTTGGGGTCAATTCATTGTAGCTCAAAAGCAAATGGGGAAAAATATCTACTTTTGCTTCCTCTAATTCCCACATTTCACTATTCAATACATTTCTCCACTGTTCTATGCTACTCTTAAAACGCAAAAGACTTCCCGAGTTTTTGCGGCAAGAGGCAATCCCTTACACTTTTAGCAATATTCTTTCCAATGTCCACAAATTCCACTTTGTTCCTTCCTGAAAGGGCTATTTGACACAATAAAAACCAACAATCATCGTCTGACTGACAATCTCGGGCGACATATCTCATTTTCCCTTAAGCCCATTATTCTTACAACCCTCTCACTTCTTGACGTCACCAAAATCCTACTACCTGCTCCACCACATCTTAGTGAGTTTTCCAGGGGTTCCCATTTGTTAGAGTCTTCCGTCCAAAAATCATCAAGCACGAGAAGAAACTTTCTCTGAAATACACTCTTTTACTTGTTTAAATAGGACTTCCAGGTTGTTGGTATTGGGAGAAGTACCAACTTTTATGTTCTCAAGAATCCCTTTTGCAATGGCAGCCAGATCAAAGGGATCGGAAACACAAACCCAAATTCTTAATTCAAAAGATTCCTCTACTCGACTGTGGTTACACCTTCGAGCTAGAGTGGCCTTCCTAAGTCCTCCCGCACCCACTATAGATACTACACGGAAGCCTAATTCGTCTTTGCTACCACCAACATCCATAAGTTTGGTAACAAGAAGATCTCTCTCTGTATCCCTACCATAAACTTTTGTTAAGTCGATCATGGAAGTAGTTTGAACTCGCCATGATTCAGGCAAAGTATCACCACTAGGCTCGGAAATCACAAAACCATACTGATCTCTCTCTTTCAAGATCTCATCAAGTTTTTCCTTAACACACAATATTTTTTGCCAATATTATGACGAACTGCAACTTTCTTGAAACACAAACACGAAGATGATGAAGGGATGAAGGAGCATACCTTTTGCTTGGGAAAAGCATCAGATCGATGTTCTTCTATCCGAAGCTTGAGAAGAGCGTAATCCCATTCGTCCAAAACGTCGTCCATTTCATACGCCGTCTGTTCCAGCCTTGACAACCAGTAGTTGATGCTGTTGTCCTTAAATCTTCGATTCTCAGCAACATTCAACACGTTTCTGATGGTCTGCAGGTCCACCGCAAGACGGCGAATCTTCTCCTCGGTGCCTCTCACGAGATTGATATGGTACCGAGCCTGCTCTTCGATGACCAATCAGTCTTTCTGCTGCTGCTGAAACAATAGCGTCCGCCATAGATCACTGCCTTTGATGTATGTGTATTAATTTGCCTTTTGTTTTGTGCTGCTTTGATGAATGGTGGTATCACTCCTTCACATGCCAATAGCAGAGCTCTAGTACCAAAAGTCTAAGGAAATAAAATATTAAAATTAAGAAGATTATTAGCTGGAACCCACATGCAACGTTGACCTTTAATTAAATTGTTTTATGTACATGGTTCCGACTAATTCAATCATAATTTAAAATGATAATTTTTGTGGGTAGTTGTACCAAGTCCTTAAAAATCATAATTTTTGTCCCCTTCTGTTGTAGAATCTCAGCCGTTTGATTTGGAATCTGCAGGTAATTGATGATCAGATTATGTTATCAGTACGCGTGATACGTGAAATTTAAAATGTTATACACTCCGTCCCGCAAAGCTTTCACATATCACTTTAGAAAAAAAGTAATGATTGAGATTTTGAGGGATAATTTAGTAAATTTTTATATATAAAGTAAAAAACTTTATTGGGTTATGTGTGTGTGAGAGTAAAAGTATTGACATTTGTGTAAATTAGGTGATAAAGTTTAAAAATGACTTTAAGATCTTCACAGGATAATTTAGTATATTGAAAGTTCAACCGTCTCAAATGAATTAGTTTTTCCATTCCTTCAGGAATACTTTTATTAAGGCTAAAAATGCCCGCCCTCGAACTTTTATTAAGGCTGAAATCCCTCGAACGCACAAGGCATTTACAAAATTTTGAAAGAGACTCATTCTCGCAATCTAAGGTACAAAATTCTTTCACCATGGAAACGCGTGAAGGATCACAGACTTGACAAGTTGTGCCATTTCCCCCTACCCGACCATTCTCTTTTAGAAATTGAGCAAAATCATGTACTATATCATGCATCCTACACCTTCTTATTTCACCTAAATCATTTTTCTCAAAATCTTGAAATAGAGAACACATTGCTAGAGCATCAAAATACTCCTGCCCTTTGATTTCCATATCACTAACATTGGAACCCAAATAACCAAGTGTCATCCAACTTCTTATTAGGTCCTCAACATCAATATAAGTATCTTTAGGAAATATAGCACAATATGAGAAACAACGGTTAAGTGTTGGGGTCAATTCATTGTAGCTCAAAAGCAAATGGGAAAAAATATCTACTTTTGCTTCCTCCATTTCCCATATTTCACTATTCAATACATTTCTCCACTGTTCTAAGCTACTCTTAAAACCCAAAAAACTTCCCAAAGTTTTTGTGGCAAAAGGCAAGCCCTTACACTTTTAGATATATTTTTCCAATGTCCACAAATTTCACTTCGTTCCTTCCCGAAAGGGCTATACAAAACAATAATAGCCAATAATCATCGTCTGACAGCAATCCCGGACGACATATCTCATTCTCCCCTGAGCCCATCATTCTTACAACCCTCTCACTTCTTGATGTCACCAAAATCCTACTACCTGCTCCACATCTTAGGGAGTTCTCCAAGGGTTTCCATTTATCAGAGTCTTCCGTTCAAACATCATCAAGCACGAGAAGAAATTTTCGCCCTGAAATACACTCTTTTACTTGTTTAAGTAGGATTTCCAGGGTGTTGGTATTGGGAGAAGTACCAATTTTTATGCTCTCAAGAATCCCTTTTGCAATGGCTGCCAGATCAAAGGGATCTAAAACACAAATCCAGATTCTTAGCTCAAAAGATTCCTCTACTCGACTATGGTTATATACCATCTGAGCCAGAGTGGTCTTTCCAAGTCCCCGTACCCACTATATATAGTATGCGGAATCCTGATTCCTCTTGGCTACCACCAATATCCATAAGTTTGGTAACAAGAAGTTCTCTCTCTATCCCGACAATGAACATTTGTTAAGTCGATCATGGATGTAGTTTGAACTTGCCATGATTCAGGCAAAGTATCACCACTAGGCTCAGAAATCACAAAAGCATACTGATCTCTCTCTTTCAAGATCTCGTCAAGTTTGCATATATTATGACGAACTGCAACTTTCTTGAAACACAAACACGAAGAAGATGATGGGATGAAGGAGCATACCTTTTGCTTGGGAGGAGCATCAGATTGACGTTCTTCTAGCCGAAGCTTGAGAAGAGCGTAATCCCATTCGTCCAAAACGTCGTCTATTTCATACGCCGTCTGCTCCAACCTCAACAACCAGTAGTTGATGCTTTTTCCTTGAATCTTCGATTCTCAGCATTATCCATCACGTTTCTGATGGTCTGCAGGTCCACCGCAAGACGGTGTACCTTCTCCTCGGCACCTCTCACGAGATTGATATGGTGCCGAGCCTGCTCTTTGAAGAGAGAAATCAGTCGATTTGCTGCCTCTGAAACGATAGCATCCGCTATTGATGGATAAGTGTTCTTCTAATTTCTTGTTATGTATGTATATTGCTTCTGTGATGCCTTTGAATATGAATGGTAGTAATAGTCCTTATAACCAATACATGATTTTTATGTAGTAGCAAAAGACATTGCTTTTTTATTTCTTTCAATAAGCCAAAGACATTGCCTGGGCCAATTATTTCAACTGTCCGTCAATTATTTATTTCTAGTCACCTTCATTTTTTTATCATTATAATTATTAGTAATATTATTATTCTTATAAATTAATATTATAATATTTTACATTGTAATATTAATTTATAAATGCAATAATATTACTAAGTAAATACTATGGTATTATTGAATAAATGTAATGATATCAATTTTATATAATGAACAAGTTTTATATCAGAGTTTTTTTTTCTTAAAGACATGCACATTTCTCCTTTCGTGAAATTGCTTTCAAATTATTATTTCATTAAAATATATATTCACAATATTTCAACTACTTTCACTTTTTATATATCTATATATGAATGAGTCAATTGCACTTTTGGTCCCATACGATATGCGTTATTTTGGAAAGCAGTCCCAATACTCTCTTTTTCGTCCCAAATAAAATTTTGTTCTCATATATGGTCCCACCGTTAATCGAGTCGTTAAATGCACTAGCACATATGGTTCCAAATGTTATAACAGTTAATCAAGAATTGTTAACTAATGAGTGAACCACACTTTTGGTCCCACAAGACATGCAATATTTTAGAAAGCGGTCCCAATATTCTCTTATGTAAGTCCCAAATTAATTTTTGTTTGCACATTTGGTCCCACCGTCAACGGATACACTAAATATACTTGCACTTTGGATCCCGAATGTTACACCGATTAATGAAGAAAATAGATTATCACACTTTTGGTAAGACATCTCATTATTTTGGAAACGGTCCCAATATTTTCATATATGGTCCAATAGGAAACATTTTGATGGAAAATTAATTTTTACACCTATTTAGTCTATTTCTCCCACCATTTTGATTAAGCTGTTGAACAATTGTTACCTCAAAAAGATACTATGTATTTTTGAAATTTCAATATGTGTTCATTTTTTAAATAATAATTATTTTTATTATATAAACTAACTTTCAGATTTTTAAATTAATTTTATCATTTTATGTAAAAAAAAAAAAATACTATTATTGAAAAATTTCAGAGTAATTTTAAATTTTTAATATTAAAAATATTTAATAACTAAATAAATAAAAATAATGCTTATATTTTATTTGTTTTTAAGTTTTTATAAATTATTAAGATTTTATAAGAAAAATACTCCATCCGTTGCAATTGAGATTGCTTGAAATGTAAAAATAGATGTTATAATTTTATTTTTTCATACCCAAAATAGCACAAAAACACCTATATCCTCTCAAACTAAACCCTTATGAACATCTCTATTTACACCAGAGTGACAATGGGTCGGGCCGGGCTAGGTCCGATTGTGTTTTAGGTTAGATGGGCCATTGAGCTAGCGGGCAAAACGACCAATTTTTTTAAAATAAAAATAATATTATAAATTAAAACACTAAATAATTTATAATAACTTCAAATAATAATTTAATAATCTATATAAGTTTACGAAACAATTCAACTATCCATATCAAGTTAGGTTATTTATAACAATGTACAAATAAAAATCAAACAACTCAAAATAAATGAGTTAATAAGTCCATAATAAATTTAATTTTTATATTTAATGAAATAAAAGATGTACAAATTATTATGATTTTTATAAAAATTTATAAATTCTTTATATTTTAAATAAAACGTATAGTAAATTATTCCAATCATGCAAATAAAATTTCGTAGGGGACTGATTTAAAAAATCGGGACCGTTTTCAAAATATTAGATGCCACTGGGACCCAAAGTGTAATAAGCTTTAAATTTATAACATTTAACGGGCACGTGACGCTCACATGTGTACGCCGTTAACGTCTGTCAAAAAATTGGGTTAAAAGTGAGTGAAATTCTATTTGGGACCATATATGAGAGCAAAATTTTATTTGGGACCAAAAAGAAAGTATTGGGGCCGTTTCCAAAATATCGCATGTCTGTATGTAAAAGTGCAATTGACTCATATATGAATGTATCTGAGTTTATATATTACAGTTATTATATATTGACATTGAAAGAATTTTATAGTTTAAAAAATTGCTTCAAATCCTATAGCTAGAAATAATTTCTTGAACTAAAATTAAATGATATATTAAGTGGAAATTAAATAATAAAGAAAGGGGAGAGTAAAATTAATGCAGTTCAAATATATGGAGTTAAATTTAAATGAGAGTGAAACGTGGAAAATTGGAATGAGAAGAGGGACAATAATTCAAAATGTTTAAATCATTTATATGTTGACTATCATATGTGGACTAAAATTCATATCCTATCATATGTGGACTAAAATTCATATCCTCTCATATGTGGACTAAAATTCATATCTAATTATCATATGTGGACTAAAATTCATATCCTATCATATGTGGACTAAAATAGAGCACGTGAATATCTCATGTTTAAAGGACCCATTTCTTGTATCGTGATTTTAATTGAAGAGAGAGGGGGCTTTTTATAATTAGTAATTTAACGAAAAATCTAATTAAATTTTCATAATGCAACCCTTTGTCAAACTAGGTCAACAATGCAATAATATCTTATGCACCAAAAACCTAGAATCTGATCAATCAATAAGAATATAAAATCAAACCGAAATTAAATTGGCTTTGCATATTAGCTTTTCATTTTTTCCGTGTAAGAATTAAAGCCACTTCAATGTTGGCACCACATGTACACTAAGTGATCGTGGTTTCCTCATTAATTTTACAGCATACGATTGATTTTATTTTAATACTTGTCGGTCCATGTTAACTCATTTGTTATGCCCTAATCATGCAAACCAAATGAGCACTAAAGATACAACCAAACAAGATGTTGGATAATTGATGGAAAAATTAATTACTCTATCTAAAAATGATAAAACAAAATATTAGTGTATAAATTCTGGTTAACGAATTAAGGACATTAACTTTTAAGTTGAGTCAATTTGGAGCATTTCTCGCGCTTGTCTTAGTTTGAACCCGTCGACAATTTGGACTCCACGTCAGTGCCAAATCCAGACTAATTGAGATGTCATATTTTTAAATATCATTAAATGTTAAAAAATTTAAAAATTAGATTTACACGAATTTTCTCGGATGATGA
Source organism: Paraleonurus japonicus (assembly GCA_030762865.1). Classification (NCBI taxonomy): domain Eukaryota; kingdom Viridiplantae; phylum Streptophyta; class Magnoliopsida; order Lamiales; family Lamiaceae; genus Paraleonurus; species Paraleonurus japonicus. Next base: position 3,650,140 of record CM061058.1, read on the forward strand.
TGTCATGAAGAATGTATGGGCGAGTTGGTAATGTTTTTAGGGGAGGAGACTTTGCAGTTACAATCGAAATTGGCCTAAATTGATATTACAACTTAAAAATTAATGTTTTAAATGTACCAATTTGAAATTAAAGTGTCTTAAAATTGTTACCCCTAAAACTAATGGCCTGGAAAAAATTAATCTGATGCATATGGCGTTAAGCAATTGAATCATTCTAATCAAACTGTAGTTTCTTAAGCAGAATTGGACTTTCAATCAAATTATCGTTCAACTCAACTTTTTAAATAATAATTAAAATAATCAGTGAACAAAATTGTTGTAATCGTAATTTCGGTATGCAGACATTCATTGAAACAAAGCTTTGTTGTGATTTATCCATCTTCATACAATTGTCAGTCTTTATAGGTTAGGCAACTTATATGCACAATCCAGAAACAAAAATTTTATTGGAAAAATATAGAAAATTCTACTGAATTAAAAATATATATAATTACAAAAAGATCACTTGCAGTTGGACACAAGAAAAAATTTATAGTATTTTACAGAAGAGAGAAAAGACAATAATGATCAGGTGAAGTTTCGAAAACAATTAATGATGAAGGGTTTGGACATGCACGTACCAACAGTTGTGCAGCAGCATTAATCATGATGACTAACAAATGATGACTTACAAATGAGGTTAAGGCGGGGATTATTTATGGATATGGATTTCCAATCCGAACCATCCTTGTCGCCGTACCGTTGTTTCAGCTTCGTTGAGGCAGATATTTCCAATGTCTTCAACGATGACACCTTACGTAGCAGGCGATGCGGCAGAATTATCAAGCCATCACAGCGCCTAATTTGCAAGTTGGTAAGACGAGGCATTATCGAAAAGGCTGCAGATTCTTCTTCTTCTACGGTTATGTCCTCCCACTCCTTCCAGTTTCTACAACACGATAATGCCAGCGTCTTCAATTTGGGAAATGCAATAATATTCCCTCCTCCTTCTCCTTCTCCTGTTGTTATTCCCAAGAATTCTCTACCCACAATTTCCAGTGCATCAATACTGGAAAGTGTAATCTCTTCCAGGCACAGTAGCTTTCCAAAGGGTGGCAATGACGTCAGGTGTTTGCACGATGAGAGATGAAGTTCCTTTAGTTGGTTGAGAGGCGAGACCATCCAATGTGGAAGTTTGGAGCCCCGTATCGCTTGACTTCCAGTTCAGTAAGATTTGGATGGGGTTGAAGAGCTTCCATTACATCCATCCATACACATGATACTGATGATGGCCCTCCATACGTAAACTTTATTGCGAAACTCGTAATCACCTCATTCATCAATTCTGCTTTCGGATATCCTGAATCACCTTATTCAAATCGCCTTCACTGTGTAATCTAATCTTCAACTCTAAATTTCCACGGAATGAATTTGAATTTAAGCCGTGCTTCCATAATTCCAACTTGGTCTCATCAATTTCCACCGTAAATCCACTCAGTAGAGGAAAAAGTCTTTCAGAATTATATAAAGACTATTACACCATTCAGTATTCAATGTATGCAGTTTTTCAAACCACATAGACTCTCTGGCAACTCTTTCAACTCTTCATTCCAACTCAAGTCAAGGAATCTCAAGTTAATTAAATTGCCAATTTCCTTTGGAATCTCTACAATACTACAACGAAATAAAGAAAGGCTTTGCAGGTGATAAAGTTTAAAAATGGCTTTAAGATCATCACAGGACAATTTAATATGTGATAAGTCCAACCGTCTCAAATGAATCAACTTTTCCATTCCTTGAGGAATACTTTCACTACTGTCAAACCCTTTATGGCTGCTAAACCTTAACACCCTAGAACGCACAAAGCGATTACAAATATTTGGAAGAGACACTTTCTCGCAATGTAAGATACAAAATTCTTTTACCATGGAAACAAGTGAAGGATCACAGACTTGACAAGTTATGCCATTTGCCCCGAGCCGACCACTCCTTTTTAAAAATTGAGCAAAATCATGTACTATATCATGCATCCTACACATTTTTATTACACCCATATTATCTTTTAGAAAATCTTGAAAAAAGAACGCATTGCTAGCGAATCAAAACACTCTCGTCCTTTCAGGTTCCATGTCACCAACATTGGACCCCACATAACCAAGTGCCGTCCAACTTTGTATTAGTCTCTCAACATGAATTTCAGTATCTTTAGGAAATACAGCACAATATGAGAAACAACGCTTAAGTGTTGGGGTCAATTCATTGTAGCTTAAAAGCAAATGGGGAAAAATATCTACTATTGCTTCCTCCATTTCCCAAATTTCACTATTCAATATATTTCTCCACTGTTCTAAGCTATTCTTAAAACGCAAAAGACTTCCCAAAGTTTTTGCGGCAAGAGGCAAGCCCTTACATTTTTTAGCTATTTTCTTTCCAATGTCCACAAATCCCACTTCATTCCTTCCTGAAAGGGCCATACGACACAATAATAACCAACAATCATTGTCTGATAGCAATCTCGGATAACATATCTCATTCTCCCTTGAGCCCATCATTCTTACAACCCTCTCACTTCTTGATGTCACCAAAATCCTACTACCTGCTCCACCACATCTTAGTGAGTTCTCCAGGGTTTCCCATTTGTTAGAGTCTTCCGTCCAAACATCATCAAGCACGAGAAGAAACCTTCGTCCTGAAATAGACTCTTTTACTTGTTTAAATAGGACATCCAGATTGTTGGTATTGGGAGAAGTACCAACTTTTATGTTCTCAAGAATCCCTTTTGCAATGGCAGCCAAATTAAAGGGATCTGAAACACAAACCCAAATTCTTAAATTGAAAGATTCCTCTACTCGACTATGGTTATATACCATCTTAGCTAGAGTGGTCTTCCCAAGTCCCCCTGCACCCACTATAGATACTATACGGAAGCCTGATTCCTCTTGGCTACGACCAATATCCATAAGTTTGGTAACAAGAAGATCTCTCTCTGTATCCCGACCATGAACTTTTGTTAAGTCGATCATGGAAGTAGACTGATCTCGCCAAGATGCAGGCGAAGGATCAACATTAATAGGCTGGGAAACAACAAAACCATACTGATCTCTCTCTTTCAAGATCTCATCAAGTTTTTCCTTAACACACAGTATTTTTTGCCAATATTATGACGAACTGCAACTTTCTTGAAACACAAACACGAAGTAGATGATGGGATGAAGGAGCATACCTTTTGCTTGGGAACAGCATCAGATCGACGTTCTTCTATCTGAAGCTTGAGAAGAGCGTAATCCCATTCGTCCAAAATGTCGTTCATTTCATGCGCCGTCTGCTCCAGCCTCGACAACCAGTAGTTGATGCTATTGTCCTTGAATCTTCGATTCTCAGCATCATCCAACACATTTCTGATGGTCTGCAGGTCCACCGCAAGACTGCGAATCTTCTCCTCGGCGCCTCTCACGAGATTGATATGGTGCCGAGCCTGCTCTTCGAAGAGAGAAATCAGTCGATTTGCTGCCTCTGAAACGATAGCGTCCGCCATAGATAGATAAGTGTTCTTCTTAATTTCTTCTGTGATGCCTTTGAATATGAATGGTAATAATAGTCCTTAACTATAACCAATACATGATTTTTACGTAGTAGCAAAAGACATTGCTTTTTTTTTTTAATTTCTTTCAATAAGCTAAAGTGAACTGCATAGCTGTACGTCAATTATTTGTTTCTAGTCACCTTCATTTAAAAACTGTTCACCGTATTATAATATTTTATCTTTGTGATATTAATTTATAAATGCAATAATATTACTAAATAAATACTATAATATTATTGAATAAATGTAATGATATCAATTTTATTTAATGAACAAGTTTTTATATCAGAGTTCGTTTTTTCTTTATGACATGCACATTTCTCCTTTCGTGAAATTATTTTCAAATTATTATTTCGTTAAAATATATATTCACAATATTTCAACTACTTTCACTCTTTATATATCTATATATGAATGTATCTGAGTTTATATATTACAATTATTATATATTGGCATTGAAAGAATTTTATAGTTTAAAAAATTGCTTCAAATCCTATAGCTAGAAATAATTTCTTTAACTAAAATTAAATGATATATTAAGAGGAAATTAAATAATAAGGAAAGGGGAGAGTAAAATGCAGTTCAAATATATGGAGTTAAATTTAAATGGGAGTGAAATGTGGAAAATTGGAATGAGAAGAGGGACAATAATTCAAAATATGTTGACTATCATATGTGGAATAAAATTCATATCCTATCATATATGGACTAAAATTCATATCCTATCATATGTGAACTAAAATTCATAACCTATTATATCGTGATTTTAATTGAAGAGAGAGGGGGCTCATTTTATTTTCAATCACATCACATCGGTTGGAATTAATAATTGTGACGTCCCAATTTGAAGGTTTTTTTAAAAGGGACTTAAATTAGAAATTTAACGAAAAATCTAAATTTTTATGAATGGACTCGAAATTTTTTAAGATATAATTAGTTGAAATTTTACACGAGGCTTGAAGAATTACATAGATAAAAGATTTACGCAAAAACTCATAACTTTTATAAAATGAACTAAGGATAAATAATTTTGTAAAACTTGCAGTGAAAATAAATATTAAAAATGCTACTTCATCCGTCCCATGATTACTTTCATAGGAGATAGGCACACATTTTTTTTTTTAAAAAAGATAATATATAAGTATGGATTTGAGGAGTGATTTAATAAACTTTTATGTATAAAGTAAAGAGATGAGTTAGATTGTGTGTAAGTGAGGACCCAAAAGTAATGACATTTTGTGTAAAATTTAGAATATTGTAAGGGTGTAGTTTATGAAGGGTATTACATGTTAAAGATGTGAAAATAATTTTGGGAATGACGAAAAGGAAAGTGTGAAAGTAATCGAGGGATGAATGGAATAGTAATTTCTAAAATAAAAATCAATCAACTCAAAAATCACATAATTTGTCTAAAAAAACAAAAATAATTTAACTTAACAAATGAGATGAGACTCGTATGAGAAAGTATATAACAATTTAAAACTCCAGTACACACAATTTTTTTTTTTTTATAAGGAAAAAAGTATTATAAGCTGGTACAAGAAGTACCAAGAATGCATCATAGTTTTTACAAGGACTCAATTATAACTCTAGGATTTCTTAGCCAATCGTAAAGGAAAAACTACGAGATATGTGGAAAAATAATGACACCCAACTCCACAAGCGAATTTTAATCTCTTCGAAAATACTCTCCCAATCAAATATCTTACTATAAAAAATTAATTCATTTCTCCCTTTCCAAATTCGCCAAACAATACACTTCCAAGCCCCCACTGTGATCCTCTTGTCATTCTTATTCATAAACCAACTTCTCATGTATTCAAGCAGCTCACCCAAATTATTAAGAGTAGCCCCTTGAACATTAAACCATTGAAAACATTGATACCATAGCAAATACGTACCATTGCACTCCAAGAAGAGGTGAGAAGCGGTCTGGACCCAAATTACATATCGGACAGAGGATAACTCCACTAGCATCGATAATATTGCGCCTCCGAAGATTCAATCTTGTCGGCGATCGTCCCATGTTGCACGCCAAGCGAGTGCAGACACTTTGATCGGAGAAATTCGGTCCCAGATCCATTTGAACATCTTTGGCTCTTCCATCAGTCGTCTTCGGTCCCAATACCGAGATGACATTGTAAGCGCTCTTTGTGCAAAATCTTCCATCTTTATCCGCTTTCCACTTCCATGTATCAAATATCCCTTGTTTGCTTTTATCCTATTAACGAAATTCACAAAATTGTTAACAATATCGGTTTCTCGATCAAGAATATCTCTCCTCCACCGCCACTCTCACACCCACTCGCCCCAACCCACTGCCCTTTCTCACCAAGTTTTTCTATCCTATTTTCACACAAAGAAAACACCCTCGAAAATTTAATTCTAAGGGGCTGGTCCCCACCCAAACCTCCTCCCAAAAAGAGTATCCCTCCCATCCCCAATCACTCTCTCCAGGTGACCCCAAAACCATTTACCCTTTTCCCCGCCCCTAACTCAATAATGTTCCTCCACCAGCTTGACACAATTCTATCATTATATTTTAGCAACAAGTATTTTAGACCAAACAAATATCGAACCCAAGGGACTAGGAGTACAATGGAGCCTCGAAAACATGCGTTTCCATAGAATTATAGTGGCTAGTCACGATTTCAAAATTAAAGCAACAAAATGACTAACACAAATACGACAATAGATCAAACTAAGCAATCAACAAAGGAATACCAAGGATGAGATAGTAGTGCTCGGTGCAAATAACCAAAGACTCGTCAAATTCGGATCATCAACAATCAAGTGTTCATTCAAAGAGGGATCATAGGGACATCGAGGTGCCAAACCTTCCCGTCGATGTGAGCTCTTGGGAAGATCAACTGTTATCCCTAGAGTAACTTTTATCCGTTAACCAACAATTAATTCAAATAAAACCGTACTTGATAAGCCTAGGTTCGAAATGATCGATTGAGCACGTAGGAATGTAAGAGACGGCACTCTCACCCCCTCACTAATTACAAGCAACAACAAGTAATCAATGTGCCTTAATGAGGTTCTAATTAATCAACCAAGTATCCTTGTGTTAACCAAATATCCACTTCAATCACTTTAGCAAACCTAACACTTATGCATCCATTCAATCAACCAAGTATCCTTGCATCAATTAAATCAATAAACACAAGATCAAAGCTCACCCAAGCAATTAAATCATACAAAGCATCATTAAGACAATTAATCACCTCAACAAATGAACACCCAATCATCAATTCACCAAAATCAACTTATCTAGGGATCATTGCACCCAAGCACATAAGAAATTTAGCCAATCATGGCTAATGGAAAGTAACCCATGAACATTGAGTAAAGGGAAAACATGAACATGCCGAAATCAATGAACAAAACTTAATATAAATGGTAGAAGTCACCTTGATGGAGTCTATTACAACTTGGATGATCAATTCTAGCAGCTATTACACTTGGGTAAATGAAATCTATCAAAATTGGAAGAACACCTATCACTATGTGTTTGTGTGTGTGAAGGAATCTTGAAAATTAAACTAAGGAATTATCTAAGTGTAGAATGTGCTCTAAGTGTGTCCAATCCCTCAATCAGCTGAAACAGGGGGTATATATAATGAGGGCAAAGTTTTAAATAACGAAAATTGCACCTAGGTCCCTCAAAATCGGATAACACAAAAAACCGCGCGAGGCGGTGTCAACTCGGCTCGAGTTGAACCAACTCGGCTCGAGTTGGTCAACTCGGCTTTCGAGTTGAATGATGACAGTCGAGTTGAAACAAGGATTTTTGGGCGAAATCTTGGAGCCCTCAACTCGGCTCGAGTTGAACCAACTCGGCTCGAGTTGGTCAACTCGGCTCGAGTTCATGTGGAACGGGTCGAGTTGGTTTCGGCTTGGCTTCAATGCTTTGAATCATGTTTCCTCCAACTCGGCTCGAGTTGAGTCAATGGGCCCGAGTTGGTGCCGTTCTCGCTCACACGTTCATAACTTAAACTCCCGAGCTCCGATTCAGCTGATTCTTGTTGCGTTTCGACCCTCACTTCTTTGCCTTTCTCATTCTGTGTCATTATCCATGCCAAGTCCTGCAACAAATGCAACACTACCCTTCTCGACTATTAGAATCACAATTATATCAATCACGATGAATAATGCAATGAAATTAGCACAAGTACATATCTAAACTCACATCAAATCATGCACTATATCATCCTAATCAACTCCCCCAAACTAAAAGATTTGCTTGTCCTCAAGCAAAGAAATAAATGATCAAAGGGAAAAACTTTCATAGGCGCACAAATACGTGGACTAATCAACAAAATTCTACAATCAAGTGACTCTCCTTAAATGAATCATCAAGCTAAGAAGTAACTAATCACATTCACATGCATCTTGCTTCAACAATGGTGAATTTGAGCATGCAAACTACCAACTCGCGAGGATGTGTGTTTCACGCTCATCACTCAAAAGTGTATAGGACAGATATGCACTCAAGTAGTCAATCCACATACTCACAATACCATATGCTTGCCAAAAATCTCAATTCTCGACCTTTTACTAGGCCTTATTCATTGAATCAAAGAGGTCTTTTATGGGTTGTCTTGTTGGCTCTTTGGAAAAGGTGGGGAATTTTGGAAGTAGTGACTCAAGACTAGTAGAACAATGAATGTTTCTCATACAATTCAATTCAAACTTTTCACTTCAAGTTCAACAATCATCTTCGTTTGCTTTTTCTTTTTTCTTAACACTTCACAACACCACGTCTTTTCTTCACCATTTGCACTTTCAATCACATAATTGAATTTTTCCTTTTTCTCTTTCTTTTTTTCATTTCACAATTCAATTTTTTCTTCAACCCTTTTTCTTTCTTTTTCTCATCTTTCTCAAAGAAATCACACCACCACACTTATCACTTGCTTTCCCCATTTCTTGTCAACAATTCATGTTCCACCAATCATAGGGACAATAGCTCATTAAGATAGACAAATTGGTTTGAATTTAACATGGCTAGCCAAAGAAAATAGGATTCAAAGCTCAAGTGGGCTAACTATGGAATTCATCAATTTGGTGGAGATACAATTTGGCTAAGTGACTTGATTCTTACAAAGAAAATGCCTCTTATCCCTTTCAACAAATTAGACCTAGACAAGCTTCAAATAAGACCAAGGGCAAGTTCTAGATCATGACCACATGGACGACATCACACACAAGAACATCATCGGGTTAAATGAATACCCATTTATGGCTCAAAACTCCACTGGTTTATTATGGTAGACACATGCTCTCATAAACCAAGTTCCCACAAAAGTACATGCTACAATGAATAAATCACACCCTAACTTGATTCAACCTCCAATTCAAATCACAAGATCACCAATTTCACTCATGAAAAGTCCACAGCTATGATCACCAAGTTCACATGCTCAATTCTTTCAAATAACATTCACTCAATCAAATTTAACTTAAAGATCAACAATTCAATCCACAATTAAAAATAAGTGAAGTCTAATATCAAATCCATACAACCCACAAATCGAAAATCAGTTAAAGAAGAGATAATCAAAAGTCTACAGTCAATAACTCACAAGGAGAAATATCACGACAAATATAGACTGGAAAAACAAAGGAAGTACCACCACAAGGTACTCTGGAGTTCTCACGATCAACTTCATCATTGTGGTGGTTGGTATGGCGGGAAATGTCCTTGACTCAAATGCCAATTATACATGGCTTCTTGCATCCTAGCTTGCTCCAAAAGCATAGTCTCGATTCTCTCTTGACGCTCTTCGACTCCCGTCATCCTCAAGTTAAGTCGTTCCACCCCCTTGTCAAATTTTGTAAATCAGTCCTCCTTTGATATGTTTGCACGATTTGTCTTGGGCAGTTCTCTAGCCGGTGGTTCCTCTTGATGTCCCATAGATGGTTCCTCTTCAACTCCTCTCTCCTCTGTCTCACTTCTTCTTGATGACTCCGGCACATCTCTTCTTCTCTTGTCTTTACGGGGCATCGTCAAGTGTGCTCATCCAATCTCTATGGGCTTGCGAGGATAATTGCCAGTTCCTCAAATTATCACTAAGTACCTCTATAAGCTGCTGGCTTTGGAAGTGGAAATGCATTATCATCTTCGAGCTTAAGGCATAGGACTCCTTTCTTTCTTACAATCATCCTTGATCGCATCAAGGACCCCAAATCTAACCGAGTCTCCCCCTCAATTGGTTCACCAAAATCGACCATACCGAAATGCTTTGAGCAATAGGGGTTATTAATCCACCTATTTGGATATTCTTCACAGGTGCTCTTTGCGCCAAAACTGATAAGTTAGAGACTCCGCAAAGTTGACTTCACACTCACTCGCCATCTTAGACATGACTATTAGTTCATCTTCTCTAACGGCTCCAATTTCATGTCTAGCGTATACCGTTTGAGATAGAACCCATTGCACATAACGGAACACCGGATTCCTAATCAAGGATGCCTTTGAGCGACATGGGTTGTATCTTGGCTGTCGTACTCATTAACTCCGGCAATCTTTATCCAAAAACTCCCGCATTTAGATTATCATGTTCGGTCACGTCCGGCTCTTCCTCTGTATGAAAAATCCTATTAATTTCCCACAAGTAAAGAAATCGGTCTTGGTTCTCGAGTGCAGATCGATCCCATTTCGTCTATCGTTATCACCAAACATTGCATCTTCCAAGGTGCTCAAGAACTCCATGACCAATGACTCATAAGTCGGCTCTCTAGCGTGAGAAAGTTCTTCCATCCTATCCTTTCAAACAGTCCTTCCACTTCCTCTCTTATCCCGAGCGCCTCAACACATGCCTCATCATAATATTTTGTTGCTCTAATGGACATTTGAGCGAGCTCGATGAATCTGTCAACGTACTTGTACCCATCAACCCCAAAGTCTATGCTAAATTCGGAGGGAGTCCGTCTACACCCCTTGTAGCAATCATAATCAATGCATTCACGGACTTCCTCGGCGAATTCCCTATCCTCAACGTCTCTTCGTACCCTTTCTCTTCTTCTCGGCGGCATTTCCTATTCAAACAAGTAAATTAGGCTAGTCTTAAAATTTTCTCCACATATCAAGCATAATCATGAAATTCTCACAACCTCAACCTATTGCTAGAACTATGCAATTTAAACACATTCTTGAAGTCAACAAGTCTAGCAACAAGGCATGTAAGAATATATCTTCACAACTTCAACCCATGAAAATTTCATTATAAACAAAATTCCCAATGGGGCATGCAAAAATCTCACAATTAAACAATTTACCAAACAATTGTTCTAATTATCTCAAGACATTCACAATTTCTCATTTCTCAATAACAATAAATCAAATTCCATGCCTAACCTATGAGATACAAAGTTACCCAATTGGATTGAAATTGAAAGCACCCATCATGCATATTCACCAATTAGTAATTCCTCATCACAAATTAAACAAGAATTAACCATCAATTTCAACAAATTCCCTCTATTCCAAATTAAGCAAAAATAAGACCTAATGCTTCAAATTTTTCAATTCCACACAAATTTGGCATACCCATATCAAATTGACATAAGAATTGGAAAACCCATCACTCAAAAACAACAAATTCATCTCAAATAGGCCACATTAAGCATCAATTCATCCCACAAATAAAAAGCCCCAAAATTTCAATTCTAGGGTTCTTCCACTACTTCACAAAAAAAAAAAAACTCCAATCCTAACCAATGGATGAAATAGAGTAGGAAACATACCTCTTGTTCAATGGGAAATGAAAAACTAGACTTGATACTCTATGGAATTAACTCGATCCGAGTTGTTGGTGAAAAACCAAGTTGAGAGAAGAGACCGTGCGTGTATTGTCTTTTGAAGGGAATGGGGGACTTGAGTTTGAGAAAAAATGAAGAAGAGAGCGAGAAAAAAGAGAAATCTGACTTAAAAAGTCAAAACCCATATAAAAAACCCGTCAAACCCAACTCGGGTCGAGTGGGCCCAACTCGGGTCGAGTTGCACTGCCAAGTTACCCATTTCGCCCAGCTCGGCTCGGTTCGAGTTGCCTCAACTCGGCTCGAGTTGATTGCACTTGATTTTCAGCGACCACCTCAACTCGGGTCGAGTTAATCAACTCGGGTCGAGTTGTATTGACTTTCGGTCGAGTTGGCACCACTGGCACATTCTGGATGATTTTAACCACTTCAACTCGGTTCGAGTTGGCTATAACTTCGGGTCGAGTTGCCTCCTTGATCCATCACGAAATTTTTTCTTCATTTTTTTGCCGTTTTCTCTGCTGAAACACAAACAACACAATATGCAATGCAAATGGAATTGTGGTGATCATACCCCCAAACTTTTTATTGCTCGGCCATTAAAAATTTTGGGCAAAAAGTATACAATGAAATTTGCACTTCAAGCATAAAATCCCCAAACCATTAATCAATCATCATTATCAATCTCACAAGCCCAATCCTAAGCAACATTAATCATCTTCATACACACAGAAAAACCTCAAGACCATCATAAAAGAAGCGGGTAGTGCGCTGTGCGGTGTCATATAAACCCGTGTGCACCGGTGCAATGTCAAGTGCTCAACAAACAAAATATCTAAGTTCGAGCCGGGGTTGCTTACCCAAAACTCACGTATCATGACTCAAAATTGCACCAATGATACCCCGAACTTCTCAACGCCACGTTAATTCCCTCGAAACGCCATCCAAGACCTATCACAAACACAAAACACTTATTAAGACAAAGAACAAACAAAGCAACAAAGAAAGCAAGAAAGGGATGGGTTGCCTCCCATCTAGCGCTATTTTTAACGTCCTATGCCGGACGGAGCGTGAGTTGCCTAACTTTCCTCTAAGAATTGCTCATCCACAAGGCCGATTTGAGAAGGTGCAAAATAATGCTTGATTCTATGACCATTAACCACAAACTTATCACCTCTCTCATTTATCAACTCAATGTGGCCATTAGGAAATGCTTGCACCACCACAAACGGACCACTCCATCTAGACTTTAGTTTTCCCGGAAAAAGCTTCAATCGGGAATTGAATAAAAGCACTTTATCACCTTCCTTAAACTTCTTTTTCTTGATCCTTTGGTCATGCCATTTTTCGTCATCTCTTTGAGCAATTTGGCATTTTCATAAGCATTCTCCCTAAATTCTTGAAGCTCATGGAGTTGCAAGATCCTCTTCTCACCACACAAATCATTATCCAAATTCACCTTTCGAGTAGCCCAATACGTCTTATGCTCCAACTCCACCGGTAAATGGCATGCCTTTCCAAACACCAATTTATACGGGGACATCCCAATAGGGGTTTTGAATGCCGTACGGTAAGCCCACAATGCATCATTTAACTTCTTAGACCAATCCTTCCTTGAAATGCTCACTTTGTTCTCTCCAAGATCTTTTTAATTTGGCGATTAGACACTTGGCAAGTCCATTTGTTTGAGGATGGTAAGGTGTGGAAACCTTGTGTGACACTCCATAACTAGTCAACACATTAGCCAACAATTTGTTCACGAAGTGGCTACCCCCATCACTCACCAATGCTCTTGGCACACCAAATCTTGCAAAAATGTTCCCCTTTAGAAACTTCAATCACGGTTTTGGCATCATTGGTCTTTGTTGCAACCGCTTCAATCCATTTAGAGACATAATCTACGGCTAGCAAAATGTACTCATTGCCAAAGGAATTAGGAAAAGGTCCCATAAAATCCATGCCCCAAACATCAAATAATTCAACTTCAAGCATGTTGTTCAATGGCATCTCATCCCTCTTCGATATGTTCCCACTTCTTTGACACTTGTCACATCTCATCACAAACTCTTTGCAACTCTTGAACATTTTTGCCAATAGAATCCCGATTGAAGAATCTTAAAGGTGGTCTTTTCCCTCCATAATGTCCTCCACAAGGTGATGAATGACAATGAGTCATTATACTTTCCCATTCCTCTTGAGGCACACATCTTCTAATAATGGAATCAACCCCTTTCTTGTACAAGAAGGGATTATCCCAAAAGTAATCCTTCACATCTTTCAAAAATTTCTTCTTCTCATGTGGTTTCAAATCATAGGGCAACCTTCCTACTACAAGGTAATTAGCAAAGTCCGCGTACCATGGCCCTTCTTCTCCATCCTCCTTAGTTTTGATAACAAATAAATGCTCATCCGGGAACTCCTCTTTCACTTCACCCCCTTCTTCATCATACCCTTCATCATGCTCCAACCGTGACAAAATGATCGGTAATTACATTTTCACTCCCCTTCTTATCCTTGATGTCCAAGTCAAATTCTTGTAGGAGTAGAATCCACCGAATAAGTCTTGGCTTAGAGTCTTTCTTCGTCATCAAATACCTTATGGCCGCATGGTCGGTGTAAACGGTGGTTTTCGCACCTACTAGGTAGGGTCGAAATTTATCCATGCATACACCACCGCTAAGAGCTCCTTCTCCGTTGTAGTGTAATTGAGTTGGGTAGAATTGAATGTCTTGGACGCATAATAAATGGCTCGAAACTTCTTCTCTCTCACTTGTCCCAACACCACACCCATAGCCCAATCACTAGCATCACACATCACCACAAAGGGCTCCTCCCAATTTGGTGCCACAAGAATAGGCGTAGAAAGCAATGCTTCCTTTAAAGCCACTGAAAGCAATCAAACAATCATCATTAAATTCGAAAGGAACATCTTTCTCAAGCAAATGTGAAAGGAGTTTAGAGAGTTTGGAAAAATCCCTTATAAATCTCCTATAAAAACCGGCATGTCCAAGGAAAGAACGGATTCCCTTGATGTTTGTGGGTGGAGGAAGCTTCTCAATGGCCACAACCTTGGCTCTATCCACTTGAATTCCTGCATGAGACACATGATGGCCAAGAACTATCCCATCCCTTACCATAAAATGACATTTTTCCCAATTAAGGACAAGGTTAGTTTCTTGGCACCTCTTAAGAACCCTCTCAAGATTAGCTAAGCACACATTATATGAACTTCCAAAAACTGAAAAATCATCCATAAATATCTCCATCACATTTTCAATCATATCATGGAAAATAGACATCATACAACGTTGAAGCGTTGCGGGAGCATTACACAATCCAAATGGCATACGCTTCCACGCATACGTTCCATAAGCACATGTAAATGTAGTCTTCTCTTGATCTTCGGGGCAATCATGATTTGATTGTAACCGAATAACCATCGAGAAAGCAATAAAATGCATGTCCACTCACACGATCCAACATTTGGTCCATAAAGGGAAGGGGAAAATGGTCTTTGCATGTAGCCTTATTCAATTCTCTATAATCTCGCACACTCTCCACCCGGTCAGCTACCCGTGTAGCAATGACCTTGTTGGAGTCGGTGGTAATCACCGTCATCCCTCCCTTTTTACTCACCACATGTAAAGGAGATACTCATGGGCTATCACTAATAGGAAAAATCATACCGGAATCAAGGAATTTAATCACCTCTTTCTTAATCACCTCTTGAATTAAAGGGTTAACCCGTCTTTGAGGTTGCACTATAGCCTTACTACCCTCTTCTACCCTTATTTTATGCATACAAATAGATGGGTTAATCCCTTTCAAATCATCAATACACCACCCCAAAGCACCATTGTTTCTAGCTAGCACAAGCAATAATTTCTCAAGTTCATTAACACTTAAAGTAGAAGAAACAATCCTTTGGGTACCTCATTTCTTCATCTAGATAAGCATACCGAAGGTGATCGGGTAGAGGCTTGAGCTTGTCCTTCTTTTCCTCCAATTTAGGCACCTCTTCTCCTTCTATCTTTAAGGGTAGAAATTTGGGTTGCCCTTTCCATTGATCACATCCCTTCATTTTCTCATCAACTTTGCCCCTACAATCATTAGAAATATGCAAAGAAAATTCATTAGACTCACCCAAATGCAATGCATGCAAATTTCTATTTAAGAAAGAATAAGAATCAAGAGACAAAGAAGAGTTTGAGAAATCTTCCTATTCGTCTTGAATGACCCCGTAATTAAGCTAACGAAGCTAACACTCTCCGCTTGATCACTCTTTTCCAACGTCTTGTAGATAGAAAACTTGATCTCCTCATTGTTGAAACACAATTTGAGCTCTCCATCTTTCACATTGATCATAGCCTCCCCGTTGCAAGAAACGGTCTTCCCAAAATAAGAGGCACATCTTGATCTTCTTCCATGTCCAAAATCACAAAGTCCGCCGGAAAGATGAAGCGATCTACTTTCACAAGCACGTCCTCAACCATTCCCCTAGGCCTCTTAATTGATCGATCGGCAAGCTGGAGTGTCATAGAGACCTCATTAATATCACCGAGATCAAGCCTTTTGTAAATAGAGTAGGGCATAAGGTTTATGCTTGCTCCAAGATCACATAACGCCCACATTGTATCACTTCCACCAATTTCACAAGGAATTGTGAAACTCCCGGATCTTTGAGCTTTTGTGGCACACTCTTTTGAAGCAAGGCGCTACACTCCTCCGTTAAACTCACCGTTTCATGCTCTTGGAGCCTCACTCTTCTTGGAAATCGCATCTTTGAGGAACTTCATGTAGTGTGGCATTTGTTCCAAGGCATCGGCAAAAGGTATGTTGATGTGAATCTTTTGAAGATTTCTAGGAATTTAGCAAATCTCTCCTCCATCTTTTGCTTCATGAACCTTTTTGGAAAAGGAGGTGGAATTGGTGTCTTGGGTACTCCCCATCTATCACAAGGCACATGCTCCTCTTTTCTCTCAACTCCTTGGCCAATTTCCACTTTGGAATACGAGTTGAACACTCCCCTTTTCGAGCACCTTTTCCTTCTTCTTCATCAAGGCTTCGTCCTTCTCCTTCATCATCCCTTTTTCCTCCTCATCTTCATTGAATCTATCAAACTCATTTTCTTCCTCTTCATCACCCTCTTCTTCAATCTCTTTCTTCTCATGAGAATTCTCCTTTTCACACTCCCCTTCTCTCGGCATTGATGGTCCATCGTACTTAGTACCACTTCTCAATAGAATTCCCTTACATTGCTCTTTTGGATTCACCTCGGTATTTGAAGGAAACTTCCCTTTATTTTGTAAATTCCCCAAGGTGTTGGCTAATTGTCCCATTTGGAATTCAAGGGTCTTGAGTTGGTGACCATGTTGAGAAATTTGGCTCCCAAACAAACCCTCCATCTTATCTAATCTTGCTTCCATCTTATCAAATCTTGCCTCGAGCTTAGCATCTTTCTCTTGTCTTCTTGATCAACAAGGCTAACAACTCATCCGTTGAAGGCTTCCCTTCTCCATTATGCGGTTTAGCTCCCGGATCAAATCCGGGTGGGAATTGTACGGCGGCCTTAGGATTTGCATATGAAAAGTTTTCATTCTTACGGACATTTGAGTTGTAGGAGTTGTTACCTTGAGCGAATTATCCTCCTTGTTGAAAAGTAGATGGACCTCCTTGTTGAAAAGAAGATTGACCTCCTTGTTGATACGGGGTTGGAATTGCCCTTGATTGAATTGCTTCCCTCCTTGGTAGCACTTGTTGATATCCTCCTTGAGGTTGCCTTCCCATATAATTTACATCTTCACATGGCCCAACTTGATTAAGAGCTTGCCCATCTTGCATCATTGGAGGAGGAGTGACATCTCTTTGTTGGTTGGCGGTAAGTGAGCTCACCTTATCAATAAGTGTCATCATCATAGACTTCATTAAGTCTCCTTGCTCCACATTGGCTACTCTTTGATTAGGGCCTTGATTGGTATTCCATTGGGAGGCATTGTTGGCTACACCATCTAAAATCTCAATGGCTTCTTGTGAGGTCAAAAATAAGAAGTCCCCCTTAGCACATGCATTCAAATGTAGTTGAGATGCTTCATCCACTCCACAATAAAAGAAGCATATGGTTTTGCTCCTCCGGGAAGCCGTGTTGGGGACACGATATCAACAAATTGTTGAAAGCGTTCCCATGCATCCTTGATACTCTCCTTTGGCTTTTGCTTAAAACCGGCAATCTCATTTCCTTGCTTGGACGGTTTGAGAAGGAGGATAGAATTTAAGCAAAAATTTTTGGTGATCTCGTCCCAAGTGTGCACGCTCCCGGCGGTAAGGTTTTGCTTAGCCAGCTGCTTGGCCTTCCCGTGAGGGTGAATGCAAACATCCTCAACTTCTTAGCATCTTCGGTGACTCCATTAAACTTCATAGTGTCCGCTAGCTCCAAGAATCTATCCAAGTGTTTGTGAGGATCATCTATCCCATCTCTTCCCTCAAATTGATTCTCCATGAGAAGCTTGATCATAGCGGTGCAATCTCAAAATTATTAGCTTGGATATTCGGCCTAGCTATCCCATCGTAATACTCCCGTAGTTGAGGCTCAAAATAAGCACGAATGGGTCTACCTTCCCTTTGAGGTGGGGGATTTTGTGGGTTTTGATTGTTAGGCAAGGGTGGTGGTGGAGGATTGTATGGAGCAATGTAATTTTGGTCTTGATATGGAGGATATGGTGGATATGGAGGTGGGTATGGATATGGATTTTGACCTTGAATTGGAGGTGGTGGATATGGATATGGGTATGGGTATGGGTAAGGATAAGGATTTTGGGGATTTGGTGGATTTTGATGCACCATCTCTTCTCTTTGAGGTTGGACACCTCTCAATTCCACTTGGATGCCTTGAATATTGATCTCCCTTCTCCTCCTTCATGAGCAACCCTCTCTCCATGTGGGGGTGGATCCTTCCATTACTCTATCAAACGTCCTACGATTCCTCCTCCGATTCCTTCTTCTTGGTAGAGCTTCGTTATCAATTTTCAAAGTTCGATCAAGCACCTACCAACAAGAGACCAAGTATCAAATTCTTAAAACAAAAACAACAAAAAATAAATGCCACTAGTAACTCCACTCAACTAGAATTCAAGTTCCACCTAAGTGTCCTCAACTAGTCCCCGGCAACGGCGTCATTTTGATCATTATATTTTAGCAACAAGTATTTTAGACCAAACAAATATCGAACCCAAGGGACTAGGAGTACAATGGAGCCTCGAAAACATGCGTTTCCATAGAATTATAGTGGCTAGTCACGATTTCAAAATTAAAGCAACAAAATGACTAACACAAATACGACAATAGATCAAACTAAGCAATCAACAAAGGAATACCAAGGATGAGATAGTAGTGCTCAGGTGCAAATCACCAAAGACTTCGTCAAATTCGGATCATCAACAATCAAGTGTTCATTCAAAGAGGGATCATAGGGATAACCAACAATTAATTCAAATAAAACCGTACTTGATAAGCCTAGGTTAGAAATGATCGATTGAGCACGTAGGAATGTAAGAGACGGCACTCTCACCCCCTCACTAATTACAAGCAACAACAAGTAATCAATGTGCCTTAATGAGGTTCTAATTAATCAACCAAGTATCCTTGTGTTAACCAAATATCCACTTCAATCACTTTAGCAAACCTAACACTTATGCATCCATTCAATCAACCAAGTATCCTTGCATCAATTAAATCAATAAACACAAGATCAAAGCTCACCCAAGCAATTAAATCATACAAAGCATCATTAAGACAATTAATCACCTCAACAAATGAACACCCAATCATCAATTCACCAAAATCAACTTATCTAGGGATCATTGCACCCAAGCACATAAGAAATTTAGCCAATCATGGCTAATGGAAAGTAACCCATGAACATTGAGTAAAGGGAAAACATGAACATGCTGAAATCAATGAACAAAACTTAATATAAATGGTAGAAGTCACCTTGATGGAGTCTATTACAACTTGGATGATCAATTCTAGCAGCTATTACACTTGGGTAAATGAAATCTATCAAAATTGGAAGAACACCTATCACTATGTGTTTGTGTGTGTGAAGGAATCTTTGAAAATTAAACTAAGGAATTATCTAAGTGTAGAATGTGCTCTAAGTGTGTCCAATCCCTCAATCGGCTGAAACAGGGGTATATATAATGAGGGCAAAGTTTTAAATAACGAAAATTGCACCTAGGTCCCTCAAAATCGGATAACACAGAAAAACTGCGCGAGGCCGGTGTCAACTCGGCTCGAGTTGAACCGACTCGGCTCGAGTTGGTCAACTCGGCTCGAGTTGAATGATGACAGTCGAGTTGAAACAAGGATTTTTGGGCGAAATCTTCTGGAGCCCTCAACTCGGCTCGAGTTGAACCAATTCGCTCGAGTTGGTCAACTCGGCTCGAGTTCATGTGGAACGGGTCGAGTTGGTTTGGCTTGGCTTCAATGCTTTACGAATCATGTTTCCCCCTCCAACTCGGCTCGAGGTTGAGTCAACTCGGCCCGAGTTGGTGCCGTTCTCGCTCACACGTTCATAACTTAAACTCCCGAGCTCCGATTCTGATTCTTGTTGCGTTTCGACCCTCACTTCTTTGCCTTTCTCATTACGTGTCATTATCCATGCCAAGTCCTGCAACAAATGCAACACTACCCTTCTCGACTATTAGACTCACAATTATATCAATCACGATGAATAATGCAATGAAATTAGCACAAGTACATATCTAAACTCACATCAAATCATGCACTATATCATCCTAATCACCCCGCCCTAACTCGATAATGTTCCTCCACCACTTGACACAATTCTATTATTGCTTAACATTCTAATACCCTCCTCCCCCATAATAACTCTAACATATAAAGAACAAATAACTCTACCCCATAAGGACTCCCTATTCGTCAAAAACTCCACAACCATTTCCTAAGAAGACTTTGTTGAAACACCCCAACTCCCTAACCCCTCCCCTCTCCCCCAATTTTTTGATTTGCGAGATAGATTTTCAGCTAATCCATGCCATTTTATTGTTACTCTCACACCCCCAAAAGGAAGTTACGCTGCAAAGAGATAAGGTTATCAATGACTTTCTTGGGAATTCGATAAAAGGACAAGCGGTAGATCGGAAGTGAAGAAAGAACCGATTTGAGTAAAGTTAACCATCCCCGAAAAGAAATCTTCCGTTGTTCTCATTTCTTCAATCTCTTCTTCATTTTAAACATGAGATCGAGCACTCCTCCGCCCCTACCGTGATTTATCCCAACTCTAATTCCAAGAAAGGAGAATGGTATAGATCCCCTACCACAATGCAAAATGTTTGCCATCTCCTCAATGAGCCGCTCTCTACATTCAACCCCATCAAGCTACATTTTTAAAATTGACTTTGAGTCCCGATAAAAGTTCAAAATTCCTTAGAACTCTCCTCATTGTTAATGCATTCTCCTTAGATGCCACTCCCGGAAAGATTGTATCGTCTGCGTATTATAACGAGAGGGATTTTAATTTCTGCTACTACCTAATTCTGCTGCGTCGAAAAGACCTTGATCAAGCGCCTGGACATCAAAATACTTAACCCCTCACGCTAAAAGATATAAGAAAGGTGAGAGATGATCACCTTGTCTCAATCCTCTTTCAAGTTTGAATTCTCTGGAGGGGACCCATTCACAAGCACGGAGGCGCAAGGCAGAAACACACTGCTGAGATGTAACGCCCGAATCCGAATAATTCCACTTACTTATCCAAATTCGAGTCGTCACTTAGTGAAAAAAAAGGGAGAATTTTTTTAAAAGGAAATTTGATAAAGGAAAATGAATGAGGGAAAAATAATTGAGTCATTCTTAACTTAGTGATTTCAGCGTTTAACTAAATCCAATCATTAGCGGGAATCATAATTAAACTAATTAAAACCGTAGCAGCGGAAAAATACTAGCAAGCTTAAGGGCCCGACGTAAGCCCATGTTTAGCAAATCTTGGTAAAGAGTCTAAATTAATAGACGGGAAAAATAAAAGCATTAAGCATTTAAATATTGGTGGGGAAGGTGAGTCCACGCTGCTCCCGATTACTCCATCGGCTACTTTGAAAAATATTTAAAAAGGGCATGAGAATTTGAATTTCTCAATGTGGGTAGCCCGTACACTATCATGCATAAAGTTTAGTATCATAAACAGCATCATATTATTACGAATAGTAAACACCGAGATGGACCACCTCCGCTCGCCGAGACGGACCACCTCCGCTCGTAAAACATAAATGAGACGGACCACCTCCGCTCATAAACAACCGAGATGATACCAACATCGCTCGTAAAATTGAGATGGACCACCTCCGCTCGTAAAACATGAATGAGATGGACCATACGCTCATATACAACCGAGATGATACCAACATCGCTCGAAAAACCGAGATGGACCACCTCCGCTCATAAACAACCGAGACGATACCAACATCCTCGAAAAATCAAGACGGACCACCTCCGCTCGTCAAACAATACGATTTAGCAAATGATATTTCAACTATAACATAAATTAAGGCAATACGGTTAGTGTCACCCACCTCGAATAAAGTTCGAAAAGTACAACTTAAAAGGGGAAACGTCCGAGTTAACCACCGACCGGTCGTACTCGTTCCTAAAGAAATTTTTGGTTTAGTTTCTTATCGAGGAATATATTTATGCATACGGTCGTTGGTCTGAAGGACTTTTGGTCACTTACACGTCTTTCGTCTTTTAGTCGTAAATTATTGAAATTTTAATCTTTTCGACACACTATATATATATATATATATTTAGACTCTTACTAACATGCTCCTAAATGTGACACGTAAAGCGGAAAACATATTTTTTCCAAAAAGAAAGTAACGATTTAAGCATTAAGATAAACTTTCATTGCCCATTTTCGACTTTGGGGCATTTTTCTAAAATATAAATAAATTATCTAAAAATTTGGCAAATGTACAGTAGGTACTATCTTGAAGTGTATATCACACATAAAATATGGTCTCATTAAAAGGTATACGGAAATTGGGTTTTTGAATTTATTTTTCTAAGACGAAGCAGTGATCCCACTATGCCAAAATCTGGCTACGACGACGGTGAATCCAGTTGTCGTAGGGGTTTTTTCACCGTCGTCTATCAACCCGATGTCTTAGGGTCTGGGTATTCGACAACGGTTTTCACCGTTGTCGAGGTGTTTACCACATCGGTTAATGAAGTTATGACAACGGTTTTTCACCGCCGTCGTAGGTGTTTACCACAACGATTAATGAAGTTATGACAACGGTTTTTCACCGTCGTCGTAGGTACTTACGAGCGGTTAATGAAGTTATAACAACGGTTTTTCACCGTCGTCGTAGGTGTTTACAACAACAATTAATGAAGTTATGACAACAGTTTTTCACCGTCGCCGTAGGTATTTACCACAACGATTAATGAAGTTATGACAACGGTTTTTACCGTTGTCGTAGGTGTTTACCACAACGGTTATTGAAGTTATGACAACGGAATTTCACCGTTGTAGGTGTTACCACAACGGTTAAAAACCGTTGTCATAACTTCATTTCACCATTGTCTTAGGCTTTTACCACAACGGGTTACTACCTACGACTACGCTTTTTTCCGTTGTCATAACTTCATTTCACCATTGTCTTCGCCGTGCGCCGCGCTTTGTTCGACGAAAGTGACGATGGCAATTCTGCTGTTGTAGAAGCGGCGTACGACAACGGCGGCGAATGGTTGATCTGTAAGTGACGACGGCGACGAAGTCGCGGCCGCGCGGGGTGAGTCGCGGTGGTGAGCCGGTCGCGGCGATCAATTGTTGGGTCATCGCTGAATCGGGTGGCGACGGTGGCGGAGTGGATGGCTTGTCGGCGGTGGTTTTGAGGTGATTGGGTGTGATTGGGGTAGCGCGATCTGCAACAGATCGATGGAGAAGATGATGGGTGTACTCATCCGATTTGTGGGTGTAGTTGGTGAGTGCACTGCCTAATCTGATGGGTGTATGCTTCAAACCAACAATTTAAACTCAAAACACCAAATTAAATAATTAAATACAATTAGCCAATTAAATGTGAATTAACATGAAAATGATATCAAATTGAGACAATTAAGCACACAATAATCATGCAATTTTCACACTAATCACATAATTATAATGTTGAATGTGCAAATTTATAATGTTGTTAGGTTGTGCAAGTAAAATAAGCATTGTGCAAGTAATTTTCTTGAAATTGCAAAATATAAGAACTATTGTGCAAATATGTTTGTTAGGTTGTGGAAGTAAGATAATTGAATGTGCAAAATAAAATAAGCATTGTACAAATAATTTACTTGAAAGTGCAAAATAAAATAATTATTGTGCAAATATGTTGTTAGATTGTACAAATAATTTACTTGAATGTGCAAAATAAAATAAGCATTGTGCAAATAATTTACTTGAAAGTGCAAAATAAAATAATTGTTGTGCAAATATGTTGTTAGGTTGTACAAATAATTTTGAATGTGCAAAATAAAATAAGCATTATGAAAAATTTATGTGCAGCAAGTAATTTTAAAAATTGGTTGAATGCTTCTAAATTTGTTAATGGGTCTAGGATACCAAAACTCACATAATTAAGTGACATTAGCATATAAAATTAAAAGGTTGACAAAAAAGCATATAAAATTAAAAATTTTGAAATATATTTGCACAATAATGCTTGCACAATACTGAAAAAAATTGAATAATGACGAAACATATTTGCATAATAAGCTGAATTTTTGCACAATACCAAAAATATTTGCACAATAATGAATTTTTGCACAATACCAAAAAATATTTGTACAATGATTAGGGTGAATTATTGCATGATAATCGTGTGCTTATTTGTCTCAAATTGATATGATTTTCATGTTAATTTACTATTATTTGGTAAAATTGCATTTAATTATTTGATATAATATTTTGAGTTTCAATTGCGATTTGAGACAACTTTGAATGCAAATTGAGGATATTTGTAATCTTCAAATTAATTGAGCAACTGCATGGTATGAAAGAGGGTCGAGAGACGGTCGTAACGCAAAAAGAATGAGGTCCATCGGAGTTCGTGGTGAAGGAGATACGGTCAAACGAATTTGAGACGGCGGAAAAACAAACTACTGCACCCAAAACGATTCACCCACCAGATTAGTGAGTGCACCCACCAACTACACTCACAAAATTGATAAGCACACCCCCAGCGGATTTTGCAGATCTGCGCAGCCACAGTTTCTCCCCCAATCTGCAAAATCCCAAATCAACACCAAGAACCCACCGCATCAACCACCATTCCAGCAACCCAAACCCATCATCGACGATCGCGGCGACAATCACCAACACCACCACGACATTCACCATCCACCGCCACGGATCCATAGAACACGGCGCAGCGATTCCTCGCGGAGTCGCGAATCGCCGCCATCGCTCATGCCACCAACGTGCCGTCGCCGTTAAACATGTCCGACGCCCATGAGAGGAAAAGGAGAGAGAAAATAAAAGGAGATATGGGATATTTAAAGATAACAATAAGAAATCTAACGCGGTGGACATGTCCCATTATCCGGTGTTCGCCGCCGTCTCTTTTCGCCGGTGAACATGTCCGACGCCCATGAGAGGGCGGTTGTTCTCGAAGCGGCGATCGCGTTGCCCCTCGGCGCTTGCCCAATAATCATGTCAATGGGACTGGATTATAGATCGAAGGAAAAAGAAACAAGCTTGTCAAAATTGGTATTATTGAGAGAGAGAAGCGGCCTTAGCCGAGAGAAAGAAAATCTCGAGATTACGTTGAGTGAAAGAGGAAACTTCGGGAGGATGAGAGAGAAAGGGTCAAGAACCGAGAAATAAGAATAAAGGGTATTTTGGTCCAACCGCAAACCATCAAAAATCGTTTGTACCTCAGCGTAAAAGGTACTCAAATCGTGTACCTCGCTGTAATTAATTCTTATAATTATTATTATTATCACATATATATTCGATTAAATTGTATACTATATTTAGTATATTTATTATTATTTTATAATTATTAATATTGTATATATTCAATTAAATTGCATCCTATAATTCACTATATACATATTATCATTTATTATTGTTATTATTATTATTACATATATATATATTATCATGTTTATAATTATTATTATTATTATCACATATATATTTAATTAAATTGTCAACTATATTATCATGTGTAAATATGTACTCTTAAATAATTAAAATTAATACTTTAAATAAATAAAATTCATCATCTTAATTAATTAAAATTCATACTCGTAAACTTTTAAAATTCATAAATTCTTAATTAACATTGAAAAATTCATAGTTTTAAACACGAATAATTCATTCGGCGCCGCTAGAATCCGGGACCCACGGGATGGTGATCCGAGAACCACACGGACCACCGAGGGAATATCACCACTGTAAGGAACCCTACAACCCCGCATCATCTCCTCGGAATTGACGTTGCATGTCGCTGAAACTCGGCTCGCATCTCCGCTCGCAAAGCTGCGTCTCTTCGCCCATCTCCTCCCGCACCTTCTCACGCTCCTCTTGGAGCATCCGGTCGATATCACTTGGGTGTAGCCACTAGGAGGAGTACTCGATGAGCAAGAGCCGGAGGGGATGCGTCTGGACTTACGGTGACCAAGACCCCGAACCCTCCCGTGTTGTTTTCCAACCAGTATTGACATAGATCCGTGATAAGTCGGGTTGGGGTTCGGAGCTCGACCCGGAGGGCCGAGGCATCTCGGGAGGCCACCTCTTGTACTTCATGCTGCATTTTAATATTTCCACAATTAAAATTTTAGATTACAAAAATAGACATATATATAATTTTTTTATAAATTATTACATAATATAAAATGAAAATACTTACAAGTGTGTCACTAATAGCTCCGTAGGTGTACTCCCCTTCACCACGGTTGTGGTAATGCCGTATCTATGTCCCAGTCGGTGGCGGGCCGTCCATGCTTCCCCTCCCGTATTTATTTAATTAGAACCACATATTTAATTAAAATATTGAACTAGCATTAAAAAATTACTTACAAAGTCATACTCGGTGATCCACGGGATCCGCCCCTATGCGAGGAGATGCAGTACCCTCGCCTCCGTGCCGACATTCTATTCCTCCTACACTGCTCGCTCTTTGACTTCACCTCTTCTCTATCCCAATAATCAAGCAAAGTGCATTGAAAATGGCTTCATCCCATCCAGTCTCTAGTTCTTGGTGACCCACAACGTTTTCACGTTGTTCAAAGCATATCGGTGTATCTTTCACGCCTCTACGAACGAACAACTCATACACCTCCGTTGAGTTAGTAAGGGCAGGTGGTCCCACCTAGTCACTCTCTGCCAAACAAAATATTATTGTACTCAATAAGCGTTAAAGTTTATAAATTAATCAAAATTAAATAGCGAATAACAAAATATAATATACCTTAAATGACTCCCAAAGACGTCTGCGGCCTCTCGGGAGATATCATCCAGAAAGTGAATGCACCGACCTCCATATATCGATACATAATCTCCCGAATAGTCCTGGATACCGTATTCGATGGCATCATCCTGCTAAAAGGGAATAAACACGCGAAATTAATAGACATATAAATATGACACGCTTTATTATTCACAAGTATTTAACTTATGTGCCCCTGTAGATCCATATATCTAGGATCTCCCACATGAGTTGGAGCTAGAGTTGGAGCCGGAGCCGGATAATGGTCCTCATAAGCCTCGTGGCCGACAGCCTCGTCCTCTTCATCTCCGCTGAATAATCGGTACTGATCGGTACCACTGGCATGTCGACCCCTCGACCCAGACGTCCGCTCGACCCTACTCCCGGACCCAGATAGTCCCCTCGATCCAGACGATCCGCTCATCTATAATAATAATTAAATAAAATCACATTATTACACTATTCAATAATAAATAATTCATAATATATATAACATGCAAATGAAACACACATAATTATTACATTACTCAATAATAAATAATTATTACACTATATATTCAATATTCATTTGAGTCTGAATCCTCCTCCTCCTCCTCCTCCTCCTCCTCCTCCTCCTCCTCCTCATCATCATCATCATCATCATCTTCTTCTTCTTCTTCTTCTTCTTCTTCTTCTTCTTCTTCTTCTTCTTCTTCTTCTTCTTCTTCTTCCTCTTCTTCTTCTTCCTCTTTTCCTCTTCTTCCTCTTCTTCCTCTTCTTCTTCCTCCTCCTCCTCCTCCTCCTCCTCCTCCTCCTCCTCCTCCTCCTCTTCTTCTTCTTCTTCTTCTTCTTCTTCTTCTTCATTATTTTCAATATCAATTAGTGCACCGTTGACATCTTCATTATTTTCAATATCAATTAGTGCACCGTTGACATCTCACAATATGATTGGATCATCATCCGTTTGCACAACATTAATTTGGGACTCAAGGTCGTCTTGAAAGGGGAAGCTCTTGTTCATTCGTTGGCACGGTTTTGACCAAGGATCTCGGTTTGATTTTGCAAACGACCAACCATTCACGTCTACGCTTTCCCGGGTACTTGCAATAGTAAACTTGAGTGGCTTGACTTGCTAACACAAAAGGATCGTAGCAGCCGTATCTTCCCCTTTGATTAACGTCCACAAGTTTGTAATGAGGATGTACTCTTGTTCCATTCGGCACAGACGGATCAAACCATTCACAATTGAACAACAACATTTTTCTCAATACGTCCGGGGTACTCCAATTGCACTACTTCCTCGAGTATCCCGTAGAAATTATTCTCATCTCGCATCATAATTTTTACCCTTAATACAAACTCCACAATTTGAAGTAGATTTGGATGAGCCATAAGTTCGTGTGTGAAATTTGTAACCATTCACGTAATATCCAGGGTATGTGGTGACACAACTCGAAGGACCGCTAGAAAGATCACGTATCCATCAATTTTAAATATTGTTTACCCTTACAAGTTGTTGAAACCACGATGCAAACTCCTCTTGTAGTCTATCATCTTGTTCACCTACGAGAGTCCCGGTTGGAATTTTTGATTGCTCGGAAAACATACTACAAAAGGTGATTTGATTATTTAATATACGGATTGACGTTATAATTAACAAAATTTGAACATTAAAAACTTACTTGATATACGGTTGTAACTCGAGACAATTCATTAACACGTACGTATGAGCCGTGTTTTTATCTTCATCTACAATCCATCTTTTGTTCATCTTTCCAAGATGTCGACCAGAGGTATAAATATGGACAAAGTACCATTCGCTAATTGGGGTACTTCGCCATGACCATCGTAATTACGAGGTACATTGTGCCGCCTCGTCTGAACGTGATCGCCAAAATAGAGGGAACAAAATATTGAGGCCTCTTTTCATT
Source organism: Paraleonurus japonicus (assembly GCA_030762865.1). NCBI lineage: Eukaryota > Viridiplantae > Streptophyta > Magnoliopsida > Lamiales > Lamiaceae > Paraleonurus > Paraleonurus japonicus. Next base: position 3,678,876 of record CM061058.1, read on the forward strand.
AAATACGCATTTGCAATCAATGCTTCAACATGCGCCTTGTTACCAACACCGAGCTTTAAATTGTGAAGATATCTAATTAAATGAATCAAGTGTTATATATATAATATAACCGTTTTAGGTAATCAAATAATTTAGAGTTATACATTACCTCTCAAATGGATACATCCATCTATACCGCACAGGACCAACTATCCTTGCTTCGTATGCAAGGTGCACATGCAGATGCTCCATCGAATTGAAGAAGCCGGGCAAAAAGATACGTTTTAACTTACACAATATAATCGAATATTCTGCTTCCAATCGAGCCATGTTCTCAATCGTAATGGATGTAGAAGTTAACTCCCTAAAGAACAAACTAAGTTCGGTGATTGCTTTTCACACATTCGACTACAGAGTTTCACGAAAAGCAATCGGGAATAGTCTCTGCATAAACACATGGCAATCATGACTCTTCATCCCAAACATCTTCAATGTGCATCACTTGTGTAGAACAAATTATCAAACACATTTTTTTCAATGTGCATCACATCCAAATTATGCCAGATCAAGAGGGTACTCCTATATGGAAAATCTTAAAAATACTTTTCTTCCTCCACCACCATCTAATCTTTTGTTGTGGGCCTCAAAGACCCTCTTCTGTCACTTTTCCGGTACCCCCACCCAATCAATTTCTTGTAGAAGCATTTCACCTGTTCGGATGGGTGGTAGGTCATCCGTAACTACTACATTCTTCATGAATGCAGTCTTGTTCTGCGATACGGATGTCCCCTAGGTAAGAACTTACGATGGTTATCAAACCACATTTGTTTGCATCGAGTCTTAAAGTGAAGGCATCGGAGTACTCAAGCACAATATGGACAAGTAGTCCTTCCAGTGCTTCATCCAGATAAAGATTGAGTAAGCCGGAAAGTCGCTATTGGTCCAGATTAATGCGGCTCGCATCATAAAATTCTCGCTTTCTAGCAACATCATATGTTTCTACCCCATTTCCCCACAAAGCATGTTCAAATCATGAATTAGTGGTCAGTAAAAATACATCTAAATTATCCTTTGGATTTTTAGGACCAGGCACCAAAACCGTCAAAAACATGAATTGTTCTTTCATGCACAACCATGGGGCAGATTGCACGGTGTCACTATCATCGACCATGACGAATACTATTTTCCCGATCGCCCAAACGGCTAAAAATTATCGAGTGCTCAAACCCACCTCACATTCCGTATTTCAACCGCAAAATCATGATATGAATAGTCCGTGTGTTTCCAAGCCAACGAATTTGCGGGGTGACGCATAACACCAGCCTCATCATTATAGCAACTAGCATGCCATATCATATCCTTAGCGGTAGTATTAGATCGATACAGTCTTTGCAATTGAGGAATAATAGGAAAATAGAACATCTCTTTGAAAGGACTGTTCTTTTCCATCGACCATCCACACCACGCCTAGCAGTTTGAATCGTGACCGACCACAAACCTTACAAGATTCAAGTTCTGCCTCGCACCCCAATATATCATATAATTATTTGCACAACAATCAATCCTCTCTACGGAAGACCCATCCCACCCATCAATTGTTTAGTATCGAAAATTTCTTGGGCACCAGGTTTTCTCGGAGGGCAAATCTCACTAATCAAATCAACTTTTGATTGTAACCACTTTCAGACGATCTGTTCTTAGTTTTAATGTTTAAAAGACGGGCATTGAATGACAACCGAGAATGAGACTCGCAACTGTGATAGATCCCGATTATTTGCCGCACGAAGCATGTCAAAAATGTGCAAAGATGCCGATTAGGAGGTTCCTCACTAAGGGGCTCTTCTTCCACATTTTGAAAACTAATATTAGGACCAGAAGTTAAGTTCATCATCATATTATGGTACGAGCTAGATGCTGCGGTTGTCGTCAACTCTATATGAAGTCGACGGTGATCATAGTTTCGGTGTGGTATAGAATTCCAATTTTGCTCACCGTGCAAAATCCAATTGTGATAATTAGACATAAACCCATGCCTAAACAAATGTGATTTCACGTCAATGGGTTCTCTAAAACCGTGGTTCCTACATTTGAATTTCGAGCAAGGAGACCTAATCTTTCCTCCACTCATCCATTTCGGGTTACTAGTAGCTAATTCTATAAACGATTCAAGTCCACTAAGAAATTTGGGAGATATCATGCCATTAATCGTTCTTGGACCATACATCCAACTACTGACTTGAATAATTCATAGGAATCTGTTTGTATTAATGAAGATTCAAAATTTAATTAAATCATAATTAATTCTTCAAGTTAATATATTTTTTCCTAATATTAATATATATATTTTCTATAAATTTCTGCAGAGTTTTGTTTTATTTTATCGCATTCCCAGCTTAATATATCAAGTTAATTCCTAGTGCATCCATTTCCGACTTAATTAAAATTAATCAAGTCGAACGCACATTCTACAACAAACAATACCTAACAATTCACCAACCCTCAACTCTAACATCAACTTGAATCGAACTTCGATTCAATTTTCAAAATTAATATAATTGAACTATCATGCAAAATTAGATCGAACATAGATCATCATACTCAATAAATTATAATATCATGCATGCAAAATAATTTTAAATCAAATAATTATTATAATTAAATTAAAATCATCTTTAAATAATTAATTAAAAAAATATTTACGGTGATAGTGGTTGCGTGTATATAGTTGCAATTTGCGTACCTACAAATATATAAATTATAACAATTAAATTAAAATTATAATAATATTAAAAATAAATTTATATAATTGCATACATACTAATTACTCTAAATAAAATTAATAATTTTATACCACTAATTATATAATTGCATATATATTAATTAACTCTAAATAATTAATAATATTATACTACTAATTATTCCTAAATAATTATTAATAATTAAAATACACATAATAATTATAAAAATTAACACTAAATAACTAATCAATCATTTCCTATACATGCTTATATATAATAACAACAAAATTAGCAACAAAATTACACAAATACATGCATTTGAAAAAATACAAAATTTGTAAAATAACAACAAAATTAACCGATTAAATCATAAAAACTCACCGTAGAAATATTCCCGGAACAAGTAGAACAAAGCCCAACTATTGTACGGTCCAATTTCGGCGGCGGCGGTGGATGACGGAGGCGGCGCACGGCCGTGTTGAGAAAGGGGATCTCCGTGGGGAAGAAACCCACTTTGGACTATATATATGGGCCTTACCGAGGGGCCCAGCGAGGGAAAAGGCCCCTGTAATTTTAAATGGGCCGAGGGGGTGTGGGCCCTCGCTAATATTTGCCGAGGGGTGTTGGCCCTCGCTAAGCCTTGCCGAGGGCTGTCCGTCGTTAAAGTGGTCGTTAATTAGCGAGGGTTGTTTTCTCTCGTGTACGCCTCATTAAAAATCCTCACCTCGCCCCTCGTTAATTAGCGAGGGTTTCCGCCTCGTTAATTCCCTCGTTAAAACCAGCGTGTTTTGTAGTGAACTATATGATTAGTTGTACAACAAATCAAATTATGTTGAACAACATTAAAATTGCAAACTAGTATAATAAATTGAATTACACATAAATTTAATTGTAACGTAACAATGTTTAGTGGAACAACAAATGAAAAAGTCACATTAAACTAAATTATAAGAAAAGAAAAAGAAGCATGTTATTTACGATTTTTTAAATTACTCCAAATTTTGTAGAATCGATCCTATATTCAACACCTCAAAGTAGCAATTACGATGAGTACACCCACTTTCTTCTTCCCCAAAACCGTCTCACCGCAACCACCATTCACCATCTCTCATGGCCATCACAGCCTCAAAACATACCCACCTACCTCGTCGCCGTCGTCAACAATGCTAAGTGCCTACACCGACATACGCCGGCATTCCATAGGTCGTGTGCAGCATTCCGTCCTCCCCGAGATGCTCGAAAAACACACTCAGCCCGAAATCCATCACTTTAAGATTCCCATCTTCATCCAGCAAGAGATTTTTCGGCTTCAAATCACCGTAGTAAACGCTGGCCGTGGCGTAAATCGATCCCCTTTACCACAATTTACTAGAAGGAAAAATAAAAAAATCTACACACTCTTAATCGCTAAAATAAACCCAATATCAAGTAACAAATCAGAAGTGAGAATCAAAACCCACTTAGCATAACCCTTACAAAATCAAGAATCTTCAATCAACCTAAGAAATCAGCCAAAAACAAACCAAATCTTGGAGCCCGAGAAGATGAAACCCAGTACAATTATCTCGCAAACTTCACGTGACCGTCGCCAATCTTCTCCAAAATCCGATTTTGCCGTTTCTTTGGCTCCGCCCGTCGTCGCGTCATCGTCGGTGTAGAAGGGATTAGGATCTGTTAGAATTTGTTGTGAGAGAGAGAGAGAGAGAGAGAGAGAGAGAGAGAGTTGAAATGGAAGAGACCAAATTCCGTCACAAATAATGACAAATTATTGTCACATGTGCGATGCACGTGGCCGAAACAATGCCATTTTTTGCTATTTTTTGACATATGGGACGAAATTGGATAAATTCGAATTGTTATGGGACTATTTCAGAAAAGTAAAATGTTATGGGACGAAATTGGATAGATTCGAATTGTTATGGGACTATTTTAAGAGTAAAATGTTATGGGACAAAATTGGATAAATTTGAATTGTTATGGGACTATTTCAGAAAAGTAAAATGTTATGGAACTAAATCAATAAAGTAGGAAAGTTATGGGACCAAATTGGTTTTAATCCCATAAATAAAAAATATAGGGTAGAGGGCTTTTGGACATTAAGTGTATTGGAATGTAACTATGAACAATATTTGTATGATTCTGCTATGTTAATAGTTAATTTGTACTAGGTTGTAATAAATTCTAATTAAAATGATCAGTGAACAAAATTGTTGTATTCGTATGCAGACATTCATTGAAACAAAGCTTTGTTGTGTTTTATCCTTCCTTATAAAATTGACATTATTTATAGGTTAGTCAACTTGTATGCACAGTCGAGAAACATAAATTTTATTGGAAAAATTTAGAAAATTCTAGTTAGTTGAAAATATATATTACTACAAAAAGATTACTTGCAGTTGGACACAAGAAGAAATTTATACAGTATTTTACAGAAGAGAGAAAAGACAATAATGATAAGGTGAAGTTTCGAAAACAAAGATGAAAGGTTTGGACATCCACGTACTATGTAACAGTTGTGCAGCAACATTATTGCCCAATGAGGTGAAGGTGGGGATTATTTATGGATATGGATTTCCAATCTGAACCATCCTTGTCGTTGTACCGCTGTTGCAGCTCCGTTGAGTCAGTTATATACAACAACTTCAACGATGACACCTTACGTAACAGGCGATGCAGCATTATCAAGCCATCACAGAACTGAATTGTCAACAGGGTAAGACGAGGCATTATCGAAAAGGCGGCAGATTCTTCTTCTTCAACCGTTATGTCCTCCCACTCCTTCCACTTTCTGCAACCCAATAATGTCAGCGTCTTCAATTTGGGAAATGCAATAATATCCCCTCTTTCTCCTGTTGTTATTCCCAAGAATTCTCTACCCACAATTTCCAGTGCATCAATACGCTCAAGAAAAATCTCTTCCAGGAACGGTAGCTTTCCAAAGGGTGGCAATGATGTCAGGTGTTTGCACGACTTGAGACTAAGATTCTTGGAGTCGGTTGAGAGGCGAGATCATCCACCGCGGAAGTTTGGAGCCCCCTTATTGCTCGACTATAAGTTTAGTCAAGTTTGGATGGGGTTCTACAGCTTCCATTACATCCACCCATACACATGATGATAGTGTTGATGGCCCTTCTTTATCCATAAACTTTATTTGGAAAATTGTAATGAGTATCTCATTCATCAATTCTGCTTTCCGGACATCCTCAACCACCTCATTCAAATCGCCTTCACCATCTAATTTGATCTTCAACCGTAAAACTCCACGGAATGAATTTAAAACGCGTTCTTCAATAATTCCAACTTGTTCCCACCAATTCCCTCCGGAAATTCACTCAAGATAGGAAAAAGCTTTTCAGAATTCTATAAAGACTATCACACCCTTCAATATCCAATATATGCAGTTTTTCAAATCACATAGACTCTCGTGCAACTCCTTGAGAGACTTATTGAACCTCAAGTCAAGTTGTTTCAAATTAATTAAATTGCCAATTTCCTTTGGAATCTCTTTAATGCTATAATTAAACAAAGAAAGACTCTGCAGTGATAAAGTTTAAAAATGGATTTAAAATCCTGATCACGTGACAATTTAATATTTACAAAGTTCAATTGTCTCAAATGAATCAGTTTTCCATTCCTTGAGGAATACTTTCATGATCAAGTAAACCTTAACACCCTCAAACGCACAAGGCAATTGCAAATATTGGGAAGAGACTCATTCTTGCAAACAAAGGTACAAAATTCATTCACCATAGAAACACGTGAAAGATCACAGAATTTACAAATTGTGCCATTTCCCCTAACCCGACCACTAGAAATTGAACAAAATCATGTACTATATCATGCATCTTACACTTTATTATTTCTTCTAAATCAATATCTTTCCCAAAATCTTGAAATAAAGAACGCATTGTTAGAGCATCAAAATACTCACGCCCTTTAATTTTCATATTAGCAACATTGGACCCCAAATAACCAAGTGCCATCCAACTTTTTATTAGGCTCTCAACATCAATATTAGTATCTTTTGGAAATACAAGACAATATGAGAAACAACGCTCAAGTGTTGGGGTCAATTCATTGTAGCTCAAAAGCAAATGGGGAAAAATATCTACTTTTGCTTCCTCCAATTCCCATATTTCATTATTCAATACATTTCTCCACTGTTCTATGCTACTCTTAAAACGCAAAAGACTTCCCAAAGTTTTTATGCGGCAAGAGGCAATCCTTACACTTTTTAGCAATATTCTTCCAATGTCCAAAATTCCACTTCGCTCCTTCCCCGAAAGGGCTATTTGACACAATAAAAACCAACAATCATCGTCTGACAAAGAATCTCGGGCGACATATCTCATTTTCCCTTGTGCCCATCATTCTTACAACCCTCTCACTTCTTGACGTCACCAAAATCCTACTACTGCTCCACCACATCTTAGTGAGTTCTCCAGGGGTTCCCATTTTTAGAGTCTTCCGTCCAAACATCATCAAGCACGAGAAGAAACTTTCGCCCTAAAATACACTCTTTTACTTGATTAAATAGGACTTCCAGGTTGTTGGTATTGGGAGAAGTACCAACTTTTATGTTCTCAAGAATCCCTTTTGCAATGGCAGCCGGATCAAAGGGATCGAAACACAAACCCAAATTCTTAACTCAAAAGATTCCTCTATTCGACCGTGGTTGTACACCTTCCGAGCTAGAGTGGTCTTCCCAAGTCCCCCGCACCCACTATAGATACTACACGGAAGCCTAATTCGTCTATGCTACCACCAACATCCATAAGTTTGGTAACAAGAAGATCTCTCTCTCGTATCCCGACCATAAACTTTTGTTAAGTCGATCATGGAAGTAGTTTGAACTCGCCATGATTCAGGCAAAGTATCACCACTAGGCTCGGAAATCACAAAACCATACTGATCTCTCACTTTCAAGATCTCATCAAGTTTTTCCTTAAAACACAATATTTTTGCCAATATTATAACGAACTGCAACTTTCTTGAAACACAAACACGAAGATGATGAAGGGATGAAGGAGCATACCTTTTGCTTGTGAAAAGCACCAGATCGACGTTCTTCTATCCGAAGCTTGAGAAGAGTGTAATCCCATTCGTCCAAAAGCGTCGTCCATTTCATACGCTGTCTGTTCCAGCCTTGACAACCAATAGTTGATGCTTTTGTCCTTAAATCTTCGATTCTCAGCATTATTCAACACGTTTCTGATGGTCTGCAGGTTCACCGCAAGATGGCGAATCTTCTCCTCGGCGCCTCTCACGAGATTGATACGGTACCAAGCCTGCTCTTCGATGAGACCAATCAGTCTTTCTGCTGCTGCTGAAACGATAGCGTCCGCCATAGATCACTGCCTTTGATGTATGTGTACTAATTTGCCTTTTGTTTTGTGCTGCCTTTGATGAATGATGGTATCACTCCTTCACATGTCAATACTAGAGCTCTAGTACCAAAAGTCTAAGGAAATAAAATATTAAAATTAAGAAGATTATTAGCTAACGTTGACCTTTAATTAAATTTTTTTATGTACATGGTTCAGACTAATTCAATTAAGATAATAATTAATTAATGGAATCTTAGCAACAAATTCTGTGGGTAGTTGTACCAAGTCCTTGAAAAAATCATAATTTTTGTCCCCTTCTATTGTAGAATCTCAGCCGTTTGATTTGGAATCTGCAGGTAATTGATGATCAGATTATGTTATCAGTACGCGTGATACGTGAAATTTAAAATGTTATACACCCTCCGCCCCGCAAAAGCTTTCATATGTCACTTTAGGAAAAAAAAAAGTAATGATTGAGATTTTGAGGGATAATTTTGTAAATTTTATGTATAAAGTAAAAAAACTTTATTGGGTTATGTGTATGTGAGAGTAAAAGTATTGACATTTGTGTAAATTAGTGAAAACTGAGGGTGGAGCAATGACGCTACTACATTTCGCTCATAGATAACGGATATTATCCGTTATCTATGTAGAAAATCAATGGTTATCTAGGCGAGGGTTATCTATGCTGGGCGCTCATAGATAACGGATAAAAAATAAAAATATCAGTTATCTATGTGCGCCTGCAGTCAAGTAGGGCGCTCATAGATATCCGTTATCTATTCGCGTTTATATCTGTTATCTATTCCTTAAATAGATAACAAAAATATCCGTTATTTATAATAAGTATATCCGTTATTTATTCCTTACAAAGATAACGTAATATATCTATTATTTATTATTAAATATATCGTTATCTATTCTAGAAAAGATAACTATATATATCCGTTATCTATTTTAGCAAAGATAATAGAATATATCTATTATATATTTTATTGTATATATTTGTTTTTATAAAAAATATTTCATAATCATTTTAATTCCTAAAAGAAACCAATTAAATTTACTAAAAATAAAAAGAAAAAATAGAATGCATTAATTACATCGTCAAATCAAAAGTCAATATTCATACAATAATTCTTGTCAAAAATATATTCATACAAAAATTCAACAAAATACACGATAATAGTTATTACTCGATAACATATAATTGAACAAACTAAGCCCACTCCGACCACACTTCATCAATTTCAGTCTTGGCGTATGTTTTCTCCATGAACTATAAAATAAAATATATACATGTTAATACTAACAAACCACACAATATTTAAAATTATATTACAAAAATACATTTTTGTCAAAGCACATAACATCACCAAAGTTTGCGGTGAAGCCACATCCAATGGTCTATCAAATTGAATTATTTGTCTCATGTATCGGAGTATGTAGAAACCACATTGCATCGCATCTGGTTGCTTAGGAGCCTAATTTACGAAAAAATTAACAAATTCATCACTCCAACCATTTGTACAAACTAATCAATATCATTCATCACTCCAACCATTTGTACACATACATTGGATAATTCAATTATCTACTCAAATACATAGATTCAATTAGATAATTCAATTATCCACACACTAGATTTTATGTTTATCATGTGCTAACAATAAATGAGCCCTGAGAGTGTTAATATCAGCAGCGAAATAATAATCATTTAACTTGCTACTCATTCTGAATCACTTAATAATAGTTATATTTAAATCTGGCAAATACTATCAACAACAGAAATTTGAAAATAACAATACCTGTGTTTCTCAATATGAGCTTGTGCTGCAGTGTCCAATTTAACGGACTTCATAGTATAACTATCCTCCACGTTGCTGGGGGTTTACCTTCTGAGAGACGCCTGTGGGAATTGGATGTCAATTTTGGAAGTAATAGGTAACATAATTTTAACGTACCAACTGTCATTTGACATTACAAAAGTCTCCTTCTCAGCTCTTTGGGGGAGTGAATACTTTCTCCCTCAGATGTAGAAGAGGATTCCCTGATCTTAGCCTCAAAAGAAGGCTCCTCAGAATTTTGAGGGCTGGACTGGAATTTGCCAAGGAAAAAGACGATGTTAGAGATGATTAACATGTTAAGAGTTTTGGCATACTTTGAAAAACATGATCAGTTAGAAATGTGGAGCCTGTTCAGTTGTTCTTAGTTACTAGTGTTTAACTCAAGGAAGCAATCATGTAACTACCATAGCAGCAGAAATAATAAAATTTGAAGTGGCAATATTAATGACAATAGACCTTATGGAAAGACCACAGGTATATATATCACACATGATAAATTATCGAAGCATAATTGGAATAAGATATATTAGAACTTGCGGATTATATCCATTTACTACTTTATAGATTTAGGTACAGAAGGAAAAAAGTAGAATGCAGCATACAAAAGCAATGCAAATAACACTATTTGAATGTGTAATATCAGTGAGAACTTGAGAATGAGCTCCTCATAGAAAGTGTAGTATTGGGGATCTTTTATTGAAACAATCACCTATTAAATAATCAGATGGATTGGCTTTTCCTCTCACTGATAGAAATAAGTTAGTAAAAAGACAAAGACGACTAAGAAAAAAAAAAACAGAGTTCCTAGATCGCAGCTATTAATAAATTTTAAGACTAAGATACAAATGAAAAGGCAATAGGCAATAGACAAAAGCACTAAACTTAAATACTATGCCAGACAAGAAGATGTAAATCGCTTTTTGATGTCTAGAATGAGAATGAACCTTAAAGAGAAATATATCCTTCTCAGGCGGCAATTGGCGTGGACCTGAACTCTCAGAGTCTCGACATAGTTGGTTCCATATGTGCGTCGAGTAAGATCGGATAGGTTCAGCTGGATTTGGTTCCACCCCTCATCGAGCTTTAAGGGCATCATACATATAAAAGGTTTAACTCTCGTGATAGCCTAAAATAGAATGGTCAACAATATTACGTAGAAAGTTACTGAGATTCCTCTACAATAAAACAATTTCAAACTTGCTAAGACATGTAAATGCTTATTACATATGAGCTTCACAACCATAAAACATTTTGCAAGCTGTCCATAATTGTCATCACATTTGTATAGGCACGATTATCTATTTCTATGCCCTTTATGATCCTGCAGAAATCATACACCCCTGTTCACTACAGCATAAAAGGGTGTTTGCAACACATTGTATAAATACAATCACTAGCTGTAGTTAGGTACTTCTTAATTTCATCTCAATGGCATTTACGATGTGCTAACATACAATTCTAGATACAATATCTGATCATTAAGATAATTGAATAAAAAAACTCATTTTACCACTTCAAACAATGTAATTTGACCGAAATTCAACAGCAAACTCACAGATACCAAGACAATATAAAACGAGGTCCTAACAAACACATACCTGTACAAAAATGAAGAAAAATCAAAGCACAAACAGACAGATAATGAACTATTTTCTAGTGAATTCACTGTCTTTCAATAGCAAAAACAAATAGATGCAAGCAAAAGGGAAAAAAGAACTTTTCGCTTTAAACACTCACTGATATGTAACTTGTCCTTTGGAAGTTGTAATTCCTACAATGTGACAAGCTTAAATCAATTCATCTCACACACCAAAGCGAACATATGAATAGAATATTAAAATTTACAATCTAAAAGAAGAAGAGACCTACCTTCTTTATCCCATATCTGCAAAGGCTTGCTCCTGAAGAATGAAAATAATCCAATCCAACAAAATAAAAAAAAATCAGAATCAATAGATTAAAACGGAACCCTGAATTAAACTGTAAACACAAATAATCAAGAGAGAAAACTGACCCATGCATTACAGCAAAACTCCAAAAATCAAATAATAAAAATTAAACATGCCCAAGGCTATATAGGATAGAAAGAAACCCGGACTGGAATGTGTTTTTAAACATCTTCTTCGGCTGCTTCAATATCAAAAAGGAACCCAAAATGATAAATATTGGTCAGATATTCTGATCGGAAAGACAACGGAGAGATTAGGCTTCAACCCCAATACATACAGAACGATCAAAAAACAAAAATTTAAAAAGCAAATTAATTCATCCTTCATTCAGTAATATTCTTCAACATGACTTTTTCTCGGATTATGGAAACCCTAGCGCCTAACAAGGATCATACCTTGGACACACAATTATAGATACACAATACATACACACATACCTCAGCGGCGGTGGTCGGCGACGTTAGGGCGGCGGTAGAGCAGCGGTTAGACTGAGAGGGGCGGCGGTTAGCAGCGGCGAAAAGAGGACCGGTTTGCGAGCAGTACACCAACGCCGTCGGTCAATTGGTTGAGAGGTCGGGGTCGCCGGCAAGGTCCTTTGGCGGTAGACTGGCAGAGGGGCGACGAATTTGTGTGGACGGCGATTTGGAGAGTTGGAGGAGAAGGACAATTTGGGAATGGTAGGAGAAGGACGATTAGGGCTAAAAATTCTTAACTCCAATTTTGTGATATTATTCTAAATAGATAACGAACACGGATAACGGGTATAAAATGTTCATTAACTATAATTAAAAATAATTATTAAATTTTGATATAAAAATAAATTATAAAAATTAGATAACAAAACACAGATAATGGATATATAAAAATACAATATCCATTATCGATGATTAAAATATTAATTCAAAAATAAATTAAATTGCATAGATAACGAAGCATAAATAACTACATAAAAATATCTGTTATCTATGAGCGTATTCTATTTTTTCAAGAACAGAGATAACGGATATAGAATAGATAACGGGTTTACAAAACATAGATAACGGATTTAAAAATATTCGTTATCTATGTTTGGTTATCTATTAGCAAAAATGTAGTAGCGCGGAGGCAGAAAAAAAAATTTAGGGGGCCATGCAGTAAATACAATACAAAAAATAAAAGAAGTAATAAGGTATAAAATTAAAATATGTAGGCAAGATGTTACTTCAATTAGTTTATCCCTAAATGACAATTTTGTCATCAAAATACATCCAAAATAACCATCAAACATTACTAAAAATTGTCAAAATATATAGACACCAACCTACAAGCACAAAGTGTTTACATAAGTTGTGTCCTGCGTTTCTTTATCCGATAGAATTCATCAATGATAGAGTCGGGATCAATGCCTTCAAACAATTCTCTTTCAATATAAACTAAAATGCAAAATTTTGAATCACCAATCTCTTCACGAATTTTGCTTCTCACCCGACTACCAAAGATGCTTAAAATCTTTTTTTGAATTGTTGGTGATGTATATTTTGCATGGAAAGTCCTACACAAAAAAAGAGATCAATAACAAGATTCTTAGATCATTAAGCAAGAGATGGAGAGAAAAAGCTAACATTCTCAAAGCTACACAAAATCTATCTTCAATTTCTCATCATACATTGTTTTCACATCTCAAAGCATTAGAGTATGATATTCGATTGAAGATGAAGAAGATGAAGTGAATCATCTACTTTTGGGAAAACAGTTGCATTTCTTCATCAAGAAGAATTAGATAAGGTATCCAAGGCATCCGATTTATACGTAAAAGAAGAAATGGCTCTATTAATAAAAAGATATGAAAGGCTCAAAATAAAGTACAAGAGAAATAAACGGGACAGATCAGGTCGAAGGAGCTACAAGTCGATATAGAAGAAAAGGGGTTAGATAGTGAGAAGGAAAAGGACCGGACTAGGAGGTTCGTATCACCTGTCGGATGAGGGGATAGTAGTCCAAAATCTAATAGAGAGCCTTATTGAGAAGATTAATTTGTCATCCTAATATCCAACCGATCAACTTATTCTCCATCCTTCATTTTGAATGTATCAAATGCATGTAGAACAGATTGCGGCTTATTTTCCTTAACCTCGATCTCGACCCTTCACATGTATTTGTCAATGTCTCCCACATTTCTTTGGCTATCTTGCAACGCTTTTACCTTTTCAATCCAATCTTTACTCGGTGTTTCTATTATCTCGCTTCTTGCTACTTGATCCAAGTTATGAATCATTCTTTCATCATTCGTCAAATCAAGACCCTTCTTTTCACGTCGACCACGGATTCTCGATGATTTAGCTCCATCACTCACAACTCCATGGTAAAACTTAATCGGACCATCCTCCGAATTTCTTCCATTCGATCATGAATAGCCTTCGATGATTTTTCATCCTAAACTTCCAGTAGTCATAATCTTCAATTGAAAATTCGGCAAACTCCTAGTCTTTTTGCTCTTAATTGCAGTACATGATTATCAAGAAACTCAAAGAAACTTATTAGCAGGGTTAGTGAAATCAAATATGAAGAATAACCACAAAAACACGATTCAAGAACTATCAAGACCTCAAATATATCGAAACAGCTTTAAAGGAGCATTCTCTAATACAACATCATTGATTTCAACATTCACCTCTCCCAAAAGCTTTATCAATTCAATGAGATTACCCCGATGTTTGGAAGATTCCGAGTCATCATGTCCTCTCAACGCACATGCTTGCAAAGTAAGATATTGAAGACTTTTAATCGTAGTCATAACTCCGCAAACGGTTTTTCTTTATCTCTTCAGGTTTTTCTCCATTAATTGCTTTATCAATATGGTGAGAGACATCTTTCAGGAGTTCATAAAAATCACTGCTTTGTTGTGTTGTAAATCAACATCTCCCACATGTCTTAAAAACGAACAATTCTTCCCGTTATTGACTTTTTTCCAACTATTGAACCCACCATGAGTAAATAGAAAGAACGACTATTGTTCAACTGATCAAATAGAAAGCACGGAAAAAAATATGTTGCATGATTTGTGGGTGAATATTCTAACCATGAAAATTGATGAAACCACGACCTTTGAAATCGACGATTTTGATTTCCATCAAATGTTGGCTTGTATTCATCCAAAATGGGTTGAAATGCTCCCATCTTTATGTAAGCTCGCCTTATTTCATCTCTTTGATTAACGGGATATTCACAAATTGAAATTCTTTTAAACGAATCACGTTCAAGTGAATCAAGATCTATTTCAATTCTCTACGATTGAGGATGAGGTTGGACATTAGATCATCGCTTGTCGTAGGTTCCTTTCGCTTTGAAATTTGTAAAGAAAGACTTAATAGATTTTCCTTTCTTCGCATTCCGATTATCCATTACCTATTACAAAATTAAATACAAAATTATACAACTATGCAAAATTATAAATCTAAATAAAATTAACAAGACATTAGGACAAAGTTCACTTTACAAATATAAATTCAAATACAATACACAATAATATCACCATAACAATTTTATAATTCATATCACTATAGTCTATACCAAACAAATCAAATGCATAATAAAATAGCAATCTCTAAATATATTATAATACACAAAACAAAATTATAAACAAATCTACTACAAGTCTACAAAAATAATATTATGTAAAATACTCACCAAAGAAAGGAGTGGCGGTCGGCGGTGGGAGGCGGAAGGCGGTGGCAGTGGGCTGGAGCTGGATGGAGCGTAGGAAGGCAGCATGTCGCGCAGCTGCTGTAAAAATTTGGGGTTCTGTGAAAATTGAATTTGGGGTTCAAATTAGGGTAATTAAATTTTAGTAAAGATAAATATTAAATACTATTAATTGTAAATTAATTTATCAAACTAAACATTGGTCAAGCGGTTGAAAGACTCGCTTTTCTCTTAAAGGTCGAGTGTTTGAATCCTTGGGGGCTAAATAATTTTTTTTTAAATGTAATTAGACGGATGAAGTATTAAATTTTAAACCCTATTATAATTGAATATCAAATCTTAATAAATTAAATCCTAGTAAACTTTGTTAAAGAACGAAGGAATATTAATTGTGAAGAAATAAGATTCCACAAATTTATAAATTTAATGGCATTACAAATTTAAATATTTCTATTTCTATTTATTTTATTCAAATTTTATACTACTATTTACATTGAGAATTGTTGTTAACCGAAATATTTAGGGTTGATTGATGTGGCTTTTTAATCAGTTACAACAATATTGATTGGAGTATTTATGGTGATAAATACCCAAGAACAATCAATAGGAATGATGAGCAATAAATATGAGTTAATGCTTGTAATGAATGCTAGAAAGCTAGTAAGAACATAAGGATTCTTTGGGAGTGTTAGTTCCAGGCTAAGAGTGGATGCTTGAGATCCGTTTATTGTGCCTTATAGGTCTTATTTATACATGGTATTGGTTGCCTTTTGGGCAAAAATAGGTACAAAAGGGTACAAAAAATAATAAATGTTGTCTGTCCCCAATTAATTGGGGTGTACCCGCTCGCATCTAGGCAGACGGCCAGCCATTCACGTCTGCCCGGTGTCCCCTGGCAGTGGATCTTCCGATGGCTGGGGAATTGCCTTCCTTTCTGGGATAGGTTGATATTAAATGGGGGCTGCCACTTTGTACTTGGTGCCACTTTGGGAGTGGTTTGGTCGGCAAGCCTCTCGTCCTGCCGAGCTTGGCTAATGGCGACCCCGCCGAGCTCGTCGCCTTGTGCCGAGCTTCGGACTTCGCCTTGCTTGGACTCGCTCAATCATTGGGCGTCGAGGCTCGCCTCGGCGGGCGGCGAGCTCCTTGGCGGGCCGAGCCGAAGGGTCCAACCCGCTCGGCGGAGCTTGCTCGCCGTGCCCGGCAGTCGACATCTGCCGGCTCCGTGCTTAACCGGGTTTGGCCGGATACGCTCGCCATGCCCCAGCGGGCTGGCCCTTGAAGGGGCCGAGCTCCTTGAGCTAGGCCGAGGCTGGGCTGGGTCGGCCCAGGTTGGTGATGGGCCTTGGGGCGAATAATTCGTCATACAACAAGAATGTTATGTAAGCTTGACACGTGGATGAAAGTATACAGTATATCAACACGTAAGCAAAATCAATAAAAAGACGATATGTAAGCAAAATCAAATCGAGAAGATGACATGTTAAAAACGAAGGTGGGTGAACAAATCAATCAATGTGTGAACTTATCACTCAAGAACATCAGCTGCTCAAAATGAAATGCAGAAGAAAAGATCAACCCACAAATTTACGTGGTTCAATGAATTCACCTACATCCACCTTAACTTCACTATACGATCAATCAATTATAGTCCAAATTACAAATAACAATTGCTCAAGAATTATCCAGATTCTTCTAATAAAACTTAAGAACCCTAATTCTCACAATGTAATGTAATTCGTAACTAACTCTTGGGGAAAACCAAACTAAAATGATCAGCAACAACAAACAATCAATGCCCAATCACTATTAGCCGTCTATTTAAAATGTAAACAATCAATGGGCACACCGAACTTGCGAACTGAGGGAACGTTGGTTAACACAGTTATGAAATAAACTGATTCGATCATAACTAAATTAGCCGGTTTATTTCTTGACACTCGGTTCTTCAGCTTATTAATCCGGTTCACCAAAGTCGACACTTATCAGAATATAAGGCAAACACAGCAACGATGCATATACAGTGTGCTGCTTCACAATTTAATCCACAATTCTCCACCTCAATTGCAAAGTATCAGAATGTACCATCATCTCCCACAATCCCTTTTTGTCTCAATGCACATCCCATGTATACATCTTCACCATTTTTGAGAATAGCCTGAACTTCAAACTTGGCAAAGCTTTAGTCAACATATCTGCTGAATTATCATCAGTGGATATCTTCAAAACTCGAACAATGCCTCTTTCAATGACTTCTCTCACAAAATGTAGCTTAACATCAATGTGCTTCAATCTTTCGTGAAAAACCTGATGTTTCACCAAATGTACTGCACTTTGGTTATCACAGTGTACATTTATAGCCTATTGATGCACCCCAAAGTCCCTAATTATGCCCTTGAGCCACATTGCCTCCTTATGTTGAGACAAAAAAAAAAAAAAAAATTCCACATATTTGCAGAGTCAGCATGGTGGCCGATTTTCTCCAATTTCCGTTGTCACGTGCAAAAATGTGAGACGAAACAATGTTATTTGCATTTTTCCGCGAAAATAGGACTGAAATTAGATTACTTGGTGAGTTATGGGACTAAATTGAAAATTTAAAATATTTTGGGATCTTTTGCGGAAAAAGCCAAAGTAATGGGACCAAATTAGTTTTTAAGTCTTATTATTTTGTTATATTTAATTATTTGGGATTATATTTTAATTAATTGCGTGAGTGACCCCATGGGCCCTAAGTATTTTAGGATCAAGAATTTAATTTAATAATTGTTACATAGCGGAACACTAGTTTATGAGTTTCTTGCTATAAACAAAACATTCCATTGGCTTGTTTTGCTTTTTGGTTAGTGTTGAGGTTAGAGTGCTATAAACAAAACATTCAATAATGTTTATGTAATGTATTCTTGCACTTTGTATTATATATGCTGTGATGATGAGCACTTAATTCTTGTGCTCCGTTTAATATAGTTTGCATTTTCCAAAAACAAAACATAAAAAATAAAACATGCTTAACCATATAAAATTGATTAAATGGGTCACTGATATTTAAAACTTTTGAAAATTAGAGTTACATGAAAGTTGGGCCTTAAGTACTCTTTGTTTGAATTTTAATATTGTGGACCATGGGTTTTCGTGGTTGACAAATTGCTGCATAATTTTTTTGGAGTTTTCCTACTTTTTACTCTACTAGTTTTTACATGTGCAACCCACGGGTCTATTGTAATTATTTTTTAGTTTGTAAAAGAGTAAGATTATATATACATATATATATATATATATATTAAAATACACTGGCAGAAAGATTCTCCTCAAGGTAATTTAATATATAATAACATTGTGCTTGAAAAAGTCATGTAATTAACGCCTTATATCAAAATGATTGAATTGAAAATTTAACTTATGAGAATGACGGGTAAAGGTTTTTTGTCATTTATTAAAATACTGAATCAATAATATTTTTGAAACCTTTTAATTTATTGGTATCATGAATACACTATACCTTGAATGCTTTGGAAAGCTGGAAAGAGTTTTAATATCCCAATCAAACGACCATTATGCTATCATTTCTTTGAGTATTAGTTCCATCTATTATAGGAAACTCTTAGGAAATTTTGCAGAAATTCTTCTTGATTCTTGTAGATGGATAAACATTGGAGATCAACCTTCAATACCATAACAATCACATATATAAAATGATGGATTCATCTAAATATATAAGGGGGCTGTGACCATGAATTGTAAAATGAAAATATAACCATAAATAAAATTTTAAACCATTAATAAAATCAAACCGAAATTAAATTGTCTATGCATATATTTCCATTTTCTCCGTGCAAGAATTAAAACCACTTCCATGTTGGGACCATATGATGCAAATGAAGCGGCAGCGGGACGATGGGCCTCGAGAAGAGTCCATTGAAGTTGGGCCAAGTACAGCAGAGCAGGCTTGACTT
Source organism: Paraleonurus japonicus (assembly GCA_030762865.1). Lineage (NCBI taxonomy): Eukaryota > Viridiplantae > Streptophyta > Magnoliopsida > Lamiales > Lamiaceae > Paraleonurus > Paraleonurus japonicus. The sequence goes on from CM061058.1 coordinate 3,698,347, forward strand.
GAGGGCTGCTCCAATTGTGCCTTTTTACTTTTTGTTCTTTATAGGTTAGGCAATTTATATGCACAATCGAGAAACATAGATTTTATTGGAAAAATTTAGAAAATTCTACTGAATTAAAAATAAATATAACTACAATATAACTACAAAAAGATCACTTGCATTTGGACACAAGAAGAAATTTATAGTATTTTACAGAAGAGAGAAAAGACAACACCACAAAAATAAATGGTTTTAGAGAGGGATTTAACGAGGGGGAGGAGTTAGGCGAGGGCTTTAACGAGGAAGTTGCCCTCGCCAAAAACGTCGTCGTTAACCACATCCCTCGGCTCGGCCTCGCTAATTAACGAGGGCAGCTGCCTCGCTAATTGCCTAGGGATTTTGCGAGGGGCGATTGCCGAGGGAATTACCGAGGGCACTGGGCGAGGGCTTTGGCGAGGGAAATGGCGAGGGCGGCCTCGTCTCGCCCCTTGCTAATTTCGAACCTAATAAAAAAATTGCGGCCGGGGGAATCGAACCCGCGCCCCTAGCCGGGCCGAGAGGAGGGGCTGGGCGCCCTTTTTTATTTCGCGTGGAGGGAATCGAACCCGCGACCTCCTAGAGAATAGGAGGAGAGGCTTAGGCGCTTTACCGTTTGGGCAAAGCTAATCATTCGATATGATTTTGCTTTTAAATATATTAATATCATATTATGTTCAATATTTTATATATTTAATTTATAATTAAATTGTATACTATATATTTAATTAAATTGTATACTATATATTTAATTAAATTATCTACTATATATATTTAATTAAATTATATCATTTTTAAATTTTTATTATTATAACATATATATTCAATTATATATATTTACTATATATATTATTATTTTATAATATTTATTATTATCACATATAACTATATTATCATGTTTATATACTATATTCAATTAAATTATATACTATATTTAGTATATATATTATTATTTTATAATTATTAATATTGTATATATTCAATTAAATTGTATCCTATAATTCACTATATACATATTATCATTTATTATTGTTATTATTATATTATCATGTTTATAATTATTATTATTATTATCACATATATATTCAATTAAATTGTATTATATATTCACTATATATTATCATTTATAATTGTTATTATTATTATCACACATATATATTATCATTTCTATAATTGTTATTATTATTACATATATATATTCAATTAAGTTGTCAACTATATTATCATGTGTTTATATATGCACTCTTCATGAATTAAAATTAATACTTTAAACAATTAAAATTCATCATCTTAATCAATCAACATTCAGAAAATTCATAGTTTTAAACATAATTAATGAACTCAGGCGCCTCCGAGATCCACGAGATGAGTGATCGGAACCACTTTCGGACCGGTTGGTGGATTACCACCACCACCGAGGAACCCGGAACCCCTGCATCCACTCTTGGAATTGACGCCGCATATCCGCTCTCAAAGGCTGCGTCTCTTCGCGCCATCTCCGCCTGCACCTCTTCTATTTGTTTCTGCGATCTCTCACGCTCCTCTTGGAGCGGGCGGTCGACATCGGCTTGGCTGTAGGTGCCAATAGGAGCACTCGATGAGCAGGAGCCGAGGGGATGAGTCTGGACTTACCCGGTGACCAAGACCCCGAACCCTCCCGTGTTGTTTTCCCACGGTATTGACATAGATCCGGGATAAGTCGGGTTGGGGTTCGGAGCTCGACCCCTCGAGGGCATCCGGGAGGCCACCTCTTGTACTTCATGTCACATTTAATATTTCGACAATTAAAATTTTAGATTACAAAAATAGACATATATATATATATATATATATAATTTTATTTTAAATTATTACATAATATAAAATAAAAATACTTAAAAGTGTGTCATTAATAACCCCGTAGGTGTACTCCCGTCACCACGGTTGTGGTAATGCCGCACTATGTCCCGATCCGAGGGGGCCGTCCATGCTTCCTCTCTGTATTTATTTAATTAGAACCACGTGTTTAATTAAAATATTGAACTAGCATTAAAAAATACTTACAAAGTCATATGCATACTGGTGATCCATGGGATCCGCCCCTATGACCAGGAGATGCGTACCCGGCCTCCGAGGCTCCGACATTCGATTCATACAACACCTTGCTCACTTTTTGCTCTCACGTCTTCTCTATCCCAAGCGAGCGATCCATTGAAGACGGCGTCATCCCATCCAGCCTCTGCGGTACTTGGTGAACCACAACGTTTTCACGTTGTTCAAGATATCGCTGTATCTATCTGCCGCCTCTACGAACGAACAGCTCATACACCTCCGTTGAGTTCGTAAGCGGTAGGGTCCCACCTAGTAGCTCGCCAAACAAAATATTATTGTACTTAATAAGCGTTAAAGTTTATAAATTAATCAAAATTAAATAGCGAATAATAAAATATAATGTACCTAAAATGTCTCCCAAGACGTCTAAGACCTCTCAGGAGATATCATCCGGAAAGTGAATGCAGGGGCTCCATATGTCGAGACATAATCTCCCGAATAGTCCTGGATACCGTATTCGATGGCATCAACCTTGCAAAAAGGGAATAAACACACAAAATTAATAGACATATAAATATGACATAGTTTATTATTCACAAGTATTTAACTTACGTGCCCAGGTAGATCCATATATCCAGGACCCCCTCCCCCACGCCGGAGCCGGGAGCCGGAGGATGGTCCTCATAGGCCTCGTGGCCGACGGCCTCGTCCTCATCCTCTGAATAAAGGGTACCGGTAATGGTATCCTGGCATCTCGACTCCTGGACCCAGACGGTCCGCTCGACCCAGCCTCCTCTCTAGACCCGAGATGGTCCCCTCGATCCAGACGGTCCGCTCATCATGTAATAATAAGTAAATAAAACCTCATTATTACACTATTCAATAATAAATAATTCATCATATATATAACAGTAATGAAACACACATAATTATTACATTATTCAATAGTAAATAATTATTACACTATATATTCAATACCCCTCCTCATCATCATCATTTTCTTCTTCTTCTTCTTCTTCTTCTTCTTCTTCTTCTTCTTCTTCTTCTTCTTCTTCTTCTTCTTCTTCTTCTTCTTCTTCTTCTTCTTACGCTTCTTCCTCTTTTTCATTATTTTCAATATCAATTAGTGCACAGTTGACATCTCACAATATGATTGGATCATCATCCGTTTGCACACCATTAATTTGGGACTCAAGGTCGTCTTGAAAGGAGGGAAGCTCTTGTTCATTCGTTGGCATGGTTTCGACCAAGGATCTCGGTTTAATTTTGCAAATGGCCAACCATTCATTTTTACGCTTTCCGGGTACTTGTAATAGTAAACTTGAGTGGCTTGACTTGCTAACACAAAAGGATCATAGCGGCCGTATCTTCCCCTTTGATTAACGTCCACAAGTTTTTAATAAGGATGTACTCTTGTTTCATTAGGCACGAGATGGATCAAACCACTCACAGTTGAACAGAACAACATTTTTCTCAATACGTCCGGTACTCCAATTGCACTACTTCCTCAAGGATCCCGTAGAAATCATTCTCATCTCGCATCATAATTTTTACCCTTGATACAAACTCCACAATTTGAAGTAGATTTTGATGAGCCATAAGTTAGGTGTGTGAAATTTGTAACCATTCACGTAATATTCAGGGTATGTGGTGACACAACTCGAAGGTCCGCTAGAATGATCACGTATCCACCGATTTTGAATATTATTTATCCTTACAAGTTGTTCAAACCAAGATGCAAACTCCTCTTGTACTCTTTCATCTTGTTCATCCCTCGAGAGTCCGGTTAGAATTTTTGCGATTGCTCGAAAAACATACTACAAAAGGGGATTTGATTATTTAATATACGGATTGACGTTATAATTAACAAAAGTCGAAGGTTATAAACTTACTCGATATACTGATTGCAACTCGGGATAATTTAGTAACACGTACGTATGAGCCGTATTTTTCTCCTCATCTACAATTCATCTTTTGTTCATCTTTCCAAGATGTCGTAGGGAGGTATAAATATGGACAAAGTACCTTTCGCTACTTGGGTTACCTCGCCACGACCATCGTATGAGGTACATTGTGCCACCTTGTCCGAACGTGATCGCCGAAATAGAGGGAACAAAATATTGAGGCCTCTTTTCGTTAAATACGCATTTGCAATCGATGGTTCAACTTGCGCCTTGTTCCCAACACCGAGCTTTAAATTGTAAAGATACCTAATTAAATGAATCAAGTGTTATATATATATATATATATATATATATAGTATAACCATTTTAGGTAATCAAATAATTTAGAGTTATAAATTACCTCTCAAATGGATACATCCATCTATCTTGCACAGGACTAGCTATCCTTGCTTCGTATGCAAGGTGCACGACAGATGCTCCATCGAATTGAAGAAGTCAGGCGGAAAGATACGTACCAACTTACACAATATAAGCTGGAATATCTGCTTCCAATCTAACCATGTTCTCAATCGTAATGGATGCGAAGTTAACTCTCTAAAAACAAACTAAGTTCGGTGATTGCTTTCCACACATTCGGCGGCGAGTTTCACGAAAAGCAATCGGGAGTAGTCTTTGCATAAACACATGACAATCATGACTCTTCATCCCAAACATCTTCAATTTGCTCTAGTCTACACATCGAGATAGGTTAGACACATAGTCATCGGGAAACTTCAACTCAGGTTACCCATCCGCATGCATCATCCTTTTGACTCTTATCAAGTGAATTACAAGCTTTGGGATACTTTCTCGTGCGTTGACATTTCTCTAGAGAGGGACGAAGACAATATTCATTAAGTTCATCCCTAGACTTATTTGTGTCTTTTGTTTTCCCTTCCACATTCATCACTTTGTGTAGAACAAATTATCAAACACATTTTTTCAATGTGCATCACATCCAAATTATCTAGGATCAAGAGGGTACTCCAATATGGTAAATCCTAAAAAATACTTTTCTTCCTCCACCACTATCTAATCTTTTGTTGTGGGCCTCAACACCCTCTTGTCACTTTCAGGTACCCCAACCAATCAATTTCTTGTAGAATCATTTCACTGTTCGGATGGGTGGTGGGTCATCTGTAATTACTTTATTCTTCATGAATGCAGTCTTGTTCCTGCGAACGGATGTCCCCTAGGTAAGAACTTACGATGGTTATCAAACCACATTGTTTGCGGCCCGAATCTTAAAGTGAAGGCATCGGAGTACTCGGTACAATATGGACAAGCAGTCCTTCCGGCGGTGCTCCATCCAGAAGATTGAGTAAGGCTGGAAAGTCGCTAATGGTCCAAATTAATGCGGCTCGCATCATAAAATTCTGCTTTCTAGCAACATCATACGTTTTCACCCCATTTCCCCACAACACGTTCAAATCATGAATTAGTGGTAAAAATACATCTAAATTATCCTTTAGATTTTTAGGACCAGGCACCAAAACCGTCAAAAACATGAATTGTTCTTTCATACACAACCATGGGGCAGATTATGCGGTGTCACTATCATGGCCATGACGAATACTATTTTTCCGACCGCCCAAACGGTGAAAACCATCAGTGCTCAAACTCGGCCTCACATTCCGTATTTTATTTGCAAAATCGGGATATGAATAGTCCGTGTTTTCAAGCCAACGAATTTGCAGGGTGACGCATAACACCAGCCTCATCATTATAGCAACTAGCATGCCATACCATATCCTTAGCGGTAGTATTGGTGATACGAGTCTTTGCAATCGAGGAATGATAGGAAAATAGAACATCTCTTTGAAAGGAAATTTCTTTTTCCATCGATCATCCACACCACGTCTAGCGAGGTTTGAATCGTGACCGACCACAAACCTTACACGATTCAAGTTCCTGTCTGCACCCCAATATATCATACAATTATTTGCACAACAATCAATCCTCTCTACGGGAAGACCCATCCCACCCATCATTTGTTTAGTATCGGAAAATTTCTTGGGCACGATTTTACGGAGGGCAAATCTCACTAATCAAATCAACTATTTGATTGTAACCCATTCGAACGATCCGTTCTCGGTTTAAATATTTAAAAGACGGGCATTGAATGACAATCGAGAATGAGACTCGCAACTAGGATACAAATCTTGATCCACCGCACGAAGCATGTCAAAAAGATGTGCAACATGCCGATTAGGAGGTTCCTCACTAAGGGGCTCTTCTTCCACATTTTGGAAACTAATGTTAGGACCGAGAAGTTAAGTCCATCATCATATTGTGGTACGAGCTAGAATCTTTGCAGGTGTCGCCAACTCTATATGAAGTCGACGCGGTGATCATAGTGTGGTATAGAATTTCAATTTTGCTCACCGTGCAAAATCCAATTGTGATAATTAGACATAAACCCATGTCTAAACAAATGTAATTTCACGTCAATGGGTTCTCTAAAACTCTGGTTCCTACATTTGAATTTCGAGCAAGGACACCTAATCTTTCCTCCACTCATCCATTCCGGTTACTAGTAGCGAATTCTATAAACGATTCAAGTCCACTAAGAAATTCGGAGATATCATGCCATTAATCGTTCTTGGACCATACATCCAACTACGGCTTGAATAATTCATAGGAATAGATCTGTTTTGATTAATGAAGATTCAAAATTTAATTAAATCATAATTAATTCTTCAAGTTAATATATTTTTTCTAATATTAATATATATATTTTCTAAAAATTTCAGAGTTTTGTCTTATTTTATTGTATTCCCAGTTAATATATCAAGTTCCTAGTGCATCCATTTCCACTTAATTAAAATTAATCAAGTCGGAACGCACATTCTACAAAGAAACAATACCAAACAACTCATCAACCCTCAACTCCAACATCAACTTGAATCGAACATCGATTCGATTTTCAAATTTAATATTATAATTGAACTATCATACAAAATTTGATCGAACATCGATCACCATATATATAAATTATTATTATATCATGCATGCAAAATAATTTTAAATAAAATAATTATTATAATTAAATTAAAACCATATTTAAATAATAATTAATTATAAAAAGAATACTTACGATGATAGTGGTGGCTATGAAAATTCTCCCGGATCGAATCTTTTCAATAAACGTACACACCTACAAATATATAAATTATAGCAATTAAATTAAAATTTTAATAATATTAATAATCAAAATTATATAATTGCATAATTACTAATTAATTAACACTAAATAATTATATAATAATCTTATACTACTAATTTTCCTAAATAATTACTAATAATCAAAATACACATAACAATTACAAAAATTAACACTAAATAATTAATAAATCACCAACTATAACAACAAAATTATATAATTGCATAATTACTAATTAATTAACTCTAAATAATTATATATAATTCATATACTAATAATTTTCCTAAATAATTAAAATATACATAACAATTATACAAATTAACACTAAATAATTAATAAATCACCAACTATAACAACAAAATTACATAATTGCGTAGTTACTAATTAATTAATATTTTCCTAAATAATTAAAATACACATAACAATTATATAAATTAACATTAAATAATTAATAAATCATCAACCATAACAACAAAATTACACAAATACATGCATATTATGTATAATAACAACAAAATTACACAAATACATGCATATGAAAAAATACAAAATTTGTAAAATAACAACAAAATTAACCGATTAAATCATAAAAACTCACCGTAGAAATGTTCCCGGAAATAAGTAGAACAAAGCCCGACTATTGTACGGACCAATTTCGGGCGGCGGGCGCGGTGGACGACGGAGGGAGCGCGCACGGCTGGAAAAGGGGATCTGTTTGTGTGGGGAAGAAAGCATTTGGTGGGCTTATATCTGGGCTTTGCCGAGGGGCCCAGCGAGGGAAATGCCCTCGGTAATTTTTAAACGGGCTGAGGAGTGGGCCCTCGCTAAAAATTTGCCGAGGGGGTGGACCCTCGCTAATATTTGCCGAGGGTTCGAGCCCTCGCTAAGCCTTGCCGAGGGTATTTCGTCGGTAATGTGCTCGGTAATTGGCGAGGGCTATTTTCCCTCGTCTATGCCCTCGTTAAAATGCCCCTCGCCTCGCCCCTCGTTAATTAGCAAGGGTTTTCGCCCTCGGTAATTTCCTCGTTAATTCCACCTTTTTTGTAGTGCAATAATGATCAGGTGAAGTGTCGAAAATAATTAATGATGAAGGGTTTGGACATGCACGTACTAACAGTTGTGCATCAGCATTAATGGACATTAACATCCTCATAATAACTCACAAATGAGCTGAAGGCGAGGATTATTTATGGAAATGGATTTCCAATTTGAATCATCCTTGTCGCCGTACCGTCGATACCAGCTCCGTTGAGTAAGATATATTCAACGTCTTCAACGATGACACCTTACGTAGCAGGCAATGTGGCAACATTATCAAGCCATAACGGTGCGAATTTCCAAGTTGGTAAGATGAGGCATTATCGAAAAGGCTGCAGATTCTTCTTCTTCTACCGTTATGTCCTCCCACTCCTTCCACTTTTTGCATTCCCATAATCTCGGCGTCTTCAATTTGGGAAATGCAATAATAACCCTCCTCCTTCTCCTTCTCCTTCTCTGTTGTTATTCCCAAGAATTCTCTACCCACAATTTCCAGTGCATCAATACTGGAAAGTGTAATCTCTTCCGAGGCATGGTAGCTTTCCAAAGGGTGGCAATGACGTCAGGTATTCGCACAATAAGAGAGAAAGTTTCTTTAGTTGGTTGAGAGGCGAGACCATCCATCGCGGAAGTTTGGAGCCCCGTATCGCAGGACTAGCGGTTGAGTCAAGTTTGGATGGGGTTCAAGAGCTTCCATTACATCCATCCATACACATGATACGATGATGGACCTTCATCCATAAACCATATTCCGAAACTCGTAATGAGTATCTCATTCATCAATTCTGCTTCCGGAAATCCTGAATCACCTCATTCAAATCGCCTTCACCATCTAATCGATCTTCAACCTTAAAACTCCACAGAATGAATTTAAGACGTTCTTCAATAATACCATCTTGGTCCCACCAATTCCCACCGTAAATTCACTCGGGAGAGGAAGAAGTCTTTCAGAATTCTATAAAGACTATTACACCCTTCAGTATCCAATACATGCAGCTTTTTTCAAATCACATAGACTCTCTGGCAACTCTTTCAACTCAAAATTCCAGCTCAAGTCAAGGAATCTCAAGTTAATTAAATTACCAATTTCCTTTGGAATCTCTTCAATGCTACAAATAGACAACGAAAGACTTTGTAGGTGATAAAGTTTAAAAATAACTTTAAGATCTTCACAGGATAATTTAATATTTTCCAAGTCTAACTGTCTCAAATGAATCAGCTTTTCCATACCTTGAGGAATACTTTCTTGGTGTTAAACCTTAACACCCTTGAACGCACAAAGCAATTACAAATTTTTGGAAGAGACACTTCCTCGCAATGTAAGGTACAAAATTCATTTACCATGGAAACAAGTGAAGGATCACAGACTTGACAAGTTGTGCCATTTGCCTCTAACCGAACACTCTCTTTTAGAAATTGAGCAAAATCATGTACTATATCATGCATCTTACACACTTCTATTTCACCCAAATCATTTTTCTCAAAATCTTGAAATAGAGAACGCATTGCTAGAGCATCAAAATACTCCCGCCCTTTGATTTTCATATCAACAACATTGTAACCAAAATAACCAAGTGCCATCCACCTTTTTATTAGGCTCTCAACATTAATATTAGTATCTTTAGGAAATACTGACAATATGAGAAACAACGCCTAAGTGTTGGGGTCAATTCATTGTAGCTCAAAAGCAAATGGGGAAAAATATCTACTTTTGCTTCCTCCATTTCCCATATTTCACTATTCAATACATTTCTCCACTGTTCTAAGCTACTCTTAAAACGCAAAAGACTTCCCAAAGTTTTTGCGGCAAGAGGCAAGCCCTTACACTTTTTAGCTATATTCTTTCCAATGTCCACAAATTCCTCTTCGTTCCTTCCGGGAAGGGCTATATGATATAATAACAACCAACAATCATCGTCCGATAGCAATCCCGGACGACATATCTCATTCTCCCTTGAGCTCATCATTCTCACAACCCTCTCACTTCTTGATGTCACCAAAATCCTACTACCTGCTCCCCCACATCTCAGTGAGTTCTCCAAGGGTTCCCATTTGTTAGAATCTTCCGTCCAAACATCATCAAGCACGAGAAGAAACTTTCGCCTTGAAATACACTCTTTTACTTGTTTAAATGTGACATCAAGGTTGTTGGTATCGGGAGAACTCCCAATTTTATGCTCTCGAGAATCCCTTTTGCAATGGCAGCTAGATCAAAGGGATCTGAAACACAAACCCAAATTCTTAACTCAAAAGATTCCTCTACTCGACTGTGGTTATATACCATCTGAGCCAGAGTGGTCTTCCCAAGTCCCCCTGTACCCACTATGGATAGTATGCGGAAGCCCGATTCCTCTTGGCTACCACCAACATCCATAAGTTTGGTAACAAGAAAATCTCTCTCTGTATCCCGACCATGAACTTTTGTTAAGTCGATCATGGAAGTTGTTTGAACTCGCCATGATTCAAGCAAAGTATCACCACTAGGCTCAGAAATCACAAAACCATACTGATCTCTCTCTTTCAAGATCTCATCAAGTTTTTCCTTAACACAGAGTATTTTTGCCAATATTATGACGAACTACAACTTTCTTGAAAGACAAACACGAAGATGATGATGGGATGAAGGAGCATACCTTTTGCTTGGGAACAACATCAGTTTGACGTTCTTCTATTTGAAGCTTGAGAAGAGTGTAATCCCATTCGTCCAAAACGTCCTCCATTTCATACACCGTCTGCTCCAGCCTCGACAACCAGTAGTTGATGCTTTTGTCCTTAAATCTTCGATTCTCAGCATCATCCAACACGTTTCTGGCGGTCCGCAAGTCCACCGCAAGACTGCGAATCTTCTCCTCGGCGCCTCTCACGAGATTGATATGGTGCCGAGCCTGCTCTTCGAAGAGAGAAATCAGTCGATTTGCTGCCTCAGAAACGATAGCATCCGCCATAGATAGATAAGCGCTCTTCTTAATTTCTTGTTGTATGTATATTGCTTCAGTGATGCCTTTGATTATGAATGGTAATAATAGTCCGTATAACCAATACATGATTTTTATGTAGTAGCAAAAGACATTGCATTTTTTTATTTCTTTCAATAAGCTAAAGTGAATTGCATAGCTGTACGTTGGCCGGGGCCAATTATTTCAGCTGTCCGTCAATTATTTGTTTCTAGTCACCTTCATTTAACGAAACTGATTTCATTATATTTATTTAGTAATATTATTATTCTTATAAATTAATATTATAATATTTTATCTTGTGATATTAATTTATAAATACAATAATATTACTAAATAAATACTGCGATTATTGAATAAATGTAATGATATCAATTTTATATAATGAACAAGTTTTATATCAGATTTTTTTCCTTTAAGACATGCACTTTTCTCCTTTCGTGAAATTATTTTCAAATTATTATTTCATTAAAACATATATTCACAATATTTCAACTATACTTTTCACTCTTTATATATCTATATATGAATGTATCTGAGTTTATATATTACAATTATAATATATTGACATTGAAAGAATTTTATAGTTTAAAAAATTGCTTCAAATCCTATAGCTAGAAATAATTTCTTTAACTAAAATTAAATGATATATTAAGAGGAAATTAAATAATAAAGAAATGGGAGAGTAACATGCAGTTCAAATATATGGAGTTAAATTTAAATTAGAGTGAAATGTGGACAATTGGAATGAGAAGAGGGACAATAATTCAAAATGTTTAAATCATTTATATGTTGACTATCATATGTGGAATAAAATTCATATCCTATCATATGTGGACTAAAATAGAGCCCGTAAATATCTCATGTTTAAAGGACCCATTTCTTGTCGTCGCGCGTGAGTTTAATTGAAGAGAGAGGGGGCTCATTTTATTTTCAATCATCACATCGGTTGGAATTAATAATTGTGACGTCCCAATTTGAAGGTTTTTTTTTAAAGAGACTTAAATTAGTAATTTAACGAAAAATCTAAATTTTTATAAATGGACTCGAATTTTTAAAGATATAATTAGTTGAAATTTTACACGAGGCTTGAAGAATTACATAGATAAAAGATTTACAGAAAACCTCATAAATTTTATAAAATGAACTAAGGATAAATAATTTTGTAAAACTTGCAGTGAAAATAAATATTAAAAATACTACTTCATTCATCCCATGATTACTTTCATAGGGAGATAGGCACACATTTAAAAAAAAAAAGATGATATATAAGTATGGATTTGAGGAGTGATTTAATAAACTTTTATTTATAAAGTAAAGAGAGATGCGTTAGATTGTGTGTAAGTGAGGGCCAAAAGTAATGATATTTTGTGTAAAATTTAGAATATTGTAAGGGTGAAGATGTGAAAATAATTTTTGAACGGACGAAAATAGGAAAATGTGAAAGTAATCGCAGGATGGATGAAATAGTAATTCAAAAGGAGATTTGCCATCCAATAAAGATGTGGGAAGACAGTTTATAACATACACAACACAACTAAAAGCATCAAGCTAATTAGTGGAGCCGTGTATTCAAGAATAAATAAAGAGATTACAAGAGTATAAAGAATAATCTAGATCCTATAATTAAGCTAATTAGGGATTGACTAAATCAACTATACAAAGGAAAGATTATACAGAATCAGTATTATTTGATTTACTTCTATTAATATTCAACGTTAGATGAATTTGATACCTGATCTAGATGATGGTTACGGAGGGGTGATGAAGAGGGAGATGGAGAAGGGGGAGAGGGACATGGAGACGCAAAAATGGTAATCAATAGTTTATCTTCCATTTCTCAGTGGCTTTAAAAAACATGTTGCCAAGTTTATATATCAAGGAACTGAGCGAAGTATTTTGAAATGTCGTTGTCATGTAGGAAAGCTACTGTCTTGTGAGATGAATAATAAAGATGAACTGCATAAGTTTCAGTCATATTTTCGAGGGTCTTTGATGATTAGACATGAATCTTATAAGAATCCAAACAAAATATGACTTCAACCTTTGTCGAGCTTCATCAGTTTGTTCATCCTTGCATTGATTGCTCATCTTACGTAAAATAAAAATACTCGTCCTCAAAACCAAAATCTGAGCATTATTTACCAATTTTGGAGGTGCAAATAACCTGAGCATTATTTAATAAGCTTTTACCAATTTTCTTGATTCACCCCTTTTATTGACTTTACAAATATATTACCGATGTTTTGTTTAAAAAAAGAAATTATTTTACCTGCCAAAAAATAATAAAGCACTATCTTTTTTATTTTAAATGTAATTATCCAATTTAATAAAAATAATACATGTAATTCGAATTTGAACAATGATAAAACATTATCTTTTTTATCCATACGATGCCCCTTAATCCATAGTAATGTTTCATGCAATCCACGTTGAGTTATCCCTTCTATCACCACGAAATACCAATCCACAAAATTAGTAACAAAAGAGCCACACTTTTGTGCACCAATTGCATATGGTGCAATTGATGTAATTTTAATTCACTTTAATTTTGACTTATTTCTAAACAAGTTAGAACATATCTAAAATTAAATTAAAAAATTGGGCCAATAATGCACTTGCATCTTATGCACCAATTGAAGACAAGAATTTGTGTTTACAGTAATTGTCTCTTGCCAAAAACCTAGCATCTGATTAATTAAATTTGATAATCACTAAAGAAAGTAAAATCAAACCGGAATTAAATTGCCTTTGCATATTAGCTTTTCATTTTTTCCGTGTAAGCTCACTTCAATGTTGGCATATATGTACACTAAAGATACGACCAAATTAACAAGATGTGGGCTAATTGATGGAAAAATTAATTACTCTGTCTAAAAATGATAAAACAAAATATCAGTGAATAGATCCGGGTTAACAAATTTAGGACATTAACTTTATGTTGAGTTAATTTGGAGCATTTCTCGCGTGCTTGTCTTAGTTTGAACCCGTCGACAATTTGAACTCCACATCAGCGCCAAATCCAGACTAATATGAGATGTTATATTATTAAATATCATTAAATGTTAAAAAATTTAATAAATTAGATTTACACGAATTTTGTCCGTACGCTTTATCAACATAGCAAAAGATCCTTCGCGATGATGTCCTAAATTGATATTACAACTTAAAAATTAATATTTTAAATTTACCAATTCGAAATTAAAGTGTCATAAAATTGTTACCCCTAAAATTAATTGCCTGAAAAAAATTAATCAGGTGCATATGGCGTTAAGAAATTGAATCATTCTAATCAAACTATATTTCTTAAGCAGAATTGGCCTTTTGATCAAATTATCGTTCAACTCAACTTTTTAGATAATAATTGAAAGAGTTGGTCTCATGTGAGGTGAGTGCATGCATGCACTCGAATTTTAAAATGATACTTTTCAGTTAATTTATTATTACTTTTTATTTTTAATTTACATGATTCTACTATTTTAAAAGTGAGACCAAACCTATAATCAGTGAACAAAATTGTTGTTTCGTATGCAGACATCATTGAAACAAAACTTTGTTGTGTTTTATACATCCTTATACAATTGTCATTCTTTATAGGTTAGGCAATTTATATGCACAATCGAGAATCATAAATTTTATTGGAAAAATTTAGAAAATTCTACTGAAATGAAAATATATGTTACTACAAAAAGATCACTTGCAGTTGGACACAAGAAGAAATTTATAGTATTTTACAGAAGAAAAGACAATAATTATCAGATGAAGTTTCGAAAACAATGATAAAGGGTTTGGACATGCACTAATTAACAGTTGTGCAGCAGCATTAATAGACATCAAAATCCTCATGATTATTCACAAATGAGGTGAAGGTGGGGATTATTTATGGATATGGATTTCCAATCTGGACCATCTTTGTCGCCGTACCGTTGTTTCAGCTTCGTTGAGCGAGATATATCCAACGTCTTCAACGATGACACCTTATGTAGCAGGCGATGTGGCAGCATTATCAAGCCATCACAGCCATAAATTTCCAAGTTGGTAAGACGAGGCATTATCGAAAAGGGTTCAGATTCTTCTTCTTCTTCTACCGTTATGTCCTCCCACTCCTTCCACTTTCCGCAGTAGTGTAAGCTCAGCGTCTTCAATTTGGGAAATGCAATAATATCCCTTCTTTCTCCTGTTGTTATTCCCAAGAATTCTCTACCCACAATTTCCAGTGCATCAATATGAAAAAGCCAAATCACTTCCAGGCACGGTAGCTTTCCAAAGGGTGGCAACGACGTCAGGTGTTTGCAGAAATGGAGAGAGAGATTCTTTAGTTGGTTGAGAGGCGAGACCATCCACTGCGGAAGTTTGGAGCCTCCGTATTTACCGACTAGCAGTTCAGTCAGGTTTGGATGGGGTTCAAGAGCTTCCATTACATCCATCCATACACATGATACTGATGATGGCCCTTCATCCTTAAACCATATTTCGAAATCCGTAATGAGTATCTCATTCATCAATTCTACTTTCCGGAAATCCTGAATCACTTCATTCAAATCGCCTTCACCATCTAATTTGATATTCAACACAAAAACTCCACGAAATGAATTTAATACGTTCTTCAATAATTCCAACTTAAATTCACCAATTCCCACCGTAAATTCACTCAGTAGATGAAAAATTCTTTCAGGAATTTTATGAAGACTATCACACTCTGATATCCAATGTATGCAGTTTTTTCAAATCACATAGACTCTCTGGCAACTCCTTAAGAGACTTACACCAATACAAGTCAAGTCGTTTCAAGTTATTCAAATTTCCAATTTCCATTGGCAACTCTTTCAATTTATCATTCGAACTCAAGTCAAGGAATCTCAAGTTAATTAAATTGTCAATTTCCTTTGGAATCTCTTCAATGCTACTATCAGACAACGAAAGACTTTGTAGGTGATAAAGCTTAAAAATGGATTTAAGATCTTCACAGGATAATTTAATATTTCTCAAGTACAACCATCTCAAATGAATCAGTTTTTCCATTCCTTGAGGAATACTTTCATTTCTGCTAAACCTTAACACCCTCAAACGCACAAGGCAATTACAAATATTTGGAAGAGACTTATTCTCGCAATCTAAGGTACAAAATTCATTCACCATGAAAAAACTTGAAGGACCACACACTTGACAAGTTGTGCCATTTCCCACTACCCGACCATTCTCTTTTAGAAATTGAGCAAAATCATGTACTATATCATGCATCTTACACTCTATTATTTCACCCAAATCATTTTCCTCAAAATCTTGAAATAGAGAACGCATTGCTAGAGCATCAAAATACTCCCGCCCTTTGATTTTCATATCAGCAACATTGGAACCCAAATAACCAAGTGCCATCCAACTTCTTATTAGGTTGTCAACATCAATATTAGAATCTTTAGAAAATACAGCACAATATGAGAAACATCGCTTAAGTGCTGGGCTCAATTCATTGTAGCTCAAAAGCAAATGGGGAAAAATATCTACTTTTGCTTCCTCCATTTCCCATATTTCACTATTCAATACGTTGTTCCACTGTTCTAAACTACTCTTAAAACGCAAAAAGACTTCCCAAAGTTTTTGCGGCAAGAGGCAAGCCCTTACATTTTTAGCTATTTTCTTTCCTATGTCCAGAAATTCCACTTCATTCCTTCCTGAAAGGGCCATACGACACAATAATAACAAACAATCATCATCTGATAGCAATCCCGGACGACATATCTCATTCTCCCTTGAGCCCATCATTCTTACAACCCTCTCACTTCTTGATGTCACCAAAATCCTACTACCTGCTCCCCACATCTTAGCAAGTTCTCCAAGGGTTCCCATTTGTTAGAGTCTTCCGTCCAAACATCATCAAGCACGAGAAGAAACTTTTGCCCTGAAATACACTCTTTTACTTGTTTAAATAGGACATCCAAGTTGTTGGTATTGGGAGAACTCTCAACTTCTATGCTCTCAAGAATCCCTTTGGCAATGGCAGCCAGATCAAAGGGATTTGAAACACAAACCCAAATTCTTAACCCGAAAGATTCCTCTACTCGACTGTGGTTATATACCATCTGAGCCAAAGTGGTCTTCCCAAGTCCCCCGTACCCACTATAGATAGTATGCGGAAGCTTGATTCCTCTTGGCTACCACCAACATCCATAAGTTTGGTAACAAGAAGATCTCTCTCTGTATCTCGACCATGAACTTTTGTTAAGTCGATCATGGAAGTAGACTGATCTCGCCAAGATGCAGGCGAAGGATCCACATTAATAGGCTCGGAAAAACAAAACCATATTGATCTCTCTCTTTCAAGATCTCATCAAGTTTTTCCTTAACACAGAGTATTTTTTTGCCAATATTATGACGAACTGCAACTTTCTTGAAACACAAACACGAAGATGATAATGGGATGAAGGAGCATACCTTTTGCTTGGGAGGAGCATCAGATCGACGTTCTTTTATCCGAAGCTTGAGAAGAGCGTAATCCCATTCGTCCAAAACGTCCTCCATTTCATACGCCGTCTGCTCCAGCTTCGACAACCAGTAGTTGATGCTTTTGTCCTTAAATCTTCGGTTCTCAGCATCATCCAACACGTTTCTGGTGGTCTGCAGGTCCACCGCAAGACTGCGAATCTTCTCCTCAGCGCCTCTCACGAGATTGATATGGTGCCGAGCCTGCTCTTCGAAGAGAGAAATCAGTCGATTTGCTGCCTCTGAAACGATAGCGTCCGCCATAGATAGATCAGTGCTCTTGTCCTTAATTTCTTGTTATGTATGTATATTGCTTCTGTGATGCCCTTGAATATGAATGGTAATAATAGTCCTTAATTATAACCAATACATGATTTTTTTATTTTGCTAGCTGTACGTGGGCCTGGGCCAATTATTTCAGCTGTCCGTCAATTATTTGTTTCTAGTCACCTTCATTTAAAAACTGTTCACTGAATGAAACTGTTTTTATCAGAAAAAATGTATTCATTAAAGAATATGGGTACCAGAGATACCCAAAAAAATTACAAAAATCTTACAACACAATTACAAAGCTACACAATTACAAGGCATCAACGACACGTCTAGGATTCGACAATGATTCCCCAAAAGAAATCCTACAAATAACTGGAAACACGTTTGACGCCCAACTCCACAACCGTACTCTAATATTCTCAAACATCCTTTCTAAAATACACTCTTTTCCCTCAATAATTAATTCATTTCTGCTCTTCCAAATACTCCAAATTACACACACCCAAAGCCCCACTCCTACCCTTCTCCCTTTCTTGCCATAAAACAACCCCCTAACCAACCTTCTCCCTTTCTTGCCATAAAACAACCCCCTAACCAATTTCAATTGATCAGTAATATTATTCGCAATTGCACCATGTACCTTGAACCAACTATAACATTTATACCATATATCAATCGTACCTTTGCACCCCATGAAAATGTGGTCAACCGATTCCGTCTTCTCTTTGCAAAAAGGACAATTGATATCATCATTTCCCCCTAGAATCCGTTTTCTATACAGATTGTCTCTTGTTGGAAGACGCTTCCAAATAGCTCTCCATGCCGTAGCCGCCGCTTTCATTGGCACAATTCGATCCCATGTCCATCTAAAGATTCTATGATCCACCTCCAACAGCTCATCTTCATCTTCAGTAATCAGCTCATACGTCACTTTTGTTTTGTATACTCAAACTGATTTCATTATATTTTTGTAATAATATTATTATTTTTATAAATTAATATTATAATATTTTACAATGTGATATTAATTTATAATAAATAATATGGTATTATTGAATAAATGTAATGATATCAATTTTATACGATGAACAAGTTTTATATCAGTTTGTTTTTCTTTAAGACATGCACATGTCTCCTTTCGTGAAATTATTTTCAAATTATTATTTCATTAAAATATATATTCACAATATTTCAACTACTTTCACTCTTTATATATCAATATATGAATGTATCTGAGTTTATATATTACATTTATTATATATTGACATTGAAAGAATTTTATAGTTTAAAAAATTGCTACAATTCCTATAGCTAGAAATAATTTCTTTAACTAAAATTAAATGATATATTATGAGGAAATTAAATAATAAAGAAAGGGAAGAGTAAAATGCAGTTCAAATGTTAAATTTAAATGAGAGTGAAATGTGGAAAATTGGAATGAGAAGAGGGACACTAATTCAAAATGTTTAAATCATTTATATGTTGACTATCATATGTGGACTAAAATTCATATCCTATCATATGTGGACTAAAATAGAGCACGTAAATATCTCATGTTTAAAGGACCCATTTCTTGTATCGTGATTTTAATTGAAGAGAGAGGGGGCTCATTTTATTTTCAATCATCACATCGGTTGGAATTAATAATTGTGATGTCCCATTATTTTTTTTTTTTTTAAGGGACTTAAATTAGTAATTTAACGAAAAATCTAAATTTTCATAAATGGACTCGAAAATTTGTAAGATATAATTAGTTGAAATTTTACACGAGGCTTGAAGGATTACATAGATAAATGATTTACACAAAAACTCATAAATTTTATAAAATGAACTAAGGATAAATAATTTTGTAAAACTTGCCGTGAAAATAAATATTAAAAATGCTACTTCATTCGTCCCATGATTACTTTCATAGGAGATAGGCACACATTTTTATTTTATTTTTTTAAAAAGATACTGTAATATTTAAGTATGGATTTGAGGAGTAATTTAATAAACTTCTATGTATAAAGTAAGGAGATGAGTTCGATTGTGTGTAAGTGTGGACCCAAAAATAATGACATTTTGTGTAAAATTTAGAATATTCTAAGGGTGTAGTTTATGAAGGGTATTACATTTTAAAGATGTGAAAATAGTTTTGGGATGGACGAAAAAGAAAAGTGTGAAAATAATCGCGGGATGGATGGAATAGTAATTTGAAATTAAAAATCAATCAACTCAAAAATCACATAATTTGTCTAAAAACAAAAATAATATAACTTAACAAATGAGATGACACTCGTATGAGAAAGTATATGACAATTTAAAACTCCAGTACGCACAATTTGATCATGAAATATCTTCTGTTAAATTCTCAAACACGAAATAATAATTGGATGCTTGTAACACGATTCCACATGTTCTCCACCGCACTTCTTTTTAATTTTTAAAATGTTAATGAGATTGAGGTGAGTAAAACAACTAGTTCAATGGAATATCATTTGTCACAATTAAATATCAAATGTAAATTGAAACCATTAACTCACATACAAGCTTACTCTCAGCAGTGTTGCTTTTGCCAACCATATTTAACATGTGTTGTATGACTTTTATCCTGCTGGACATAACAAATAATATAGTTTAATCATAGCACGTTCTTTACTCTGCCGATCATAACGAACAACATAGTGAATAGCAAGAAGTAGCAAGCAACAATAACAACCACATAAAACATTTAAAAGGCCGGACAAATATTCCAATTCCAAACAAATAATAAGAAAACTCCACCCATAATTAATGTTAAAGATGAAATGAATGCAATTAATTATCTCAAATCCTACTTTTCGCAATTACCGTTGATGAGGAGTGGTCTGTCACCCTTAGAAATTAGGGCCTCGGCCCATATTGAGTATTTAGTCGAACCCAAGCCCAACTCAAGATAAAACACAAACAATTGAACGTAACTCAACTCAACTTAAGCCTCAAATGAAAAGCCCATTGGAAGGCCCAAAATGCATGTTGCCCTAATTTTTATGTTTTAAGGTACTAATATTTATATTAGCTCCACAAATGAAGTAAAGAAGAACTCATATTTTATCCACCTTTCTTCTCCACAATTACTACGATACGCTTTTTACCGATACATTACCGACTTGAGCGTCGGAGTCCTTGCACTGGCTCACCGGCGTATTTTATCAGTCCGACGGATCAAGCTTGAACTCCGATTGAGTGGAGAAGATGAAGTCGGAGAGCGGATAATCAGTCCGCATCAAGCGTGACCTAATATAAATAATTAAATTTACTTAGGAATTAATAGAAATAATTCCTCAACTTAAATCTATAACCATAAAATTTTCCATCTTCTTTTAATCAAAATCTAAATTAGACTGTTAAAATTCCTGATCTACTAAACCTTAAGATTCACGTACTGCCCATTTAATAAAAAGTCTGATTCCATTAATCCCAAAACATGTATAATACTTTTGGTCATGATTAATTTCCAAAGCCCATATAACTATAAGTATAAATTCTTCTAAAAGCTTGGTTATGGTCAAGTCCCCGTGTGGGCCGTGTCATCAAATGGTCGTCAATTTCACCGAGAATTGGTCTGCTTGTGAGGTGAGTGTATGCATGCACTCATATTTTCTTATGACACTTTTGATTAATTTCGTAAGACATTTCAATATTGCTAACACGTAGCATTTTTCTATTAATATAACTATCACTTTTTATTTATAAAAACAACACTTTTCAGTTATAACACGTAGCACTTTTTTATGGTGGATTCAAGTTCATGTTTGAAGTGAGTGCATATGAGACTAAGTCTTTCACAAATCAATATATATAAGGGGCTGTGATCATGAATTGTAAAATGAAAATATAACCATAAATAAAAGTTTCAACCATTAATAAAATCAAACCGAAATTAAATTGTCTATGCATATATTTCCATTTTCTCCGTGCAAGAATTAAAACCACTTCCATGTTGGGACCATATAATGCAAATGAAGCGGCAGCGGGACGATGGGCCTCGAGAAGAGTCACTACAAAAAAAGCTTATTTTAGTGACGGATTTTAGTAACAAATATAAATTTGTTGGTAATTAAAATTAAATATTAACAAATTTGCGACGGAATTGAGATCCAACAATTTACCAACAGATTACTAACGGATTATTCATACAATTTACTAACGAACTTAATCATTCACTAAATACTAACAAATTTGTAACGGAAATAATTTTAATGATTTGCTAGCGGATTACCGATTTCAATCCGTTACTAATTTTTTATTTCCAACAAAAATAAATATGTTAGTAAAAATTGCAACAAATCAACTCCATCACTGATTTAATAAAAAAATATTTTTATATATAAATAGTTAATGACGAAAATTATCCATCACTAAATTTCAAATAATATAAAATTTAGTGACGGAAATAATATCTGTCACTAATTTAAAACAATTCGCATGTGAATTCTTAAACATTTCTGAATACCTTCAGTGACTCATAAGTCATAACAGTAGTCTCTCCCATCCGGCGCTGTTGACCGCCGCTCCTCCGTGCGCCGGCCGTTGTCCACTGTGCACCGGCCGTTAGTCCATCACCGCGCGTCTGGCGTTCTCTGTTCACCGTGCGGTGGTTGTGTCCACTGTTTGCCCTAATTTTTCACCAGCGACATATCTCGAATCCGTCGTAGTGTCGTCTCCACCGTGCGCCGGTGGTTCGTCCAACGCTGTTCATAACCTCGGTCGCACGTCTGTCGCCGGTGGTTCGCACAACGCCGCCGTTCGTCGTTCGTGGCCTCGCTGCCAAACATCGCTTGGGCGCCGAACAGGTAGGCACAATTTTAATTAATTTTTTGTTGATTATTCACTCAATTTAATGGATTATGCATTCTGGTTATACGAATTCCTAGTTTCTTTTACCCCAAACTCATATATATATTTTTCCCCCTTTCACCTTTGTAGATATACCCTGCTAATGTGAAATTTATAAATATTGTTTACACTTTTATTATTATTATTATTATTATTATTATTATTATTATTATTATTATTATTAATAATAATAATAATAATAATAATAATAATAATAATAATAATAATAATAATAAAAATAGCCCAAATTACCAAGTAAAGCAATATAAGCCTGAATCGTATTGTTGAATCGTGTTGTTAAACTAGAATCTTATTGTTAAGGAATAATTACAAATCTGAGACAAGGAATCACGAGATTAAATATCCGTCATCCAATATAAGTATTAAGGAAATCAAAGGACACCGCCACGCCTTAACAGCCATTCCCATCGGCAAACGAGGCAAAATACGTTCCCATAGATTCCAAATACTCATATTAGGCCGCTTATTTAATTCAACCCTTGATTCGACCCAACATATTGATTCTAGAAATAACGTATTGAAACAACGTGTTGATCCATAGATTATATTACTTAGTTGTCATATTTGAGAACTAAGTTATAAAAACCATAGATGATATGAACTTATATAGTTCGGACATAATTTTAACACTAAGGATCTAGCCTATTAGGCTCATCCTTAGAACTAAAACAATAAAAGAAAAGAAAACTTACAAGTTTTCGGAGGGCGCACCCTTTATATAAATAGACTTTCTTTTATTACTTCGTAGTAGATTACAAGAGAGATTTTACAAGGGAGAGTAGAGATGAGAGAGGGCGTAGGTGTTCCTTTCAAACAAAGAGAGAGCCGCCATATATAGAGAGCGGACTTCAAACGAAAATTTAAAAAACAAAAATGAACATTGAACAATAATTATTGTTCAAAAGTCAAAAGTGAACAGTAAAATTACTGTTTAAACAAAGATATTAACTGTACAATCTTGTTTGATTACCGTATATGAATGATCTTGTCGGTCTTCACCTATTTCGCTGCTTCTCAATTTTTCTTGTCTTTTCTTGCAGATGATTTATCTTTGTCCATTTCTTGGAGCAATCTTTCCATTTCGTCATCGGAAAGTAGTCCTTCATTAGGATCTTGAGCTTCTTGCATTGATACTCCTTTTGAAGATTCGAAATAATATCTTCTTCGTCATCAAGATCATGAAGTAATTCTTCTTTCATTACTGTTAAGATATAACTCAATCATTTCTTGTTTGGATAATTTATCCACACTTCTCATTAGTTTTCTAGAAATATTATTTTTAGTGACTAATTGTCTGCTTTTTCTTTTTCTCTTGGCTATAAGTCATGCATGTATCAATTATTTTATTAATAGTATCAATACCAAAACATTCTTTAGTACTTGGGTCAATTTTAACCATTTTATCCCAGAATTTTGTATAAAAATTCTTTTTAAACAAGGAATTTCGTTAGTATTACCAACTTTAACTTCCCATTTCCAAATCCATGGAATGGAGAATTCAAGAAAGAAGTGCATAGGGGCTTCCCATGATACAAACATATTGCTATTAGCAATAGATTCCAATTTTGGACTAATATGTTTTGTTAGGAAAAGAAAGTTGTATTTAGTTTTGATGTGTTAAAAGTGTAAAATAGGATGACTAATGAGCATCTTGTATAGGCAATTTGAAGTATTTCTTTGTAAATAAAACTAAGTATAGAAGATCGACAAGGTCAAGATATCGACGAGGAAGATTTCCGATAGAAGAGAATATCGACAAGGTCAAGATATCATACAAGGTCAAGATATCGCAAAGGACTGACACGGGATTGTTGAAGAGCAAGACAAACGTCTAGACAAGAAAGAAGATGGAGACGAGGTGAAGTAAACATCGGACGATGAGCTGTTAGAAAAGTATTATGCAAAGATTCAAGAAGTAGTTTCAACAACTCGGGGAAGAAGTTACGGTAATTCAGTTATATTGTTATAACCGATCAAAATCGAATTCAAGGAAGTTACAACGCCAAGAGGAGTTCTCTATAAATAGGAATAGAAATCAATTTAGAATTAACTTTGACACTTTGCACTCTTCATTATACTTTGTATACACAAGCAACAAAGAATCATACACATTCAAGAATGTTTTGTACGTTCTTGATTCTTAGTGTTTATAGAACACTTTTTCATTAGATCTTCAAGCCATAGATATTCGAAGTTAGGAAGATTCATTGTAAGGTGAAGATTCATCATTGTAAGTAAGATAGCAAGAAAGAAGGAAGTAAGTAAGTGAAGGCCCTTCTTCAAGTTCGAAGAAGGAGAGTGGACGTAGGATCGTTTGATCCGAACCACTATAAATACGGTGTTATTTCTTTTTACCGCTTATTACTTGTTTTCATTAGTTGTTTCTTGATGCAAAATTTGATATCCGACAAAGCTTTAGATCCTATTTGAATTGAGTATAAACAAAAATTTGTTTCGTCAGAATCTGTTTTGGAGTTGATAGATCATCTAAGCTTGCAAAAGTTTTTGATAATCTATTCATCCCCCTTCTAGATTATCACTAGAGGGTATCTTGTTTTTGTGTTTAAACTCGTTCTAAAGGGACCCAACAAGTGGTATCGGAGCAGTGTTAAAGGCATTACGATAGAGATTTGTGGTCTTGAAATATCTCGTGTTCTCATTGAAATCGATTTCTTATCATTGAGCTACTAACATTTCGATAAGTTGTGTTTTAGCATATTGAATTACAATGTCTTCTCACAAAAGTAAGAAATCCGAGGAGTTTACGATTTTTCTATTGAAGAATATGATTCTTGGAAGTTAGAATGGAGAATCATTTAAAGGCCATTCATGGCCGTATGGAAGAGGTTCTTGAGGAAGATCCGATAAAATTCTACCATGGAGTTGTTAGTAATCGAGCTGAATCTTCTACTACAAGAAGTCAACAAGAAAAGAAAAGTCTTGATTTGACAAATGATGAAAGGAAGATTCACAATTTGGATCGGGTAGCAAGGACGAGAAATTATAGAGACGTTGAGCAAAGACTGGATAGAAAAGGTAAAAAGATGTAAAGCGCTAAGGATATGTGGAAGACTCTTGCAAATGTTTGTGAAGGGTCGGAAGCGAGTTAAAGAAAACAAGTTGCAATCCGCTTTACATGCATTTGATACATTCAAGATGAAAGATGGAGAAGCGTGGATCGAGTTGGATGTAAGATTGACCAATTTGGTGAACAAAGGCTGTGATTTGGGTAAAACCTATTCCGAGAAAGAAATTAATAATAAGGTACTCGAGATCATTAAGCAAAAGGTGGAGAGAAAAAGCAAATATCCTCAAAGCTACACGTAACTGTCATCTATTTCACATCATACTCTATTTTCTCATCCGAAAGCCTTGGAATATGATATACAAATTGAAGATGAAGAAGATGAGGCGAGTCATCTACTTACGGAAAGGCGTGGCATTTCTTCATCAAGAAGATTCGACAAGATTTCTAAAGCATCGATTTGTCATTAAAAGAGGAAATGGCTTTATTGATCGGACGATATGAGAGACTCAAGATGAAGTATAAAAGGAATAAGAGAGATAGGTTTAATCGTCAAAATTATAAATCGACAAGGAAGAGAAGTATTGAGACAATGACAAAAAGAAGGATCCGGTGAAAAGATTTAAATCACCAATCGACGAGGTGAGAATAGTCCAAAGTCGAAAGAGGAGATATCTCATTATACCCGCAATAAACCTGGTCATTTTAGCTATGATTGTCCTCAACTCACTCCTAGAGAGAGAGAAGAAAAGAGGAAGAAAGCGGGATAGGAGGTATGCGAGATCAACGAGCTCTTTTGGCGAAAAGGAGGAAACACAAGAGACATCATCATCCTCATCCTCATCGATTTGGATCGAGACAATGACATTTGCCTAATGGCTAAGGAGGTAAACTACTACTCATCCTCGACAATGATAATGATAACTTGTCCAATCGATTCATGTCTTATTAACAAACTTCTAAAAGATCTCAAGACAGCTTTATCTCGCTTATAAACAGATAGAGACTGAAAATTTAAGTTTAAAGGATCAAATTCTTAGTCTAACAAAGGAATATCGAGACAGGGGACAAGGAAGAATCTAGATTGTACATTCAAGGGGGAATGTCGGTCAAAGACTTCTACTAGTTCCTCGTGCGAGAAAACCGATGAGTTGGAAAAAGAATTAAGTTCTTTAAAAATTAAATTTTCAAATATCAATATGGAGAATGAGAAATTTAAAAAGACTAACAGAGATTTAAATCTCAAGTTAGGACATATTAATAACTCTCGATCTACAATTGATAACATCTTGATACTTCTCGAAGCCTAGTGATAAGGCTGGATTGGGTTTTGATAGGAACACGAAAAATGATCCTATCAAACCAAGAGTTTTTGTCAAAGCCACTAAGACTATGGAAAAGACAGAACTTAGTCCAAAGAAATCAAAGGAGCAAATCACCCCATCGATATTTCAAAAGAAAAATACGGATGAGGAGAAATGTTTCCAAAAGAAATCTAAAGACTAAATCAAAGTTGTTTTCAAAGTATAATGGTTTTGATGGAAGAAGCAAGTCGTATCCATTCTTTCCAAGATATAAGACAATCACTAGAGATCAATTAAATAAAATTGATCTAGATAGTCTAATATTAGTGGATAGATATGGTTGCAAAATTCAATCATTGGTTACGAAAAACTTGGATGTTTTTATTTGGATACCTAAGTATCAACTTGACGAAAAAGGACCCAATACACAAAGGGTACCTAAGAATTAATTTGTGATTGCGGAAGGATAAGGAGATAGTTGAACAAGATGTTCTTGAAGTCATTTGGTATATAGACGGTGGATGTTCTAAGCATATGACTTATGAGAAAAGACTTCTTTCTAACTATCGACAATAGATGGACCTCGAGTTATGTTTGGTGACAACAATTTTGGTCTAACCAAAGGAGTTGGAACTTTGATGATTGGAGATATTCAGGTTAATGAAGTATATTTTGTGGAAGGTTTGAAACATAATTTCTTTATGCGTATCTCAATTTTGTGACAAAGGTTATTGTGTAAAATTCACCCATGATGCATGTTTTATTTTGGATGGTTTAAATGAAAATATTTTACTTCTTGGAGTCAGACAAGGTAATATCTATATTGCAAATTTCAAGAGTTGCTCTAAGGATACTTGTCTTATTGCTAAGAGTTCGAGAGAAGATTTAAGTTGGCTATGGAATAAACGTCTTAGTCATTTAAATTTCAAAACTCTTAACAAAATAGCAAGAAAGTCTTTAGTCAAAGGACTTCCGGATAAAATATTTTCGAAAAATCATGTTTGTGATGCTTGTCAAAAGGAAAAGCAGACCAAAACTTCTTTCAAAACAATAAATGGTCACATTTACGAAAGGATTACGGAACTTTTGCACATGGATCTTTTTGGTCGATTACACCTCTAAGTTTTAGTGGAAGAAAGTATACTTTAGTGATTGTAGATGATTTTTCTAGATTCACTTGGGTTATTTTCTTATACAAAAAGAATGAGGCTGTAACAAAAATTCGAGAATTTCTCAAAAGAATTCAAAATGAAAAAGGACTAAATATTGTCAAGATTAGAAGTGATAAAGGTCTTGAGTTTCGAACTCGTTTGTTACTAAGCTGTTATCGAGAATGGTATAGCACATGAAACATCATCTGCAAGAACACCCCCAAAGAAATGGAGTGGTAGAAAGGAGAAAGCAGAACCTTGAAAGAAGGCTGCAAGGACTATGTTATCTCGAGTATGACACTCCACACGAGGTTTTGGGGCGAAGCCATTAATACCGCATGTTTTGTTCAAAATAGGTGTTTAATTGTGAAAGATAAATGCAAAACTCCTTATGAAATATGGAAAGGCGAGAATACCAAAATTTCATATTTCCATATATTTGGTTGTAAGTGTTTCATTCATAATAATGGAAAATCAAAATTAAGAACTTTTGATGCTAAGATTGCGAAGGAATATTCTTAGGATACTCATCTGTATCTAAAGCATATAGAGTTTTTAACAAGATTACATTATGTGTGGAAGAAACACCACATGTTGTTTTTGATGAAATTTCTAAGTACGAAAGTACGGATGATGTCACCAAGATAAATTTGAAGATCTTAACAGATTAAACATCAAGAAATCAGTCAAGTTCTATTCACCGGAGTCGAATCGGATGAGGAAGACACACCGAGACGGGAATAAAGATAAGGAGGTGAGAGTTCTTCCATGTCATCCGATCAGACGACTACACTACCAGATGGACTAGGAGATATTCCCGAAGGTAATACAGAACAAATTGATGAAAATATTCGAGATAAGACTTCATATCCAGTAAAAGATAAAGGTAAGCGAGTATTGACTTATCATCGGTGAGCAGATAATCGGAAGTTTAGATTAAGAGTCAGAGACAAGGACACGAGATAAACCAAGACTGCATTTTTAGTTGTTATGTATCTTTACTTGAACCTAAAACTATTAGAAGCTCTAAGCGACTCCAATTGGATAAATGCAATGCAAGAAGAATTAAATCAATTTCAAAGACAAGATGTATGGGAGCTTGTTGAAAGACCTCATCATCAAAAAGTTATTGGAACAAAATGGGTTTTCAAAAATAAGAAAGATGAGAACAATATTGTGGTAAGAAATAAGGCTAGATTGGTTGCACAAGGTTATTCACAACTGAGGGAATTGATTATGATGAAACCTTTGCACGCTTGCTCGTCTTGAAGCCATAAGATTGTTCTTAGCTTATGCTGCTTATAAAAGATTTCTTGTGTTCCAAATGGATGTGAAATCTGCATTTCTAAACGGAGTCATAGCCGAAGAAGTCTATGTAGAACAACCTCCAGGCTTTGTCAAAGGAGACAAGGTCTATAGGCTAAGGAAAGCTCTATATGGACTTAAACAGGCTCCTAGAGCATGGTATGATACATTATCTCGAGTATTTAATTCAAAATGGTTTTGTAAAAGGTAAGTTAGATAGAACTTTATTTAGGAAAGAATCGATAAAGGTCTTGTTAGTTCAAATATATGTTGATGATATTATTTTTGGATCAACTAACCTACTTTTGTGTGAAGAATTTAGTCATCTTATGAAGAAGCAGATTGAAATGTCCATGATGGGAGAGATGACATACTTTCTTGGACTTCAAATTAAGCGAGACAAAGAAAGGAATTTTCATAAATCAAGCAAAATATACCAAAGATCTTATTGAGAAATTTGGAATAGGTACCCGAGAAGCCAAAATACCTATGATGACAAATTTTTCAATGGATCTAGATGAGAAAGGAGAAGACACCGATCGACGCAGATATAGAGGTTTAATTGGCTCTCTTTTATACTTAGCGCTAGTAGACACGACATTTCTTTTGCGGTGGGAGTATGTGCACGTTTTCAAGCTAAGCCTAAGAAGAGTCATCTTGAAGCCGCAAAGAAGATTCTAAAATATTTGAAAGGTACAATCTATGTAGAATTGTGGTATCCGGTGAAGATAACTTTGAGTTGTCGGGATACTCGATTGATTTTGGTGGGTGTAAGATAGATAGGAAATCTACATCCGGAACTTGCCAATTTCTGGGAAGTAAGTGATTTCATGGTTGTCTAAGAAACAAACCTCTGTAGCTACTTCTACTCTTTGAAGCTGAGTATATGGCGGTGGGAGTTGTTGTTCACGGCTTATCTGGATCGATCAACGGCTAAGGGACTATAACATTATCACCAAAGATGTACCAATATTTTGTGATAGTAATAGTGCCATAGCTATTACCCAGAACCCAGTCTTACATACCAGGATGCAAACATGTTGACATTCGTCATCATTTTATTCGAGATCATGTGGAGAAAGGCAATATCGGACTAGAGAAAATTCTTACCGATTTTCAAAAGCAGACATATTAACAAAGCCTCTTGCAGAAACAAGGTTTAAGGAACTTTCGGTCGAATTAGGATTATTAGATGATTCCTTAATCATCTCTTGATCAAAACTTCTTGAATTAACCTTGTTTTTCTTATCTTAGTATATTATGTCTAGAAAGAATTATCGAGACAAGATTGTGTCAAAGGACAATCGGTAGGCGATATCATTGATCTCCTTTCATTGGAATCAAAAATCAAGGATTAGTCATATTGACCATATACGACTTGATAATTACTTGTCGACATAAGTAGATCGGATAAGGATGAAATAGTCAACATTCTATAGAATCGGATGACTATTGAACCTTATCCGACTTACTCTTGTTACTAACAATTTTCTAAGTGTCTCGTGATATCAAAGAAGAACAAAGTTGACAAGATTCGAAATGCAAGACAAGGTCAATATGTTCAAAGGTTACAAGGAAATGCATAAATGATGCTATCAAACCAGACAAAGAGAAATATCGGAAGTTTTCTTACATACTTTTAATTATGAATATTGGGTTCATATAATTAATATATGAATTTAATATCATAATTCACTCTTTCATTCATTAAAAATGAAGTTACTCAAGAAAATAAAATAATTTGTTTTACAAAATTAAAGAATAAGGGTTCAAATTTTGTTTTCTAAAAATAATAATATTTTATTGTATCTCTCCAATTAATCGAAAAGTAATTTCTCAAATAAGTAATCGTGTCGGGAGAAGTTACTATGGACCCGAAATTTTATCAAATCCAATTTTGAAACACACCGAGTATACTTCACGCGCCGAAGTGGAGGCGGTTTTACGAAATATGAACCGTCTCAACCTCACGCGCAACATATTAAATTTTATTACGTGCACTTTTCAAAATAAATGCCATAATTGCATTAATGGCGATTCGAAAGGCTATATTTACACTTTTACAGGCAATTATTATTCTAATAATTGTTTATTATTATATTTTCCATATAAATAGACATTCGTGTGCATTATTTTCATTTACGCACACATATATTCCTTCTTTTCTTAAAATTTCTTTTCCCTCCTAAAACCTTCAAACACTCACCAATGGCGGACCTTTGGAAAGAAAAGAATCAAATATGAATATGATCTCAAATCCATCGAGAACGTACAAAATCCGAAATGTACGTGGAATGGGACATTTCCACCGATCCGAAACCAGAGAAGTTCTTCAACTTCTACAAGATAGAGGTTTAAAGAGATATTGCTCGATGAAACCATCAAAACCCAAAACCCTTGATGATCTTGCCGCGAATTCTTAACCAGAGCAAAATCAACAGAATCTTGGTCTAGAAACTCGAATTCGGACTCTTGAAAAGTCTAGAAAAATTCATGTTTCAATTTACGATATCGGCGAGATTTTGGCTTAAACACCACCGAGGCAATCCATTTTTGTACAAAGTCAAGAGTATTTGGAGAGTTACAAAATGATGGCAAGGAAATCCCGGAAGAATAACACCGCAAACCCGAAGAAGGGAATGTTACGGAGAAAATACAGACTTGATGCTCATTTTAACCAAGTGCATACCGGGAGAACGCAGAGTCACGACGGATTGACTAAGCCGAGGATATCTGTCTCGAGGGCCATTATAGACGGAGCTGATATTAATTGGGCTCGAGACGGTGTACTCTCGTCTCGATGGAGGAAAGAAAGAAGTTCGTCAAAAGCAGAGGTGTCGGCAGAGCCGATAAGATGGTCGCCGACCAAGATAACAAGTATGATGGCAAGAATCACCATCATACTTGAACACAAGATTGGGACGGACAAGCTTGACGCGGACGAGGTGAAAAAGTTTACAAAGCGAGAAGGGTTTGCTTGTCAAGGATGAGAAACCCTTCGGTCCAACAGACTCGAGAAGGAGACACCCATCTCCAAAGACGAAGAAGGCTTCTAAGGCCAAAGGAAAGAAGAAAGTGGAGCTGTGCTGGCCGATGAATCCTCATCCGAGGAGGAGGATATTACAGTGAGGAAGAGGAGGAAGAAAGGACAGCCTTCCCAAGGGGGAAGTGTCGTGAAAAGACCGAGACAGAGACGGTGGAAGTCTCATGCGGAGATGAGCGAACAAGCGAGCAAACCCAACCCTCTACATCATCTTCTTCCTCATCCAAAGCGAGAGAAGACTCCCCACATCATCCCAACTTGGCGATGAAGAAGCGACAAGGCCGCCGCTTCGAGCCTCTAAAACGGCCCACTCCCATAAGTCCAACACCCACCCAAACCTCATATGATCCATTCTCCTTCCTACCCACAACCTCATCCGAACCCAATCTTTTCTTAAACATACCAAATCCATCCTGGGGATATGGGACCTCACCGAGACCTCACTCCGAATCCTTGGGAAAAAGTTCCTTCTCGAGACAGAGTCTACTCTCAAAGATGAGCTGAGGCATTAAAAGAGCTTATCGATGTCTATCTGTTAAGAAGACTCAGGCTTGGATCTTTTGAGGAGACAGCTATTCCGATAGGCGAGGCAGGAGGAAACAATTTAGCCATCCGGGAAAAGGAGGTGCTCAAGAAGGCAAAACTAAAGTCATTCCAAGATATACTCACTGAAAATAACTTTGTTGATTACATTCTACAACGAGTATATCTTGGAGATGAGACTCTGAAGAGGTGAAAACAGTGAGAAGGGGAAGAGCGAGAGGAAAGAAGAAATTTTGGAAGAGGAAAGGGTGGAGGAAGTAAGTGGTGGAGCTGCCGATGAGCCAGTGGGATGGATACAGGTGAGGAGGCACAAACAGGCAGATTGTTGAGGTGCAAACGGAAACCGAAGTTGAAGAAATAGATCTTTACGGAGAGCAGACCTTGCCCTCCACATACGTATGCGTATCCGAAGTGGAAGCATTAAAAGCCGAAGTTCAAAATCTAAAGATCGCTGTCTGAATGCTTTCCAACAAGTTCCTACCGTCATTTCATCATCAATCAAGGAGAATGTAGAAGGCTGCAATTCAAGAAAAACCAAGATTGATCTATATTTTTCTACAATCAGGACATGAGAAATGATGGCTGCCGTTAAGACAACGATTGCTAAGAAGATGAACTCCCAAGATGAATGGGTCAAACAAGACGTTCGTTACGCCTATATTGAAATCAAAGATTCGGTTGAGGAGCAAGTAAGAGAAGCACGGAAAGCCAAGGAGGCATCATTTCATCAAGTCCTAAAGATGCGGCTTGCTGCGGAGAAAGATAGGCGGGCAGCGAGCATTAAACGGTTCATGGATGATGAGTTTAGGCGAGTGAGGTCGGACAAAGAAGAGATATGACCAGCTTGATCATAAGACGGGGCATGTACGAGAAGAACTTGTAAGTCAAATTGAACAAGTAGCCACTATCTGCAATACCCGATTTCTTTGATGCTAAAAAGGGGAAGATAGTGTGCTCAAGAAAAGAATAGACGAACAAGAGGATAAGATCATGGCTTTGAGCATGAAAATTGAAGAATTATACGAAGAATTGCTAAAGACGAGAAGAGAAGAAATCGAGGAGAAGACAGAGAAAGTTGTAAGGAAGACAAGAACTGAACTCACAAAAGAAGCCCTGTGCAAGAACTGCTCAAATAACATCTCCTACGGATCGTCTAGAAACAGACTCAAGTTCCAAAGAAATCACAAGCTGAGATAGATGCGAGAAGAAAAGATCGAGAAAAAGAAAAAGAGAGGAGAAGGAGAAGTATAAGAGAAGGGAGGCTAAGAGGAGAAGAGAGCGGGGAGAAGGCGGCGGGGAAAATATTATGATCGTTCTCTTAGAAGATGGAGTTCGAGAGGATAACGAGATGAGCAAGGGGAAGAAGTCCTTCGGCCATATCATAGAAGCGAAGTAGTCCCCAAAGAAGTGTTATTAATGGCGAGATCGAGCAAGGTGGAGGCCATTCGAAGTGGTGGATTTTCCAGTTTCATGTCTGCAAAGTGATTAAGTGGGGACTCGATGAAGATGAAGCTTTCCATAATTGGGCTGGAAGAGAAGGACCCCAGGATGTATCAATATCTTATCAACCTTGCAAATGAAGAATTCAACTCGGATGTAGTCGCACCGGACTTATTCTCGGATGGAACCCCCTCTAACAGTGATGGTCATCTGGACCTTGAGAAGATTAAGCGGTGATAATCAAAGCGAAGCCACGGTGATCTTGCAGAGGAGGTGAAACTATTTCACTTAAGAAGCGGGTCTTTGGTAGCTCGATGTTCCCGAGAAGAAAATAGGTGGTATGACTAGTCTTCTATTTCTCTCATCTTATCTGTTTTTGTGTGACTTGCATGATTCTTGATGTAAAGCTGTGAATAAATTTTTGAACTACTCTCAATCTTTGTTGTTTCTCTTAAAAACTAATCGATTAACCTCTTGATTTACGAAATGTATTGTTTCGTTTTTCTAACTCTTAAATATACATTAATAACATTAATTGTTCCGATTATCGATTCATGATTTTACGATCATCATTAATAACACTAATTGTTCTAGTTATCGATTATGTGATTTAATCGCTTATTTTACATTTTTAAGATTACTAACATTTCTTTTCTTGAGCTGAGTTTTAACATCATCAAAAAGGGGGAAATTGTTAGGAAAAGAAAGTTGTATTTAGTTTTGATGTGTTAAAAGTGTAAAATAGGATGACCAAATTTGAGCATCTTGTATAGGCAGTGAAGTATTTCTTTGTAAATAAAACTAAGTATAGAAGATCGAGACAAGGTCAAGATATCGAGGCGAGGAAGATTTCGAGATAGAAGAGAATATCGAGACAAGGTCAAGATATCGAGACAAGGTCGAATGTCAGACAAGGGCTGACCACCGAGGATTGTTGAAGAGCAAGACAAACGTCTAGACAAGAAAGAAGATGGAGACGAGGTGAAGTAAACATCGAGACGATGAGCTGTTAGAAAAGTATTATGCAAAGATTCAAGAAGTAGTTTCAACAACTCGGGAAGAGATTCTGAGAATTCAGTTATATTGTTATAAGCGATCAAAAGCTGAATTCAAGGAAGTTACAAGCGCCAAGAGGAGTTCTCTATAAATAGGAATAGAAATCAATTTAGAATTAACTTTGACACTTTGCACTCTTCATTATACTTTGTATACACAAGCAACAAAGAATCATACACATTCAAGAATGTTTTGTACGTTCTTGAGTTCTTAGTGTTTATAGAACACTTTTTCATTAGATCTTCAAGCCATAGATATTCGGAAGTTAGGAAGATTCATTGTAAGGCTGAAGATTCATCATTGTAAGTAAGATAGCAAGAAAGAAGGAAGTAAGTAAGTGAAGGCCCTTCTTCAAGTTCGAAGAAGGAGAGTGGACGTAGGATCGTTTGATCCGAACCACTATAAATACTGGTGTTATTTCTTTTACCGCTTATTACTTGTTTTCATTAGTTGTTTCTTGACTGCAAAATTTGATATCGACAAAGCTTTAGATCCTATTTGAATTGAGTATAAACAAAAATTTGTTTCCATTTGTAAATCTGTTTTTGGAGTTGATAGATCATCTAAGCTTGCAAAAGTTTTTGATAATCTATTCATCCCCCTTCTAGATTATCACTAGAGGGTATCTTGTTTTTGTGTTTAAACTCGTTCTAAAGGGACCCAACATGTTTATATTCTTTGAAGTCTATAAGCATTAATTCTGGGAAGAATCTCTTACGATGGACCAAATTTACGCCACCATCTTCTCGAACCAATTTGGTATTTACGAGTTATAAACTCTATCACATACCTTTATCATCCAAGTATGCTTCTTTTTATCATTTTGATAATAAAAACTTTTTCAAAAGCTTGAATATAATCCCAATAATTATATTTTATAATGGCATTATTACCGATTGTAAAGGATTTTTCCACAAATGGAGATATTCCCCATTCTTCAAATTTGAAATTAGGCTTGATAATAATCTTGGAGAAATTATAAATTTCTTTTTGGTTTCCACTTGTCATATGTGTTATTTCACATGAATGACTATTATTGAGAATATTCTCATAATAACCCGGTATTTATAAACCCCTGCATTAAATCCACAGGTAGATATGTATCTTTAAAGGATTTTCCAGGAGTATTTTCCCATTTTAAATCGGTATTCTTGATTAAGAAGATAGTCTCTTCTTTCTCCTTCTTAAAAATCCTTTATTAGGATCTTTTTCATCTTAACAATATTTGCGTAAGATGAGATGTCCGGAGAGGATGTAGATTCCTCCATAGATTTGGAAGTATTACTTCCTTGAGATTTCTTCCATTTAAGAAATTCTTGGTATGACAAATCATCATCGAAAGATTTGCAATTTTTGAAGCAACCAATTTTTGCTTTCCGTGTTGTGCGAATATTATTTTGACCTCGTCCACCTCTTCCCCTATAAGGGAAAGATCCTCGGCCTCGCTGCATATCTACCAAAATTCATGATGATATTCACGAGTTAAATAATCGGGAGAGAATTTTCTTCTCCTTTTTATAAATAATTTCAAAATCAAATGGAGCTAAATGAGCACTCGCCACCTAGCAAACATTTGCTTAGAGACATCATGTTTAAAATCTTTATTAAACATATGTTTATTTGCTTTGCAATCAGTTTTAATAATAAATTTACGATTATATAAATCATCTTGAAATTTTAAAACACACTTTACTATAGCTAGAATTTCTTTTGCTATAGTAGCATAATTTTTCGACTATTATTCCATTTTCCGAATAAAATCTAACTAAATATTCTTTTTATCAATATCAATTTGTTTTAAAATACCTCCATATCCAATATCCGAAGCATCTGTTTCAATAATTTTATCCCATTTGGGATTTGCAATAGATAAGCAAGGTAAATATTTTACCTTTTCCTTAATTCTTTTAACGGCATTGGTATGATCATTACACCAAGGCTTGGGATTCTTTTTTAATCTGTCATATAAAATAGCGATTCTGCTGCAAGATTTTTATAATAAGGGAAATATAATTCGAGACTTCCTAAAAATCTCTGTAATTGAGTTTTATCCGTAATATCATCGGGAATTTAGAAGCAAATTCAATACTTCTATTGATAGGAATAATATTACCCTTTTCAATATTATAACCCAAAAATTTAATGGTAGTTTGGAATAATAACATTTTTGGTTTAGATATAACCAAACCATTACGAATAACAACTCTTTTAAAAATTTCTAAATGTTTAAAATGAGTTTCAATATTTTGAAAATATTAATATATCATCAATATAAACAACCATAAATTCACTATAAGGAATAAAAATATCATTCATAATTTTCGGAATTCGGAAGGAGCATTTTTTAAACCAAATGGCATAACATTCCATTCATAATGTCCAAAAGGAACATTAAAAGCGGTTTTATATATGTCGGCGGTATCAATTTGAATCTGCCAAAATCCAGACTTTAAATCGAATTTAGAAAATATAATAGAATCATATAACTTTGTCAAGAAGATCCTTCTTGTTAGGAATAGGATGTCTTATCCATTTAAGACTCTATTAAGAGGTTTATAATTAATAACCAATCTGGGTACACCTCTTTCTTGTTCGAGAATGCTTATTAACATAAAAAGCGGTACAAGACCACGGTGATTGAGAAGTAGAAATAATATTCTTTTCTAATAAAGATTTAATCTCTTTTTGCATAATTCCATATAATCGAGAATTCATTTGACAAGGTCTTGCTTTAGTAGGAATTTTATCCTCTGTAAAATTTTCTTCATAAGGTAACGAAACAATATGTTTTTTCTATTCCAAAAAGCATTTGGAAGATCATTACAAATTTCTAAACTCATCGATTATGAATAAATTTAATTTTTCCTGCAATTTAGGATTTTTCAAATTATCCTCAATGGATAAAATAGTAATCTCTTGTTTTAAAAAATTTAATTGGTTTTCTTTTATTTTAATATTATCAAACATATTATGTAAAATTTTTGCAAAGGGTTTTTCAATAAATTTAAGAACTATTGGTTTGTGATCAAAAGTTCCAATAATTCCACTATTATCAACCTTTATTAAAGGATATATCTTTTGAATAAAAGGAGATCCAAGTATAACTTGGTTAGAAATATTTTTACAAGTAAAAACTTGTTGAAATACATTTTTTATCTACACAAACATATGCTTTTGGTAATTTAAACTCTATATCAAGGTTTTCACCACCGGCATGTGATAAAGTGTGTGTAGTTTTTTCAAAATATCTAGTAGGGATTAATCCTTCTGTATAACATTAAGATCTGCACCGCTATCAACAAGTGCAATAAAATCTTTAGAATAAAAATTATCAATTAAAAGAGTAATCCTAACATACCACTTTTGAGTAATAAAAATATCCATTTTATTAAGAAAATTATTATCAATTTTATTTTCAGGAACAATTATTTTTCCTTTTTCTTTATCTTCAAGATTTTCTAATCTTTTTTCTAAAATAATATTATTTTGTTTAAGAAATTTAATTTCTCTTTTGAGATTTTCTACTTCTATACTTAAATCATTTAAAGAAGTAGGAGTTTTAATCTCTTGTTTTTCTTTTAACATTTGATAAACTTTACTCATAAAATAAGGTTCATCGAAACACTGTATATTATGACTTTTATCAAATGCATAAGTATTTCTAATATTATTAGAAGTAGTTGGAGTATCATCCAAATGATCAATAATTTGAGATCTTAATTTAGGATCTTTTATTGATCTCAATAATTCCATAGTATTACTATGATCTAAAACATTAATTTCTAAATTTTTCATTTGGGAAAGAAGTCTATAAACTTCATCATCCCGACAATTACACTTGCCCATATCACTTTACGAATTCTCTGAATCGGATATTACCGACTCTTGTTCCAAAGCTTTAACCTTTTCATTTTCGGATATTTACGAATTTTAGAATATAATTCGGTATTTGATTCGATTACGATTGATCGATTCATCGGACTTTAATAAGACTTTGTAAAACATGTCTTTTGTGTTTTCATCAATCGAAGATTATTAATCTTCTTTTAACCCAACAATTACGAGCATAATGACCAACTTTCGACATTTATGACAAACAATTAGTTTGTTTTTACATTTTTATCCTCTTCTCTTTTTGTTTTGAAGAAAATGTCTTTCGATTTTCCTTTTAGAAGATTTTTTTCTTTTATAAACTCTATCAAAATTTCTAGATTTCTTATCGAGGTTTATCTTTTCTAGTTTTACTAGAATTAGGCATATCCATAGCAAATTGATCACAAAATTGGCCTAATTGCTTTCTTTCGGACAAATTCTGTCTTTTAATGCATTGGTTTAATTTTATTTCATTACATAAATTTAAACCTTCTTGGATACAAATCTTGATTAATTTACTGGTAGGTAAAATCATCATAAGGAATTTGAATATTATTACCACGTAATTTATTCCTTATTCTTTCGGCAAATAAATAAGGCGGACCATCAACAAATTTTGATTTCAGGTGAGAAGTATTACTCTCGGGAAGTTCCATAACTCTCTTGAGAAAAGTATCTTTATACCATCTAAAATCTGTGAGTGTTTTACATCTCGATTTTGTAATAAAGTACGAATATTATCGCTATTATCGAATATCTTCTGTGAAATGCTCAATAATATTAATTATCAAAGTATAAACAGCATTTTCAACATCGCATTATTCTCATTTTTATATTATTAAGAATATAATCTCTATTTTCTTGAGACAAATAATGATCCCACCAACCTTTAAGTTGGCACAAATCCGAGAAACTATCATTTTAGCAATATTTTTATCGGTATTACCATTGGTTTTACAAATAGTAGAATACATTAACATTCTATGCATCGTATTATAAATTTGTTTTTCGGTAAAACCATCAATTTTCCATTCGTAGATATTTCTACCACTGTAACTATTATTGATAATATACTCTTGTTCTTCATTTAAAACATCGATAGGAGTAGGTCTTCTCGTAATAGTAATATCTATTAGTGGGTTTATCAGCCCATTGATCAATCTTATTGATATGATCTTGGACAACCTCTTTATAATTATGATTGATTTCTAAATTTTTTCTAATTCTTCATTCAAAGTATTTAGTGAAAATTTTGAGAATTTTTCTTCCAATAACTTTTCCAATTCGGAAATAGATTCTAATTTAAAATCTTTTATAGTAGGAGGGTTGCATACTAGGAGTAGCAATGAAGTATCAATGACCTTCGCTTCATGTTTTGGAAATTCATAAGATTGATAACATTATCAATTTTTATGAAGAGAAAGAATTTGTTCTCCCAACACATTCAAAAATAAATTTGCATAATTATTTTGTTGTATTAATGATTTATATGTTTACTAGTTATTTGTAAAACATCATTTTCAAATAGTTTAGCGAATGCTAAAAATTACAAACTTGATTTTCATTTTCAATTTGAAAAGGATCGGTGGGTGGAAAATCGGTATTAATAATTTGTCCATCGATTAATTTATAATTTCTTTCTAAAACAGAAATATATTGGTCTACATAAGTAGACATAAACCAAGGAACAAACAATATCATTGTTTTCGTTTCTTCACATTTTTATAAAATTGATTTTGAATAATTTGTTTTTCAAGATTATCTTTGAAGTTTTCAAAAAACCAATTTCTAAAAGATTCCCATTTGGGTAATCTAAATTCATTAGAAATAATTTTTCGACTTGAGCTGTAATGAAATCAATATCGAGTAAGTTTAAATCCATAAATCAAGGAAAACTCATTTCGGACATTGTCTCCATATAGCGGTGATTAACACCTTTAACCATATTTTCTTTGCCAATATGCAATTCATTAATCCTGTCATTTAGAATTATTCTCATCGCTTAATTTAGACTTTTCTCTCGATTTGAGAAGTAGAAGCTCTGGAAGGAGTTTCCACAATATAATCAATTGGAGAAATATAAGAGTGTAAAGATGGAGATCTCAAAGATTGGGATCTACTTTTATCAAATTGTCAAACCGTATATTAATGCCTTCCTTCGTGGTTTGAAAAATATTTAACAAATTTGATGCAATAGCGAGGTTGAGGATTAACCGCTCTTTCAATAATCGAATTTTCGGGAAAGCAATTTCCTCCCATTTTATAGATCTTCTAGTTATAATATTAGACCTATGAAAATTTGTTTCAATTAAAACCGTTTCATTAACAGCTTTATCCTTTATTTTGCAATGAGGATTCAAGGTAAATAAAGGTTTATAATAAATTCTATAACAAATACGAGATAACTTCAGATCCTAAAACATAATTATAACCATGAATTTTAACATTTAATGTTAAAGCATCATAAATATTAGGATCGATTAAAGATAGCGCAAATTGGGGTACACATCAAAATAAACTGGACCATGTGCCAAATTTGGATTGTATAATGCCCATTAAAGATTATTTCGATTTAAATTTCTACCATCACGTAAAGCTGCAATAAAGCTTTAGGCAAACCTTCTAAGGTTAATGGTTTAAAAGCAATTTGTACTAAACCAATATGTAGAAATTTATTATCTTTTTATAAGGCAAAATATCTTTTTCGGTAAGTAATTTTATTATTACTTCTTCATTATTAATAGGAATGGACTCTTGATTGTTTTAACAACTTGTTTTAAACCCAATTTATCAAAAGTTCCTAATTTATAAATAACCTTAGGATTGATTTTTGGAATTGTCCACTTATTTAATAAATCTAAATCATGGGGTATATCATACTCCATGTTTAAGCTATTCTTAACGGAATTCTTGTCAAACATCATAAAGGTAGTGTTAAAATTATATCATCCCTAAATAAGAACATAAATCCATGGCCACGATACCAAAAATAGCCCAAATTACCAAGTAAAGCAATATAAGCCTGAATCGTATTGTTGAATCGTGTTGTTAAACTAGAATCTTATTGTTAAGGAATAATTACAAATCGAGACAAGGAATCACGAGATTAAATATCCGTCATCCAATATAATCAATTGGAGAAATATAAGAGTGTAAAGATGGAGATCTCAAAGATTGGGATCTACTTTTTATCAAATTGTCAAACCGTATATTAACGGTTCATACGTAGTTTGAAAAACATTTAACAAATTTGATGCAATAGCGAGGTTGAGGATTAACCGCTCTTTCAATAATCCAATTTTCGGGAAAGCAATTTCCTCCCATTTTATAGATCTTCTACCTATGAAAATTTGTTTCAATTAAAACCGTTTCATTGACTTTATCCTTTATTTTGCAATGAGGATTCAAGGTAAATAAAGGTTTATAATAAATTCTGTAACAAATACGAGATAACTTGAGATCCTAAAACATAATTATAACCATGAATTTTAACATTTAATGTTAAAGCATCATAAATATTAGGATCGCTTAAAGATAAGCGCAAATTGGGGTACACATCAAAATAAACTGGACCATGTGTCAATTTGGATTGTTTAATGCCCATTAAAGATTGTTTCCAATTTAAATTTCTACCATCACGTAAAGCTGCAATAAAGCTTTCCAGCAAACCTTCTAAGGTTAATGGTTTAAAAGCAATTTGTACTAAACCAATATGTAGAAATTTATTATCTTTTTATAAGGCAAAATATCTTTTCAGTAAGTAATTTTATTATTACTTCTTCATTATTAATAGGAATGGACTCTTCATTGTTTTAACAACTTGTTTTAAACCCAATTTTTCAAAAGTTCCTAATTTATAAATAACCTTAGGATTGATTTTTGGAATTGTCCACTTATTTAATAAATCTAAATCATGGGGTATATCATACTCCATGTTTAAGCTATTCTTAACGGAATTCTTGTCAAACATCATAAAGGTAGTGTTAAAATTATATCATCCCTAAATAAGAACATAAATCCATGGCTCGATACCAAAAATAGCCCAAATTACCAAGTAAAGCAATATAAGCTGAATCGTATTGTTGAATCGTGTTGTTAAACTAGAATCTTATTGTTAAGGAATAATTACAAATGCGAGACAAGGAATCACGAGATTAAATAACCGTCATCCAATATAAGTATTAAGGAAATCAAAGGACACCGCCACGCCTTAATGACCATTCCCATCGGCAAGCGAGGCAAAATACGTTCCCCTGATTCCAAATACTCATATTAGGCGATTATTTAATTCAACCCTTGATTCGACCCAACATATTGATTCTAGAAATAACGTATTGAAACAACGTGTTGATCCATAGATTATATTACTTAGTTTTCATATTTGAGAACTAAGTTATAAAAACCATAGATGATATGAACTTATATAGTTCGGACATAATTTTAACACTAAGGATCTAGCCTATTAGGCTCATCCTTAGAACTAAAACAATAAAAGAAAAGAAAACTTACAAGTTTTCGGAGGCGCACCCTTATATAAACAGACTTTCTTTTATTACTTCGTAGTAGATTACAAGAGAGATTTTACAAGGGAGAGTAGAGATGAGAGAGGGCGTAGGCATTTCTTTCAAACAAAGAGAGAGCCGCCATATATAGAGAGCGGACTTCAAGCGAAAATTTAAAAAACAAAAATGAGCAGTGAACAATAATTATTGTTCAAAAAGTCAAAAGTGAACAGTAAAATTACTGTTTAAACAGTATATTAACTGTACAATCTTGTTTGATTACGTATATGAACAGTATCTTGTCGGTCTTCACCTATTTCTGTCGTTTTCTCAATTTTTCTTGTCTTTTCTTGAGATGATTTATCTTTGTCCATTTCTTGGAGCAATCTTTCCATTTCGTCATCGGAAAGTAGTCCTTCATTAGGATCTTGAGCTTCTTGCATTGATACTCCTTTTGAAGATTCAGAAATAATATCTTCTTCATCATCAAGATCATGAAGTAATTCTTCTTTCATTCTGTTAAGATATAACTCAATCATTTCTTGTTTGGATAATTTATCCACACTTCTCATTAGTTTTCTAGAAATATTATTTTTAGTGACTAATTATGCATTTTCTTTTTCTCTTGGCTATAAGTCATGCATGTATCAATTATTTTATTAATAGTATCAATACCAAAACATTCTTTAGTACTTGGGTCAATTTTAACCATTTTATCCCAGAATTTTGTATAAAAATTCTTTTTAAACAAGGAATTTCGTTAGTATTACCAACTTTAACTTCCCATTTCCAAATCCATGGAATGGAGAATTCAAGAAAGAAGTGCATAGGGGCTTCCCATGATACAAACATATTGCTATTAGCAATAGATTCCAATTTTGGACTAATATGTTTATATTCTTTGAAGTCTATAAGCATTAATTCGGAAGAATCTCTTGATGGACCAAATTTACGCCACCATCTTCTC
Source organism: Paraleonurus japonicus (assembly GCA_030762865.1). Taxonomy (NCBI): domain Eukaryota; kingdom Viridiplantae; phylum Streptophyta; class Magnoliopsida; order Lamiales; family Lamiaceae; genus Paraleonurus; species Paraleonurus japonicus. The sequence continues at coordinate 3,743,334 of CM061058.1, forward strand.
GAACCAATTTGGTATTTACGAGTTATAAACTCTATCACATACCTTTATCATCCAAGTATGCTTCTTTTTATCATTTTGATAATAAAAACTTTTTCAAAAGCTTGAATATAATCGCAATAATTATATTTTATAATGGCATTATTACCGATTGTAAAGGATTTTTCCACAAATGGAGATATTTCCCATTCTTCATTGAAATTAGCCGCTTGATAATAATCTTGGAGAAATTATAAATTTCTTTTTGGTTTCCACTTGTCATATGTGTTATTTCACATGAATGACTATTATTAAGAATATTCTCATAATAACTTCGGTATTTATAAACCACGCATTAAATCCTCGGGTAGATATGTATCTTTCAAGGATTTTCCAGGAGTATTTTCCCATTTTAAATCAAGATTACTGATTAAGAAGATAGTCTCTTCTTTCTCCTTCTTAAAAATCCTTTATTAGGATCTTTTTCATCTTCTGCAACAATATTTGCGTAAGATGAGATGTCCGGAGAGGATGTAGATTCCTCCATAGATTTGGAAGTATTACTTCCTTGAGATTTCTTCCATTTAAGAAATTCTTGGTATGACAAATCATCATCGAAAGATTTGCAATTTTGAAGCAACCAATTTTTGCTTTCCGTGTTGTGCCGAATATTATTTTGACCTCGTCCCACCTCTTCCCTATAAGGGAAAGATCCTCGGCCTCGGCCTGCATATCTGCAAAATTCATGACAGATATTCACGAGTTAAATAATCGGGAGAGAATTTTCTTCTCCTTTTTATAAATAATTTAAAAATCAAATGGAGCTAAATGAGCTCGCCACCTAGCAAACATTTGCTTAGAGACATCATGTTTAAAATCTTTATTAAACATATGTTTCACGCTTTGCAATCAGCTTTTAATAATAAATTTCGATTATATAAATCATCTTGAAATTTTAAAACACACTTTACTATAGCTAGAATTTCTTTGCTATAGTAGCATAATTTTTCCGACTATTATTCCATTTTTGTAATAAAATCTAACTAAATGTTCTTTTTATCAATATCAATTTGTTTTAAAATACCTCCATATCCAATATAAAGCATCTGTTTCAATAATTTTATCCCATTTGGGATTTGCAATAGATAAGCAAGGTAAATATTTTACCTTTTCCTTAATTCTTTTAACAAAGCATTGGTATGATCATTACACCAAGGCTTGGGATTCTTTTAATCTGTCATATAAAATAGCAGATTCTGCTGCAAGATTTTTATAATAAGGGGAAATATAATTCAGATTTCCTAAAAATCTCTGTAATTGAGTTTTATCTGTAATATCATCAGGAATTTAGAAGCAAATTCAATACTTCTATTGATAGGAATAATATTACCCTTTTCAATATTATAACCCAAAAATTTAATGGTAGTTTGGAATAATAACATTTTTGGTTTAGATATAACCAAACCATTACTGAATAACAACTCTTTTAAAAATTTCTAAATGTTTAAAATGAGTTTCAATATTTTGAAAATATTAATATATCATCAATATAAACAACCATAAATTCACTATAAGGAATAAAAATATCATTCATAATTTTCTGGAATTCAGAAGGAGCATTTTTAAACCAAATGGCATAACATTCCATTCATAATGTCCAAAAGGAACATTAAAAGCGGTTTTATATCTCACACAGATCAATTTGAATCGCCAAAATCCAGACTTTAAATCGAATTTAGAAAATATAATAGAATCATATAACCCTGTCAAGAAGATCCTTCTTGTTAGGAATAGGATGTCTTATCCATTTTAAGACTCTATTAAGAGGTTTATAATTAATAATCAATCTGGGTACACCTCTTTCTTGTTCAGAATGCTTATTAACATAAAAAAAGACAAGACCACGGTGATTGAGAAGTAGAAATAATATTCTTTTCTAATAAAGATTTAATCTCTTTTTGCATAATTCCATATAATCAGAATTCATTTGACAAGGTCTTGCTTTAGTAGGAATTTTATCCTCTATAAAATTTTCTTCATAAGGTAACGAAACAATATGTTTTTTTCTATTCCAAAAAGCATTTGGAAGATCATTACAAATTTCTAAACTCATCTCGATTATGAATAAATTTAATTTTTTCCTGCAATTTAGGATTTTTCAAATTATCCTCAATGGATAAAATAGTAATCTCTTGTTTTAAAAATTTAATTGGTTTTCTTTTATTTTAATATTATCAAACATATTATGTAAAATTTTTGCAAAGGGTTTTTCAATAAATTTAAGAACTATTGGTTTGTGATCAAAAGTTCCAATAATTCCACTATTATCAACCTTTATTAAAGGATATATCTTTTGAATAAAAGGAGATCCAAGTATAACTTGGTTAGAAATATTTTTACAAGTAAAAACTTGTTGAAATACATTTTTATCTACACAAACATATGCTTTTGGTAATTTAAACTCTATATCAAGGTTTTCACCACCGGCATGTGATAAAGTGTGTGTAGTTTTTTCAAAATATCTAGTAGGGATTAATCCTTCTGTATAACATTAAGATCTGCACCGCTATCAACAAGTGCAATAAAATCTTTAGAATAAAAATTATCAATTAAAAGAGTAATCCTAACATACCACTTTTGAGTAATAAAAATATCCATTTTATTAAGAAAATTATTATCAATTTTATTTTCAGGAACAATTATTTTTCCTTTTTCTTTATCTTCAAGATTTTCTAATCTTTTTCTAAAATAATATTATTTTGTTTAAGAAATTTAATTTCTCTTTTGAGATTTTCTACTTCTATACTTAAATCATTTAAAGAAGTAGGAGTTTTAATCTCTTGTTTTTCTTTTAACATTTGATAAACTTTACTCATAAAATAAGGTTCATCGAAACACGTATATTATGACTTTTATCAAATGCATAAGTATTTCTAATATTATTAGAAGTAGTTGGAGTATCATCCAAATGATCAATAATTTGAGATCTTAATTTAGGATCTTTTATTGATCTCAATAATTCCATAGTATTACTATGATCTAAAACATTAATTTCTAAATTTTTCATTTGGGAAAGAAGTCTATAAACTTCATCATCCCGACAATTACACTTGCCCATATCACTTTCTCGAATTCTCTGAATCGATATTACCGACTCTTGTTCCAAAGCTTTAACCTTTTCATTTTCAGATATTTCTGAATTTTCCGAATATAATTCAAGATTTGATTCGATTACGATTGATCGATTCATCGACTTTAATAAGACTTTGTAAAACATGTCTTTTGTGTTTTCATCAATCAAGATTATTAATCTTCTTTTAACCCAACAATTACGAGCATAATGACCAACTTTCTGACAATTATGACAAACAATTAGTTTGTTTTTCTCGTTTTTTATCCTCTTCTCTTTTTGTTTTCGAAGAAAATGTCTTTCGATTTTCCTTTTAGAAGATTTTTTCTTTTATAAACTCTATCAAAATTTCTAGATTTCTTATCGTGTTTATCTTTTCTAGTTTTACTAGAATTAGGCATATCCATAGCAAATTGATCACAAAATTGGCCTAATTGCTTTCTTTAGGACAAATTGTCTTTTTAACTGTTGGTTTAATTTTATTTCATTACATAAATTTAAACCTTCTTGGATACAAGTCTTGATTAATTTACTGGAGGTAAAATCATCATAAGGAATTTGAATATTATTACCACGTAATTTATTCCTTATTCTTTCAAAGAAATAAATAAGGCGGACCATCAACAAATTTTGATTTCCGGTGAGAAGTATTACTCTCGGGAAGTTCCATAACTCTACCGAGAAAAATATCTTTATACCATCTAAAATCATGAGTGTTTTACATCTCGATTTTGTAATAAAGTACGAATATTATCGCTATTATCGAATATCTTCTGTGAAATGCTCAATAATATTAATTATCAAAGTATAAACAGCATTTTCAACATCAGCATTATTCTCATTTTTTATATTATTAAGAATATAATCTCTATTTTCTTGAGACAAATAATGATCCCACCACTTTAAGTTGGCCAAAGAAACTTAAACTATCATTATAGCAATATTTTTATCTCAGATTACCATTGGTTTTACAAACAGTAGAATACATTAACATTCTATGCATCGTATTATAAATTTGTTTTTCAGTAAAACCATCAATTTTCCATTCGTAGATATTTCTACCATCGTAACTATTATTGATAATATACTCTTGTTCTTCATTTAAAACATCGATAGGAGTAGGTCTTCTCGTAATAGTAATATCTATTAGTGGGTTTATCAGCCCATTGATCAATCTTATTGATATGATCTTGGACAACCTCTTTATAATTAGGATTGATTTCTAAATTTTTCTAATTCTTCATTCAAAGTATTTAGTGAAAATTTTGAGAATTTTTCTTCCAATAACTTTTCCAATTCGGAAATAGATTCTAATTTAAAATCTTTTATAGTAGGAGGGTTGCATACTAGGAGTAGCATGAAGTATCAATGACCTTCGCTTCATGTTTTTGGAAATTCATAAGATTGATAACATTATCAATTTTTTTATGAAGAGAAAGAATTTGTTCTCCCAACACATTCAAAAATAAATTTGCATAATTATTTTGTTGTATTAACAGATTTATATGTTTACTAGTTATTTGTAAAACATCATTTTCAAATAGTTTAGCGAATGCTAAAAATTACAAACTTGATTTTCATTTTCAATTTGAAAAGGATCAGGTGGGTGGAAAATCGGTATTAATAATTTGTCCATCGATTAATTTATAATTTCTTTCTAAAAGAAATATATTGGTCTACATAAGTAGACATAAACCAAGGAACAAACAATATCATTGTTTTCGCTTTCTTCACATTTTTATAAAATTGATTTTGAATAATTTGTTTTTCAAGATCATTGAAGTTTTCAAAAAACCAATTTCTAAAAGATTCCCATTTGGGTAATCTAAATTCATTAGAAATAATTTTTCTCGACTTGAGCTGTAATGAAATCAATATCGAGTAAGTTTAAATCCATAAATCAAGGAAAACTCATTTGGACATTGTCTCCATATAGCGGTGATTAACACCTTTAACCATATTTTCTTTGCCAATATGCAATTCATTAATCCTGTCATTTTAGAATTATTCTCATCGCTTAATTTAGACTTTTCTCTCGATTTGAGAAGTAGAAGCTCTGGAAGGAGTTTCCACAATATAATCAATTGGAGAAATATAAGAGTGTAAAGATGGAGATCTCAAAGATTGGGATCTACTTTATCAAATTGTCAAACCGTATATTAACAGCCTTTCATACGTGGGTTTGAAAAACATTTAACAAAATTGATGCAATAGCAGTTGAGGATTAACCGCTCTTTCAATAATCCAATTTTCAGGGAAAGCAATTTCCTCCCATTTTATAGATCTTCTAGTTATAATATTAGACCTATGAAAATTTGTTTCAATTAAAACCGTTTCATTAATGACTTTATCCTTTATTTTGCAATGAGGATTCAAGGTAAATAAAGGTTTATAATAAATTCTCAGTAATAAATACGGATAACTTCAGATCCTAAAACATAATTATAACCATGAATTTTAACATTTAATGTTAAAGCATCATAAATATTAGGATCGATTAAAGATAATCGCAAATTGGGGTACACATCAAAATAAACTGGACCATGTGCCATTTGGATTGTATAATGCCCATTAAAGATTGTTTCCAATTTAAATTTCTACCATCACGTAAAGCTGCAATAAAGCTTTCCGGCAAACCTTCTAAGGTTAATGGTTTAAAAGCAATTTGTACTAAACCAATATGTAGAAATTTATTATCTTTTTATAAGGCAAAATATCTTTTCGGTAAGTAATTTTATTATTACTTCTTCATTATTAATAGGAATGGACTCTTCATTGTTTTAACAACTTGTTTTAAACCCAATTTTTCTAAGTTCCTAATTTATAAATAACCTTAGGATTGATTTTTGGAATTGTCCACTTATTTAATAAATCTAAATCATGGGGTATATCATACTCCATGTTTAAGCTATTCTTAACGGAATTCTTGTCCAAACATCATAAAGGTAGTGTTAAAATTATATCATCCCTAAATAAGAACATAAATCCATGGCCACGATACCAAAAATAGCCCAAATTACCAAGTAAAGCAATATAAGCCTGAATCGTATTGTTGAATCGTGTTGTTAAACTAGAATCTTATTGTTAAGGAATAATTACAAATGCGAGACAAGGAATCACGAGATTAAATATCCGTCATCCAATATAATCAATTGGAGAAATATAAGAGTGTAAAGATGGAGATCTCAAAGATTGGGATCTACTTTTTATCAAATTGTCAAACTGTATATTAACAGTTCCTTACGTAGTTTGAAAAATATTTAACAAATTTGATGCAATAGCGAGGTTGAGGATTAACCGCTCTTTCAATAATCCAATTTTCGGGGAAAGCAATTTCCTCCCATTTTATAGATCTTCTACCTATGAAAATTTGTTTCAATTAAAACCGTTTCATTAATGACTTTATCCTTTATTTTGCAATGAGGATTCAAGGTAAATAAAGGTTTATAATAAATTCTCAGTAACAAATACGTATAACTTCAGATCCTAAAACATAATTATAACCATGAATTTTAACATTTAATGTTAAAGCATCATAAATATTAGGATCAGTTAAAGATAATCGCAAATTGGGGTACACATCAAAATAAACTGGACCATGTGTCAAGTTGGATTGTTTAATGCCCATTAAAGATTGTTTCCAATTTAAATTTCTACCATCACGTAAAGTTGCAATAAAGCTTTCCGGCAAACCTTCTAAGGTTAATGGTTTAAAAGCAATTTGTACTAAACCAATATGTAGAAATTTATTATCTTTTTATAAGGCAAAATATCTTTTCGGTAAGTAATTTTATTATTACTTCTTCATTATTAATAGGAATGGACTCTTCATTTGTTTTAACAACTTGTTTTAAACCCAATTTTTCAAAAGTTCCTAATTTATAAATAACCTTAGGATTGATTTTTGGAATTGTCCACTTATTTAATAAATCTAAATCATGGGGTATATCATACTCCATGTTTAAGCTATTCTTAACGGAATTATTTGTCAAACATCATAAAGGTAGTGTTAAAATTATATCATCCCTAAATAAGAACATAAATCCATGGCTCGATACCAAAAATAGCCCAAATTACCAAGTAAAGCAATATAAGCCTGAATCGTATTGTTGAATCTTGTTGTTAAACTAGAATCTTATTGTTAAGGAATAATTACAAATGAGACAAGGAATCACGAGATTAAATATCCGTCATCCAATATAAGTATTAAGGAAATCAAAGGACACCGCCACGCCTTAATTGCCATTCCCATCGGCAAACAGGCAAAATACGTTCCTACAGATTCCAAATACTCATATTAGGCCGCTTATTTAATTCAACCCTTCGATTCGACCCAACATATTGATTCTAGAAATAACGTATTGAAACAACGTGTTGATCCATAGATTATATTACTTAGTTGTCATATTTGAGAACTAAGTTATAAAAACCATAGATGATATGAACTTATATAGTTAGGACATAATTTTAACACTAAGGATCTAGCCTATTAGGCTCATCCTTAGAACTAAAACAATAAAAGAAAAGAAAACTTACAAGTTTTCGGAGGGCGCACCCTTATATAAACAGACTTTCTTTTATTACTTCGTAGTAGATTACAAGAGAGATTTTACAAGGGAGAGTAGAGATGAGAGAGGGCGTAGGCTGTTTCTTTCAAACAAAGAGAGAGCCGCCATATATAGAGAGCGGACTTCAAACGAAAATTTAAAAAACAAAATGAACAGTGAACAATAATTATTGTTCAAAAAGTCAAAAGTGAACAGTAAAATTACTGTTTAAACAAGATATTAAGCCGCAATCTTGTTTGATTACCGTATATGAACAAGATCTTGTCGGTCTTCACCTATTTCTCGCTGCTTTCTCAATTTTTCTTGTCTTTTCTTGCAGATGATTTATCTTTGTCCATTTCTTGGAGCAATCTTTCCATTTCGTCATCGGAAAGTAGTCCTTCATTAGGATCTTGAGCTTCTTGCATTGATACTCCTTTTGAAGATCGAAATAATATCTTCTTCGTCATCAAGATCATGAAGTAATTCTTCTTTCATTCTGTTAAGATATAACTCAATCATTTCTTGTTTGGATAATTTATCCACACTTCTCATTAGTTTTCTAGAAATATTATTTTTAGTGACTAATTGTCTGCTTTTTCTTTTTCTCTTGGCTATAAGTCATGCATGTATCAATTATTTTATTAATAGTATCAATACCAAAACATTCTTTAGTACTTGGGTCAATTTTAACCATTTTATCCCAGAATTTTGTATAAAAATTCTTTTAAACAAGGAATTTCGTTAGTATTACCAACTTTAACTTCCCATTTCCAAATCCATGGAATGGAGAATTCAAGAAAGAAGTGCATAGGGGTTTCCCATGATACAAACATATTGCTATTAGCAATAGATTCCAATTTTGGACTAATATGTTTATATTCTTTGAAGTCTATAAGCATTAATTCGGAAGAATCTCTTACGATGGACCAAATTTACGCCACCATCTTCGAACCAATTTGGTATTTCGAGTTATAAACTCTATCACATACCTTTATCATCCAAGTATGCTTCTTTTTATCATTTTGATAATAAAAACTTTTTCAAAAGCTTGAATATAATCGCAATAATTATATTTTATAATGGCATTATTACCGATTGTAAAGGATTTTTCCACAAATGGAGATATTCCCCATTCTTCAGGTGAAATTAGCTGCTTGATAATAATCTTGGAGAAATTATAAATTTCTTTTTGGTTTCCACTTGTCATATGTGTTATTTCACATGAATGACTATTATTAAGAATATTCTCATAATAACTTCGGTATTTATAAACCCCTGCATTAAATCCACTGGTAGATATGTATCTTTCAAGGATTTTCCAGGAGTATTTTCCCATTTTAAATCAAGTATTGGATTAAGAAGATAGTCTCTTCTTTCTCCTTCTTAAAAATCCTTTATTAGGATCTTTTCATCTTCGCAACAATATTTGCGTAAGATGAGATGTCTGGAGAGGATGTAGATTCCTCCATAGATTTGGAAGTATTACTTCCTTGAGATTTCTTCCATTTAAGAAATTCTTGGTATGACAAATCATCATCGTAAAGATTTGCAATTTTTGAAGCAACCAATTTTCGCTTTCCGTGTTGTGCGAGAATATTATTTTGACCTCGTCCACCTCTTCCCTATAAGGGAAAGATCCTCGGCCTCCGGCTGCATATCTACAAAATTCATGACAGATATTCACGAGTTAAATAATCGGGAGAGAATTTTCTTCTCCTTTTTATAAATAATTTCAAAATCAAATGGAGCTAAATGAGCTCGCCACCTAGCAAACATTTGCTTAGAGACATCATGTTTAAAATCTTTATTAAACATATGTTTATTTACTTTTTGTCAGCTTTTAATAATAAATTTCGATTATATAAATCATCTTGAAATTTTAAAACACACTTTACTATAGCTAGAATTTCTTTTGCTATAGTAGCATAATTTTTCTCGACTATTATTCCATTTTCCAGAATAAAATCTAACTAAATATTCTTTTTATCAATATCAATTTGTTTTAAAATACCTCCATATCCAATATCTGAAGCATCTGTTTCAATAATTTTATCCCATTTGGGATTTGCAATAGATTAGCAAGGTAAATATTTTACCTTTTCCTTAATTCTTTTAACAGCATTGGTATGATCATTACACCAAGGCTTGGGATTCTTTTAATCATTCATATAAAATAGCAAAGATTCGCTGCAAGATTTTTATAATAAGGGGAAATATAATTCAGACTTCCTAAAAATCTCTGTAATTGAGTTTTATCTGTAATATCATCAGGGAATTTAGAAGCAAATTCAATACTTCTATTGATAGGAATAATATTACCCTTTTCAATATTATAACCCAAAAATTTAATGGTAGTTTGGAATAATAACATTTTTGGTTTAGATATAACCAAACCATTACGAATAACAACTCTTTTAAAAATTTCTAAATGTTTAAAATGAGTTTCAATATTTTGAAAATATTAATATATCATCAATATAAACAACCATAAATTCACTATAAGGAATAAAAATATCATTCATAATTTTCTCGGAATTCGAAGGAGCATTTTTAAACCAAATGGAATAACATTCCATTCATAATGTCCAAAAGGAACATTAAAAGCGGTTTTATATCTCACATAGATCAATTTGAATCTGCCAAAATCCAGACTTTAAATCGAATTTAGAAAATATAATAGAATCATATAACCCGTCAAGAAGATCCTTCTTGTTAGGAATAGGATGTCTTATCCATTTTAAGACTTTATTAAGAGGTTTATAATTAATAACCAACTGGGTACACCTCTTTCTTGTTCGTAATGCTTATTAACATAAAAAGCAAGACAAGACCACGGTGATTGAGAAGTAGAAATAATATTCTTTTCTAATAAAGATTTAATCTCTTTTGCATAATTCCATATAATCGAATTCATTTGACAAGGTCTTGCTTTAGTAGGAATTTTATCCTCTGTAAAATTTTCTTCATAAGGTAACGAAACAATATGGTGCCTTATTTCTAGAATCAATATGTTGGGTCGAATCAAGGGTTGAATTAAATAAGCGGCTTAATATGAGTATTTGGAATCGTAGGAACGTATTTTGCCTCGTTTGCCGATGGGAATGTTTGTTAAAGGCGTGGCGGTGTCCTTTGATTTCCTTAATACTTATATTGGATGACGGATATTTAATCTCGTGATTCCTTGTTTCCATTTGTAATTATTCCTTAACAATAAGATTTTAGTTTAACAACACGATTCAACAATACGATTCAGGCTTATATTGCTTTACTTGGTAATTTGGGCTATTTTTGGTATCGAGCCATGGATTTATGTTCTTATTTAGGGATGATATAATTTTAACACTACCTTTATGATGTTTGACAAGAATTCCGTTAAGAATAGCTTAAACATGGAGTATGATATACCCCATGATTTAGATTTATTAAATAGGTGGACAATTCCAAAAATCAATCCTAAGGTTATTTATAAATTAGGAACTTTTGAAAAATTGGGTTTAAAACAAGTTGTTAAAACAACCGAAGAGTCCATTCCTATTAATAATGAAGAAGTAATAATAAAATTACTTCTTGAAAAGATATTTTGCCTTATAAAAAGATAATAAATTTCTACATATTGGTTTAGTACAAATTGCTTTTAAACCATTAACCTTAGAAGGTTTGCCGGAAAGCTTTATTGCAGCTTTACGTGATGGTAGAAATTTAAATCGGAAATAATCTTTAATGGGCATTATACAATCCACTTGGCACATGGTCCAGTTTATTTTGATGTGTACCCCAATTTGCGATTATCTTTAATCGATCCTAATATTTATGATGCTTTAACATTAAATGTTAAAATTCATGGTTATAATTATGTTTTAGGATCTGAAGTTATACTGTATTTGTTACAGAATTTATTATAAACCTTTATTTACCTTGAATCCTCATTGCAAAATAAAGGATAAAGTCATTAATGAAACGGTTTTAATTGAAACAAATTTTCATAGGTCTAATATTATAACTAGAAGATCTATAAAATGGGAGGAAATTGCTTTCCCGAAAATTGGATTATTGAAAGAGCGGTTAATCCTCAACCTGCTATTGCATCAAATTTGTTAAATGTTTTTCAAACTACGTAAGGAAGCTGTTAATATACGGTTTGACAATTTGATGAAAAGTAGATCCCAATCTTTGAGATCTCCATCTTTACACTCTTATATTTCTCCAATTGATTATATTGTGGAAACTCCTTCCAGAGCTTCTACTTCTCAAATCAGAGAAAAGTCTAAATTAAGCGATGAGAATAATTGAAAATGACAGGATTAATTAATTGCATATTGGCAAAGAAAATATGGTTAAAGGTGTTAATCACCGCTATATGGAGACAATGTCTGAAATGAGTTTTCCTTGATTTATGGATTTAAACTTACTCGATATTGATTTATTACGGCTCGGAAGCGAGAAAAATTATTTCTAACGAATTTAGATTACCCAAATGAGAATCTTTTAGAAATTGGTTTTTGAAAACTTTAGTGATACCTTGAAAAACAAATTATTCAAAATCAATTTTATAAAAATGTGAAGAAACGAAAAACAATGATATTGTTTGTTCCTTGGTTTATGTCTACTTATGTAGACCAATATATTTCATTTTAGAAAGAAATTATAAATTAATCGATGGACAAATTATTAATACTCGATTTTCCACCCACCGATCCTTTTCAAATTGAAAATGAAAATCAAGTTTGTAATTTTTTAGCATTCGCTAAACTATTTGAAAATGATGTTTTACAAATAACTAGTAAACATATAAATCATTAATACAACAAAATAATTATGCAAATTTATTTTTGAATGTGTTGGGAGAACAAATTCTTTCTCTTCATAAAAAAATTGATAATGTTATCAATCTTATGAATTTCCAAAAACATGAAGCGAAGGTCATTGATACTCATTGCTACTCCTAGTATGCAACCCTCCTACTATAAAAGATTTTAAATTAGAATCTATTTCCGAATTGGAAAAGTTATTGGAAGAAAAATTCTCAAAATTTTCACTAAATACTTTGAATGAAGAATTAGAAAAAATTTAGAAATCAATCCTAATTATAAAGAGGTTGTCCAAGATCATATCAATAAGATTGATCAATGGGCTGATAAACCCACTAATAGATATTACTATTACGTAAGACCTACTCCTATCGATGTTTTAAATGAAGAACAAGAGTATATTATTAATAATAGTTACAAAGTGGTAGAAATATCTACGAATGGAAAATTGATGGTTTCTTGAAAAACAAATTTATAATACGATGCATAGAATGTTAATGTATTCTACTGTTTGTAAAACCAATGGTAATACCGATAAAAATATTGCTAAAATGATAGTTTCGGATTTCTTTGGCCAACTTAAAGGTTGGTGGGATCATTATTTGTCTCAAGAAAATAGAGATTATATTCTTAATAATATAAAAATGAGAATAATGCCGATGTTGAAAATGCTGTTTATACTTTGATAATTAATATTATTGAGCATTTCACGGGAAGATATTTTGATAATAGCGATAATATTCGTACTTTATTACAAAATCGAGATGTAAAACACTCATGATTTTAGATGGTATAAAGATACTTTTCTCGGTAGAGTTATTGAACTTCCCGAGAGTAATACTTCTCATTGGAAATCAAAATTTGTTGATGGTGCCTTATTTATTTCTTTGAAAGAATAAGGAATAAATTACGTGGTAATAATATTCAAATTCCTTATGATGATTTTACCTACGGTAAATTAATCAAGTACTTGTATCCAAGAAGGTTTAAATTTATGTAATGAAATAAAATTAAACCAACAGATTAAAAGACAGAATTTGTCTCGAAAGAAAGCAATTAGGCCAATTTTGTGATCAATTTGCTATGGATATGCCTAATTCTAGTAAAACTAGAAAAGATAAACCCGATAAGAAATCTAGAAATTTTGATAGAGTTTATAAAAGAAAAAAACTTCTAAAAGGAAAATCGAAAGACATTTTCTTGAAAACAAAAAGAGAAGAGGATAAAAACAGAAAAACAAACTAATTGTTTGTCATAAATGTCGAGAAAGTTGGTCATTATGCTCGTAATTGTTGGGTTAAAAAGAAGATTAATAATCTTCGTGATTGATGAAAACACAAAAGACATGTTTTACAAAGTCTTATTAAAGTCCGATGAATCGATCAATCAATCGAATCAAATCTTGAATTATATTCGGAAAATTGAAATATCCGAAAATGAAAAGGTTAAAGCTTTGGAACAAGAGTCGGTAATATCGATCTCGAGAATTGAGAAAGTGATATGGGCAAGTGTAATTGTCGGGATGATGAAGTTTATAGACTTCTTTCCCAAATGAAAAATTTAGAAATTAATGTTTTAGATCATAGTAATACTATGGAATTATTGAGATCAATAAAAGATCCTAAATTAAGATCTCAAATTATTGATCATTTGGATGATACTCCAACTACTTCTAATAATATTAGAAATACTTATGCATTTGATAAAAGTCATAATATACGTGTTTGATGAACCTTATTTTATGAGTAAAGTTTATCAAATGTTAAAAGAAAAACAAGAGATTAAAACTCCTACTTCTTTAAATGATTTAAGTATAGAAGTAGAAAATCTCAAAAGAGAAATTAAATTTCTTAAACAAAATAATATTATTTTAGAAAAAGATTAGAAAATCTTGAAGATAAAGAAAAAGGAAAAATAATTGTTCTGAAAATAAAATTGATAATAATTTTCTTAATAAAATGGATATTTTTATTACTCAAAAGTGGTATGTTAGGATTACTCTTTTAATTGATAATTTTTATTCTAAAGATTTTATTGCACTTGTTGATAGCGGTGCAGATCTTAATGTTATACGGGAAGGATTAATCCCTACTAGATATTTTGAAAAAACTACACACACTTTATCACATGCCGGTGGTGAAAACCTTGATATAGAGTTTAAATTACCAAAAGCATATGTTTGTGTAGATAAAAATGTATTTCAACAAGTTTTTACTTGTAAAAATATTTCTAACCAAGTTATACTTGGATCTCCTTTTATTCAAAAGATATATCCTTTAATAAATGTTGATAATAGTGGAATTATTGGAACTTTTGATCACAAACCAATAGTTCTTAAATTTATTGAAAAACCCTTTGCAAAAATTTTACATAATATGTTTGATAATATTAAAATAAAAGAAAACCAATTAAATTTTTTAAAACAAGAGATTACTATTTTATCCATTGAGGATAATTTGAAAAATCCTAAATTGCAGGAAAAAATTAAATTTATTCATAATCGAGATGAGTTTAGAAATTTGTAATGATCTTCCAAATGCTTTTGGAATAGAAAAAAACATATTGTTTCGTTACCTTATGAAGAAAATTTTACAGAGGATAAAATTCCTACTAAAGCAAGACCTTGTCAAATGAATTCGATTATATGGAATTATGCAAAAAGAGATTAAATCTTTATTAGAAAAGAATATTATTTCTACTTCTCAATCACCGTGGTCTTGTCTTCGCTTTTTATGTTAATAAGCATTCTCGAACAAGAAAGAGGTGTACCCAGATTGGTTATTAATTATAAACCTCTTAATAGAGTCTTAAAATGGATAAGACATCCTATTCCTAACAAGAAGGATCTTCTTGACAAAGGTTATATGATTCTATTATATTTTCTAAATTCGATTTAAAGTCTGGATTTTGGCGATTCAAATTGATATCACTGTGAGATATAAAGCGCTTTTAATGTTCCTTTTGGACATTATGAATGGAATGTTATGCCATTTGGTTTAAAAATGCTCCTTCCAATTCCGTAAAATTATGAATGATATTTTTATTCCTTATAGTGAATTTATGGTTGTTTATATTGATGATATATTAATATTTTCAAAAATATTGAAAATCATTTTAAACATTTAGAAATTTTTAAAAGAGTTGTTATTCAGAATGGTTTGGTTATATCTAAATCAAAAATGTTATTATTCCAAACTACCATTAAATTTTTGGGTTATAATATTGAAAAGGGTAATATTATTCCTATCAATAGAAGTATTGAATTTGCTTCTAAATTCACGATGATATTACAGATAAAACTCAATTACAGAGATTTTTAGGAAGTCTAAATTATATTTCCCCTTATTATAAAAATCTTGCAGCAGAATCTGCTATTTTATATGACAGATTAAAAAGAATCCCAAGCCTTGGTGTAATGATCATACCAATGCTGTTAAAAGAATTAAGGAAAAGGTAAAATATTTACCTTGCTTATCTATTGCAAATCCCAAATGGGATAAAATTATTGAAACAGATGCTTCATCATATTATTATTATTATTATTATTATTATTATTATTATTATTATTATTATTATTATTATTATTATTATTATTATTATTATTATTATTATTATTATTATTATTATTATTCAAGTTTCATGTTTAAAGAATGAATGAAGATATTAGGCTTAGTGGATGATTTTTAATCCTAAAGATCTTCTCAAAGCAGACGAAGAATGTATCTGAAACTGAAATCATATTTAAAACTAAAGTTGATTCTGTAAATTATTTTACCATTTGGGTGTATATATATTTATTTAGGTGTGTAAATACATTGGGTGTATATGTTTCGATGAGCCTAAATTTTCTTCGGTGACTATTCAGCGTGATTTATACTATGGATATGATACTCTCATGGAGAATGTCTCTGATCCTTCCCACATTGAGATTGCACACCACAAGGTAAAATGTAGATTGTAGTTCTTATTAAGATTTATTAATGAATTTTAGAAAATTGCTCGATTTTTACCTTCTTTATAGCTTGAGTGTTTGCTTCAAGCTTTTGTTCATCTGCCTCCTCACTGTGTTTGAATGAGGTCCATATTATAAGTTAAAAGTTTAATACAGTTGATGTTCAACTTTTGACATGATTGTAGGCTGCTCTTGGCAGGGCTGTTGGAAACTTGCAAAGAATTCGTGCCTTTCTTCGGGTTTGTTTGATCTACAACTATTATTGGTTATTTGCAATCTACAAATGGTCAAATGCCTTTTAGTCGGTCTGTGTATAAGTTAATACATCTTGTTTTGCAGATACGTTTAAGGGATTATGGAGTTCTTGACTTTGATGCAAGCGATGCCCGTCGACAACCTCCTATAGACACCACGTGGTAGCAGGTTTAATACCAATGTTATAGTTGTTTCAAAGTTCTTTACATGGTCAATGGACAAGCCATTTATGCTCCAGAATCTTGTATCAGAATGTTATTGTGTAGGACTGTCTAAGCATGTATGCCATACTTTTATATACCATGTAAGTATGAGTTGAAGAAATATGGAGATATTAGAGATAGGTTTACTAATTAAGCTTCTAATTAAGTACTTACAAATGTAATTCACTGTGATTGTATAGGAAACTTCAACGAGAGAATGTTTAGAGAGAGAAATTTTTTTGAGAGAGAGCGCAGAGAGGGTGAGGTTGGGTTTTGGGTAGTGAACCTCCTACCGAGTGGCAACTGGTGAGGCATAAAAGAAAACCTAGGAACCCTAACCCCAGAGGCGGCGATCGATCGGCAGAGTGGAGAACTGATTGGAACAAAGTTTGGGAATCTGACAAGAGATTTGTGACTTTCTTCTTCAAGAATTTTCCAGACAGTTGCAGTGTGAATAATCTAACAGAGAGGTTTAAGGAGGTTGGACTAGTTAGGGATGTGTTTATTCCAAATAAGAAAGGCAAAGACGGTGCAAGGTATGGATTTGTCCGTTTTGGGAACAATATTGACAAAACAGGGGCAATGATGAGATTGAACAACATGTGGTTCGGTTCTTACAAACTCAGAGCAAATTTGTCAAAATTTGAAAGAGGTCCAACAAGAAAAGTCCTGAGAGTGGAGAAGGCTATATCTAAACAGGGTATCAGACAACAAGCTTGGAGGAAAGAAAATATATCGTATGCTAAGGTTTTGGGACAGGTAAACAGATCAGATGGAGACCATAAGAAATCACAACTCAAAAATTTGTTGGACTCTGCTATACACCATATTCGGAGGATAAAGAGTTTCTAAGAAGGTGCTTTACAGGAAGTTTGAAGGAGGAATGTCATTGGTGGGAAATAGGCAGCTTGATAAAGGATCTTTGCGGTGAAAATATTAGAGCAGAATTTCTGGGAGGTGACTTAGTTTTGTTCCAACTAATAGACCACTATTCGATTCGAGCGGAGGATTTGGAATGTTTTCATGAGTGGTTCGATACATTCATGAATGGAATGAAAATGATGGAAGAACTATTTGGACGAAATGGTTTGGTGTTCCAATGGAAGCTTGGAACAAAATATTTTTAATTTGATAGCGGCGAAGTATGGGAAGATGGTCAAGATTGATCCGGAGACAGCTAACAAACGATGCTTACAAAGAGCGAGGATACTGATTTGTACTTCACTTCCTAAGATATCGGGAAACCTTTTCCAGTAGACATTGAAGGTAAGATATTTCATATCAGGATTTTAGAAGAAGATGAAGTTTGGAGCTTTAATGGAGGTGCAGCATTAGCAATGGAGGATGAGGATTTATTTGATAATAACCATACTAGTATGACGGAAAAGTCTATCAAATATGATTGAAGGGAATTTAGATAAGTCGGAAGGTTGTTGGATGAACAACATGGTGGTGCGGTTGGCGTCAACGGCGAAGAGGATGGAAAGATTGATGGTGACGGTTCAGATGCGAACCCTAGGGACGAGAATGAGAATCGATTCGTATTTCGAGGAAGCATGCCATGCAATTCGAATGATGGAGGGACCCACCGGAAAAATCAATTTGCCAATTAAATCGGGTTGTAAATGATGTGACCAAGCCGAACCGAAGGACAGAAAACTTGTTTAATTTTAATAACATAAGGGGAGTGATGGGCCTGTAAGCGGGATTGTTGGGCCAATGGGTTTTTCTCCTTTTTTAGAAGGCCCAGTTATTGCCACACACCAAAGATCCAAGTACACACACTTTTACAAGGCAACACACTTTTCTTCCAAGTACACACCCCCAAAATCTCATAACTACCCTCCCACTAACCCACGTTCCTCACCGTAGTTAATCTTCCCTCCCTCACGTAACGGTACACACACGAATTTTTCACTTTCATCTCTTCCAAAATCAGTCCCGTCCTGCTGCCGCGCTGGCTTGCCGCCGTCGAGCCGCCACAGGCCTTGTCGCCGTCGACCCGCCGCTTCTGCTCGTTAAATCATGGCCAAAGGTTTGTGCGTTTTTGTTTTATTTGAAATGTATATTTTTGCTATGTATGTATATATTGTATATATGTATGTATAATATATTTAGAGCTTTTGTGCTATGTTGTATAGTAGATGATATTTTATGAAATTTTTGATAATTCATGTATGGTTACAATCAATTTTTATGTTTTAGGGTTCCTAAATTTTGTTTTTTCATGAAATTTGTTGCCTAAATTTGATGGGTTGCATTGTGTTGATCGAATTTTGTGGTTGAAATTGATGAATTTTGGGTGAAATGCTTGAATTCGGAAAACGTTGTTGTTCGACTGGTTTGTCGAACAACACTATGTTGTTCGACATTTTTTCGCACATATATGTCATGTTCGAACTTTTGTAACCGCACAATGGTCTTTTGTTCGACAAAATATTTTCGCACTTAAATATAAGATTTCGAAATTTTTATTCGCACGTTTGGTTTTTGTTCGACTATTTTTTTCCGCACACATCCTAATCTGATATTTTGTGTCTCTTTAATTAGCTTGAGATGATAAAGTTGATAGACGGAATCGTCCTACTGACCTCTTATAGGCGTAGGAAACACCTTGCAGTACGGGTGAGTTGGACCCCGAACCACAACCAATAGAAGAGTTGCCACAACCCGTAGAAGAGGTGCCACAACCCGTAGAAGAGGTTGTGGAGGTTAATGTTGAAGAAGGTGATCAAGTTGATGAATTGGAGGAGGAGAGAGGCGATGGAGATGGAGATGGCGATGATGATGATGATGACGATGACGATGAGGAAGAGGAGGGGGTGATGGCGATGAGAGTGAGGAGGGAGGTCAAATACCGTTGGAAAATGTTCCTACTCCTCCACTACTTCCTACATTTCAAGATCATGTGGCACGACACATATGGCAGCGAGTGGAGAGGAAGGTGTTGAGATGCCACAGCCATACCGTCAAACTCCGTGCTTGGGGGTTTGATGATGATGATGATGATATACCCACCCCGATACGAGGCTATTTCGCATATGATTCGTAGATCAAAGATGCTTCACATCGTTCACGGAGCATACAAGACGCCGAACGTTAACTTGATCACGGCGTTTGTTGAAAGGTGGCATCCGGAGACAAACTCATTTCATCTTCCTTTTGGTGAAATGACCATCACTCTGGATGACGTTTTACGTATTACTTGTCTTCCGATTGATGGAACCCGTGCAACCTACAAGTGAAGATAGAGTGATTGGCACCGAATATTTGGAGAATTTGTTGGGATTAAGTAAAGAAGAAGCAAATCGAGCAAGAGGAGGTAGACGTGGCTCGTCGGTGAAGTTGACTTGGCTTAAGGATACGTTTATGCCTTTGATGAGATCGGATGACCACGATGAGGTAGAATATGCAGCACGAGCTTATGTGTTGTACATGTTTGGTACCGCTTTATTTCCGGATAAAACGGGTACCCGTGTAAACACATCGTGGTTGCAATACACCTCGATATGAAGGCATTTGGAGAATATGCTTGGGGAGCCGCCGTACTAGCCTACCTATACCAACAATTGGGTAGGGCATCGCGATTCAAGGTGAAGCAGATAGGTGGCTATCTCACCTTGCTCGAGGTAAATCATTAGTAATTTATTATAATTTTAGTTGTTTAAATTATTCACTATTAATTTGTTTGTTATCATTGTTATTTTGCGGCGTGGATCTATCTCGCATTTTCCATCTTTGATTTTACCACCAAAAATCCAGATTTCGGATACCCTTTGGCTCTTTCAAGCATGTATTCACCGGAAACACACACGGGTGCAAGATTGGATCGTGTTCGCGACTTTAGAGAGCGCCTAGATGTGTTATGCCCACCGAGGTAGTATATTTTTGTTTTAAATTTCATTAGTTGTGGTACTTGTGTAATTTAATAATGATTGGGGTATTGCAGTTAACCTGGACTCGTATCGTGCACTCGAGAGATCATTACCCGCTCAAGCCTTGTCTCATATTTTTACGGATGCATTGTTTGTGGCGATATTGTCGAGCCGTACATGCCGGACGAGTCTGAGGCGGTTTGGAGTACGTACAAAGTATCCCCGAAAAGCCTCTTGTTACGGGCGTCAAACGACGGGTCAGCAAATAAAAGAACGAGGGCACTTTGGGGTGCAATTGGTCAAAGCTTTGGCACGTGGGATGCTCACTTGTTGACCGATGCAAGACTTGGTGAAGAATGTGTCCGTGACGATGGCGACCGCAAAGATGGATACCTCGATTGGTTCATTGCGAATGGTCGCCCCTACGTTGGGAACTCGATGACTTGAATCTCTTTCTACGTGATCGTAGACCTCAACCTAAAGTATCGGACGTGGATGCTGCAAAACAAGAGCTTAAGAAGCTTGTATACAAGTACGAACAGGACGATACGTTGACTTTGGATGAGGCCATCAAGAAAGTTGAAGAAGTGATCAATATTCTTGGTGGGGAAGGTGAGACGGGATCATCCTCACGTAGGGGCCGTAAACGAGATGTTGGGAGTGCACGTAGTGGGTCATCGTCACGCAGAGGGAAAAAAAGGAAGACATGATTGATGGATTTATGTGTATTTTGTCAATATGTGGATTTATGAGTTAACTTATGGATTTATGTGTATTTTGTTTTTAAAATTATGGTTTATGGATTTTGTCTCTTATTTTTGGTCAAACTATGGATTTTACTATGTTCCTCAGGATTTAACAAATGTTCGAAAATATATTTCCGAAATTAAGATATATGTGCGAAAGGATTACTCCGCACATACGATCAATGTTCGATTTAAATTTGTCGCACTAGGAATTTTCTAGTACACACACACAAATGCGAAATATTTCCTTCGCACGAGGGGTTTTCGAATTTGCTAAAACAAATTTTCAAGTACACACACTCATGTGCGAAGAAAGATGTTCGAACATTGAACTTTTGTGCGGTATATTTCCTTCGCACAGAGGGGTTTCCGAATTTGCTAAAATTAATTTTCAAGTACACACACTCATGTGCGATGAAAGATGTTCGAACATTGAACTGTTGTGCGAAATATTTCCTTCGCACAGAGGGTTTTCATAGTTTTGTATTATGTCTTGTGCGGACTTAATTTTTTTGCAAGTACACACACCTTGTGCGGACACTTTTTTCGAAAATTGTACTCTTGTGCGATATATTTACTTCGCACGAGAGGGTTTTATGGATTTTTTTTTCATTATTCTAAGTACACACACCTTTGTCCGAACAAAACACTTGAACATTGTGCGTATGTGCGGTAAAAATTGTTCGAACGCCCGTAATCAGCTTTAAAAATATACTTCTTTTTGGTTTATACCAACACCGTTTCAAAAATACTTTCCAAGCACAATCATTCATATATTCATCATGTCCATGGTCAAAACAACTTTTTCATTCACAAAAAGCCCTTTACATTTCGTCCCTAATCTAGGGCACTTTCCCATTCACATTTCATCCTAATCTAAACAATTTTTTCATTCACAAAAAGCCCTTTACATTTCGTCCTAATCTAGGGCACTTTCCCATTCACATTTCATCCTAATCTAAACAATTTTTTCATTCACAAAAAGCCCTTTACATTTCGTCCTAATCTAGGGCACTTTCCCATTCACATTTCATCCTAATCTAAACAACTTTTTCATTCACAAAAACCTTCACATTTCATCCTCCAAGTTGCTTGTTGTCGTAAGCCGTAAGCCAACCATCAGCGACAGTGCGTGGAAATCATGCCATTCGGAAGCTACAGCGGCAACGGCCATCCAGCCCCCAAAAACACCTAATATTTAAAAAAGTTAATTAATTGAACACATTTAAAACTAAAATAATGCATAATCAATTAAGCAAATTATTACCTCGAGAAATGATTCTCGTTGATTAATGCACCCACAATCGTCTTTGGACCTCTTGGTATAGCTTTCCTTAAAGGGAGGTACGTCAAATTTATCCGAGGATCAAGCACCACAAAGCACACATTGTACGTCGACGCCACAAGATGTCCCATTTCGGCAACGTGAACCAATGCTCCTTCTCTGCGAAACTGCCGTAGCAATTAAGCACATGCATAATCCGTGCAACTCCACCGTCTTCCGTAAAGACGTGCTCGCATAACTTGACATTCTTTGTCAATTCCACGCCAAGTCCCGCCTCACCTTTGCCCAATTGTCATCGCCAAAGCCCATTAAATCAGCAACACACCGGAAACCGCAGCGCCCGTCACCCTTCACATTCTTCATGTCAACAATATAGGGATGATACTGCACCGGAACACCGCTAATCAACTCCATGCCCTTCGTGTGCCTAGTTCGGCGGCGGATTACCTAACACAAGAAACGTGATTAAAGACATTTTTTAATATAACAATTAAAACGTCAAAAATAAATAAAATTTAAGTTTTACCGGTTGTTTAACGGGAGGCCCCTCTTCTGGAACACAACGGATGGCTGCGAGTCATCCACGTCGATAAACGCCGGCTCTTGTTGCACCGAGCAACTTTCAACCATGGACTCCTTTATCTCGTGTAAGCTCGGCTCCCGTTTCGTGGATGTCTCGGCCTTCTTCGCTTTTCCTTTGCCCATTTTTGGCCGACCTCGTGTGTCCGTCTTGGGTGTAGGTTCTACCAAGTCGGTAGTGGCGGGATTCGCAAGCTCTCTCATTCTCCTCAAATATAGCAATTGTTCCTCCGTGGATTTAACGTCGAATGCCCGAGCCATATCACCTACGGCATCCCCAAATCGAGATCCAAATGCCGTAGATCCTGCCGGCTCAATAACTTCCTCTTCCACCTTCCGAGCTTCCATGTCAAGTTTTCTCCAAAACAGTCAATCAAATTCACAGGTAATGGCTTATCACCGTACACGTATTTTTCAACTGATGGCCACATGGCAAGCCGTAGACCTTTCTTAGAATGTGACCGCACCGATCCTTCCTAAATCCGGGAGTCTTAACAACCTTGATCTCTTCAAATAACAGCTCCATGGCAGAAATAGACACCACACCTCTCAAGTATAAAAAGAAATTTGAGGAGAACCTGTGTTGTGCAACGCTCAAACTCTTCTCGAATGAGGCTTTGATCGACACGTGACATGCGTTAAACCGTGCATGAGTTTTGGTCCAACACGTCTCGAAGTTCCCCATCGAGTTCACCAACAATCTCTTGAGCCGAATGATGACTTTCAACCCTAAAATTGACAATTTTCATATATATATATATTAGTAAATTATGAAAGATTCTCCTCTTTCAAAAATTAGTAATTTTGTCTCATACCGATTAGTGGTGGTGTTGCCGTAATGCATCACCTCATTGGTCCATGCCCGAACGAACTTCTCCTTATATGGATTGATCCACTGGTTCATCATATAGTCCACGGCCTTCTTAGGAGATTTCGAACGGAATACACCAAGAGCTTCTTCATACTCGGCCTCAGTATCGGCTCTCCACAGATCGTTGAAGCGGCGGTAGAATACGTCCCACTGTTTTTGGACCGGAACATCTCCTTGCAATTGGCCAAAACATTGCGATCAATGTGAAAAGTGCATAGGAAGTGTCGGGCCTCGGAAAATGAACCGCTATCGCATTGATAAGAGCCTTCTCACGATCCGTAATAATGACAGTGGGTAAAGAGGTGTCTCCCAACAATCCTCTAAGCAATCCAAGTGCCCACCGATAATTATCCTCTTTCTCGCCGCAAGGTAGGCCGATGCTACCGAAAACGTCAAACCCGTGGAGGTCACTCCAACAATCTCAAGATACGGAAGCCGATACCGGTTGGTCTTGTAAGTGCAATCTATCATGAGGACCTTCGGGAAGGCATGCACCAAATCAAGGGACACGGGATGTGCAAAAACAACTCCTCCATCGAGTTTGTCTTCTCGCATCTTCTTGAGCTCTGAAAATAATTATTCTCCGTCAACTTCGTCATCAATTGCTGAAGCCGAGTCCGTCCACACCACTCGCGTACTCTATACTTCACAGGTCTCACATTGTAAATATGACGGAGTGTCGAGTGATTGTGCTCATTTGTCTTCCTAAGCGACTCCAAAACCATCTTCGGGCAGCGTTGCACTTGGACATATCAAGAACATATTTCTCTTCCGGGAGTTAGACGGCCGACGTATGAATGACCCTCGAGATATCGAGAAATGGGGTGATTATGCGTCCCGCATCTAACGTCAATGGTCCACTCGAACTCACTAATTTGCGTGCCCCTCAAGTTAAACGGGCATCCACATTTCTTTGTCCCCGTGATCCTTCCCGTGGTAAACTCGTCCTCCTTAAACTCTTGCTCATCGTCATCTTCTTTGCTCGACTTCTTCTTTTTTTCGGCTCGGGATGACTAACTGTTTTCTTCTTTTGACGATATACTCCCGACCGCTCACATGATAGCCATATGCGGGCCTTTTTGTTCCCACTACCCTTGTCCGAACGGTTTACAACAACAACAATGTTGTGCTCTTTACCAACACGCTTCGCCCAATCGATCAATTCATCACGTGACTCGAACAAATTATGTGTTGTGAAGACGCTTGTATAATCCATTGTAATATCATAACTTGCCTCTTCCGACCTTGACTTTCGACAATAGCCTTTGGCAAATCCCTTTGGACATCATCATCTTCATTGTCATCGTGGTAATAATCTTCGTCGAAAAAGAAATCATGGTCGGGATGACCAGGCAATTTTCATCCTCAATATCATCTCCCAAACTCAAAAAAATACAAAAAAAAAAACATTAAAAACAGTTGTTCAAAAAAAGTATCCGAACAAAGACTCGGTGTGCGGAAAAATAAAGCCGAACATAAGTGCTAAGTGCGGGAAAAAGTGATCGAACATTAATCAATTGTGCGACAAAAATAATCCGCACGAAGCATAAAGTTCGACAAAAAAATGTCGCACATAAGGACAAAGTGCGACGAACCAGACTTCGCACATTTCAAATCCGTCATCTTCACCCAAAATCGGCGCCAACGTTCAAATACACGTAATATGGTAATGTAAATACATATTTTGACTACAAACTACTCAAAAAATCATTCTAGAGCAACAAAAACACAAAAATCCAACAAAACCCTAGTTCTAAATCAAACATTGAAAGAAAGAAATAAAAAACTTACCACAGCGTATTCATCGTCAGCCGCTGCTACCCATCCTTCGTCGATTGTATGCCCAGTTTCGCGTTCAAGTTTACAAGGGTTTGAACAAGGAACCGTGATGTTGGAACGTTTTTTTCAAAAAAAAAAAGATGGAAGCCGAACGTGGTGGGTGTGTACGTGAGGGAGGGAAAACTGCAATGTTTGGTATGGGTGTGTGTGTACTTGAAAAATGTCCGTTGTACACATTAAGGGTAGGTTAGTCTTTTTCACTATGGTTAGGTTAAGTTTTTTTCCGGTGTGTGTACTTGGATCTTTGGTGTGTGGCAATAACAGGGCCTTTTTAGAATGGGCTTCGATAAAGATTTTCCACCACTTATTGAGCCCAATTCTCAAATAGATAAGAATTGCATTAATTCTCGGGAAAACAGAAAGTTATCTGAGAATTCCTCTTTGGCGTTAACAGCTCCCCCAAATTGTGAAAAATCTGAATCCATGCGACGGGTTTCGATTCACGGAAAAAGAGTACAGATACCTCGATTGGAGATTCTCACCGATGTCTCGGACGAGTATTGTTGAAGTGAAGAAGCTTGCAAGGTCTAAGAAGAAAGGGGAATTAAAATCGCACAAGAGCTTTGAGGAGAGACGTTGGAAAGAGAAAAGAGAAGAAGAAGACATCTCGGAGAAGAGGCACGAAAGGCATGGGAAGTAGGTAAGAAATTAGGCCTCCTTAGTAAAGTCTCGGATGAGGTAATGAGAGGCCAGATTGCGCAGATGGAGAAGGAGGATAGACAAAAGCAAGAAAGGAAAAAAAAATTGGCCGTGTCAGCGCAATATGATGATTTAATGAAGATTTGTAGCTTCAATGTTCGAGGATGGGGAAGAAGTCGAAGAGGAGAGAAATTCGGGAGCTGATGGGAAAACACAAAATTGATTTTGGATGTCTTCAAGAAACAAAGATGGAATGCATGGGGAACAAGTTATGCAAATCCTTATGGTGGAATCATAATTGTGATTGGGCGTACATGGAGGCAAAAGGGCAAGCCGGAGGGATCCTTTCTATTTGGAATGACAGTGTATTACTGTAAGGTTAGTTCGTGGTATACTAGAGGGGTCTTGGTTGTGAATGGTTTTACGAGGGAAGATGGAAGTCAGGTTTGTGTGTTAAATGTGTATGCACCTTGCTCATATAATGAAAAAAATTGTATTATGGGACTTAATTAGCAATTATACGGCATCATGTAGGGATACTCTCATTTGTGTTGTGGGGGATTTTAATGCAATTAGAACTGCAAATGAAAGGGTTGGAAGGGGGTCTGTGATAGATCGTAGAGATATGGAGGCGTTTAATGAGTTCATAGTGCAGGCAAATTTGTTCGAAATACCGATAAGTGGCAGGTTCTATACTTGGTACAAGAAGGATGGATCCTGCAAAAGCAAATTAGACCGGTTGCTGGTAAATGATGAGTGGCTTAATAAATGGCAAAATTCTATCCTAAAATGCGGTGGGAGAACTTTTCGGATCATCAATAGTTGGATCTCACATCCGGAGTTTGGGGATTTTCTTAAAAAGAAATGGAACGATTATAAAATTGTGGGATGGTCAGGCTTTCTACTTAAGGAGAAACTGAAGCTACTAAAGGCTGACTTAAAAATCTGGAATAAGTCAGTTTTGGTAATTTGGAAGAGCAACTTCAATCAAGAAGGAGGGGCATTGAGGAACTAGATCATATTGACGAAACTATGGGATTAGAGGAGGAGGAAGTAATGAGAAGAAATCCGTTAATAGCGGAGTTAATGAGAGCATCAATTTGGTGGGATAAACTTCTTTCTCAAAAGGCAAGAATAAAGTGGATGACGGAGGAGGCGTTAACTCCAATTTATTCCACAGTTGGATAAAAAAGAAGATCAAAAACATTGGGGATGGAAGGCATTTGGGTGAAAAATAGGTGGATCGATTCTGTTAGAGGTTAAAGAGGCGATTGCGATCACTTGAGAAAACAATTGAGCAAGAAATTTGTCTCGCCCGCAACTTCCGCGGGACATATTTCAAAGCAACTTTCAGCTTGGCATAATGAATTTTTGGAGGCTAAATTTTTGCTAGAAGAAATAAAAATACAGTTTGGAATTGTGACTCAAATAAAAGCCCGGGCCCAACGGTTATTCCTTTGTGTTCATCAAGGCCAATTGGGATAATATGAAAGATGAAGTAATGCAAATGATGAATGAATTTCATGAGAAAGGAAGAATTGTGAAAGGGATGAATTCTTCTTTCATCGTCCTTATTCGAAAAAGGAAAATTGCAGGACTTTGGAGGATTATAGGCCAATTTCACTCAACGGCTGTTTGTACAAGATCATTGCAAAATCTTTGGCAAATAGAATTAGCAAAGTGCTCGACAATGTAATTTCGGAAAACCAGTCAGCTTTTGTGGGGGAAAGGCAGATTTTAGACGGAATTGTGATACTAAATGAGCTTGTTGATGAGGCCAAGAGGAAAACCAAAAGAGAGTTATATTTAAGGTGGACTTTGCAAAGGCGTATGATACGGTGGATTGGGATTTCTTGGACGAGATGATGATGGGGCTTAACTTTTCACGAAATGGAGGAAGTGGGTTCGAGAATACATCTCCTCGGCGTCCACCTCAATCCTTGTGAATGGCAGTCCAACTAAAAAGACACTTTAAGAGTGAAGTAGCACTTTCATAAGTCTTTAGACTCTCCAACACAACACTCTTCTCTTTAGATTAAACACATAGTTACACACTTTAGTAGGTGTTCTTCATTTCTTTCAATTTCTTGCAAGTTAGTGGATAATTTTTGGATACAATCAAGTGTAATTAAAACAAACAAGGTGACTTCCACCCTTTATATCTATTTTTATTGATTTAATTCTCTATTAGCATGTCCATCTCTCATTTAAATTTTATGGGTTTTTTTTTTTTTATGATGATTGGCTAAATCTCATATGTGTTTGGGTGTGATGATCCATTGATGAGTCAATTATGGTGATCATTTGTTTGGGTGTTTTATTTATTGAGGTGATTGATTATCCTAATATGATTTGTATGATTTAATTGCTGGATTAGGCTTTGATCCTTTGTTTGTTAATTTTATTTCCACAAGGATACTTGGGTTGTATAATTGGTTCTTATATTAGGTGTTAGGTTTGATTTAGTAGTTGAAGTTAATATTTGGTTAACTCAAGGAGTCTTGGTTAATTTTCATTAGAACCAACATTCAGATATGTTAATTGCTCGATATTTCGTCTAGTAATTAATGAGGGAAATTAGGGTGTTGTCTCTAAACAATCTTATGTGCTTCATTGATGTATTGAACCTAGACTAGTACGGTTTGGTATGTTTCTTTTGTAGATTGCTCCTATCAACCCTCGTAAATGAAAACCTTTATCTAGTGAGAACCATAGTTGACGATTTTTTGGTGATTTGCACCCGAACACTATTCTCTCATATTTGATATCTAGATGCTTTTGCGTGATTGTTTAATTTCTTGTTTAATTGATCTATTGCTAGTTTTAATTTTTGCAAAACCGTGTTTGATGCTATAATATCATGTCAACTTGTAGTTTTTGGGATCCTAGCTAGCTTTTACTAGCTCTTGGGTTCGATTAAGCGATTGGTCTACCTAATAATTTTTTTAGAAATTGAGCAAAATCATGTAATATATCATGTCATCCAATTTTTTATTAGGCTATCAACATTAAACCAAGTATCCTTAGGGAAAACAACACAGTATGAGAAACAATGCTTAACTGCTGGGGGTCAATTCATTTGTAGCTCAAAAGCAAATGAGGAAAAATTCTACTTCAGCTTTCTCCATTTGTCATATTTCATTATTCAATGTGTTTCTCCACTGTTCTAAGCTACTCTTAAAACACAGAAGACTTCCCAAAGTTTTTGCACCAAGAGGCAATAATGGAGATGAAGCCACATTAATATTTTTGGATGAGCTTGACCGTTTAATTAATTATTTAGACCTTATTTATTACAATTTGTTAAATTTTATGTTTACTTTTATTTACTATTGGGAT
This sequence comes from Paraleonurus japonicus, assembly GCA_030762865.1. Lineage (NCBI taxonomy): Eukaryota > Viridiplantae > Streptophyta > Magnoliopsida > Lamiales > Lamiaceae > Paraleonurus > Paraleonurus japonicus. The sequence goes on from CM061058.1 coordinate 3,773,381, forward strand.
AAGGTACAATTTAGACCCTCAATTATTGTGTTAGGTACAAATTGGACCCTAAACTTTTTTTTTTTTTTGGAACAAATTGGACCTTAAACTAATGTCTCAAATGCAAATTGAACTCCAAACTATTTTTTAACAAATAAACACTTTTACTTTTAAAATTGAACAAATAAGCCCTTCAACTAATAAAATAAAATATGGAGACCCTTTTATTAAATGAATTGACATAGAACATTATATTAGTGGATAAATTGACAAAAAAGTTAAAAATATTATGATAAATTCTAAAAAATGAGTGAAACATCAACAACATTTTTTTTTAAAAAAATGGACTCATATTTTTAATATACAGTATAATGTTAAAAAAATATTTATCAATAAAAACTATAATAAATTCTAAATTGGACATAGAACAAGCATTTTGAGTACAATTTTTTTTTTTTTAACAAATAAATACTTTAACTTTTAAAATGAAATACATATGTTCTTCAACTAATAAAATGAGACATGAAGGTCCCTTTAATTATAGGTTTAAAACAATAAAAATATATATATATAAATTGTAAACATAATAGTTTCGTATTTTTAAAAAATAATTTCTTTATTATTTTTACGAATTTTAATATTATGATTTTTTTATTTTAATCTTATTTTCAATTCATTATATTAAATTAGTTATCTTCTTTTTATTACTAGTTTAACATATTATTGTATATTAAAAAAATATGAGTCAATTATTAAAAAAAAGTGTTATTGATGTATCACTTATTTTTAGAATTTATCATAATATTTTAATTTTTTTGTCAATTTATTCACTAATATAATAATATTTTATGTCAATTCAATTTATTGTATATTTTATTTATTAGTTGAAGGGCATATTTATTCCATTTTAAAAGTAAAAGTGTTTATTTATTAAAAAAATAGTTTGGGGTCCAATTTGTACCTAAGACATTAGTTCGGGATCCAATTTGTACTGAAACATTAGTTCAGGTCCAATTTGTACAAAAAAATAGTTTAGGGTCCAATTTGTACTGAGAGAATAGTTAAGGGTACAAATTGTACCTTATCCCTTTACTAGTTGAAGAGTCACCAAAGTAAGTATTAAAAGACTTATGGGTTGCAAAATAACAAAAAAATATAATTATAGGAAATATAAAATAAAAACGCTAAAAATTGTAAATTTATTTATAATACCTAAATAGAATAAAAAATTGAAAATAATCCAAATAACAATTAAAAAAGTAACAAAACAAATAAATTAATTTAGATTTAAATTATTAAAAATATTAAAACTTGTTAAGCCAAAAATTATTAAATACAATAGTTTTTATAAGAAACCCTCAAATAAAACAAGAAAGTATTTGTTCTCTGATTAGTGTGAGGGTTATTAATGTTGATTTATCGTTGATTTCATGCGATTAACATCCAGTTTTCATCTAAATCAAGCTCAAGTAATGATTTAGCATGTTTTGTGGTTTTGCAGAGATTTCGGATGATTTTGAAGCCATGAAAACGTGCTTTGTGTGAAGAAGAAATTGAAAACGAGTCAAGAAGGCGGTGAAGTGGTCAAGAAAGCCAATTTTTAAGTTGTGCTCGACCAGTCTTGGTGGAGCAGAGTGCACGATCGAGCTCGATGATGAGGAGAAGCATAACACAAGTTTTAAAGTCGTGCACAATCCGCCATGGTCAAGCACGAGCTGCATGGTCGAGCTCTACATGGAGAATTATGAGGATGCAAGGAAAATGTCGGTGCACAACCAGCCTTGGTCGTGTACTTACGCACGGTCGTGCAAGGAGCTTGAGACCAGGGATTTGCGCCTTTTAAAGTCGTGCACGACCATAGTCCGTGGATCGTGCACATACGCACGGTCGTGCACCCCTGTACAACTCAGCAAAATCGGGAATTAAGCCCCTAGAAAGAATTTCCACAAATCCAAAGGGTATAAATACCCCCAAGCTCGGTTTTTAGAAGGCAGTAGCTCCAAGAATCAATTTCCACCATCTCTTTCATAGTTTCTCTAAGTTTCATTAGGTAATTTACAAATCTCTTTCATAATTTCTCTAAGTTTCATTAGATAATTTCCACTATTCTCTCCTACTTGGTATTTGTTGATTGCTTTGTTTAATTTTTTGTTGAAATTGCGTAGTTATTGCGTAGTTATGGATGAGAATTCTTTTGAATTATGGTGCAATTTTCTCATGAAGTTGGGCATGATTTGATTATTGATGAGTTTCTCATGTTTTGATTCTTGGTGAATTAGGATAAATAATTGTGTCCAATTGAATTGTAGAATTTGGATGAATAGATGTGAATTACATTGTTGCCAAGATGAAGGATTTTTGTAGAAGTTAATTGATTGAGAGTGAATGTGAAGTTGTGAATTCTTTGCATTGAGTTCCCTTGGGTTGTTCTTAATGATTAAGTTGATTATGTTTGTTATAGGAAAATGTCAAGAACGGGGTTCAAGTTCGAGGAATCAAAGTTGATTATGATTAAGTTAATGCTTATTGCTTAGAAAAATGTGGTAGAAGCCCGAAAGACCTCGGGATAAATTTTGGTACCAACAGGGAGGTTTATGCAAAGAATTTTGTCGAGGTTATAGAGACTAATTTTAAAGCCACAAAATTCTTTGATGGAGAGGCGGTTGAGGTTTTGGGTTTGAGAGAAAAAGTGGAGCAAATGTTTGCTAATATCGGGTGGAAGGACTTCTGTCATTGACCTCGGATACATATTTGAGCCCGGTAGTGGAAATGCTAAGTACATTGGAGGTGCAAAATGATTCTAATGGGGTCCCTTTTTAAGCATAGATTCTGATTGTGCAACACCTCAACAACTACGAATAGAGAAGAGATGAATGAGATCTTTTGTACAAGGAAGAAAGTCTCGGCAGCCTCCTTCGGGCGCTATGAGTGAGTTTGATCTCGGCAAGGATGTGGGATCGCATCTCAAATGACACCCACGGAGGTTCCTGCACTTACAACCCTAAGAGAGCCAAAGCTTCTAATATTCGGAATCCCATTTTTCGGTTAGTGCACAGTGGATCCCGTCTAATACCGTGTTCGCCCGATATGAGTGTGAGACCGTGAGGAAGGAAGAGTTATATGTTCTTCATTGCATGACGAATAGGATTCCTCCGAACTTTGGAATCTACTTTATGGGCCAGTGGGGCGGCAATACAAGGTGAAGAAGCTGCGCTCTAGGCGGGTGATCACTCTGTTAGGCGGAGCAGTATGGGTGGGAGCCAAGTGAGGACGATGAGAAAATTCAGGGAGAGAACAAGTTAAGCATTCGGTCCTTGGTGAGAATGAACATCGTTGAGCAAGTAGGAAATGCTTGGTGTCTCGTGATGCATGATGGTGGGAGGTTCCCACTCACTAACCCCGCTCTCTTCACGGTATTAGATGAGGTAAATTAGCGGATGGGTACCGAGGCCCATCGAAGTCTGTTAGGGGGATACCGGAAGGGCAAGAAGCGAGAAGGGAGAAAAAGACCCGAAGAGAAAGAGAGAGTTCAAGCGGAGCACCGAGAAGAGAAGAGGAAGCACGACATCATGAACAAAGCTGCACCGGAGTTGCCACCTCAATCTTATCAGGATATGTCTCATGTGTATGTACGACGGACAGAATTGCAACAACCGACTTCAAGTGTACGTACCATGATCAACAATATAAAGAGTCTCACGGAGAGAGTGGCGGCGATGGAGATAGCAAACAACGAGCAGCTCCGTATGCAACGTGCTATGTTTGAGTGGCATGTTGCACAAGGACACTTTCCGGGCATTCCTCCTCCTTGATGCGAGAGTTTGAAGATTTCTTTCCTTTTTCTTTAGTTGATTAATGAATACTTTTGAATTCTTAGGGATTGTACTTCTATTGTTACACTTCTTTCACTCCTTTATCAATCTTAGGTGAATTGTATGTTTAACTTCATCTTGGTGGTGTATGTTTTGATGTGTTTCGATTAATTTTGAGAATTGTGATTTATGCTTGATTTTAGGTAGTTGTGTGCAACTCAACTAGCTAACTATCTTACCAAACTTTTAATTGTTTGGCAATAAAAAAGTTTGGGGGTTGTGTTAGTTTGCGATTTTTGTTGCACCAACTTGCCTCTCATTATGTTAATGAGAAAATTTGGTGAATTTTTTTTTTTTTGTGATTTGAAGCTTATTAGTGGATTAATTGCATATATTTGAGTCTATCTTTCTTGAGCGAAGTTGTTTTGGAGATTGTTGTTATGTGTAGGGGTATATTATTGAGATTATGTTCATAAGCATGCATGCTTGATTGGTGGACATATTGGACTTTGATGTGATCATGAGTTGATAGGGAAATGTGAACTCATTGAGTTCCGTCCGGCATAGGACAATAAAAATAGCATTTGGATGGGAGGCAACCCATCATTTACTTGCTTTCTTTTATTTTCGTTATTTATTGCTTTCAATAAGTGTGTTGTGTGTTTCTTTTCGTGAGATCGTGGTGTACAAGGGAGATGATTGAGATACAAGCTTGAAGGAGAAATGATACTTGAAGACCTTTAGGTACAACACCTTCTCAGACTTGGACTTGTCTAAGTTTGGGGAGGTGTGCCTCTTTTCGTGTTTTCATTTCGAGTAGTAGGTAGTTGTGTGCAACTCAACTAGCTAACTATCTTACCAAACTTTTAATTGCTTAGCAATGAAAAAGTTTGGGGGTGTGTTAGTTTAGCGATTTTCGTTGCACCAACTTGCCTCTCATTAGCATGAGAAAATTTTTGTGAATTTGGAGCTTATGTGTGGATTAATTGCTGATATTTGAGTTTATCTTTATTGAGAGTAGTTGTGGAGAGCATTGGTATGTGTAAGGGTATATGATTGAGATTATGTTCATGAGCATGTGTGCTTGATTGGTGGACATATTAGACTTTTGATGTGATCATGAGTTGATATGTGGCTTGATGCTAGCATGATGAATTGTTGTGTGATGATGGATGTGAGTGAGAATGCTTGATTTCATGCTCAATTTTAAGCCCGTGAGCTTTTGTGTCTTTTGAATCGTACATATTAGGCGGTTTATTCCTTGTTGAGTGCATCGTTCATGAATTTGCATGCTAGAACTTGCCTAGAGACTTTGTCAAAATTGAGTTTTGTGTGGATTTTGTGAAGATGATAAGAGGTCTTGTTTGTTATGAAAGTCAATTAGCCAAATTTGACCCCACCAAAAATATTAATTTCCCTAGTGAGCCAATTTGAGCCTAAAATCCTTATTTCTTTGGCAAGCTTGTGAAATTGAAACCATTTTATCTATCCTTATGAGCCTTTTTGTCCTTATGATTAGTAGAGCTTGATTGTTGACAAAAAATGGTGAAGTGAAAAGAAAAGTGTGGTGGTTTGATTTGCTAAGTTTGATGAGAGAAAAAGAAAGAAGGGTTGAAAAGAGGAAAAAAATTGAATTGTGGAAAAGATGAGAAAATGAATATGAAGAAAGAAAAATTCAATTTTGAGCTTGAAAATGCAAGAAGGTCTCAAAAGAGTTTGGTGGTGAATTGTATTTGAATGAAAGAAAAAGGAAAGAAAGAGTGATGATTGTTGAGATTTGAGGAGAATTGTATTGAATTGTATAGTCGACTTTCATTTGCTCTACTAATTATTGAGTTACTTTGCCTAAATTCACCCACCTCTCTCCAAAGAGCCTACACTACAACCTTTGAAAAAGCCCTCTTTGATTCATGTTTGAAGCATAAAAGAAATAATGGAGATTGAGTCTATTGGCAAGCCTTATTGTGTTCATTTTTGTGGATTGATGATTGAGTGCATACATGTCTTTATACACTAGAGTGATGAGTGAAACACTCCATGGAAGGAGCATTGAGTTGAGCATTTGAGTTTGCAATTGTCAAAGCATGACATTTTTAGTGCTAGTTGATAGTTTGCATTGACACTTGTTTTCATTGAAGAGGTTTGATTGTCCTATTTCGTTCTTGTGCTCATTGAACATAATTGCAATCAATTTCACCCTAAAGTGTTTTATTGTCTTGTTGTTTGAGGACAAACAACGTCTTAAGTTTGGAAAAATTTGATTAGGGTGAATTTATATAGACTTTTAGTGCATGATTGCATTGATTTGATTGTATTTTGCGTTCAAATGTGCTCTCAAATTGGCTAAGTGTGACGAAGTTCGTTTATGCGAGAAAATAGTCAACTTTGAGAAGAAATTCAGGTGATCAAATCAATCACTATGAAGAGGTGCCTTGGACCATTGGATAGAGAGCTGGAAGAGGGTCACGTAGCAACAAGAATCGGGCAGATAGAGAGCTGGAAGAGGGTCACGTAGCAACAAGAATCGGGCAAATCGAGTTCGTATGTAGAAGATACGAGCAAATGAAGCGGAGGTGGCACACAAGTAAAGTGACTCAGGCGAGAATCAAAGTGACTCGCCCGAGTCACCAATTATGTAGCCCGAGTCATGGACTTTACATAGCCAAGTGACTCGGCCAGACTAAACTTACTCGACCGAGTCACACTTGAGTGCCCGAGTTGGGGAATTCACGAAGACAAGTGACTCGGCCAAACCAATCCGACTCGGCCAAGTCACACTGAGCACTACCCGAGTCACATTTTAAATGTAGCCAAGTGACTGGGCAACCACCCCTAACTCACCCGAGTCACTCTGCCGAGTTGGCATTTTAAGCGCGTTTTTCTATATTTTGTGCGAAATTTAGGCTTTCTTAAGGGGTTAATTAGCAAATTAAGATATCTCACTTACTACCCACTATATATACTCCCTCTTATCAGCATTAGAGGAATTTTTCCACACTTAGAACACTTTATTAGGTTTTAATTTCAGCATTCCTTTACACACACTTACACACAGTGAAGGGTGTTCTTCACCTGATAGATTTTTATTTTCCAAGAGTAATAGCTGTTAGAATTGAGCAAACAAGTTGTATTAAACTCCACCAAGGTGACTTCTACCATTTATATCAAGTTTTTGTTCCTTAATTTCAGTTTAATCATGTTTCCTCATTACTCAATGTTTATGGATTTCTTGCAATTAGTCATGATTAGCTAAACTCTTATGTGCTTGTGTGTATTGACCCTTAGATGAGTTGATTTTGATAATTTTATGATTGGGTGTTCATTTGTTGAGGTGATTACTTGTCTTAATGATGCTTTGCATGGTTTAATTGCTTGGGTGAGCTTTGATCTTGTGTTTATTGATTTAATTTTCTCAAGGATACTTGATTTATTGAATTGATGCATGGGTGTTAGGTTTGCTTTTTTGATTGAAGTCAATATTTGATTAATTCAAGGATACTTGGTTAATTAACTAGAACCTCATTAGGGCACATTGATTACTTATTGAATTGCTTGTAATTAGTGAGAGGGTGAGTGTGTTGTCTCTCACATTCCTACATACTTGATTGATCATTTTAGAACATAGGCTTATCAAGTACGATTTTATTTGAATTATTTGTTGGCTATCCCTATGATCCCTCTTTGAATGAACACTTGATTGTTTTTATCCGAAATTGACGAGTCTTTGGTGATTTGCACCCGAGTCATACTCTCTCCCACTTGGTATTTCGTTGTTTATTGCTTTGTTTAATTTCTTGTTGAACTTGCGTAGTTATTGGTGATTAAATCTGCAAACTTGATTAGCCTCTATAATTCTAGAAAACGTACAATTTCATGGCTTCATTTCACCTCTAGTCCTTTAGGTTCGATAAACTTGGTCGTAATTTCTATTCACTAGAACTACACTACGATCATTTAGCTTAGATAGTGTTAGTTTTTCATTGTAGCTTCAATTTCAGTCAAGGAGCACAAAATATTGAAGATTATCATCCATACTTAGCAAGCTTTTCAATTATTGTAAGTATCATTTAAGTTTTAATTAAATCAAGGAGGATTAAGGTGATATTGTTCTATTTCTTCATCTATTTACTATTCATTTGTTGTCTTGCATTTTATTGTTATGGGTCTTGTGTATTTCATCTTCTCCACCATTGTTATGCTTCTATTAGCCATGGGCTAACCTTTAATTTTATTGCTTGGGTATTTAATCTATGTATGAATTTGGTGAAATTATGAATTGATGACTTTGATTTACATGTTATTGGGTGTTTATGTTTCTATTGTTGGACTTTCATATTTCTTGTGATTGATTGTTATTATTAACTGAATTTATTGGGTTTGTATGTTGCAACGAGAGTTGGACGTGCTTATTTGGTGATTAAGTGAAAGTTTTAATTGATTAGTTAAGAGTCAAATAGTGATTAATTGAACCGAGAGGGGATTAGTTACTAGATCACCAAACAACGGACATTGCATGCCTAGAGGTCGTTTAGGTGTGTGGTGAAGAAACGAACACTAGGCATTAGTACCATTCATGAACGTGTCTAGGAGTTCACAATCTTAGGAGCTTAAGGAAGTACTTTTATGATTGCTCTTAACAAGCCCGTAACATGTTTTGATAAGTTTTTCGATCCATAATTAGCCAAAGGATTGCATAGTGACAATACCGAGCAATTACCTCTCACTCTTGCACTTCCTCGAAGTTAGGTGTTAATTAGTGTTAATTTGATTATCTCTATTTTAATCTGTTATTTATGTTCTAAATTGCTAAAACTTGATTAACTTCTATAATACTATGCCAACGTATAATTTTGGGGATGTACTTTCCTACTAGTCTCTTTGGTTCGATATCTTGATTAGTCTTACTACTAAATTATGTGTCAATCATTCTCCCCATCATAGGATAATTTTTTTAGAACACTAACTTTAGGGGGTGACAATTGAAGGACGTAAATGTTTTGATTTGATATATAATTATAGGCTATTATCTTTTAAGTTCAACAAGCTTCAAAATCTCAGGCTAAATATTACGTGTGTTTCACATGTTGACGTAATTTTAGCTTGAAACACCCAAATTCAGACTAATTTGACATGTCATATTATTAAATATATCATTAAATGTTTAAAATTTAAAAATTTGATTTACACGAATTTTCCTGTATGCTTTAATAAAAAAGAAAAATATTCTTCGCGATGATGTCCTGAAGAATGTATGGGAGAGAAGTTGGTCATGTTTTTTTTTTTTTTTGTGGGAGGAGGCCTCGAAATTGGCTTAAATTGATATTAATTACAACTTAAAAATTAATATTTTAAATTTCCCAGTTCGAATTGAAATTAAAGTGTCTTAAGTTGTTACCCCTAAAACTAGTGGCCTAAAAAAATTAATCTCGTGCATATGGTGTTAAGAAATTGAATATTCTTATCACCCAAAAGAATTAATATTGAATGATTATCATCAAACTGTAGTTTCTTAAGCATAATTGGCCTTTTGATCAAATTATCGTTCAACTCAACTTTTTAAATAATAATTAAAATAATCAGTGTATATGTACATTTCTGAACAAAATTGTTGAAACAAAGCTTTTTTAAAAATCCATATCCTTCCTTAATTTGTATGCAGACATTCATTGAAACAAAGCTTTATTGCGTTTTATCCTTCCTTATACAATTGTCATTCTTAGTTTATAGGTTAGGCAACTTATATGCACAATCGAGAAAGATAAATTTTATTGGACAAATTTTAAAATTCTATGTTGATCCCACGAATTGAGTATATTATTAAGAACCTCGAATTGAGTATATTATTAAGAACCTTGAAACAACCTTCTAGAAAAAATCTAGAAGGGGGTTGAATAGATTTTCAACTTTTCTGAAAACTTATAAAATCAATTCAAGGTTCTTAAGCATAATTGGCCTTTTGATCAAATTATCGTTCAACTCAACTTTTTAAATAATAATTAAAATAATCAGTGTATATGTACATTTCTGAACAAAATTGTTGAAACAAAGCTTTTTTAAAAATCCATATCCTTCCTTAATTTGTATGCAGACATTCATTGAAACAAAGCTTTATTGCGTTTTATCCTTCCTTATACAATTGTCATTCTTAGTTTATAAGTTAGGCAACTTATATGCACAATCGAGAAAGATAAATTTTATTGGAAAAATTTTAAAATTCTATGTTGATCCCACGAATTGAGTATATTATTAAGAACCTTGAAACAACCTTCTAGGAAAAATCTAGAAGGGGGTTGAATAGATTTTTCAACTTTTCTCGAAACTTATAAAATCAATTCAAGGAAACAAAGTTTACACAAATGAAAGCAAGTTTAGACTCAATTTTTAAACGGATCAAAAGCAATCGATTACAAGTTTGATTTCGAATCTGAAATTGAATTTGATTTAAAAGATGAAATTGATTAAGAACAGATAAGTAGGAAAGCAAGAAAGAACACAACAATTTATAGTGGTTCGGATCTAATTGATCCTACATCCACTCTCCTCCTTCAACTTGAAGAAGGGTCTAGTCTACTTACTTAATCACCGACTTACAGTCTTACAAATTACAACTTTTTACGATGATAATCTTCTAATCTTCAAACCTATCTTCAACTTCTAAACTTTCTGGGAACTCTAACTTTACAGTGCAAGAGTGTGTTGAAGATATACAAAGTAGTGTTCTACAAACACTTGGAACTTGTGAAAAATTTCTTTGAAAACCCGTGTGATCTTTTGGAAAACTTGTGAATTATCAAAGTGAGAATACAAAATAAATTCGTTGTAAAATAACATTATGCCTAGACCTATTTATAAGCTTGGGAGACAATTAGTTTGTTGTAACAAACTAAAACCGCCTAACAAACTTAATCTTGATAATCGCTCTTATCTTGGTGATCTTGGTCTAGTCGTCTGCAGCTGACTTGGTGAAGACTTGTCTTTCTTATTCTACTCGGCTTGTCTTGACCTCGTCGAGCTCTTCATAGTTGTCTCCTGCAGATGACTTGCTTCAAGCTCGTCTTCAGATGACTTCTATTTCTTTGACCTCACTGTCTTATCCAGCCTTTTCCTAGTCCGATCGGCCTTAGTACTGGATCTTCATCTCACTGTTTCTTCGTAGTTAACCGGTCATCCGAGTTGACTTTTGTCCGACTTCTTTTAACTCATCAAAACTTCTTCCGATCTAATAATTTCCCCCTCTTTGATGAAGTTAAAGCGCAAGAAAGAGACACATTCACAAGCGATGTTAGTAAAAGTTATTCAACATAATCAGAGATAGGCACATTAAGCACTTAATTCACACTTGGAACAATTTTGAAAAAGTTTTTCTAAGAATTTTTAAGAAGAAAAATTTAAGTCAAAAGACTTTTTCAGATGATTAGTACTTAAAAAAATTATGAAAATTTTGATCCGAGATGGAAATTTTCTCGGATGATTAACACTTAGAAATTTTTTTAAGTTTTCTTAGAAAGCAAGAAAGAAAGCTTAAAAATAAGACAAGGTAGATCAATTAAGGCAAAATATATTCTTAGCACATTTACAGATTACAAAAATGGAAGCCGATAAAGGATAAGATAAGGAAAGAAAAAATCCTGTTCTATCGGACTCCCCATTGGTCTTCCTCGGGGACCATAAGCCGCTTGAATACTCTTCTCCCGAGCCGCTTGAGGTCTTCCTCCCGAACAAGTCCAGACTCTGCCTCTGCCCTTTGCACTCTACCCTTTACCCTCCAGGTCTAGGGATCCATCTGGTTTCTTGGTAGGGATGACATACTCAAAAGCCGGAGAGATCGATTTACATTGAACTCCACATCTCGCTTCTTCCAAAGCAGCCGATGATAGAGGTCTATGTCCATCTTCTCCATCCACTCATGCCAAGCTAAGTCTGGATCTTGCTGAGTTGATCCAGTGGGCTTTGAGAATGTACCAGTAGTACATCCACATTCCTTCCAGATTCTTGGCTTTGTATTCATTCTTGTATTTGCCACAAGCCTTAGGAGGAGCATCAGATTGTATGGAATGGTCCGAAGTTTGCGCCACTTTGATCTTTAATCAGCCATTTTCGCTCCGCGTTACTCCGAGAAGACATTGGCCCCCTTCTCTTTCCTAATCCTCTTCTTTTCCTTCTTCCTATAGTACTCTTTCTCCCTTTTCATTCTCTTAATCTGCTCTTCGGAGAGATTTGTATAGTCAGCTTCTCTTTTTCCTTTACCCTTAGTAGCGGCTCTAGGATAGATGTCACCGATCTCGGCTCATCACCTGCTACTTTCTTACTCTTACCCTTGGCATCCTCTCGATTCAGATTCCTTTAGCTTGGCCAAGAGCTTCTCTATCCTTTCCTCCTCCTCCTCCTTCCTCATTTTCTCCTCGTCCTCCTTCAAAGCTTACTCCAACCGACTTACCCTCGGTGGAGATCAGCTAACTCATCGACTTAAGTCTTAGGTCCTCCTTAGCTGCTTCCAAATTAGCTGTGTTGGCCTTTACGCCTAACTCCTTTCTCGGTCTCCTCGACCACACTGTGAGAGCTTCGTCTTTTGTCTTGCTTCTTCTCTTTCCCCTTTTTAACTTCAGTGAGGCAAGTCTGTCGGTTTAGCATTGAGATCGTTGCACTTGACTGCGAAGTCGACTGTCTCATCGCCATTTCATTTACCACCATTTGGTTATACCCCTTAACCTCCTCTCTCGGCGCCTTCATCTCTTCCTCCATCGCCTTTACTTTATCACCAAAGACAAAGTTAGTCATAGATGTAATTTTATCAGGATAAGATTACCTCGACTTCTCTCATGCCGGCGATCATCATTTCGATTCTCGCCTCTACCATCTTTTGTGTCCTCTTCTTCATTTTCCTCTTGAAGGCTGAGTTTATCTTTTTCTCCACTTTATCAAGAATAGAGGATATGGCGTAAGGTGGCTAAGGTCGCTATCATCATCCTCGGATGAGGAATTAGACGAAGAGAGAGGTTGCTCTTTCCGAGTGGGTGGAAGAGGGGGAGAGTGTGTCTGGATAGTTGGGAGAAGGGAGTAGAAGAGTGTAGGAATAGATGAGGTTTGGGCTTGAGGGAGAGGGATTGGTTCTGGTGGGGGAGAAGATGGTTGTGTTTGTATGGTGGGAGTGGGAGTGGGAGTGGGAGATGAGGTTTGAACGATGGGTGATGGTGGTTGGGGTGTAGGTTGATCTCGTTTCAGGGATCATGGCTTGTGTTTGGACTATTGAGGGAGTAGGTTGTTCCATAGGCTCGAGGTACCAGCACTGGGTTACCTCTTCATTACTGGTTGGATTGATGGAATGGTAGGCTGATTTAGAGGCTCTAAAGTGCCACTGGGGCACTTCTTCATTGCCGGGTGCAGGTGATAAAGATGGAGAAGAGGATAAGCTCGTACCTTTCTCGGGAATGGGGGAGAGAGCAGCTTCCTTGGTTGGGGAGGGAGGATTTTCAAGCCGCCCAACCTCGGCTATCTTCAAAGACCGATACCTCCTCCGATAGAAGTGTGGTGGTCTCACTCGCATTCGACCCTTCTATCCCGGAGGAGCCTTCTGAGCCGTGAGATACTTTCCTTGACCTCCTTACCGGTGGGGTTCTAGCTTCTTCATCCGAGGTTTCCTTGATGTGAAGCAGACGAGCTTTCCCCTTCTTCTTATCCGAAGCTTATCAGCCTCCTCGCCTTCTTTCTTTGAGTTGCTCTTGGAGCCACAAGCAGCCTTCTTCCTTAGCTGGAATCCCAACCGCTTCTTCAAGGGTTGTGACCCACCGCAGTACCTCACTGCTTTGTCTCCTCGATTGTTGCTTCCTCGCTACGCCTCCTCGGCCCACTGCCTCCTCCTCAGTGCAGGCTCTGCCTCTGGCTCAACGGCCGATCCTCCTAGCCTCCGCATGAGCTGCATCTGTCCTCTATTCATTAGCGATCTCGACTCATCATCTCGAGTTCTGCATCCCTCCAAGCCTCTCATTCTTCGTCGAATGCCTTTCTCGCGGAGTACTTCTTAGTTCCTACTCTCTCAGTCATTTGCTCTGTTCAATCCTTCTATCAAAGACGGTTATCTTATCAAGCAGATCGACCGTTAAGTTTGCCATCCAACCCTCAGCAGATAATTTGAAATTGAGCATTTTCTTCTCCTCACTCGGTTTGTGTATCAACAGCTCCACCCAATTCACCCGAACTCCATCCAAAATAACCCTCATTACACACAATCTGGGCTTGGATAGCCCATCACGTGAACTTTGCTCCCCAAGCACCGATTTCGTGACCGCAGTCATCAACAGCCTGAACTTCCTCCTTAACAAATTCTTTTTCATATCCCGACGAGTCCCTCCGTAGGTGACTCTCGCCATCAGGTCGAATGACTCCTCCCAATCATCCTCTTTATACGCCAATGGATTTACTCCTTCCATTGACGTATCAAAATCCTAGCAATGTTCTCTCTCGTGAATAAGAGAACAGCCTGGCCAACCGTTGTATCGAACTCCATCACGGGTATCCGTCATATTTACTGTAAATTGCCCGAGAAGATCTGCGGTTTTGTTATGGGGAGATTTCATCGACAAGAACCCTCTTAACCTTGATGTTTCCAATAGCCGTAGAATTTCTGCGGATTCTCTATCTCTCGGTGGTCTCGAAATCTACATACATTTACGCTTTTAATTTGTTTTTGAATATATCCTCATTCATCTTGAAGCCGAAATATTTGTGGATATATAAGTGGGTTTATGGGTTTTGGTGGTTTTTGAAGATGAAGCCATGGTAAATCGTTGATAGTTTGAAAGAATTTACAGAGAATTTGGGCTGGAGAATTTGTAAAAGTAACTTTCAAAATGACGAAGGTAAGTTTTTAAATCAAGAGGAGAGAGAGATGGAAATAATTTGGGAAAAGATACGTGGCAATCTTAGGTAAATTTTAACCATTGATTGTTTTAAGCGCGTGAAAAATATCAACGGCTCAGCGAGAAAACCACTTTGCGATCGGTGCGTGTTATTAACGCGTCTTGAATTGTGTAAAGGTTACCATTTATCCTATGGATTAGACGGCTAGTAGGTTTACTTTACGCAGAGGTAATTAATATACCCGACGTAAGCCAAAATATACCTTTCTTTGCATAAAGGTTTCCTATTTCAGATCGGGTTTTGTCCGACTTGGTCAAAAGTGACCTTGTCTTATATTTTGAAAAATTCCTCCGAGTCCGATTTTGAAAACAGAGTATTTTCAAGACCGAGTTATTTCAATGCCATTACTTTGAATAAACACTTTCAAGACACAACTTATCTCAAAAAGTTGAAAATAGATGAGCTTGTGAGAAATATTTTGAAAATATATTTTTCAAGAAGGGGTGAACAAGGGGAGGGTTTTATCGATTAGAGGATTTAGGCTGATCTAACAATGTTGATTTACTGTTCTCGCAAATAAACTCAAAAATCCATTAGTAGCCGAGGTAAGTCAGGATAGGATGCAGATAGTCATCTGCTTCAAAGAAATCACCGACTATTGTGTCCTTGTTTGATTTACTCGATGTCGATAAGTAATTATCAAGTCGATAAGGTCAATATGACTAATCCTTGATTCTTGATTCCTAAGAAGGAGATCAATGATATCAGCTACCCGATTGTCCTTTGACACATATCTAGTCGACAATTCTTTCTAGACATTGATTTAAAGAAAGGAAAGAAAGAAGGAAAAAATAAAAGATGCAAACAAAAGCAATTAAAAATCAGCTAAAGATGCATCAAGTAATCCTAATTCTAAACACAATTCTTTAAATCTAGACTCACTAAAGGTTTTGTAAGAAGATCCGCTCTCTGAGATTCTCGTGGCTATCTTTTCTATCCTAATATCATTCTTTTCTACACGATCTCTAATGAAATGATGTCGATGTCTATATGATTACACCTAGAATGCAAGACAGGGTTGTATGTCATAGCTATTGCACTATTACTATCACAAGAAATAGGAGCAGATGATGTTTGAATGTTATAATCCCTAAGTCGCCGACTAATCCCGAGGAGTTGAGAGCAACAACTACCAGCTGTCATGTATTCGGCTTGTTGTGGAGGTGGCAACAAATGTCTGCTTCTTAGATAACCAAGAAATTAATTTGTTGCCTACGAATTGACAAGTTCCGGAGGTGAATTTCCTATCAATCTTACATCCTCCAAAATCTCGAGTCTGAATATCCCGCCACTGGTTGTCATCACCGGGTACCACAACCCAATCTGCAAAGGTCCCTTTAAGATATTTAAGGATTTTCTTAGCAGTCTCTAGATGAGTTTTCTTGGGATTAGATTGGAATCTTGCACATGCCCCAACTGCAAAGGCTATGTCCGGCCTACTTGCGGTGAGATAGAGAAGGGATCCAATCGAGTCCACGATACTTCGTTGCATCTGTGGGTATCCCCGCTCATCCGAATCCATAGAGAAGTTAGTTGCCATAGGTATTTTAACTTCACTACTAGTAGTCATCCCAAATTTCTCTATAAGGTCTTTAGCATACTTAGTCGATGTATGAATATGCCCTTACTGCCTCGCTTGATCTGCAAGCCTAGAAAATATGTCAATTCACCCATCATGGACATTTCAAACCTGTTTTTCATGAGAACACCGAATTCTTCACACAAAGTCGATTAGGTGAACCAAAAATAATATCATCCACATAAATTTGCCATCTACTTCTTTTCTAAACAAAGTCCGATCTATCTTACCTTTTGAGAATCAATTTGAAATCGAAATTCGAGAAAGGTATCGTACCAAGCCACAGGTGCTTGTTTTAGTCCATATAGGGCCTTATTGAGTTTATAGACCTTGTTATTGATCTTAAACCCGTGAGGCTGCTCTACATAGACTTCCTCAAGTAACACACCATTTAGGAAGGCAGACTTGACATCCATCTCGAAAGATTTTGAAAGATTTATAAGCGGCAAATGCCAAAAACAACCTTATTGCTTCTAATCGGCAACCGGAGCGTAGGTTTCATCATAGTCTATCCCTTCAAACCGTGAGTAACCCCGAGCTACCAATCTTGTCTTATTACGAACAATAATGTTGTTTTCATCTGCTTTATTCTTAAACACCCAATTTGGTGCCTATAATCTTTCTATGTAAGGGTCTTTCCACTAATTCCCAAACATTTTGTCTTTCAAATTGATGCAATTCTTCCTGCATGGCTGCTATCCAAATTGGATCGGATAGAGTCTTCTCGATAGACTTTGGTTCGAGAAGTGATACATAGCAGCCTAAACAGACTTTGGGAATCTAACATTATTCGTGTACGCACACTACTAGATGGGTCCCCAATGATGCAGTCGGGTTAGATGATAACTTCTCATCCTCTTGCCTATTTTAGTAGAAGGATCCTCATCTTGAGACTCAGCAGTAACTCATCCGACTCTGCCAAGCAGACGTTCCCCTTTATCTACCGACCCTGG
The DNA here is from genome assembly GCA_030762865.1 of Paraleonurus japonicus. Taxonomy (NCBI): domain Eukaryota; kingdom Viridiplantae; phylum Streptophyta; class Magnoliopsida; order Lamiales; family Lamiaceae; genus Paraleonurus; species Paraleonurus japonicus. Next base: position 3,790,621 of record CM061058.1, read on the forward strand.
CTGATCACCGATGTCAAGAGTGTCTCCTCGGATGGAGTGCGGAGAGGGTTTGCCTTGATTCTCGAGATGGGGGTTCTTCATCATACTGAATCTGAATCAAAACAAGATTACTAAGGGTTTTAAAGTTCGATGACTAAGCCTTTTGTGCCATAGCAAGAGGTCATCTCCACCCTTAGCTACAAGACGGTATCTTTGGGGAAACTATTAAAGTTAGCCACATAGACATTACCATGCACGAAGCCGTAAAAGTACCTTGTTTGAGGAACTATCTAAGATATCACACTTATCTTTATAAAATTTTACAAGAAAGCCTTTATCACAGAGTTGAGAAATAGATAACATATTATGCTTTAAACCTTCTACAAAATAAACCTCGGATACTGGACATCCCTTATAATCAAAGTACCAACTCCCTTAATTTGTCCACAGTTATTGTCTCCAAAAAGAACTCTAGGGCCATCAATATTCTGAAAGTTTGATAATAACTTCTTGTTACAAGTCATGTGCTGAAAACAACCACCGTCTATGTACCAAATTGAAGCCGAATATCCTCTTTAAGTGATAGTCCTGTGATTCCTGTAAAATAGATTAGGTATGAGGTACCCTAGTGATCTTGGGTCCTTGAAGGTCCAAAATCACTTTGGGTAACCAGATAAACATCTCATTATTCAATAATAAATCAAATTTGATTTGTCTACCAAATCTGTCTACAAACACATCACATTTGAATGATAGTTTATTGTATTAAGACTTAGTGACTTTCTTAAACTTAGGAAAAATGAGATAGCATCTACTTCTCCCATCAAAATAACTATAATAAGAATTTCTTTTATCTTAGTTCTTGGAACCCTCTTAGTCGATATGGACTCCTCAAGTGAATTTTGGTTTTTAGATTAGGAGATGCAGTCCTTATCGACTTAGTGGTTTCCAAGGACCAATTTTAATTTTTTTGAAGTTTCAGATGCCTTCACAAATTTCCTTGATTTTTGAATACCTGATTTATTATTATTCTTATCATAACCAAGCCCTGTCTTATCATGGGATTTTTTAGAAGTACTAAAGATGTGGTCTATAATCGATTGTGAGTTATTAAGGTAGGTCATTTTGAAGATAAGCTTCTCATTGTCCTTCTTAATTGACTCATTTTCAGTACAAAACCATTTCAAATTTGTCTTTCAAAGATTTTAATTCATTTTCTAGTCTTTTAGACAGACTAGCTGATGTACTTAGCCTCGGCTGAGGTAAACATTCCCCCTTGAATGTTTCCTCGGACTCTGAGTAGTTCACAACTTGTTTGCCTTTGACTAGAATCGAATCGATCTTTCAAAGTCAAATTTTTAGTCTCTAACTGTTTATAAGCACTTAGAGACATCTTTAGATCTTTCAATAATCCTTTCATGACGGTTTGGTCACTATCTAAGACAGATTTATACGAATCATTATCGGATGAAGAGTAATAAACTACCTCTTTGGCTATCAGACAAACTTCATCGTCCGATCCAAAATCGGATGAAGATGATGAGGATGATGATGACTTTCTTGACTCTTTGATTTGCAAACCGCCTATCTCTTTTCTTTCTTTTCTCCTCTCTTTCCTTGGGAGTCACCTGGGGACAATCATAATCGAAATGACTCGGCTTGTTACGGGTGTGTAAAGTATCTCCCTATCTGATTTACTACCGATAGGATTCCATTTTGCAGGTGATTTGAATCTTCTTGTCGACTCTTTTTCTTGTCATCGTCTGTTAAATCATCCTCCTTTCTTCTTGATCCCGATCTGGATCTATCCTTCTCTGCAAACCCCACTTATTACGTTTATATTTTATTCTCAATCTATCATACCTTTTGGTGAGCAACACCATCTCGCTCCTTTAAAGATAAGTTAGCTCCTATGGATTCACTGTTGTCTTGTCTTCTTTATTGACAAAGGCGACAGGACTTGGATGAGGTGCTTGACTCCATCTCGTCTTCCTCATCTTCTATCTGGATATCATATTCCAAAGCTTTTAGATGAGAAAATAAAGTATGATGTGTAATAGAGGATAAGTTTTGAGTTGCTTTGAGGATATTTGACTTCTCTCTCCATCTTTTGGTCAAAGACACGAGGTATTTTATTGTTAATCTCCTTCTCTGTATAATTCTTCCCTAAATTTGCGGCTTTATTGAGAAGATTTGTCAGTCTCACATCCGGTGATCTATTATTTCATTCTCTTTCATCTTAAATGTATCAAAAGCATGTAGCAGATTGCGACTTATTTTCCTTCACTTGGTCTCGATCCCTCACACACACCGGCAAGGGTCTCCCACATCTCCTTAGCTGATTTACACCTCTTGACCTTTTCTATTCAGGTCTTTGCTTAGAGTTTCAATGATCTCTGTCCTGGATACTTGGTCCAAGTTATGGATTTTTCTTTCATCACCGGTCACTCTGAACTCTTCTTTTCTTGTCGACTCTGGTCTCATTGCATCAATACCATCACTAGTCCCTCCATGATAGAATTTAATAGGTCCTTCTTCAAGAGCCTCTTCCATCCTGTCATGAATTGCCTTGAGATGGTTCTCTATCCCGAACTTCCAATAATCATATTCCTCGATTGAAAATTCAGGCAAGCTTCCGGACTTCTTGCTTTTCACAGATGACATGATGAAATAAAAAAACTTAACAAGAACTTATTAGTAGCAAGGTTAGTGGTTTGAAGATAACAAAGAAGATCAAGAAACAATTTCGAAACTTTATCAAGACCTAAAACCAATATCGTAATGACTTAACACCGCTCCGATACCACTTGTTGGTCCCAGGAATTGAGTATATTATTAAGAACCTTGAAACAACCTTCTAGGAAAAATCTAGAAGGGGGTTGAATAGATTTTTCAACTTTTCTCGAAACTTATAAAATCAATTCAAGGAAACAAAGTTTACACAATGGAAAGCAAGTTTAGACTCAATTTTTAAACGAATCAAAAGCAATCTAATTACAAGTCTCGATTTCGAATTTGAAATTGAATTTGATTTAAAAGATGAAATTGATTAAGAGCAGATAAGTAGGAAAGCAAGAAAGAACACAACAATTTATAGTGGTTCAGATCTAATTGATCCTACATCCACTCTCCTCCTTCAACTTGAAGAAGGGTCTGGTCTACTTACTTACTCACCGACTTACAGTCTTACAAATTACAACTTTTACGATGATAATCTTCTAATCTTCAAGCCTATCTTCAACTCCTAAACTATCCTGGGAACTCTAACTTTACGGTGCAAGAGTGTGTTGAAGATATACAAAGTAGTGTTCTACAAACACTTGGAACTTGTGAAAAATTTCTTTGAAAACTTGTGTGATCTTTTGGAAAACTAGTGAATTATCAAAGTGAAAATACGTAATGAATTCGTTGTAGAATAAAGTTATGCCTAGACCTATTTATATACTGGGAGACAGCTTAGTTTGTTGTAAAAACTAAAAGCTGTCTAACAAACTTAATCTTGATAAGCGCTCTTATCTTCAATCGAACTTGGTCTAGTCATCTGCGGTGATTTGGTGAAGATTTGTCTTTCTTATTCTACTCGGCTTGTCTTGACCTCGTCTGAGCTCTTCATAGTTGTCTCCTGCAGATGATTTGCTTCAAGCTCGTCTTGAGATGACTTCTACTTCTTTGACCTCGGATGTCTTATCCACTCTTTCTAGTCGATCAACCTTAGTACTGGATCTTCATCTCAATTTGTTTCTTCATAGTTAGTGGTCATCTCGAGTTGACTTTTGTCGACTTTTTTAACTCATCAAAACTTCTTCGAGCTAACATTCTATTGAATTGAAAATATATATTACTACAAAAAGACGATCTATTGTATACACCAACAAAGAATGTTTCATTGATGACTTGTAGTTGGACACAAGAAGAAATTTAATGTATTTTAAAGAAGAGAGAAAAGACAATAATCAGCAGGTGATGTTTGGAAAACAATGAAGGGTTTGGACATGCACGTACTAATGGTTATGCAGCAGCATTAATGGACATTATTAACATCCTCATGATAACAAACAAATGAGGTGAAGGCAGGGATTATTTATGGATATGGATTTCCGGTCGGAACCATCCTTGTCGCCGTGACCGTTGTTCTAGCTCGGTAGAGCCAAATATATTCAACGTCTTTAACGATGACACCTTACGTAACAGGCGATGTGGCAGCATTATCAAGCCATCACAAGTACTTAATTTCTAAGTTGGTAAGACGAGGCATTATTGAGGGCCGCAGATTTGGGAAATGCAATAATATCCCCTCCTCCTTCTCTTTCTCCCGTTGTTATTCCCAAGAATTCTCTACCCACAATTTCCAAGTGCATCAATACCGTAAAGCAAAATCTCTTCCGTGCACGGTAGCTTTCCACCGGGTGGCAATGACGTCAGTGTTTGCACGATAAGAGATGAAGATTCTTTAGATGGTTCGAGGCGAGACCATCAATCATGCGGAAGTTTGGAGCCCCGTATTGACCGACTTTCAATTGAGTCGAGGTTTAGATGGGGTTCAAGAGCTTCCATTACATCCATCCATACACATGATACTGATGATGACCCTTCATCTATAAAACATAGATATTAGGAAATTTGTAAGGTGTATCGCATTAATCAATTCTACTTTCCGAAATCCCGAATCACCTCATTCAAATCGCCTTCAACATCTAATCGATCTTCAACGCTAAAACTCCACGGAATGAATTTAAGACGTTCTTCAATAGTTCCAACTTGATCCCACCAATTCCCACCGAAAATTCACTCGGTAGAGGAAAAAGCCTTTCAGAATTCTATAAAGACTATCACACCTTGCAGATCCAATATATGCAGTTTTTTCAAATCACATACACTTTCTCGCAACTCCTTTAGAGACATATTGAAAAGTAAGTTAAGGCTTTCAAGTTATTCAAATTTTAAATTTCCATTGGCAACTCTTTCAACTTATAATTCCGACTTAAGTCAAGAAATCTCAAGTTAATTAAATTGCCAATTTCCTTTGGAATCTCTACAATACTACATTCCCGCAAAGAAAGATTTTGCAGGAGATAAAGTTTAAAAATGGCTTTAAGATCATCATTGGACAATTTAATATGTGATAAGTCCAATCGTCTCAAATGAATCGATTTTCCATTCCTTGAGGAATACTTCCATGAAGGATAACCTTAACACCCTCGTACGCACAAGGCAATTACAAATATTTGGAAGAGACTCATTCTCGCATTCTAATGTACAAAATTCATTCACCGTGGAAACGCGTTAAGGATCACAGACTTGACAAGTTGTGCCATTTCCCTACACGACAATTCTCTTTTAGAAATCGAGCAAAATCATGTACTATATCATGCATCTTACACACTTCTATTTCACCCAAATCATTTTTCTCAAAATCTTGAAATAGAGAACGTATTGCTAGAGCATCAAAATTCTCCCGCCTTTTGATTTCCATATCAACAACATTGGAACCTAAATAACTAAGTGTCGTCCAACTTTTTATTAGGCTCTCAACATAAATATATGTATCTTTAGGAAATACAAAGACAATATGAGAAACAACGCTTAAGTGTTGGGGTCAATTCATTGTAGCTCAAAGCAAATGGGGAAAAATATCTGCTTTTGCTTCCTTAATTTCCCATATTTCACTATTCAATACATTTCTCCACCGTTTCTAAGCTACTCTTAAAACGCAAAAGACTTCCCAAAGTTTTTGCGGCAAGAGGCAAGCCCTTACACTTTTTAGCTATATTCTTTCCAATGTCCACAAATTCCACTTTGTTCCTTCCCGAAAGGGCCATACGACACATTAATAGCCAACAATCATCGTCTGAAAGCAATTTTGGACGACATATCTCATTCTCCCTATAGCCCATCATTGTTACAACCCTCTCACTTATTGATGTCACTAAAATCCTACTACCTACTCCACCACATCTTAGGGAGTTTTCTAGGGGTTCTCATTTGTTAAAGTCTTCTGTCCAAACATCATAAAGCACGAGAAGAAACTTTCACCCTAAAATACACTCTTTAACTTGTTTAAATAGGACATCCAAGTTGTTGGTATCGGGAGAACTCTCAACTTTTATGCTCTCGAGAATCCCTTTTGCAATGGCAGCCGATCAAAAGGATCTCAAACACAAACCCAAATTCTTAACTCAAAAGATTCCTCTACTCGACCGTGGTTATATACCATCCGAGCTAGAGTGGTCTTCCCAAGTCCCCCGCACCCACTATAGATACTATATGGAAGCCTAATTCCTCTTGGCTACCACCAACATCCATAAGTTTGGTAAAAAGAAGATCTCTCTCTCGTACATTACAAAAAAACTATTTTTTCGTGGTGAAATTTTTGTCACTAGAATGTACATTTTCGTCACTAAAGATTTTTGTTGACAAAATTTTTTGTCACAACCATCGTCACCAAAAGCCTATCACGAAAGATTTTTGGTGACAATAAAATAAAGTCGTCACAATAACTAGTGACGAAACATATTTGTCGTCAGAGATAATATTATCGTGACGAAGTTATAAATCCACTATAACCTTATATTTTCGTCACCCAAATTATTTTTCGTCACAACAACCTTGCATTTTTGTTGATTCACGTGATAAAATATAGTTGTCACTATAGATAATGTTATCGTGATAAAATTATTGTCATTATAACATCATATTTTTGTCACTAAAATTATTTTTCGTCACAACACCCTTATATTTTATATTGCTTTACGTGACAAAACTCATTCGTCACCATAGATAATGTTGTCGGGATAAATTATCGCCATTATACCCTTATATTTTTGTCACCCAAATTATTTTTCGTCACAACATCATTATAATTTTTTACTTCATGTGACAATATATTCGTCACTTAAGAAAGAATAGTTGTGACAAAGATATTATCACAATAATAAAATATTATCGTCACATAAATATATTTTCATCACAAGAATTCTTTGTTTAGAATGTTTGTTGTGACAATTATGTTTGTTAGTAAGAAACATTTATGGTGAAATTGTTGTCACTACATCAACATATACCCTTCTCGAAAATATTGTCACCCTAAGTTATGAAATTAGTCAACCAACAAAAATTCAACCGCGTCATTACAAATCTCGTACTAGAATATATGCAATACCATTATGGTCATAAAAACCTATTAAAACATTAGTTTAAAAATTAACATCAATATGCTCATTAAAATAAGTGATAGTATTAAACATAGTGTAAAACATTCACCATCCCCAAAATTTATAAAATACTAAAAACTTAGACTAGACTTCACAATCAAAACATCTTGAAACTACAAAAATACTTGCACTAAGATAATAGTTCGAGTACTTCCTAATATATCCAAAGTTCCAAACCAAATTGAGCCATCTTCATTCCATTCTCGCACAAACAAAACAACATGTGTAAACTATTGAGTTTTAAAATACCAATAATAAAATATTATTCTAAAAGAATCAAATAAGAAAAACGAACACAAAATAATTTCCATTCTCATTGCTTACAAATGACTATTTGAATGGAAAATGGCTAACCCAAAATAAAATTAAAAGGAAAAAAAAAAAACACAAGCATTTCCAAGAAAAATTTACAAATCATCAATAGGTTAGTTCACACAAAACACATAACAAACTAATTAAATACATATAATTTGAAGCTAGTCATTGTTTTGTTCAAAGAACCAGATTTACACCACTAGATTGATATTGTTGCATTGCTATCGTATTGTGAGCTTGTTCCTCAATGTCTACATCCACATCATTCTCAAGTTCAACCTCGGGAGATCTAATAGATGTCTATGATGCACTCGTTGCACAATCGCCAATTTTTCCCCAATTTTGTATCATTTATATAGAAAACTGTTGCACTGATTTGGTAATTCGAATGGCTCATTCTTATACCATCTTGAATTTACATCAATGCCGGTGAAGTTCTTATCAACATTCATAGTTTTCTTGCTTCCCATATCAAACCATTCGCATTAAAAATATGACCACTTTGTAACCACCAATGTAGCTTAGCTCCACAACCTTTCTTAGGAAACCAAAACTCAATTATTTTATTTTTGTAGTAAGCTTCAACAACCAATCCACTATTTTGAGTTTTTCGTAACTCATCACGCTCTTTTGTGTGAAACCGAACTCGGTTCACAATGCATCCATTATAAAAACGTGTGTTCAATCTTAGTGGGCCATTTGCTAGGGCCCACATGTCATCGGTAGCTTTTTCGGACTTCAAGATACAAGATGTTCATCTGTGAAAGGAAGAATCTTAGTTAGGATAAATGTTAGAGTGTATTTATTTTTTTAATGTTAAGAGTTAGCCTTTAAAATTTGAAATTAATATAATTAGGTAACAAGTACTGCAAATCATCAGGATACTGTCACAAGAATTAAACTCTTGATCCCTAAGCAAGATTAGTAATTCAAATAAAGTGAAATAAATAAAAATTCACAAGGAGAGTTGCAAGAAATTACACAGTAAAGTTGGGGCAATTTATATAAATTAGTATGGAGTTAAGTAGTGAAACTGAAAACTTATATACATTCAATGGACTTTTATCCCACAAGAATATTAAAACAGTCTTAAATTTGTGAAGATACAATTTATTAAATTTTCTCACAACAATATAGCCTTAGGGATTTACTTACATGTTCCTTAAACCATTTGGGGAATTCATCTATTTGCCAAGGATCATATGGTTCATCATCACCAATTTGATCCAAACTAATACCTTTTACTGCAGCTTTGTGGATCCTACATGAAAATAAAATCAGCAATCAAACTACAAATAAACAAACTAATGAATTTAAATTAATAATAAAAATAATTTCGTATTATTCCTTACTTTAAATAAGGCCGAACTTCATCACGAGCTTACTCAAAATATACAGTGTGCCTTGTTAATTTCTTCTTCAGATACTTGGACTTAACAAACCCAAATGGTCGAGTTCTCATTGAAAATATAGATAGTACTTCAGTTTGTTTGTCATGCTCACCATACAAGAAAAAAGCTTAATACTACACTAATTTAAATACACTATTAAAGAAATGTAGTAAAAACTAGTTTATTGATACACTGAATTTTCATAACCTAAAACTACACTATTCTATAATCTATTAATACACTATTACCTAAATGTCGGTAAAACAATACAATTAGTACATTACTACTAGTGTATTATTAGCCTTTTTATTAATCTTATTTTGTATACATAATTTTTATTTTGTTTAAATATTAACTCTAGTGATATTATATAATTTTTAGTATATGTTGTCAAAATTAAAATACTTTACTACTAGCTTATTAAACTTATAAAGTACTCATATACCTTTTTTTTTTGAAAAAATCAATTTGGAATTTACTCCAGATATATAGCAATAAATTAATTATATATATATACAACTAAATTCTAAATATTATAGATCCATTCGAAAAAAATGATTAAATTAAATAAATTATAATTTTAGATATTTTCAATATACTTATATTTTTAACACTCATTAAATCTCACACTTCAGCATTGAGATTTTTACTAGTTTAGTTTATTTTGTAATATTTAAATGGATGCATTCATATGTTTTATATAAATAGATAAATTACATTTATAAATCAAATTTATTTTTCATTAATAAGAAAACAGAGCACGGTGAATGATGTTGAAAAAACAAAGAGCGGGAGAACGAAATTAACATACGCGCCAAGAGGAGAAAGAAAAATCCTAGAGCGTGGCCACGATCGCGATTCTACCTATCTAAAACAGTTTCTACGGTATACTCCATCGCAGATTTCGTAATTTTCGATTTCTTTTGTACCTAAGACTTGAGAAACGGCGAGTTCTAGTTGGCGTTGATTAGAGACCCTTTTGTTAATATTGAGATGGTGAGCAAGAGGAGTAGAGCCAGGTAGGGTTTTACAGCAGTTAATATTTCTCAATTGATTGCTTTTTGTTTTTTCGTGGTAAGATTGTTGTTTGTCAAATTTGTAATGGTGATGAGGTATAACTTTATTTGTTTATTTTTGTTAAAATATATTGTCTTCAGATTATAAATGATGTTTTTCTAAATACATTTGGGGGTTTCGATTCGTTTGTTTGTGGTGTTGTAGGAGAAAGATTGTTGCTTTTGTTGAGGATGTGGCTGCCTCGGGCTTCTTTCGGCGGTATCGTGCCGAATTGGGCCTCTCGATCAAAGCCACCAGATTAGGGTTTGGCAGGTCCCAATAAGTGACGTGCAACTACATTTATAAATGTCATAAAAAGATATTTTTCTTGTAGTAATTTCTGGCCCGACGATTGAATCTTGTTTCCATGTCTAGAAGATACATAGAAAGAAATGTTAAGCTCTCACTCACAATGTATCCTTCGCAATTGAACCTTCCGGACGAGCTTTATTGCGAATAAAACCTTTAAGACCGCCCAAAAATCTGAATAACATGAAGTAAATAAGTTAATTACTTTAAGTTCACGTAAAAATATTTTTAATAACAAAATATATTGTACCTTTCAATTGGATACATCCAAATAAATTGCACGGGCCAACAATCTTGGCCTCTTCACCAAATGGACAGACAAATGCACCATCACGGAAAAAAATATGGTGGAAATATCTTTTCCAACTTACACAAAATTATAGGTATATTTTTATCTAATCTCTCTACATTTGCATCCTTTAAGGTCTTGCAAAGATAGCTCCTTGAAATAATCTCCTAGCTAGTACAAAACCTCAATTACTTCCTTGGGCAAATAACCACGAATTCCAGCGGGAATTAATCTTTGGAGCAAAATATGAAAGTCGTGTGATTTTAATCCGGATATTTTGTTATCCTCACACGTCTAGATATATTTGGCAAGAAATCCATCTGGATACGTGATTGATTTCAAAATCGACAAAATCCATTCCTTTCGCTTAATGATAGTGTAAAACATGCTGGCTTTATAAGTTTATTTCCCTTTCTTGCAAATGTAATTCTTCTCTAATCCCCCAATCACGCAGATCCTCATGTGCAATTAGAGGATCTTTTGTTTTGCCTTGAATATCTAACAATGTGCCAAGCACATTCTCACATATGTTATTTTCAATGTGCATTACATCTAGATTGTGTCTTATTAACAATTTATGCCAATATGACAACTCAAAGAAAATAGACTTCTTTACCCAATTTGCTTGATCGAAACGCGCTTACTTTTCTTATTCAATGTCGGGTGCTTACCAAATTCTCCAAACAAAGGATATAATTTATCAAGCCACCGTAATACATCATCACCAGATAAATGACTAGGCTTCTCTCGAGGTTCTTCTTCACCATTAAAATTAACTTTATTTTTACGAAAAAGATGTCTTTTAGGTAGAAAACGACGATGCACCATATATATAACAAGTCTTAGTCCTCAATCGGTTGGAATCTGTTTGACTTAAACAACATGGACATGCATAACGACCCGAGGTCGACCAACCGAGATAAAAGACAATACCTGTGAAAGTCGCTTATAGTCCATAATACCGCAACATGCAATTGAAAATTTTCTTTTTTGTGTATGTCATAAGTCTCAACACCTATTTCCCATAGCTTTTTAACTCCTCTATCAAGGGCTGCAAGTATACATCGATATCTTTCCCAAGGTATTCGGACCCGGAATAAGTAAAGACATCATAATAATTGGAGAGCGCATACAATCATATAGAGGTAAATTGTAAATCGTTAGTATGACAGCCACATGCTATGCGAAAGTCCCATGTTTGACCATGGAGTAAATCTATCACTTGTCAATCCCAATCTAACATTACGTGGATCTTTGGCAAAGTTAGGAAATTGATTGTCAAAATGCTTCCAGCTAATGAATCATCTGGATGCCTTGAGATTCCCTCATCATCTACGCGTTTATCTTTATGCCATCGCATCTTTGAAGCTATTTTTTTACACATAAAAAGCCTCTGCCGGCACTGGGCTTCAAAGGGAAATATTAACTTTTATGAGGAACTCATTTAATACCATTACTACTCTTCCACCGGATTCTTTGCATATTGGACATGTATCTTTCTTCTCATTTTCTCTCCAAAATAAAGCACAATTATTTTTGCAAGCATCTATCTCTTCATACCCCAACCCGATTTCCACTAGTGTTTTTCTAGCTCCATATAGTGATGATGGGAGCACATTGCCCTCCGGTAATACATCTTTCATAAATTCAAGTAACATGGTGAATGATTTGTTACTCCATTTTCCCATAACCTTTAAATGTAACAATTTGACAACCGCGGATAATAGAGATACCTTGCAATCGGGATACAAATTGACCGTGCATCTTTTAACAACTTGCCAAAAGCTGTATTTTCTTCTCCATTACTATTATTCGATTGTTCTGCTTCCCCATATCAGCTAGAAATTCATCCAAATCATCACCTATATTAAAACTACTAGACTCTACCTCATTAATAGGATCACCAATTTCAATCTCATTGTCATCAATGATTGGTAATGTATCACCATGATATATCCAATCTATGTAAGTCTTGCTAAAATCATTTATATGCAAGTCACATTCAACTTCGTCTGGTTTTAGAGTATGCATTATTGCAAATAACACACGGACAACGAATCAAATTATGAGATACCAATACATTTTGCTTCGCAAAGTTAATGAAAGACTTGACACCATTAACATATGATGAGAAAAATCTATTTTTATCCCTAATCCAAGTTTTATCCATTGCTATGTACCTAGGAAATAAAAAAATGGACAATTATATTTTATTGGAAAAGTGGTTAATATCCATAATGTAAAAGATAGAAAGCTGAGAATAGTAAAAAGTTTTCATTCAATTATGTAAAAGTTACAAGCTGCAGATTATATATATATCCATGACCCATGCTACGTGTCTTTCTCTCACAGGTTCTTTAATACATTTATCTCGCATAATTCCAACGGCCTTGTACGAGTCTCAAGGCACCGTTGCTGGCCATGCACAGTACCATTGATTTCTTTCTCCAAGCATTAATCCTGTTCGTCCATTTGCTTTATCTTATCATATTTTGATAAATTCTAACAAGAGAGCAACCATCAGCATAATAGAATTGCAATACATGCACACATAGGGTGTTTCTAAATTTGTAATTCAAGTATTTTTAAGAGGTAAACTGATAAAAACATAGCGGAAAAGCAAGAGGACAATAATATTAAGACATAACTCATAAGTACATGATACAAGAGATGCGTGTTATTTATATAATACAAAATTTTACCATTTTATTATTTGACTTATATATACACGCTCACACCAAATAACCATTAGTATTATCATTTGAAGTAGTATTATTTAAAATAGTGCGGAAGAAACTTTTAAGAAGATACAATGGGAGGCATAGTTCTTAATTATTGGACTATTATCAACTGTAGCGTCAATTTAAAAATCATAATAGTCTTGGTATTAAAAGGTAAAATCTAATTATTGTATCAAAAATTTACAGAAAGATACAGATACTGATTTGAAGATGTTCTTTTATTTCTTCAATAGATTTGATTATTTTCTAACTCATTATTAAGTTACATTAATTCAATAGTTCACGATCCTCTCATCTCCAATTTGATCTAAACTAATACCTTTTATAGTAACAATTATCAAACAAACTTAGAACATTTAAATCTTCAATTCACTTGTACTATTCACCTAATCTCAGTTTCACTTCATCATCGAAATGGCTAATCTCCATAATTCACGTGATATTACCTCTCACTATGCAAACATATGCAGAAAGATTCTAGTGTAATATTACAAGATATGTACATTATTCAAATAAGTCAAAAGATCTCTTACACTAAACAACATTAGCAGTATATTATATATATATATATATATATATATATATATAAAATAGCAAATTTGCAATAGAAAAGATTAGAGTTATGGGAACAAAATATATATAATTGCAAATTTGCCATAGAAATATGGTATTGAATTATGTCACCACTCCCCAATATATGTCCTGTATAAAGACAAACGCCACATACAAAAACTTTTAAAAATAATGAAACAATGTTAATTGAAACTGTGGAAACATATACGTACAGAGAAATGTTTGCATACCCAGAAAATAATTAAAGGGATGTGGTTAAACACTTCATCATCTTAAAATGTCTTAGGCCACATTCCACATAAGAATTTCCATTGTGACAGAAAATATAATCCTCATCATTCGATTATGGCTTTTAGAGATAAAATCACATCGCAAATTGCAATCTAATCTAAATTTTTTTAATCTTGTTAAACAAAACCTCAGTTTAAATATTTTTGGCAATTAGAACGAACAAACATATTTTTGTTGCCCAACAATGATGATTAGTTATTCTTTATCATTTGAATAAATCTAAACACATTACTACGATTAATTATTGGTTGTCAGGATAGCAGCAAATTCCATCTTCTCCATTTTATTATCCAAGAAACAACTATCCAAGTCTCTCTCTCTATATATCTATATCTATATATATATATATACATATATAAATCACATCCTCACTCATATAGTCATATATATAAAATGAAGAAATACGTATTCAGTTAATAAAAAAATATAAGAGATTCTATTATATAAATTTTAGGGAAATATGAATTTAAGAGAAATTAATTGGAGATCTATTATGTATTTATAAGATATAATAACGCGAGGCGATTACATGCATGCATTTCAAGGAGAAATGGCAACCAACTCAACTACAAATATATCATAAATTTTTTTATCTTTTTAAAATATATATTATTATGTACACATATATACATCTATGAATTGGGGGCCCAAATTAAAAGAGGACCTCATATACGGCGGCACCACCTAATCGCCCCAGGGCCCGCCTCTGTTACCAAAATATAAATACGAATTGATTATTATGTGATGAAGATGGAAGTCATCACCATATACATAATCATTTTGTGACGATTTACTAATTGTCACAATGTATCTCTTTTATATGACGAAGATGGAAGTTGTGATTACAAACAAATTTTTCTTGTGACAACATACAAATCATCACAGGAAGCTTAACATGACAAATTGTTAGATTGTCACTCAAACATGTCTTTTACGTGACGAACATGATGTCGTCACCACAAACAGAGACTTTTCAGACGACTTGAAATTCATCACAATAAATTTTATTTTTTACATGATGACGAGGGAGGTCGTCACCTAAAATATAGGCTTCTTGTGACGAGTTGCAAATCGTAACAATAGATATTAGTTTTACGCGATAAAATCTAAAATCGACACCACAAATAGAGGCTTTTGGTGATGACATGTGGATCGCCACAATAGATCACACTTTTACGTGATGAACTGTGTGATTGTCACTCCAACATATCTTTTACGTGACAATGATGAAAGTCGTCACCACATAGGCTTTTATGATGACTTGATGTTTGTCACAAGAAGGTTGTCACGATACAATGACTTTTGATTGCGCATAACGTCAATTGTGACTATTTGACAAATCGTCACAATATATCTCCCTTTACGTGACAATATATTTGATTGTCACTAGAACACATACCTTACGTGACAAATTTAAATATTGTCACGAAAACGTAATCTTTGGTGGCGACTTTCATAAGCGTCACAATAACTTTGTCACCAGAAAATATTTTTTTGTGGTGCCCGACCATGAACTTTTGGTAAGTCGATCATGGAAGTAGTTTGAACTCGCCATGATTCAGGCAAAGTATCACCACTAGGCTCAGAAATCACAAAACCATATTGATCTCTCTCTTTCAAGATCTCATCAAGTTTTTTCTTAACACACAATATTTTTTTGCCAATATTATGATGAACTGCAACTTTCTTGAAACACAAACAACACGAAGATGATGATGGGATGAAGGAGAATACCTTTGCTTGGGAAAAGCATCAGATCGACATTCCTCCATCTGAAGCTTGAGAAGAGCGTAATCCCATTCGTCCAAAACGTCCTCCATTTCATATGTCGTCTGCTCCAACCTTGACAACCAGTAGTTGACCTTTTATTCCTTGAATCTTCGATTCTCAGCATCATCCAACACGTTTCTGATGGTCTGCAGGTCCACCGCAAGACTGCGAATCTTGTCCTCGGCTCCTCTCACGAGATTGATATGGTAACGAGCCTGCTCTTCGATGAGACCAATCAGTCTTTCTGCTGCTGCTGAAACAATAGCGTCCGCCATAGATCACTGCCTTTGATGTATGTGTATTAATTTGCCTTTTGTTTTGTGCTGCTTTGATGAATGATGGTGTCACTCCTTCACATACCAACACCAGAGCTCTAGTACCAAAAGTCTAAGGAAATAAAATATTAAATTAAAAGATTATTAGCTGGCACCCACATGCAACGTTGACCTTTAATTAAATTGTTTTATGTACATGGTTCCGACTAATTCAATTAAGATAAAAATTAATTAATGGAATCTTAGCAACAAAGTCTGTGGGTAGTTGTACCAAGTCCTTAAAAAATCATAATTTTTGTCCCCTTCTATTGTAGAATCTCAGCCGTTTGATATGGAATCTGCAGGTAATTGATGATCAGATTATGTTATCAGTACGCGTGATACGTGAAATTTAAAATGTTATACTCCCTCCTCCGTCCCGCAAAAGCTTTCATACGTAGGAGGCACACACTTTAAAAAGAGTAATGATTGAGATTTTGAAAAATAATTTTGTATACTTTATAGGAAAGATTTAATTATAAGTGATGATTTCTATTAATTTAAAAGAATGTACAAATACATGAATACACGAGACATATTCTAAGAGCCTAATCGATGTGGGATACAATATTCACAATATACAAAATATTATAACCAATTGCCTCCCTCAAGATGGAGTACGATGAGTTACACCAATCTTGGACATGAGTAGAGATAGGCGAGCACCGGACAAGGGCTTTGTGAGAGCATCATCCAGGTTGATCAAGAGGAGATGTGGGATACCCGAAGAGATGACTTTTGAACCAAATCCCGAACGAAATGATAATCAATGGCTATATGCTTCATGCGAGAGTGAAACACCTGGATTGGAGCAAAGATATGTAGCTCCAATGTTGTCGCTATAAATAACCGGTGATGAAGAGAGGGAAACTTAACGAGCAATGGAGTGTTGCTTGCGAGAGCTCCAAGAGATTAGATTAGCACCAAAAACACGATGTAGGCACCGGTGGAGGAACGATCATCACAATCACTGCCCGGTCGGCCATCGGTGAAACGAAAGTGAGATCGGAGAATCACTACGGATTGTAACACCAAGATGCCGAGTGCCATTGAGATCTTGAAGAAGTCGCTTCATAGCACCCCAATGGGTCTTAGTCGGGAATGCATGAACCGAGAAAGCTTGTTAACAAAGAAAGGCCATATCGGGACGAGTGAAGAGGAGATATTGAAAGCTTCCAAGGATTTGCCTATAAGAGGAGGCATTGGCGAGCAGTTCCATCGAGAAAGAGATAGTTTGACACCCGGTGCCAAAGGAGTGCGAACCGGCTTTGAAGTAGGCATATTGTGACGATCAAGAAGATCTCGTAATGTACTTCGTCTCAAGAAGGGTACAAGAGGTAGAAGTGCGAAGGACCTCAATCCCAAGAAAGTATGACAAGGAGCCAAGATCCTTAATGGAGAAGGTGTTGCTAATGAGGAGACGCGCAGTCAAGAAAAGCGATATCGTTGCCCGTCGAATCAAGTCATCTACGTACACAAGAAAATAGTAGTCGTACAACCAGCAGAGTAGACAAATAAAGATTCATCCGATTTAGTGTGACAGAAACCAATGGAATCTAGAAATTGGCGGAGAGCAGTGTACCAAGCACGAGGGCTTGTTTCAAGCCATAAATGGACTTGAAGCTTGCATACAAAGGTAGGATAGTTCTTATCCAGAAAACCGGGGTTGAGACATGTAAACTTCATCCCAAAGTTCCCGAAGGAAGGCATTGTTGACATCAAATTGTCGAAGAGGCCAATTTTGGAAAACAGCAAGGCCGAGAAGTAAGCGAACAAAGAGTTGGTTTGACAACCGGATGAATGTTTCGGAGTAATCAACCTGGGCGTTGATGAAACCCTTTTGCAACTAGACGGGCTTTGAATTTGTCAATAGAGCCATCCGATTTTTGCTTGATGCGGAAGACCCACTTGTAGCCAACAACATTTTGAGCAAGATCCGGGAACAAGGTTCCAAGTTCCATTGTGCAAGAGAGCATTAAATTCGTGACACCGTAGCCTCCTCCAATGAGAATCGAGATAAGGTCATTTAATAGTGGTTGGCTCAACATCGAGATAAATTAGTGGATGTGAGACAACACCTCGATCGGATTAGGTTTGGTGATGTTGTTACGAATCCGAGTCACCATTGGATGAATGGAAGTCACCGACGGAGGTGATGGAGCCGCACGAGAAGAGGATGGAACAGGCGGTGATCGGATGCGGGTAGCACAGACGGAGGCAACATAGTCGGGGAGTAGAAATATCATCATATAGAGACACGGGAGGAGAGGATGAGGGAGGAGCCGAGGAGGTCGTAGTGAGTTTTGGAAGGAAAGGTAGATTCGACAAATTCTACATGCCGAGAGACATAGAGACGTAGAGAAAGAGGGTCGAGGCAGATATGCATCTTGGGTAAGAGAGTATCCAACAAACACACATGGAGTAGAGCGAGGATCTAATTTGTGAGAGGTGTATGGACGAAGCCGGGGATAACAAAGACACCAAAAACCTGAAGTTTGGAAATGTTTGGTGGTCGTTTAACAAGCTTTTCATAGGTAGAGACCATGGAAAGATTGGCCTTGGGAAGACAATTTATGATATAGGTCACAACCGACATAGCATATGGCGGTAGGTAGTGGGAATAGATGCATGATGAAGTAGAGCTAACCCCGTATCGACAATATGATGATGACGACGTTCGAGAATAGCCATTATGCTCGGGGGTATGGGGTGGGGTGGTGAGATGAGTGATGCCATTAGATGCAAGATAAGGACATAAGGCCATGTATTCCCCCGTTATCGGTGTAAAGGGTAACAATTTTAGTGTTATGATAATTTTGAACAAGCCCCTTAAAGGTAATAAACGTGGAAAGCACATCGATTTACGTTTTAATGGATAAAGCCAAACATACTTCGAGTAATGGTCAACAAATAAAACATAGTGCTTATAACCATCAATAGATAAAACCGGAGAAGTCCATACATCGAAAAAATTATTTCAAGTGGACGGGTACAAGCAATACGAGAATCATAAAAGGGTAGTTTGTGACTCTTAATAGACATGCAAGAATCACAAGAAAAACTAGACTGCTTTCGAACACGAAATTTATTACGAGAAATAACATAATTTAAAATGGGAGTAGAGTGATGACCAAGTCTGTTTGTGCTAGGTGGATGAGAGGTTGACACCGGAAGTGAAAGCAATCGCCTGTGGTGCATGCACAACATCGAGAGGGCCAAATGTATAATCCATTAACTTGAGGTCCATGAAACAGGGTCTCCTCGTGCGTGATCGTAGTGCGGTTCTAGTGGATAGAAATTACGACCAAGTTATCGAACCCAAAGGACTAGGAGTGAAATGAAGCCATGAAATTGTACGTTTTCAAGGATTATAGAGGCTAGTCAAGGTTGCAAAATTAAAGCCACCGAATAATAACACAAATTCAACAAGAAATTAAACAAAACAATTAACAAAGGAATACCAAGTCGGAGAGAGTAGTGCTCGGGTGCAAATCACCAAAGACTCGTCAACTTCGGTCATAAACAATCAAGTGTTCATTCTAAGAGGGATCATAGGGATAACCAACAAATAATTCAAATAAAACCGTACTTGATAAGCCTAGGTTCTAAATGATCAACCAAGCATGTAGGAATGTAAGAGACGACACTCTCACTCCCTCACTAATTACAAGCAATTCAACAAGTAATCAATGTGCCCAGATGAGGTTCTAGTTAATTAACCAAGTATCCTTGAGTTAACCAAATATTGACTTCAATCACAAAAGCAAACCTAACACCTATGCATCAATTCAATAAACCAAGTATCCTTGAGAAAATTAAACCAATAAACACAAGATCAAAGCTCACCCAAGCAATTAAATCATATAAAGCATCATTAAGACAAGTAATCACCTCAAAAAATGAACACCCAATCATAAAATCACCAAAATTAACTCATCTAAGGGTCAATACACCCAAGCACATAAGAGTTTTAGCCAATCATGACTAATTGCAAGAAACCCATAAACATTGAGTAATAAGGAAGCATGATCAAACTGAAATTAAGGAACAAAAACTTGATATAAATGGTAGAAGTCACCTTGGTGGAGTTTAATACAACTTGTATGCTCAATTCTATCAGCTATTACTCTTGGAAAATAAAAATCTATCCAAATGTGAAGAACACCTTTCACTATGTGTAGCGTGTGTAAGTATGTGCAAAGAGAATTCTGAAATTAAGACCTAATGAATTGTGCTAAGTGTTAAATCCTTTTTAATGCTGAAAAGAGAGAGTATATATAGTGGGTAATAAGTGGGATATCTTAATTTGCTAATTAGCCCCTTAAGAAAGCCTAAATTTCGCCCAAAATATAGAAAAACGCGCATAAAACGCGACTCGGGCAAGTGACTCGGGCTGTGCATAAGGTGACTCGGGCTGTACATAGGGTGACTCTGGCAAGATAAAAGTGACTCGGGCAGTGCATAAGGTGACTCGGGTTGTACATAAGGTGACTCGGGCAAGATTAAAGTGACTCGAGTCATATTTGGTTTGGCCGAGTCACTTGTCTTCGTGAATTCCATGACTCGGGCACTTAAGTGTGACCGGGTGAGTCAGGGTGGTTGCCCGAGTCACTTGGCTACGTAAAGTCCATGACTCGGGCTACATAACTAGTGACTCGGGCGAGTCGGGTTGGTTCTGCCCGAGTCACTTTGCTTGTGTGCCACCTCCGCTTCGATCGCTCAAATCTTTTGAATACGAACTCCGATTTGCCCGATTCTTGTTGCTACGCAAAGCTCTCTTGGCCCTCTTTCCAAACATCTAAGTTCTCCTTTGATTTGACAATGTTAACAGTCCTCAATTTTTCCTCAAAGTTCACCTAAAACCTACAAATTCAAACTCACAACTCCAACTCAAACAATCAAATGCAATTTGACAATTAATTGTGAATTAAGCTATAAATCATCATCAAATTAAGATAATTAAGCATTCAAATCATAAGCAATTTTACCCTAATCAAATTCCCCAAACTTAAAACGTTGTTTGTCCTCAAACAACAAGACAATAAAGCACATTAGGTTGAAATTGATTGCAATTATGTTCAAGAGCACAAGAACAAAATATGACAATCAAGCCTCTTCAATGAAAACAAGTGTCAATGCATACTATCAAATAGCACTAAAAATGTCATGCTTTGACAATTGCAAACTCAAATGCTCAACTCAATGCTCCTTCCATGGAGTGTTTCACTCACTCTCAAGTGTTTAAAGGCATGATAAGCACTCAATCATCCATCCACAAAAATGACCACCATATGCTTGCCAATAGACTCAATCTCCATTATTTATTTTATGTTTCAAACATGAATCAAAGAGGGCTTTTCAAAGGTTGTAGTGTTGTAGGCTCTTTGGAGAAAGGTGGGTGAATTTAGGCAAAGTAACTCAACAATTAGTAGAGCAAATGAAAGTTGACTATACAATACAATACAATTCTCCTCAAATCTCAACAATCATCACTCTTTCTTTCCTTTTTCTTTCATTCAAATACAATTCACCACCAAACTCTTTTGAGACTTTCTTGCATTTTCAAGCTCAAAATTGAATTTTTCTTTCTTCACATTCATTTTTCTCATCTTTTCTACAATTCAATTTTTTTCTTTCTTTTCAACCCTTCTTTCTTTTTCTCTCATCAAACTTAGCAAATCAAACCACCACACTTTTCTTTTCACTTCACCATTTTTTTGTCAACAATCAAGCTCTACTAATTATAGGGGCAAAAAGGCTCATAAAGATAGACAAAATGGTTTCAATTTCACAAGCTTGCCAAAGAAATAAGGATTTAAGGCTCAAATTGGCTCACTAGGGAAATCAATATTTTTGGTGGGGTCAAATTTGGCTAATTGACTTTCATAACAAACAAGGCCTCTTATCACCTTCACATAATCCACACAAAACTCAATTTTGACAAGTCTCTAGGCAAGTTCTAGCATGCAAATTAATGAATGATGCACTCAACAAGGAATAAACCGCATAATATGAACGATTTAAAAGGCACAAAAACTCACGGGCTTAAAATTGAGCAAGGAATCAAGCATTCTCACTCACATCATCAAAACACAACAATTCATCATGCTAGCATCAAGCAAAAAATCAACTCATGATCACATCAAAGTCCAATATGTCCACAAATCAAACATGCATGCTTATGAACATAATCTCAATAATATACTCCCTACACATAACAACACTCTTCCAATTACTCTCAAGAAAGATAGACTCAAATATATGCAATTAATCAACTAATAAGCTCCAAATTCACAAAATTTTCTCATGCTAATGAGAGGCAAGTTGGTGCAACGAAAATCACTAAACTAACACACCCCCAAACTTTTTCATTACTAAGCAATTAAAAGTTTGGTAAGATAATTAGCTAATTGAGTTGCACACAACTACCTACTAAGAAATAAAAGCACATCACCAAAACCATTTACCATGCATAGTAAACCATGTAAGCTCAAAAATGAAGTGCGCCGGTGCAAATGGAAAATCATGAAAATAGGCACACCTCTCCCAAACTTAGACAAGTCCAAGTCTAGAGAAGGTGCTTGTACCTAAAGATCTTCAAGTACCCTCTCTCCTTCAAGCTTGCAAACCTCACCAAGCCTCAAATGCACGACCTCGACTTCCTAACAAACAACACAAACACACTTATTGAAAGCAAAAATGAACATGAAACAAAGAAAGCAAGTAAAGGATGGGTTGCCTCCCATCTAGCGCTAGTTTTAACGTCCTATGCCGGACGAAACTCCATTGAGTTCAAACTTTCCTTTTGCTTCGATATTTGGCATCTCCTTTGGGATAGGAGGGTTCACGAGCTTCACAAATGACTCTTTGGTATAGAGATGGACGCCCATTTGTCCTCAAGTTCAAGTTTTCCTCCAACTTGCACATCTCTTACGGTTAACACTTCTCGATTCTTTAACTTCTCCCCCAAAGCAATCCACCCCACTTGGACTCACACCACGTGATCGCATCTCCTATTGCAAAGCATTTTTCTTTCTTTTCCTCACTGGAAGACTTTCTCTTATCCAGCTCCCTCAAACTTGGAATTTTCCAAAATTTGGTAGTTTGCTTCAATTTTTCCTTCTTCTTCTTCTTTCCATCTCCGGTGTCTTTCAAAGGAAATGTTGGTCCCACGGATTGAGTATATTATTAAAGAACTTGTTACAACCTTCTAGGGAAAATCTAGAAGGGGGGTGAATAGATTTTCCAATGCTTTTCAATACTTAGAAAATCAATTCAAGGAACCAAAGCTTACACAGCGGAAAGCAAATTTAAACTCAATCTTAAACGGATCAAAAGCCATCGATTACAAGTCGATTGTGAGTCTCGAAATTGAATTTGATTAAAAGTTGAAATTGATTAAGATCGGATAAGTAATGAAAGCGGTAAAGAACACAACAATTTATAGTGGTTCAGATCTAGTTGATCCTACATCCACTCTCCTTCTTCACTCGAAGAAGGGTCTCGTCCACTTACTTACTCACCGACTTACAGCCTTACAAATTATAACTTTTTCGACGATGATCTTCTAATCTTCAAGTCTATCTTCAACTCCTAAACTTTCTGAAATTTCTAAATTTACGGTGCAAGAGTGTGTTGAATATGTACAGATTAGTGTTCTATAAACACTTGAAACTTGTGAAAATTTCTTTGAAAACTTGTGAGAAAACTTTGTGAGAATTCTTAGAAAGTTTGTGAATTATATATGTGAGAATGCGAAATTAATTCGTGTATTATAAAAATGAGCCTAGACCTATTTATAAGCTCGAGAGACGGTTAGTTTGTTATAACAAACTAAAACCGCCTAACAAACTTAATCTTGATAAGCGCCTTGACTTCACTGATCTTGGTCTAGTCATCCGTAGGTGACTTGGTGTAGACTTGCCTTTCTTATTCTACTTGGCTTGTCTTGACCTCGTCGAGCTCTTCATAGTTGTCTCCTCTGAGATGACTTGTCTCAGGCTTGTCTTAAGATGATCTCTGCTATTTCAAACTCGGTGACTTATCCAGCTCTCCTTAGTCACGATCGGCCTAGCACTGGATCTTTTTTCTCAAGCTGTTCTTGAAGTTAGCTCGGTCATCATGCTTAGAAAGAGCTGACTCTCGTCGACTCCTTTTAACTCATCAAAACTTCTTCGATCTAACAGAAATTTTTGAGACATCTCTTTACTTTTCCCCTTATCTTCTTTTCTCAAAGGAGTGGATATTTGGATCGAGTGACATTCCTTGTTGCTTGGAGTATCTTTCAAGGAATCATATATAGAAAATGTGATCTCTTCACCATTGAAGCTCAACTTGAGCTCTCCATTCTCCACATTTATCATGGCTTTCCCGATTGCAAGAAACGGTCTTCCAAGAATTAGTGACACATCCTCATCTTCCTTCATATCTAAGATGACGAAATCAACCGGAAGATGAATTTATCAACCTTCACTAGCACATCTTCAATGATCCCCTTAGGATAAGTGACTGATCTATCCGCCAATTGAAGGTTAATGGATGTAGGCTTCACCTCTCCTAACCCCAAACTATTGAATATGGAGAGGGGCATCAAGTTTATGCTTGCCCCCAAATCACAAAGTGCCTTCATCTTCGTACTCCCACCAATCTCACAAGGAATAGTAAAACTTAAGGGGTCCTTGACTTCTTGTGAAGATTTCGTTTGAGAATTGCATTGCACTCCTCGGTTAAGTTGACTGCTCCATTATCAACGAATTTCCTCTTCTTTGACATGAGCTCCTTCAAAAACTTCATATAATGTGGCATTTGTTCAAGAGCATCCACTAATGGAATATTGATTTGACGTTTGTTGAAGACCTCAAGGAATTTGGAGAATTTTTCCTCGAGCTTTTTCTTCATAAACCTTTGTGGAAATGGTACGGTATTGGTGTCATTGATGGGCTTAAAGCCAACACTCACCCTTCAAGTGTAAAGGGATCGTGTAGCTAGTAAGTCACCCGGTTAAATTATCGATCCAATGAAATCAAGTGTGAGATAGTCCTAAATTTACTAATTTAATCATAATTGTAGCACAAATCATTCAACAAGATTAAGGAGTCAAATAATAATTAACAAAAATAATTTGCTAAACTAAATAGCGCTAAATGCAATCAATAAGAAAAAGGTGCTAGAGTGCTTATCAACTAATGGGGATCAAATATGCAACGAATTCAAATGAGCATTTATCAAGTCAATCAATTAATAAGAGCAATCTTTAAACAAGCAATAATCCCGTACTTGGTAAGCCTAGGAATTACGCTACAAATTAAGCACGAAAGATTGAGAGGACTAAGTCACCCTTTCCTCCCGGAGCAAGAACACGAGTCAATAGGTTTCTAGCGTGTCCCCCTTCGATACTAAGGCACCTTACCTATGGTCTCTTCACTAATCATCCCGAAGGTGTGCGTAAGTGTTTATACGAGAATGTTGTTACGAATGTTGGCACAATCGAGAACAACACAGGACGTAAATAAATGAACGAGAAATACACGGCGGAAGTCTTAAACACTTTGCAAGATGGATATCAAAATTTTCGTATAGACTATAAATAAGTCTATACCGCCAATCGGCGTATGATCACTAGTAATTGTTAAGTGATACAATCGGTGAAAACATAAGCCACACCGTGAATGAATCAACGTATATAGTGACTAGACAATATTCAATCTAACCTATCACTAATACATATAAAGATCCAATGTTGAGTGAAATGTTGGAACATTCACCAACGGAAGTATCGAGTATGAAACATACAATAAATTCTATAATCTATGCTAATAGACTATGCTAGATTGTGTTTCCCTCAACTTCAAGTTTTAATCTTCATAGCAGCCGTGTATTTATAGATAAAATCTGGACTCTTAATGCTTGAAGATAACTTCCACATCTCCCTTGAAAATAGGTAACTTCCATGTAACTTCCCCATGATCTTTATAACTTCTCTTTGCTTGCCTTTACAAACGCATGACTTTCGGTAATCGCCGTAAGTCTTCATTACGAAAGAAAACAAGACATTGACCAAGACAAAACGTGGGTTAAGGGTTAGTGAAAGTGGAAGGACGAATTCGATGTTGTGACTGAATGTTGGCACATTCCGAGTAACACTCGTCATAACATCAACACATCCGACTACTAATCTAAGTAATTAATGTGAATTAATGCACTTCTAATAGCAATAACCAAGTCTCCTTATATTAAGCTAATATTCACTCTAATTATCTAATTAATTCCCTCACCCAAATGAGTTATCTAAATACCCGAGTCTCCTTGTGATAATTAAACAACTATGCATGAAATTAGAAATTAATCAAACACCTAGATCATTCAATACCCATCAATCCAATTAATTAATCAAAATCAAAATTACTCCATCCATACACATGATATTGATGGGTGCCCTCCATCCATAAACCATATTTTGAAACTCGTAATGAGTATCTCATTCATCAATTACGCTTTACGAAAATCCTCAACCACCTTATTCAAATCACTTTCACCATCTAATCGATCTTAAACATTAAAACTCCACGTAATGAATTTAAATCGTTCTTCAATATATAATTCCAATTTGGTTCCACCAATTCCCACCCAAAATTCACTCAATAGAGGAAAAAGTTTTTCAGAATTCTATAAAGACTATCACACCCTTGATATCCAATGTACGCAGCTTTTTCAAATCACATAGATTCTCTGGCAACTCCTTGAGAGACTTATTGAACCCCAAGTCAAGCTGTTTCAAGTTATTCAAATTTCCAATTTCCATTGGCAATTCTTTCAACTTATTATTCCAATTCAAGTCAAGAAATCTCAAGTTAATTAAATTGCTAATTTCCTTTGGAATCTCTTCGATGCTACAATAATACAAAGAAAGACTTTGCAGTGATAAAGTTTAAAAATAGCTTTAAGATCTTCACAGGATAATTTAGCAAATTGAATGATCAACCGTTTAAAATGAGTCAATTTTTCCATTCCCGGAGGAATACTTTTATTTCTGCTAAACCTTAACATCCTCAAACGCACAAAGCAATTGCAAATATTTGGAAGAAACTCCTTCACGCAATCTAAGGTACAAAATTCATTCACCATGAAAACACGTGAAGGATCACAGACTTGACAAGTTGTGCCATTTCCCTTGTTGATGTCACGAAGTTAAACATTTTTGTTATCACCAATGTTGTAACATCGGGTGCGACATCATAATTCGCCCTTTCTTCTAACAACTAACCTTTTGTGTTTTAGTGTTGTCTTTGATGTTGTCGATCGTAGGTTGACAATCTAGAATCGACTCCAATACTCGGAAGGATCTACAAGGATCAAGAATAAAAGGGAGTTATCTAGATCAAGCGGTTACAAGTTAATAGCAGTTATTAGAGGTAGTTTCTTGGCGGTTTTTCACCGAGATTCACGAGCCGAATGATAGGGAATGAGCTAGAGATTTCTAGATCCATCCACAAGGATCTACGATGCTCTTGAAGGTTGTGATCGACATCTATAAATAGATGACCAAGCTTCAAGAATGATATACAAGGAAATACGAGCTGATCAATCATAAATTATAAAAACCTTGCGTAAGAAGTAATCGAGTATCGATTGTTAAGTGTGATAAGTGCATCCAGATTGATAGGGCCATTATTTCCCGTTTACGTTACATCGATATTGCCACATTCCGTGTAACAATAGATTCTCAAGTTAAGATTGTTAGTAGACGGTGGTGTTCTTTAACATATCTAGATAGGTTACCTTTGACGGTGTATTTCATACACTTAGCCAGCTTTAGATCATAAATATTTTGTATAGGTCTTGTAGTGGTTTAATTGAGAAGATTCGAATTGTGAATCGTTCTCTACTTGATTTGTATCCATTATTAACATAGTGAATCATTTCCTCATAGATTATTATTTAAAATAATCTATGAAAATTTTTATCCTGGTTTGCAAAGATTTTTGACTAAGTCTTCCGTTGTTATAATTATCGGTGTTACTCTCATTGTTACAACATCGACAAAAGAATAATATCCGATCTCGTAAAAACACACACCTTGATTGGCACTAGAGCCATAACTTGACGTTACTAAGTTAGATTATGTGTCTAGTGTGTTGTCTTTGCAATGGATTACCCACTGCCTCAATCACTTAGGCCTCCCGTTCTAGATGGAACAAACTATGCCTATTGGAAACCAAGGATAAGAATATACATCAAGTCAATTGATGAACGTGCTTGAAGAAGTGTACTAGCGAGGTTGGATGCCCTCAAGGACTAATGCAGATGTCAAGGAGAGACCATTGTCAAACGTGAGTTGGAATGGACGAATGATGAAAGCACAATCGCAAGCTTTAATTCCAAAGCATTGAATGCAATCTTTGTAATTGATATGACCATGTTCAAACTCATATCAAACTATGTAAGTGCAAAAGATGCTTGGGATAGGCTGCAAGATCATTGTGAAGGATCGTAAAGTGTTCGAAGATCCAGGACTTCGAATGCTAGGGACAAAGTTCGAGAACCCGAGGATGAAGGAGGATGAAACCATCTCATCTTACAATGAGAAGATCACCGAGATTGCAAATGAAGCTCAATCACCGGGAGATCCTATCTCAAACACCAGGTTAGTTCACAAAATTTTACGATCGTACCTAAGCGTTTTGATGCAAAATTTTATGTTATAGTGATCGCTTGTATTTTAACACTAAGTATCGACGATCAAACAAATTATCGAACCCAAGGGATTAGGAGAACGGCGAAGCCTAAAAACATACGTTTCCATGGAATTATGGAGGCAAATCGGAGGGTAAAGCATAAATCAACAATAACCAAACACGGGCAAATAACAAATAACAAAAGGAAGCAAATAAAACTCTAACGAGTGCAAGCGGTGTGTGAAACGATCGCTCGGGTGTCTTCCTTACACAATCCTTAGGGAATCACACAAATCAACCACAAATCAAGGCATGGAATGTGCAAAACTAAGAGCGATCACGTAAATTCTAACAAGCTAGCACCTAGGACCGTTGATCACCTAAACACGTTCACAATCGGGTACTAATGTCTAGTGGTCGTCCCTTACCTACACACCTAGGCATGCAATGTCCACTAATGGGGAATCTAGCAACTAATCCACCTCTCGGTGCAATCAATTACGATCAAAATCATCAAAATCAATCAATTAGTTCACTTAATCCTATCATAAGCATATCCAACTCGTTGCAACACGCTAATTCAACGAATCAAGCTAATAAAATCAATTAATCAAGAGATCATCACAAAACCCAATAGTAGAAGCATTAAAACCACAAACACATGCCAATCAAAGTGATTAATTCATGATCAACACCAAATTCATGTGTAATTCCAACACCCAAACAATCAAGAGGGTTAGCCCATGGCTAATTTGATCAACAAGATAGAAATCAAAGCAAGAGAAACATTACCCATGATGAAATAGATGAAAGCAATAAATTGGGAAATATCACCTTAATTGAATTGGATGAAAACTTGCAATAGATCCTTACAATAGCTAGTTCCTTGCTTGAATTGAAGAATTAAACTAAGATAAACAATGGGTAAACTTAATCTAATGAGAAATTAATGCTATCTATCTATGAAATTGAAGAACAAGAAATGGGAAGAAGAGTTCTATATTTCTAATCCAAGCTAATTCTATCTAAGTGTGGATTTGTGTTCCCAAATGAGTTCCCCTCTCTTCAATTTAGAAAATTGGGCTTTTATAGCAGGGGCTCGAGTGAAAAAGTTGAAATTGCAAGTGAGTCCTTCGAAAAATTAAATTCTGCAAAAACTACTCCGAGAGGTTTGTCTCGACTTGAGACATTTGCACGACTCGAGTCGAGACAGTTGGTTTCCAAAACCGTAGTTGACTCTGTTCATCTCGAGCTTCCACGGTGTCTCGACTCGAGCCGTGGGTGTCTCGACTCGAGACGGCACTCGAGACAGAGCTCGAGACACCACTCGAGACATGACAGCTTGCTCACGTAAATTCCCTTACGTCTCGACTCGAGCTACTGACTTTGTCTCGACTCCGAGACGTCACTCGAGACCTGACTCGAGTCGAGCTCGAGACAATGCATTCGACCTCCGACTTTGACGATTACACTTGCATTTCGACCCTCGGCTTCATGTCTTTCTAATTTCCACTCGATGCTTCACTTTTACCGAGAATATGAACATAGGAGAGGTTTGATGGAAGGTTAAATCTTACCAAATGAATGATCAACACCTACAAAATCGACAAAACCTTCCACAACCGTAAAACCTCACAAGTGTACGAATAAGGGAGAAAATGCTCATAAAATATATAAGAATAAGCAATTAAACCACAGTAAAAACACGCACAAATTCACCCTAATCAAACTCCCCCAAACTAAGAGTGTTGCTTGTCCCGAGCAACGAAACAATTAAGCACAAAGGGTGAATTTGATTTCAAGACGTTCATCCGGCATTAGAAAGAATAAGATCATCAAACTTGATTCATGAAAACAAGCATCACTGTCAATCATCAACCAACACAAGAATATTACATGCAATGACTAATGTAAGATCACACACTCAAATCCATGTTCCTTCCATGAGGTGTTTGATCAACTCTCAAAAAGTTTTTGGACGTGTATGCACTCAAAAATCAATGCACAAAAATGCACACCATATGCTTGCCTATAGACTCAATCTCCATTATGTCTTTTTG
Source organism: Paraleonurus japonicus (assembly GCA_030762865.1). Lineage (NCBI taxonomy): Eukaryota > Viridiplantae > Streptophyta > Magnoliopsida > Lamiales > Lamiaceae > Paraleonurus > Paraleonurus japonicus. Next base: position 3,821,594 of record CM061058.1, read on the forward strand.
TGCTTCAAACATAAATCAAAGAGGACTTTCTTACAGTTGTAACGTAGGCTCTTTGGGACGAGGGTGGTGAATTTTTGGCAACGTGACTCAAACATTAGTAGAGCAATAAGAGTTGATTAAACAACACAATTCAATACACTTTCAATTCAATTCATCAACCATCACTCATTCTTTTGCTTTTTCTTTCATCAAATGCAAACACCCCCACTCCTTAGAGTCTCTTTTTCTTTCACTTTCAACTCTAACTTGAATTTTCTTTCACATTTCTTTTTTCTTTCACCTTCATTGCCCAACTCAATCTTTCTTTCTTACAACCCTTCTTTTTACTTTTTCTATTCATCTCTTGCTATCAACTTCCACACACAATCTTTTCTTTCAACCATCATTTCAACAATTATGCTCTACTAAAAGTATATGGACAATTAGGCTCAAAAATGGATAACGATGGCTATAATTCACATGGCTTGCCAAAGAAAATTTGGATCCAAGGCTCAAATTGGCTAACTATGAAAATCATTATTTTGGTGGGGAAATTTTTAGGCTAAGTGACTTTAAAAACAAAAAATGGCCTCTTTTCATTTTTACGAATTCCACACAAACCTCAATTTCGACGAGTCTCAAGGCAAGTTCTAGTATGCACAAATGTGATCGAATCTCTCAACAAGGAATGAAACCGTAAAGATGCACGGATCATTAGGCTCTAAAGCTCACACTGTTTCCATGAACATGAACTCAAGCATGATTACTCACACAACCACTACACATATTATCTCATGCAAGCTTCTAATCAACACATCACTCATTTCACTTCACTAGTTCAACTTTCCACTATCAATTCACATGCCTTTTGAACATCTAAAAATCATTCCTCCCAAATTCATCCATTCACAAAAATAAACTCAAAAATTTTCAACAATCATCCACAATTAAGCTCAAGCATAATTATCAACAACAATAAAAACATCATCCACAACCCATCATCAAACATCCAAGAAGTTAAAAACAAACATCACACAATCATTTATACATCCCATCAAATCCAAGATTAACAACAATCTTTTCAATTCAAATACAATCATCAAGAGGGAAGAGATACCGAAATTAAATCCGAGAGATACCACCACTCATGCATTCGGAGGCGGAGGCGGAGGCGGAGGAAAGTAGCCTTGAGAAGTGAACCATGAGTACATCGCCTCCTGCATCTCGAAGCCGCCTCATCCGGTTACCGAGAATTTCCTCCGTAATCTCCCTCTCGCTGCCTCTCGCTCTGCCTCCAACCCCACCACTCTTTGCTCCAATCCGGTAATCGTCGTATGCGAGCCTCCATCCCGTTATGCAATCTCTCGCTGCTCTGCAAGAGTGTCTCGATACTCGTTACGACGATGGTAGGTATGTGCCATCACCTCGGCAACCGACTCTCTTCTTCTTGGCGGTGGCGGTGGTGGTGGATCTCTCTCCTCATCTTCTTCATGTTCTTCTTCCTCCTCCCGATCGACTTGCATCCTCGATGACTCTCCCAGTTCTCTTCTAGGTTCCGGTTCGTGCGAAAAGTCTCCAACAGAATTCATCCAAGCTCTATGATCCCGAGAGGATAAGTTGAGGTTCGCCACACTTCCCTCAATAATTGTGGTCAACTCCGGTTTGGAAGTGGGAACCATCCATCGGCCTCGAGATTAAAGTAATAACGTCTTCGAACCCTCTTGAGCATCTTCATATTAGCTAGCACCTTAAAATCTAGTCTCATCGGTCCTTCAAGAGGTTGTGCTTGAGTTCTCTCGGCATCCCACCCAAAGTGCTCAGCGAGATGAGTGATCAATCCTCCACATTGCACATTCTTCACGGTTTCTTCCGACGCACAAACCGATCTATCAAGTAGTATCCCAGTGCGTGTGGAGGCCTTGAACCATCCGGTACATGACGAATATTTCGTGATCTCTCACGAATCCGGCCTCAAATCTTGAAAAAACCGTTTGGCCTATGATCTTGTGGATGTATCGGAGCACTGCGTTACGTATCTGCGAGGCCTTAGTCTCGCTAGGATGAAAGCGGAAAATTCGTCCTCATTTCTAGCCTGCAATCGATTGCCAAAATTTTGTGGCATCAAACCACTCATCGGATGGAGCAATATATGGTTCCGTGTTGAATATTATTGCGAGCTCACTTGCTGTCAATGTCCGGTTTTTATTCCCAAGTTTGAAAGTGATGCTCGTTGCAAACCCCATCGACTCGCCCATGAGCCTCCACCGTGCTCAAGAATTCCATCATGAGCCCCTTGTAGGATGGCTTCCGAATCAGGATAAAATCTCCCCATCCCACTCGATGCTTCACTTTTACCGAGAATATGAACATTGGAGAGGTTTGATGGAAGGTTGAATCGTACCAAATGAATGATCAACACCTATAAAACCGACAAAAACCTTCCACAACCGTAAAACCTTACAAGTGTACAAATAAGGGAGAAAATGCTCATAAAATATATAAGAATAAGCAATTAAACCACAGTAAAAACACGCACAAATTCACCCTAATCATATAGAAGAAGCTTAGAATACGAGATACTTTGAGCCAAACCGAGCTTGTGAGCATACTACGGGCATATGAGATAAATTCAACCGGATAGATGATCGAGACTCAGATTCAAAGAAGCTGATTGCATTCAAAGGAGAATCATCCTCAAGTGCTGAAAATACATCATTTGTGACTGAACTTGAGTCGGATGATGATGATGTTCTTGAGCTATGTCTTGACAATCTTGACCACATTGCCTTCTTGACAAGACAGTTTAAAGCTTTGTTGAAAAAAGTCAAGCGTGACAAGGAACAACATTCAACCAAGGATTCCAATCAACAATACTCCACAAACACCCAAAAGGAAAGGTAAAACTATTCAACCAAAGAAATTTGGTAGTAGTAGTGGAAGTGGAAGCAAAAATAGGTATGACAACTATGACCACGATTATAGGAAGTCCGTCCAATGTAATGCATGTTACGGATATGGTTATCATGCAAATGAATGTGCTAATACCTTGCTTAAAAAGAAATTGAACTTTAATGCTACCTTGAGTGATGAATCGATGAGGAGCATGAAGATAAAAAAGATGAGGAATTTGCATTTTCCGGTAGAATAGACTATGATGATTATTTAGATGATGATCTGGATTACCGATGTTGACACGAGATGTTTCAACATTTGGTGTAACATTAGATGAATCTGAGTCGAGAATCATCATTAACATTTGGTGTAACATTAGATGAATGCGAGTCGAATCATCATTGAAGCTGTTTAATGGTTTTGTTGATAATTCGGGAATATCATAACGAGAATAAACCTTGTGGTTCGTAATGTAAGAAATTACTTGAGAAATGAGAATCTCAAAATGAAATTCAAAACTTTAACTTTAGAAAATTCAGATTTGAGAGACTCATTAACCAAACATGAAGTAATCTTGACTAGGAAAGAGTACTTGGAAATTTCTAATCTTAAAGATGAATTGAGAGATTCAACTTTAAGTTTCAAGAAATACTCCAAGAGTGATGATGTGTTAAAAGAAGCTTTAACGATTGGTAAAGCGATACTAACCTTGGTTTAGGTTATAAAAATGACAAGACTTCTATAAGTGTTAAAGAACCAATAAAATTTGTAAAAACAAGATATAAATCAAAGGATAAATTTTCTATTAAAACAAATGATACTTGGTAAAAAGTCTGAAAAGAAGATTGTGTGTCATTATTGTTCGGTAAAGGTCATATTCGTCCTCACCGTGTTGAATTGAAAAATGATTTGATGGCTAAAAGAATGTTACCCTCGGTGTCACCACACCGAAGTCACAAAAGTCCAGAAATACTAAAGTCTCCTATAATGTTGTGTATATACTTCATTAAAAGCATGTGTTCTGGTTTATGGTACTTTGATAGTGGATGTTCAAGGCACATGACTGGACAAATTAATTTCTTGTCTAATTATGAACCTTATGATGGTGGAAATGTCACTTATGGTGGAGGATCAAAAAGTAAAATTGTTGGAAAGGGAACTTTGAATGTTGAAGGATTTTCTAAATTGTCAAATGTTCTGCATGTTAAAGATTTTCTTACTAATTTGATTAGTATCGATCAACTATGTAATGACAATTTGCATGTCAAGTTTGATAAGAATTCATGTTATGTTTTGAATGATAATAATGAATGTCTAATGACTGGTCATAGATAAATTGATAATTGTTATCTCATTGGAACTAACAATATATGGAACTTTGCAAAAATGATGAATTCAATTTATGGCATCAAAAACTTGGACATGTGAATATTCGAAACTAATCGAGTTGGAGCTGTGAGAGGTTTACCAAAGCTGAAATTTCACAAGACTACAGTGTGTGGTCCTTGTAAAAAGGTAAACAAGTAAGATTGTCACACAAGATGTTGTCACACCGCACCACAACACGATATTTTGAACTTCTTCACATGGATTTGATGGGTCATATAAAAACAGAAAGTTTAGGAGGAAAAAGGTACTCTCTTGTGGTAGTTGATGATTTTTCAAGGGTACTTAGGTTGATTTTCCGAAAGATAAATATGATACCTTTGGTGCTTTCAAAATCATGTATAAAAGGTTTAAAAGCGCTTATAATTTGAAAGTAAGTAGGATTAGATCAGATCATGGTAGGGAATTTGAAAATAGTTTATTTTCTAATTTCGTGAAAAGAAAGTTATAATCCAAGAATTTCATCACCAAAAACTCCACAACAAAATGGAATTCTTGAAAGGAAAAACAGGATTTTATAAGAGATGGCTAGAGTAATGATACATGCTAAACATCTTTCTAAAAGATTTTGGGTTGAGGTATTAAACACTGCTTGTCACAATGTAAATAGAGTCTTTGTTAGGTCGATGGTACAAAAACCTCATATGAGATTTTGAATAACAAAAACAAAATTTGAAATACTTTCATGTGTTTGGTTGTGTTTGTTATATCTTGAATGATAGATATCAATTGCATAAGTTTGATTCTAAAAGTGATAAAGGATTCTTCTTAGGTTATTCTAGAAATAGTAAGGCCTATAGAATCTATAATATGAGAACCGACACTATACAGAATGCATCAATGTGGTTTTGATGATACATCAAGTCTAGCAGGTAAAAGTGTTGAAGATGATGGTATAGACCTTGATACATTTGATGAACCGGATCGTAAAATGTTACAACCGATGGTACAACATCAGAGTCACATTATCTCAAAGAAGAATTAGACAATTTCAAACAAGGTAAAGCACTGCTTCGGTATCTTAAAGAGTCACCCTTCTAGTCAGTTATTGGTGAATCGTCTGTAGGAGTCCAAACCAGAAGAAAGGTATGTTCAAGAGATGTTGTGAGGTTAGTATGTATGTCTTCCATCTATAACAAAATTGATGTTGAATTCTATCATTCTATTGTGGAACCTAAAAATGTAAGCTGAAGCCTTGAAAGATGAGAATTGGATAAATGTTATGCATGAGGAACTTATTCGGTTTGAAAGGAATGTAGTATGGACATTAGTTCCTAGACCTAGTATTACAAATGTTATAGGGACTAAATGGATTTTCAAGAATAAAACTGATGAGTCCGGAAATATAGTAAGAAATAAGGCTAGGTTAGTTGCCCAAGGATACACTCAAGTTGAGGGTATAGATTTTGATGAAACATTTGCACTGTAGCTAAGATTGAATCAATCGATTGTTGTTAGCTATTGCATGTTATATCAAAATCAAATTATTTCAAATGGATGTGAAAGCTGCATTTTTAATGATATATTGAATGAGGAAGCATATGTAGAACAACAAAAAAGGATTTGAAGATCCTTAATATCCAGATCATGTCTATAAGCTTAAGAAAGCATTGTATGACTTGAAATAAGCTCCTAGAGCTTGGTATGGCGGGTTAACCGACTCTCTTTTGCAGATTGGTTTCATTAGAGGAGAAGCGAGATAGAACATTATTTATCAAACGAGGTTGATGGGGATTTGATGATAGCACAAATTTATGTTGATGACATAGTATTTGGATCTATATCGATAGCATGTTGAAAGACTTTGTTGAAACAATGTCCGCCACATTTGAGATGAGCATGGTTGGGGACTTAAATTATTTTTAGGTCTTCAAATCAAACAGATGCATGAATGATGGTATTTTTATTTCACAACGTAAATATGCTAAAAACTTGGTAAAGAGGTTTGGTCTTGAAAATGCTAAGCATATGAAAACTCCTATGGGATCCACACGAAGCTGTGTAAGGACAATGTTGGACAAGATGTTGACCTGATATTGTACATATCCATGATAGGTAGTCTTCTCTATTTAACCTCAAGTGGACCCGATATTATGTATAGTGTTTGTATTTGTGCTAGGTACGAAGTAAATCCCAAGGAATCACACATGAATCTTTGTGAAAAGAATCATCGAGATATGTTGCGTGGATAGTTGATCTTGGTATATGGTACACAAAAGATACAAATAGTAAAATGGTTGGATATAGTGATGTTGATTGGGCGAGATGATATTGATGATAGGAAAAGCACGAGTGGTGGATGCTTTTATATAGGGAATAATTTGATCTCATGGCACAAAGAAGAAACAAAATTGTGTTTCTCAATCTACAATTGAGTCGTAATATGTTGTCGCAAGAAGTTGTTGCTCACAACTTTTGTGGTTGAAGAAAATATTTGGTGATTATGGCCTTGATCGATATCCTTACTATTTTTGTGATAACACAAGTGCTATAAATATCTCTAAAAATCCTGTACAACACTCTCTTACTAAGCGTATAAGTATAAGACACCATTTTATAAGAGATCTTGTAGAAAAGGGTATGGTGAAGTTAGAATATATTCCCACCGATAAGCACCTTGCTGATTTGTTTACTAAAGCTCTTGATTTTGAGAGGTTTTCATTTCTTAGAAAATCACTTGGTTAGTGTACAATCTGAAAATCCTGTGACGGATGTTGAAGCAAATGTTACAACATTTGTGACAACATCAGTGAGGTCTATGAGAAAATTGATATTTTTGATATTTTGTCTATTAATTAGTTAAGTCCTTTGTGAAATATACTTGAACCAAGATTATGTGACTTGCATGACATACACTTCTCAAATGCATACATTAGAATACACATTTAGATGTTTATTCTTAATCACCGAGTAACTATGGAGCACGGAGTTCGCTACTACGATGACTTATTTTCAAAAGGTGATTAAAATGACATCAACTTATCCATAATCCGCTGAGTAACTATGGGACACGGAGATTGCGACTACGATGTTCTCTTTTGAAATGGTGGATCAATATGGAATTGTGTGTGAAAACCGATAAAAAAATAATAATAAAATACAACATTGAAAAATCAATGTTGAAGTGTATAAAGAAAGAAATATAAAGATAGATAGATCGAAATGGATGAAATTGATGAAATACGGTTAAAACGAATAAAAACTATAGCTAACAAATCTCTTGTATATGATAGAGATATAAATGATGATATAGTAATGTTAGGATATATATTTGTATAGTTTTGATGATGTGTTTAAAACCTTAGTGTATTAGGACCAGCTGAACGTGTTAGTCACTTGATCTAGTTCAAGATAGATAGTCTTTTGTTAAGGGGAAACCTTTCTAGACTAGACAAGAAGACTTGAAGACCAGTGAGATAGAAGACTTCGTGCCAAGAAGATAGAAGGCACGGAGTAGAAGAGTTCGTCTAGAAGACTTGGCCTGGAGTAGAAGGGTTCGTCTAGAAGACTTGGCCTGGAGTAGAAGGGTTCGTCTAGAAGACTTGGCACAGGTAGAAGGGTTCGTCTAGAAGACTTGGCACGGAGTAGAAGGGTTCGTCTAGAAGACTTGGCACAGGGGTAGAAGGGTTCGTCTAGAAGACTTGGCCAAAGCAGACTTGAGGTAGAAGACTGCCGACAGACAAGAAGACTTGACGTCACAAGGTTGAATTATGGAAAGTCCAATCAGCAAAGTTGAGACAAGCCGAGTTCAAGAGTTGACCGATATCCGATTCCAAGATTCAAGGAAGACATGATTGACAATCAATGATTAAATCAAGATTCAATCATAAAGATTAGATTGCAATTAAGGAAGATATGGAAGACCAATCAAATAACAATCAAGGAAATCAATCGGGTAGTAAATCAATCAAGATTTGATTGATGGGAATCAATCAAGCCAATCAAGCAAGTTAACCAATTGATGGGAATAAATCAAGCCAATCAAGGAAGTCAACCATTGATACTTTCCAAACTATAGAGAATCTGATTGCTAGCTTTTCCAACGGCTAGTTTTTCAATCTCTAGGAATATTGGTAATCACTACAAGCTCGCGCATGGAACACACGCATATTCAAAAGAGACATAAAAATACGACGAGCTAACGAACAAGAACGGTCACCATTCCAAGAGCTTTAAACACATTAACACAAGCTTAGAGAAATAATCCATTGCTATCTTAGAGCAACTAATCAATTAGCATTATTTCTTAGTTGGAATTGTAAAATCACCTTTCATTATCTCCGTACGAGAAAAGGTTGATTATCTTTTGATCTAAGAGTTAACACTCGAAGATCACCACTTTGTACCAAGGGCGGAACTTGTAAAACATCCCGTGGTTGAATCCTCAAGGAGAACTAGGATAGAAGACCAAACAAGGGCAGGAACTTGTAAAACCTCCCGTGGTCAAATCCTCAAGGAGAACGAGGACAAAAGACCGTTTCGTTAGTAAGGCCCCGTGGAATCGGGGAGAGTGGACGTAGGATCGTTATATCCGAACCACTATAAAATCTACGTGTCTTTACAGCTTTTCTCGCATTCATACTTATGACTGCTCATTCATCATTGTTTTAATAAACCTCGCATCAAATTTGCTAAGTATTTATCTCAAAGGTTTTCATTAAAAGGGTTTTTCAAATACACACGAGATTAGCTTCCGCACCATCGAAGACTTCGAATTTCGAAGTCTCGCCGATCTCACTTAGCACACTCGAGTACCTTGCTGCAGAAGACTTCAAAGTCTTCTAACCTCACACTCACTCACGAAAAGTTGTAAAAGTTTTTGAGTGTGGTAAAGTCTATTCAACCCCCTTCTAGACTTTCCACACATAGTGACATTTTCTTAGCTTACTTTTACAAAATATGGAGAGTTGATCATTACACACATAGTGACATTTTCAAGAAGGCTCTAAAGATGGAAGCCAAGTGATTCTTCTCCTTGATGATGTCAAAAAGGGGGAAAGTAAGCTAAGAATTGCAATCATCTCCGAGACAACTTCTAGTTGTGGTGATTTCTATTGAGATCTATTTTAAGATCTCACGGTCCTTTACCGTATTGCTTATTCTTTTTTATTTCAAGTCTTAGAAGGTTTTAACATCATCAAAAAGGGGGAAATTGTTAGGATATATATTTGTATAGTTTTGATGATGTGTTTAAAACCTTAGTGTATTAGGACCAAATGAACATGTTAGTCACTTGATCTATTTCAAGATAGATAGTCTTTTGTTAAGGGGGAAACCTTTCTAGACTAGACAAGAAGACTTGAAGACCAAATTGAGATAGAAGACTTCGTGCCAAGAAGATAGAAGGCACTGGAGTAGAAGAGTTCATCTAGAAGACTTGGCCTGGAGTTCGTCTAGAAGACTTGGCACGGAGTAGAAGGGTTCGTCTAGAAGACTTGGCCTGGGGTAGAAGGGTTCGTCTAGAAGACTTGGCCCGGAGTAGAAGGGTTCGTCTAGAAGACTTGGCACGGGGTAGAAGGGTTCGTCTAGAAAACTTGGCCAAAGCAGACTTGAGGTAGAAGACTCTGGCGACAGACAAGAAGACTTGACGTCGAAGGTTGAATTATGGAAAGTCCAATCAAGAAAGTTGAGACAAGCCGAGTTCAAGAGTTGACCGATATCCGATTGCAAGATTCAAGGAAGACATGATTGGCAATCAATTATTAAATCAAGATTCAATCATAAAGATTAGATTGCAATCAAGGAAGATATGGAAGACCAATCAAATAACAATCAAGGGAATCAATCAGTAGTAAATCAATCAAGATTTGATTGATGGGAATCAATCAAGCCAATCAAGCAAGTCAACCAATTGATGGGAATAAATCAAGCCAATCAAGGAAGTCAACCATTGATACTTTCCAAACTATAGAGAATCTAATTGCTAGCTTTTCCAACGGCTAGTTTTTCAATCTCTATGAATATTGGTGATCACTACAAGCTCGCGCATGGAACACACGCATATTCAAAAGATACATAAAAATACGACGAGCTAACGAACAAGAACGGTCACCATTCCAAGAGCTTTAAACGCATTAACACAAGCTTAGAGATATAATCCATTGCTATCTTAGAGCAACTAATCGATTAGGATTATTTCTTAGTTGGAATTGTTAAATCACCTTTCATTATCTCCGTATGAGAAAAGGTTGATTATCTTTTGATCTAAGAGTTAACACTCGAAGATCACCACTTTGTACCAAGGGCAGGAACTTGTAAAACATCCCGTGGTTGAATCCTCAAGGAGAACGAGGATAGAAGACCAAACAAGGGCAGGAACTTGTAAAACCTCCCGTGGTCAAATCCTCAAGGAGAACGAGGACAAAAGATCGCTTCGTTAGTAAGGCTCCTGTGAAATCGGGAGAGTGGACGTAGGATCGTTATATCCGAACCACTATAAAAATCTCTCGTGCCTTTACAAGCTTTCTGCATTCATTCTTATAAGCGCTCATTCATCATTGTTTTAATAAACTCGCATCAAATTCACTAAGTATTTATCTCATAGGTTTTCATTAAAAGGGTTTTTCAAATACACTCGAGATTAGCTTCCGCACCATCGTAAGACTTCGAGTTTCCGAAGTCTCGCCGATCTCACATAGCACACTCGAGTACCTTGCCGCAGAAGACTTCAAAGTCTTCTAACCTCACACTCGAGTTCACGAAAAGTTGTAAAAGTTTTGAGTGTGGTAAAGTCTATTCAACCCCCCTTCTAGACTTTCCACCTCCTTGCACATCTCGTCCGGGAACAACAAGTAAGTTGTAGAATAAGCTTAGACATAATAAGTAAAAAGAAAATACAGCAGTACATACTAAGAAACATGCTAGTCATAAGAGATGAAAGGATAAGACAATTAGAAGAAGAAAATAATACTTTAAAAGAAATAATAACAAGAAAAGACCAAGAAATACAAGAACAAAAAGATGTCATAATAGAACAATATAAAACAATTAATATATTGTTAAACAGGTAAAATGGATAAAGGGAAAGAAATATCGAAGATTCTAAAGAAACGTATTATCAAATGAATACATATGAAGGAGGTACAACACAGACATTAAATTTTAAACCCGAGATATATGAAAAATACAAAGGGAAGTAGAAGAATTATCAATAAAGAAAATATTCAAAACTAAATGGTTTGAAAGAAATAAAGAAATAAGATACATAGCACATAAACATGAAAATATAATTGATACTACTAGTGTAAATGGAAAAACCAAAATAAATCTCATTACTGAGATGAAATAATAAAAGAGAATTAGCAAAATTATCCACAAAGAAGCAAGAAAATATATGAATATATATTTTGGAGGAGTAGAGTTTACTATAAAAGCATATTTTCAGAAAAATATTGATACACCTATACAAATATGTATACTAGATGACAAAATATTAGGGAATTTACAAGATGCATTGATATTTGTAATAAGAGGAAATTTGATATATCAAAAATTAAAATTTACAATGCAAGGATTTTAGTATATCATTAAAAGATGAACATAAAGAACTAGCTTTAACATCGTATTACAAGTTAGATGGAATAATGATGCCACGGTAGTAAAGTAATAAGTATTGAAACAAAAATGATATATGCATTAATGGAAATCATCATGTAAGAAAACAACATGAAATGAATATTTTAGTACAAAAATGTATCAAGAAATATTAGAACAAATAGAACACAAAGAAAATTCAAAAATAACAATACTGTAAGAGATATATATGGACTTTAATATTAAAACAATCATCCCTTCAAGAAAAATAATACCAAAATATAGAAGGATCCAGATTAAGTTTTACAAGAGAGCCAATAATATCAAGAAACCCAAGATACCTAGAACATTAAATTTGATAAATATAAATACTAATATGTTAAAGATAAAAGTAATAAAATTTAAAAATATAATGGCAATAGATTGCATAGTAGAAATAAATATGGGAGCTATTAAAAGTTTTATACATATAAATAGAATTAATGAAGAAGTGTAATCTAATAGAACCGCAATTATATAATTACTCGAAAATGAAAGAGAAGTAATAATTACTAAAAGTGTCAATCTAAAATTTAAAATTCAAGACCTAGAATATAATATAAATATTGGGGTAATAGAATATGATAGTATAAATGAATTATTATTAGGAAGTGATTTCTTAACTATGATAAATTATAAAATAAATAATTATGGAATAGAAATAAAAGATCAAGGGAAAACAAGATTCATAGAAAGAATATGAATATAGAAGAAAAAATAATAAGGAAAAAAAAGTTAAAACAAGTAAAAGAGGTATTAGCACAAGAAATAATTTATCAATTAAAATATATAGAATATATAGAGAGAGAAACAAAATTAGAAAAAGATATAAAACAGTTAGAACAATAGTGTAAAAAATTTAATAAAATATGGATAGATATGGGAAATGGTTGGAAGAAACGAATCATCACATCCCGAGTTTCAAAATACTTTTAAAAAGAGATTTAAACTAACTTATTCAAAAATCTTTATTTTTCTTGAAAAGACAAGAACGTTTGAAGATATGTTTGTAGAAGCAATTAATTTTGTAAAAACTTGCAGCGGAAGTAATTAGTAAAAACTCTACTTCAAGAATGGAACATGAGATGTGACTTTTTAAAATAAATACTTAAAATTCTAAAAATCTTAGTTTGATCTTTAATTAAAAAAATATTAATTCTCGAACATGAAATATTGCTTGTGACACATCCACCGACCCTCCACCGCACTCCTTATTAATGCGAAAAAAATGTTAATGAAATTGGGTGAGCAAAATCACTAGCTCGGTGAGGTTCCTTTGTCACGCTTAAATATCACACCTAAATAAAACCATCAACTCACATAACATGCATATAAGTAGTGTGTCGGTATATATTGATCAATTTGTATACGGTGGAGTTGCCTCCAAGGAGCTTTTCCTACCGGACCGTAGTCCCCACAAAATTACAACGACCTTACCGTCAAGTAACCCAAAAGCGTATGTAATATGTAAACGTAATATGATGTAGCAAGCAACAATTAAATTCACATTAATATTTAAAGGTGACAAAGTAATTACGAGTAAGAAACCTCACCTTGAATTAATAAATTTATGCAATGTGATGCAATCCTATTGATTAGTCTCATTAATCTCGTCTCCGTAAATTATTAAAAAGGAATAGACGGTGTAGATGAAAATTTTGAAGAAATATTTGTGAGTACAAAATTTTGTAGAATAAGATCTCGTATAAATAGAATTTTTAGACATGGGCTTGGGCTTAGGTTTTAGTGAAATAAGTACTAGAATTTAAATATTAAAAAAATAACTTTTAAATATTAAAGATTTGATATAATCGTGTAATGTAGAAGTGAGAAAGATATGTTTGTTGACATAAAAAGGGAATTTGCACCTACAAAATCTCACACTTAAAAGATAAGATTAAAATTTAAATTTTTTAAAGAAAATAAAGAATAAAATCGGTACTTTCTTTTTTAAAAAGAGAGAGATTTCTTTGTTGAGAAAATCATGCTAGAGATAAGTTAAGTACGTGTATTGATTCTTATCTACAAAATATATATATATATATATATATATATATATATATATATATATATATATTCTCATAATATTATTAATTTTTAAAATTTTAAAAATAACTAAGTTGAGAATATTAGGGCGTTACATCCTACCCCTCTTAGAAAAATTTTCGTCCTCGAAAATCATTACTAAAATGATGCATGCATATGTTGATTTTTTTTTAAAAAAAAAAGTCACGGAGTGAACATACTTATTTTCATGATCTTATAACATATAATGACTTTGAATGAAACTTAATATGTATCATAATACATGTACCATATATCATGTGATCATCTTTTCCATGACGGAAAAGTAGTATAGTGTATAAATATTCATATCATACCTTATTGGAGTTGAAGCGGTGGGAGGTGGTGGATGTCATGACCATGAATATAAATTATAATATGCATGATTTTAATTTTTTTCAAAAACAAGATTCTGAAAAGTTTTTTTTTTTTTTTTTTTACAAGTCTACAAGAATGTAGACCTCGCTCCGATACCACTCTGTCACATCCCGATTTTCGAAAATACTTTTAAAAAGAGATTTAAACTAACAGCTTATTCAAAAATCTTTATTTTTCTTGAAAAGACAAGAACGTTTGAAGATATGTTTGTAGAAGCAATTAATTTTGTAAAAACTTGCGGCGGAAGTAATTAGTAAAAACTCTACTTCAAGAATGGAACATGAGATGTGACTTTTTTAAAATAAATACTTAAAATTCTAAAAATCTTAGTTTGATCTTTAATTAAAAAAATATTAATTCTCGAACATGAAATATTGCTTGTGACACATCCACCGACCCCCACCGCACTCCTTATTAATGCTGAAAAAAATGTTAATGAAATTGGGTGAACAAAACCACTAGCTCGGTGAGGTCCTTTTGTCACAGCTTAAATATCACACCTAAATAAAACCATCAACTCACATAGCATGCATATAAGTAGTGTGTCAAGTATATTGGCTGTCAATCTGTATACGGTGGAGTTGCCTTAAAGGAGATTTCCTCCGGACCGTAGTCCCCACAAAATTATAACGACCTTACCGTCGAAGTAACCCAAAAGCATATGTAATATGTAAACGTAATATGATGTAGGAAGCAACAATTAAATTCACATTAATATTTAAAGGTGACAAAGTAAATACGAGAGTAAGAAACCTCACCTTGAATTAATAAATTTATGCAATGTGATGCAATCCTATTGATGAGTCTCATTAATCCTGTCTCCGTAAGTTATTAAAAAGGAATAGACAGTGTAGATGAAAATTTTGAAGAAATATTTGTGAGTACAAAATTTTGTAGAATAAGATCTCGTATAAATAGAATTTTTAGACATGGGCTTGGGCTTAGGTTTTAGTGAAATAAGTACTAGAATTTAAATATTAAAAATAGCTTTTAAATATTAAAGATTTGATATAATCGTGTAATGTAGAAGTGAGAAAGATATGTTTGTTGACATAAAAAGGGAATTTGCACCTACAAAATCTCACACTTAAAGGATAAGATTAAAATTTAAATTTTTGAAAGAAAATAAAGAATAAAATCGGTACTTTTTTTAAAAAAAAAAAAGAGAGAGATTTCTTTGTTGAGAAAATCATGTTAGAGATAAGTTAAGTACGTGTATTGATTCTTATCTACAAAATATATATATATATATATATATACTTATAATATTATTAATTTTTAAAATTTTAAAAATAACTAAGTAGAGAATATTAGGGGTGTTACGTAATCAATAATCCCGACTAACTCCAACGAAAAACTAAATGCCCTATGGGAAGAAATAGTACTAAAAGAAGGAATAAAAAATACCCTAACAATAATGGATGAAATAAAAGACAATCAAATTAATATAAGACACATAATAAAGGAAGAATTAACTAACTTATGGAATGTCTACGAAATACCAATGTTTAAAATAATACTAGAAAAACTAACTAAATTAGAAGAAAAAATGAAAAATAAACAAGTAGTATTAGATAAACCTAGTACAAGTAATCATAATACAATAATAGACATCACTACTAAATGCCAACCCGAGATAGTACCTTTAAATGCTTGGAGAAGAAGCAAAGAATCTATAATGATGGATATTAGTAAAATGAAACTCAATATCCCAAAACCAAGAAATGAAGTGTTAGATAGATTAGCATTATTACACAAGGAAGAAAAATTTTAATGGAAAAACAAGAGCATAGTGTAATAACATTCTTAAAAAAGCATGGAAAAGAAATAATAGAAAAAGATAGATATAAATATGAACCTATGAGGAAAGAGTCTAAAGAAGTTCTTAATCAAGAAAATACCGAAAAGAAAAAATAGATAAAACAAAATATTTAGAATTAAAACTAGAAAAACAAAATCTAGAACTTATAGAATTGAAAAGAGAAAACAAGAAATTAAAATTAAACACTAATGAGGAATGGTTAGAAAAATATAAGAAATACAAAGATAAATACAAAATAATTAAAAAGAACTAAAAGATACTAAAAGAGAACCGAAACAAACAAAACAAGAATTAATTCATATAAAACAAGAGTTAGAAGATGTAAAAGAAGAATTAATAGACTTAAAGAAAACAATTGAAAAACTAAAAGAAAAAGAAAAGAAAAATAGCACTAGTGAAGAAGAATCGATGATAATTTAGAAACTTCGTAAGCTAAAGAGAAAATAATAAATTATATAGAAGAAATAGAAAATACTAGTAACTCGGATATAATAGAAGAAAATAATCAAATAATGGAAGCTTTAGGAAAATTGAAAACCTGTAAGTGCGATAATAGAAGAAGAACCAGAAAGCGATATAGATGAAGAAATAAAACAAGAAACTATAGAAACAAAAATGGAGAATGATGAAATAGTAAATGAAGATACAAACAACTATCCTCAAGAAGAATTATCAGACCCGAATCTAGAAATTATAACAAGAAAAAATACTAAATTACCTAAACACATACCCGTAGGACATCATGCGAATTTAAAGAATTTATAGGATCAATGTCACAAGGAGTTAATCTTAATGGATACTTCCTAGATTTAGATAATGTATACGATGAACAAGAAATTAATAGAAGAATAATAGATTGGAATATTGGAACTTATATAGCCTTAATGAACTCTAAACATACTAATATGATTTAGAATTCGTCTATGACTTAATATCTAAAACTCTAATAGGAAAAGTAGCATTTCGGATATAATCAATAGCTTATCAATTAAAAACTCAAGTAATGAGAAATGTAGGAGATTGGAAATCTATGCTACAAATATTTGATATGATATTAAAAAGAGAATTTTTAGGAGAACAATGGATAGTAGCTAGAGACCAAGAATTAGTGGAAAGAAAAATGAAAATAATAATGAATCTAAATAATATGAAATGTTATAACATTAATAAACTACCGTAATATACCATAACTTTTACTAAATTCTTTTATGAAGCCAGATTCTTACCAAGAAGGTTTAATATACCAACAATTATATTATGATCATTTACCAAAACCATATAATACCGAAATAACAAAAGAATATAATAAATTAGAACCTCGAGAAAACACATTAGGAGAACGAATAAGAGTATTAAGATGATATCTTATGAGAAAATGTGAAGAATATAGACTACATCAAAAGGTTAAAAAAGATAAGAAATTGGGACTAAGAGAAGTATGTGGATTCACGAAAAAAGATTAGTATTTGGATGTAATGATAAGAAATACAAGAGGCATAAAAGAAGATATAATCAAAAGAATAAGAGATATAATGACAAAGGGAGAAAATATAATAATTATAATCCATACTATAATAAATATAAGAAGAAAAGATTTAAAAAGTACAAAAACACACCAACAGAAGAAGATTTAAACATAAAAGAAAGTTTAGAAAAAGAGAAAATATAAAACCTTTAAAAGAAAAATTAAGTGAATGTAAATGTTGGAATTGCATAAAAAAGGACATTATGCTAACAAATGTCCTAAACTAAAAGAAAAGGGAGTAAAATACCTAAATACAACACAATTTATAATGAATCTTGAAAGAATAAGAGAAGATACAATAAATTTGTATGAATGCGAAGAATTTTATATAAGCCAAACAAAAACAAAAACTGAACTAGAAAATATTTATTTCATTAATGAAGAATCAAATGATAGCTCGTAATAAACATAATTAGATGGTAGCTATATATATATATATATAGAATCTTATGTAGAATACAAACCAAGTAAAATGATAAAACAAAAATTATTTATCGACACATGCAGATCTATGCTTAGCTAAGAAAGAAGTATTAGCAACACATAGATGGAAGAGATCTAAGGCACATAGAACCAAAGTAACAGGATTTAATGAATGAGAAAAAGAATTAGATATAATTGCAGAAAATATGAGAATAATATTGAATAAAATAATATTTAAATTACCAATAATATACCAAGAGAATAATATGAGACAACCCATATTATTAGGAAATAATTTCCTAGATTTCTTTAAAACACAAGTAATAAATAAAACTACTTTAAGCATACAAACACCTTGTAATAAGTGGATAATAGAATACCGCCCATACAAACATTGAAAACAACACGGAATATTATTATCCGAAAAGAAGTCTGAAATTTTTAAAAATAAAATATAATATCTAGGGTATATTATAGATAAAGAAGGACTACAATTACAAGAACATATAGTAACAAAAATAAAAACTTTCAAACCCAATTAGAAAATAAAAAAGAAGTACAACAGTTCTAGGAATAGTAAATTATGCATCGACTATATAAAAGATTTACCATTATTACGAAAACCCTTACAAGAATTAATTAAGAAAAATAAAACATTTGAATGGAAAGAAGAACACGATAAGCGGTTAACACTATAAAAAAAAGTAAAAAAATTTGCCTAAACATAGAATACCAATTGAACATGATCGCTTAGAATTATATACATATGCTAGTGATATAGGATGGGGAACAGTCCTTATAGCATATGAAAAAGATGATATTGACAAAGAAAAACCATTAATATGTGAATATGGTGGAGGAACGTGGAAACCAAATGAAAAGAATTATCATATTAATGAGAAAGAATTATTAGCGGTTAAAATGGGAATAAAGAGATTCCATTATCATTTATTACCAAGAAAATTTATTATTAGAACATATAATACCCAAGTTAAAGCTTTTATAACCAACAAAATTGATCCTTTACTGAATTAAATAAAAGGAGAAAGTGACAATCTTTCTTTTTTGTTATGATTTTATTGTCAAAAATATATCTCGAACTAAGAATATTTTAATTGATTTTCTTAGCAGTACAATCATGGCAACTCGATATCAACTATGATGAATATATCAACAAGGTTAAAAATTAATATTATTACAAAAAATAATGAAACAATAGCTAAAGCCCTTGACACCATTACCCAACTTAATAAGGAAAATACTCACCTACTACAACAGTTAGCGAAGCTACAAAAGACAAACAAACTATGAAAACCCTACAAACCCCGCCAATAAACAAGCCTCAATTCTTTGTATTCAAATTAGCAACTATGCCATCCACATCCTCCTCATCCACCTCATTATCCATGTCAATGTGTGATAAGTTGAAATATAAACCTGAACTTACCAACGCATATGAAAAGATTAGTAAATTTTATGATTATAGAACTAATAGTGAAATATTACGTAGTTAAAAAATCAAGAAATATCCAAGATATCTATGTAGTGAAAGAGCTAACCCCGATGTCGTACAAAAATTATTTA
Organism: Paraleonurus japonicus; assembly: GCA_030762865.1. NCBI lineage: Eukaryota > Viridiplantae > Streptophyta > Magnoliopsida > Lamiales > Lamiaceae > Paraleonurus > Paraleonurus japonicus. The sequence continues at coordinate 3,841,219 of CM061058.1, forward strand.
CTTATGGATTTATTGATAAAATAATAATAGATGAAATATTTTTCAAGATAGCCAAATTACCACAAGTAATAATAGACTATGCCCGAGCCATGATGGAATCTTTTGGCAAGGGAATATATGGAATACAAATTTTGATGCCTCAACCGACCTAGTAGGAAAACCCATTGTAATATGTCATCTATTTAAAACAGAAGAAACAAAGATAATCAGTGGAGCATAGAAAAATTCCAAGAGTGGTTAAGTACCAAAAGAGCTATTGGATTACTAACTCTAAAAACAAAAATAGAGGATATGCTAAAAGCTCAAAAGGCTAGTATCATTGACACTTCTAAGGGAGGAGAAGTTGCTGAAATTATAACATTATACTATAACAATGATGATACATTAACACGAATACTACATAACTAAATAATATGCACGATAGAATTGTAAACATGAAATATTCTCATTCACCCGAAACTATAGAACAATATAAAATATTAGCTAATCAGCGAAAAAAAGACCGATTATTACTATAAAAAGTGAAAAAATAAAAGGAGAAGGACCTCGGATCCTTGTCAATAAAAATAAATAATATCGATCCAATGTAGAGAAATCTACTAGAGGTCCACATAAAATAAAAGGCTAATGTAGAAGAAATTCTACAAAGCCCAACATATCACAAAGCTTAATATCCGCCCATATTACACAAAAAAATTAAAAATCAATGTAGTTCAATCTACAAAAGCCATATATCAAAGTCTAATATTGGCCCATATTACTTAATAATATCAAGAATATGGAAAAGACAAGCATCAAGACAGCTGGAAGATGAATTATTCAGAGTAATAATACCGCAAAGAAGACAACAAATATACTACAAAGAGCACTACAAAGTGGAATCATGAAGGACACATGGCAAGACCACAAGAAAGACTACAAAGAGCACTATAAGCAACAAGAATGATGGAAGACACTTGGCAAGAATTAGATGGAAGAATAACAAAATGGTAGACAAAAAAATACTATTTATTTTTTAAAAATTGTAATTGTAATAATTATCTTGTAGATTATGGAGCTTGAGGACCTCTATATAAAGGCCTCATTGTAACAAAGAATAGCAATCAATTCCAAAGTTTATCTTCTATCTTCATTCTCTTATTCTCCATGTCTAGCTAAGCACCTTCTTAGTTTATAATCCTCATACTAAATATAGTATCACAAATATAGAAATATATCTGAAAAACACACTTAGATCTAACTGTTTTATATCATTTTCTAATTTTGTTTCTCTCTCTATATTCTATATATTTTAATTGAGAAATTATTTCTTGTGCTAGTACCTCTTTTACTTGTTTTAACTTTTGTTTTTTCCTTATTATTTTTCTTCTATATTCATATTCTTTCTATGAATCTTGTTTTCCCTTGATCTTTTATTTCTATTCCATAATTATTTATTTTATAATTTATCATAGTTAAAATATCACTTCCTAATAATAATTCATTTATACTATCATATTCTATTACCCCAATATTTATATTATATTCTAAATCTTGGATTTAGAATATAATGAGAAGGCTCGATACCAAACGGTACCGGAGTTATACATAACATATGCAAAATGAATGGAATGCAGAGTGAAATCGTGCGGAAGTGAAATATAGTGTTATTTTGAAAATAAAACTTTTGATATGTAAATGGAAAATTACAAACTTAAATTTGAAATATAAGTAAAACCTTACTTGAATTGTAAATACAAACTTTGAGTGATACAGACTTTGAGTATAGACTTGGAAGAAAAGATGGAATGGTAAATGAAAGATAAGATGGATAGTCGAGAGGAGAAATGATGGTTCAATTTTCGAATGCTTGAAACTTGGAGTCTTTAGCTCATTTATAGAGGACTACGAATTTGAATCTTCATTTCATTCAACTTTAATTTGAATATCACGTGAATCTTCATTTCATCACATCGAACTTTTGAATTTGTTGGGCATTTTTCTTTATTTCGTCGGTCACCGAAAAATAAAGGAAGAGGGTCTACCAATTTGTTTTGTCGGAAAATGCTGGAGCCAATGTCTTGTCGATAATTGAATACTCACTTCACCGGGAAGCTTCGATTCAATAATATCACATTTGGAGTACCGGAATAAGACAATTTAAGAGAGAAACATTTTTATTTTTTCTTTTAAATGCCTTTTTCATTTTTTTCGGCTTTCTTGAATTTTTCTTTTTCTTTTGCAACTGTTTATTATTCTTTTGCAGTTGCCTTTTTCTTTTCTTTTTGCAATTGTTTATTATTCTTTTGCAATTGCTCCTTCTTTTCTTTTGCAATTGTTTATTATTCTTTTGCAATTGCTTTTTATTTTTTTCTTTTGAGAAGCAAGGTAGTCAAAATTGAAAGGATCTGAGCACAAGGACCTCCGAAAATATCCGAACTTGAATCATCCGAATGAATGTCTTGATGAGGACGAAGCCTTCTTTGTTTTGATGAATGAAGATATTCTTTTGCCATTTCTCGGATTATCTTCAAGTAATTGAAACATCTTCATTTGCTTATGAGAAAGCCGAGGAGCTTCATCTTCAAATATCTTTACCTCGCTTTGATTTTTCTTTTTGGTGCTTGTTGATCCAGGAGATAGTTGAGTATTTTTAAGGATGTTCCCATTTTGGTTTTTCGCCGTAGTGAGAAACTTTTGAACAATCGAGAGGTTACAAAATCTTGTTGAGTAACCTTGCCACCATTTGATTTTGAATTCTCTAACGATTGAAATAGGATATGGAGTGGGAAATCAGCTTTGAACGCATAAAGCTCCAACAAAGTATCCAAGGAACTTTGAATTCGAATAAAATTGAATTTCCTTTCGGAATTGATCACCCGAGGCCTTTTGAGTGTAGTAGACCAATGCATCTTGAATGTCTTTGGGCAAAATAGTGGATAAGGGGTCGAATCGCATCCACCATTCCAAAAACCATACTGGGAAGACGGTTTTTGCAAAATCCATAAGAAATGTAAAGAACCATGAATGATCAAATGGCACGTAGAAGAACATTTTGAACCGAGACCATTTTGTAATCGGGTAAGAAAATCCTTTGGGCGTAAAGGTTTTGAGAAGCCCTTCTCGAATGAGGAAAGGCCCAATCATCAAAACCTAAGGATCTTTTTGATAATGCATTTTGAAAAAGAGATTGTCGGGGTTTTGGGTCCATTGTATGGACAATTTCGATGTAATTGGTATCAACCAAAATAAATTCATAAAAATTTCGAGTTTTAATGGAATTGTCGAATACCATTGGCATCCTCAGGAAAGTATCTAGCAATGATATCTTTGAGGGTTTTGAAATCGGGGACCGGTAAATTTGGTTAAAGTAATATGCTCTGGGTTTGGTTTGACCAGATATGAATGTTTTTGAAGAAATGAGCCATCCTTTGATTTTCAACTCAAGCCAATTTCAAGCTATTACGATTCTCCTTTACCTTATTCAAATATACTTAGAGCTCCTGCTCCTCCTACTCCTTCAAAAAAGTAACCATCGGGTTCTAACTTCTACAAACTCATTCCTTCAAAATATTCATATCCTGGTCAAACCAAACCCAGAGCATATTACTTTAACCAAATTTACTAGTTCCCAGGATATTTCAAAACCCTCAAAGATATCATTGCAAGATACTTTCAGCGGGATGCCAATGGTATTCGACAATTCCATTAAAACTTCAGAATTTTTATGAATTTATTTTGGTTGATACCAATTTCGAAATTGTCCATACAATGGACCCAAAAACCCCAACGAGAATCTCTTTTTCAAAATGCATTATCAAAAAGATCCTTAGGTCCGATGATTGAGCCTTTTCTCATTCCGAGAAGGGCTTCTCAAAACCTTTTACGCCCAAAGGATTTTCTTACCGATTACAAAATGGCCTCGGTTCAAAATGTTCTTCTACAGGCCATTTGATCATTCATGGTTCTTTACATTTCTTATGGATTTTGCAAAACCTGTCTTCCCCAAGATGGTTTTGGAATGGTGGATGCGATTCGGCCCCTTATCCACTATTTTGCCCAAAGACATTCAAGATGCATTGGTCTACTACACTTAAAAGGCCCCAGTGATCAATTCCGAAAGGAAATTCAATTTTATTCAGAATTCAAAGTTCCTTGGATACTTTGTTGGAGCTTATGCGTTCAGCAGTATTTCCCACTCCATATCCTATTTCAATCGTTAGAGAATTCAAAATCAAATGGTGGCAAGGTTACTCAACAAGATTTTGTAACCTCTCGATTGTTCAAAAGTTTCTCACTACGGGCGAAAAACCAAAATGGGAACATCCTTAAAAAAATACTCAACTATCTCCTGGATCAACAAGCACCAAAAAGAAAAATCAAAGGAGGTAAAGATATTTGAAGATGAAGCTCCTCGCCTTTCTCATAAGCAAATGAAGATGTTTCAATTACTTGAAGATAATCCAGAAATGGCAAAAGAATACCTTCAGTTCATCAAAACAAAGAAGGCTTCGTCCTCATCGAAGACATTCATTCGAGATGATTCAAGTTCGGATATTTTGGAGGTCCTTGTGCTCAGGATCCTTTCAATTTTTGACTACCTTGCTTCTCAAAAGAAAAAAAAAAAAAGCAATTGCAAAAGAATAATAAAAATTGCAAAAAGAAAAGAAGGAGCAATTGCAAAAGAATAATAAACAATTGCAAAAAGAAAAGAAAAAGCAACTGCAAAAGAATAATAAACAGTTGCAAAAGAAAAAAGAAAAATTCAAAAAGCCGAAATAATGAAAAAGGCATTTAAAAGAAAAAATGAAAAATGTTTCTCTCTTAAATTGTCTTATTCCAGGTACTCCAAATGTGATATTATTGAATCGAAGCTTCGCGGTGAAGTGAGTATTCAATTATCACCAAGACAAATTGGCTCCAACATTTTCCGACAAAACAAATTGGTAGACCCTCTTCCTTTATTTTTCGGTGACCGACGAAATAAAGAAAAGATGCCCGACAAATTCAAAAGTTCGATGTGATGAAATGAAGATTCATGTGAAATTCAAATTAAAGCTGAATGAAATGAAGATTCAAATTCGTAGTCCTCTATAAATGAGTCAAGACTCCAAGTTTCAAGCATTCGAAAATTGAACCAACATTTCTCCTCTCGACTATCCATCTTATCTTTCATTTACCATTCCATCTTTTCTTCCAAGTCTGTACTCAAAGTCTGTATCACTCAAAGTTTGTATTTACAATTCAAGTAAGGTTTTACTTATATTTCAAATTTAAGTTTGTAATTTTCCATTTACATATCAAAAGTTTTATTTTCAAAATAACACTATATTTCACTTCCGCACGATTTCACTCTGCATTCCATTCATTTTGCATATGTTATGTATAACTGGGTACCGTTTAAAGCAAATGAAATTCAGTGGAAATTAAAGCAAATGAAATTCAGATTCAAGTGAAATTGAAAGTTCTCTACTTCTATAAATAAGTTGAGAAATCAATGTTATAGGCATTCGAAGTTTTAGCCAACATTCTCATATCCAAGCTACAACTACAAGTCCTCTCGACACTTTCAATATAATCTTCATTTACCTTTTCATTCCTCATTCAAAGTCTGTATTTACGATTCAAGTAAAATTTTATTTCAAATTAAGTTTGTAACTTTCCATTCATATATTTAAAGTTTTTTTCAATAACACTGTATTACACTTCCGCACTCTGTATTCTATACCATTCTGCATACATTCATTTACATATGAATAACTGGGTACCGTTAAGTATCGAGCCATTCATATTGTAACTTTAAGAAAATAATATTTCTTTTCTTAGATATCGTTGTACTAATTTAATTTCATAAGAATTAGTTATTATCCGGTGGACGGCGTTGGTAAGCCGTTTAATCCGTTGGTAAGCCGTGTTGGTGTTCCCGGTGGTGTTCTCGTTGTATCCAGATAATGACAAGGTCTTATTAAATTTAATTAGTATTTATGGCATCTAGATTAAGAAATCTATTTTCAAAAAGTAATAATATGGATACTTACGGTATCGTTAGGTCAAAAGAAATCCATATGACTCGATAATTATTCAAACTGAGTATTCCTCAAACTGCTATTGATACTTTATATCAAATTGGTAGTTTTGATTTTAAGACTGCTAGATCTATTAAAATTCATGAGGAAATTGTTCCTGTTAATGAAGAATTTCATTCTTATTCCTTATTGTCTAATGTTTCTATTAGGAAATACCTTGAAAAAGGTTTTAGGTATATTCATTTTGGTTTAATAGAAGTTGCTATCAAACCCCTAGTTCATATAGGTGTTGATGCTCTGTTTATCTTGCTCTACGTGATAATCGTCTCAAAAGATATAAAACCTCTTTATTAGCTATGATTCAAACTAATATATGTAATGGACCAATTTATTTTAATTGTGCTCCTAATTACTCTGTTGATCTTACAGATCAACTTATTAATGATGCTCTTATCCTTGATATGCATATGCAAGGAGACGAATTCAAACATCTTTGCAAAAATTTTGCAATTATTTATCGAATTCACTTTAGGGTTATGTCTTCTCAACTAAACCCAAAATTCATCTTTACTCCTACACTAAAAATGAAACTGTTTTACTCCAAATTGAAGCAGATAATTCCGCAACTTTCATCCCTAAAAGACTTAAATGGAATGAAATCACCATTCCCAATGAATTCAATATTCCCGAATCTAGAAATTATAACAAGAAAAATACTAAATTACCTAAACACATACTCGTAGGACATCATGCAGAATTTAAAGAATTTATAGGATCAATGTCACAAGGAGTTAATCTTAATGGATACTTCCTAGATTTATATAATGTATACGATGAACAAGAAATTAATAGAAGAATAATAGATTGGAATATTGGAACTTATATAGCCTTAATGAACTCTAAACATACTAATGATTTAGAATTGCCTATGACTTAATATCTAAAACTCTAATAGGAAAAGTAGCATTTCGTATAGAATCAATAGCTTATCAATTAAAAGCGAAGTAATGAGAAATGCAGAGATTGGAAATCTATGCTACAAATATTTGATATGATATTAAAAAGAGAATTTTTAGGAGAACAATGGATAGTAGCTAGAGACCAAGTATTAGTGGAAAGAAAAATGAAAATAATAATGAACCTAAATAATATGAAATGTTATAACATTAATAAACTACCGAGAATATACCATAAGTTTTACTAAATTCTTTTATGAAGCTTGATTCTTACCAGGAGAAGGTTTAATATATCAACAATTATATTATGATCATTTACCAAAACCATATAATACTGAAATAACAAAAGAATATAATAAATTAGAACCTCGAGAAAATACATTAGGAGAACGAATAAGAGTATTAAGACGATATCTTATGAGAAAATGTGAAGAATATAGACTACAACAAAAGGTTAAAAAGATAAGAAATTGGGACTAAGAGAAGTATGTGGATTCACGGAAAAAGATTAGTATTTGGATGTAATGATAAGAAATACAAGAGGCATAAAAGAAGATATAATCAAAAGAATAAGAGATATAATGACAAAGGGAGAAAATATAATAATTATAATCCATACTATAATAAATAAAAAGAAGAAAAGATTTAAAAAGTACAAAAACACACCGCAAGTAGAAGAAGATTTAAACATAAAAGAAAGTTTAGAAAAAGAGAAAATATAAAACCTTTAAAAGAAAAATTAAGTGAATGTAAATGTTGGAATTGCAATAAAAAAGGACATTATGCTAACAAATGTCCTAAACTATAAGAAAAAGGAGTAAAATACCTAAATACAACACAATTTATAATGAATCTAGAAAGAATAAGAGAAGATACAATAAATTGGTATGAATGCGAAAAATTTTATATAAGCCAAACGAGAAAGTGAACTAGAAAATATTGATTTCATTAATGAAGAATCAAATGATAGCTCAGAATAAACATAATTAGATGGTAGCTATATATATATATATATATATATATATATATAGAATCTTATGTAGAATACAAACCAAGTAAAATGATAAAACAAAAAATATTTATTGACAGAGGCGCAGATCTATGCTTAGCTAAGAAAGAAGTATTAGCAACACATAGATGGAAGAGATCTAAGGCACATAGAACCAAAGTAACAGGATTTAATGAACAGAAAAAAGAATTAGATATAATAGCGAGAAAATATGAGAATAATATTGAATAAAATAATATTTAAACTACCAATAATATACCAAGAGAATAATATGAGACAACCCATATTATTAGGAAATAATTTCCTAGATTTCTTTAAAACACAAGTAATAAATAAAATTACTTTAAGCATACAAACACCTTGTAATAAGTGGATAATAGAATACGCCCATACAAACATTAAAATTAAATAATCTAATGACAGAAAGAAATAATAGTTTAGAAATGTTAAAAGAAAAGTACCTTAATATGTTAAAACCAAACTTTGGGGAAAACCCCATACAATTATGGGATAAAGAAAAATATATGCTGAAATAAAATTAATAAACTCAAATGATATAGTCGAACTAAACCTATTAGATATAGTCCAACAGATCAAAAAGAATTTGAAAATCAAATAAAAGAATTACTAGATATGAAAATAATACAAGAAAGTAAAAGTCCTCATAGTAGCCCAAATTTTCTTAGTACGAAAACATAGTGAACAAAAACAAGGAAAAACTAGAATAGTAATAGATTACAGAGAATTAAATAAAAAGACCATATTTGATGGATATTTCTTACCATATAAAAGAAATCTTATTAATAGATTAGGAAATAAAAATGGTTTAGTAAATTTGATTGTAAAAGTGGATTTTGGCAGATAAAATTAACAAATGAATCAAAACCGTTATGACTTTTAGTGCCCCTCAAGGACACTATGAATGGAACATATTACCTTTTGGATTAAAAATGCACCACAAATATTTCAATGAAGAATGGATCAAGTATTCGAGAAAATTAACAGATTTACGCTTAATATATGTAGATGATATATTAATATATAGTGACACCTTAGAAGACCATATCAAACACCTAGAGAAATATGTAAATATTATAAAACAACACGGAATATTATTATCCGAAAAGAAGTCTGAAATTTTTAAAAATAAAATATAATATCTAGGGTATATTATAGATAAAGAAGGACTACAATTACAAGAACATATAGTAACAAAAATAAAAACTTTCAAACCCAATTAGAAAATAAAAAAGAAGTACAACGGTTCCTAGGAATAGTAAATTATGCATCGGACTATATAAAAGATTTACCATTATTACGAAAACCCTTACGAGAATTAATTAAGAAAAATAAAACGTTTGAATGGAAAGAAGAACACGATAAGCGGTTAACACTATAAAAAAAAAAGTAAGAAATTTGCCTAAACATAGAATACCAATTGAACATGATCGGTTAGAATTATATACGAGATGCTAGTGATATAGGATGGGGAGCGAGTCCTTATAGCATATGAAAAAGATGATATTGACAAAGAAAACCATTAATATGTGGATATGGTGGAGGAACGTGGAAACCAAATGAAAAGAATTATCATATTAATGAGAAAGAATTATTAGCGGTTAAAATGGGAATAAAGAGATTCCATTATCATTTATTACCGGTAAAATTTATTATTAGAGCAGATAATACCCAAGTTAAAGCTTTTATAACCAACAAAATTGATCCTTTACGAGAATTAAATAAAAGGAGAAAGTGGCAATCTTTCTTTTTTGTTATGATTTTGTTGTCAAAAATATATCTTGAACTAAGAATATTTTAGCCGATTTTCTTAGCAGTACAATCATGGCAACCGATATCAACTATGATGAATATATCAACAAGGTTAAAAATACTATTACAAAAAATAATGAAGCAATAGCTAAAGCCCTTGACACCATTACCCAACTTAATAAGGAAAATACTCACCTACTACAACAGTTAGCGAAGCTACAAAAGACAAACAAACTATGAAAACCCTACAAACCCCGTCAATAAACAAGCCTCAATTCTTTGTATCCAAATTAGCAACTATGTCATCCACATCCTCATCCACCTCATCACCCATGTCCATGTGTGATAAGTTGAAATATAAACCTGAAATTACCAACGCATATGAAAAGATTAGTAAATTTTATGATTATAGAACTAATAGTGAAATATTACGTAGTTAAAAATCAAGTAAATATCCAAGATATCTATGTAGTGAAAGAGCTAACCCTGAAGTCGTACAAAAATTATTTACTTATGGATTTATTGATAAAATAATAATAGATGAAATATTTTTCAGTATAGCCAAATTACCACAAGTAATAATAGACTATGCCCGAGCCATGATGGAATCTTTTGGCAAGGGAATATATGGAATACAAATTTTGATGCCTCAACTGACCTAGTAGGAAAACTCATTGTAATATGTCAACTATTTAAAACAGAAGAAAGCAGATAATCGGTGGAGATAATGAAAGCCTAAAAATGCAAATACCTGTACCATAGAAAAATTCCAAGAGTGGTTAAGTACCAAAAGAGCTATTGGATTCTTGACTCTAAAAACAAAAATAGAGGATATGCTAAAAGCTCAAAAGGCTAGTATCATTGACACTTCTAAGGGAGGAGAAGTTGTTGAAATTATAACATTATACTATACCAATGATGATACATTAACACGAGAATACTACAAAACTAAATAATATGCACTATAGAATTGTAAACATGAAATATTCTCATTCACCCGAAACTATAGAACAACATAAAATATTAGCTAATCAGCAAAAAGACCGATTATTACTATAAAAAGTGAAAAAATAAAAGGAGAAGGACCCTCGGATCCTTGTCAATAAAAATAAATAATATCGATCAAATGTAGAGAAATCTACTAGAGGTCTATATAAAATAAAAGGCTAATGTAGAAGAAATTCTACAAAGCCCAACATATCACGAAGCTTAATATCAGGCCGTATTACACAAAAAAATTAAAAATCAATGTAGTTCAATCTACAAAAGCCATATATCAAAGTCTAATATAGGCCCATATTACTCAATAATATCAAGAATATGGAAAAGACAAGTATCAAGACAGTGGAAGATGAATTATTCAGAGTAATAATACAACAAAGAAGACAACATATATACTACAAAGAGCACTACAAAGTGGAATCATGAAGGACACATGGCAAGACCACAAGAAAGACTACAAAGAACACTACAGCAATAAGAATGATGGAAGACACTTGGCAAGAATTAGATGGAAGAATAACAAAATGGTAGACAAAGAATACTATTTACTTTTGAAAAATTGTAATTGTAATAATTATCTTGTAGATTATGGAGCTTGAGGACCTCTATATAAATGCCTCATTGTAACAAAGACTAGCAATCAATTCCAAAGTTTATCTTCTATCTTCATTCTCTTATTCTCCATGTCTAGCTAAACACCTTCTTAGTTTATAATCTTCATACCAAATATAGTATCACAAGTATAGAAATATATCTGAAAAAACACACTTAGATCCATATTATTTTAGAAATATTCAACCTCATATAGAATTCTAGGAAGATCTGTTGAAGAACTCTCGTAAAGCGAAGGTCATCATCCCGTACAAGTAGGAGAGGGAGCAAAGAGCCATGGTAGATTGAGATCATCCGGGAACTAGAAATCTATAAAGGTATGGTTTCTAAATTGTATGTTTTTAAGTTATGTTTTGGAAGATATATCTCTATGTATGTGATATTATTAATGGTAGAAGATTATAGACTAAAATTAATAATATCACATACATAGAGATATATCTTCCAAAACATAACTTAAAAACATACAATTTAGAAACCATACCTTTTATAGATTTCTAGTTCCCGGATGATCTCAATCTACCACGGCTCTTTGCTCCCTCTTCTACTTGTACGGGATGATGGCCTTGGCTTTACGAGAGTTCTTCAACAGGATTTTCCTAGAATTCTATATGGGGTTGAATTTCTAAAATAATATGGATCTAAGTGTATTTTTTCAGATATATTTCTATACTTGTGATACTATATTTGGTATGAAGATTATAAACTAAGAAGGTGCTTAGCTAGACATGGAGAATAAGAGAATGAAGATAGAAGATAAACTTTGGAATTGATTGTTATTCTTTGTTACAATAAGGCCTTTATATAGAGGTCCTCAGCTCCATAATATACAAGATAATTATTACAATTACAATTTTTCAAAAGTAAATAATATTCTTTGTCTACCGTTTTGTTATTCTTCCATCTAATTCTTGCCAAGTGTCTTCCATCATTCTTATTGCTTGTAGTGCTCTTTGTAGTCTTTCTTGTGGTCTTGCCATGTGTCCTCCATGATTCCACTTTGTAGTGCTCTTTGTAGTATTTTGTTGTCTTCTTTCTGTATTATTGCTCGAATAATTCATCTTCCAAATCTTGATTCTTGTCTTTTCCATATTCTTGATATTATTGAGTAATATGGACCTATATTAGACTTTCATATATGGCTTTTGTAGATTGAACTACATTGATTTTTAATATTTTTGTGTAATATGGGCACGATATTAAGCCCGTAATATATTGGGCTTTGTAGAATTTCTTCTACATTAGCCTTTTATTTTATATGGACCTCTAGTAGATTTCTCTATATTGGATCTGTATTATTTATTTTTATTGACAAGGATCCGAGGGTCCTTCTTCTTTTATTTTTCACTTTTTATAGTAATTGTTGGTCCCGGAAAGTTGAGTTGATTAAAACCTTGAGTTAGCTTTCTAGAACAAAATCTAGAAAGGGGGGTTTGAATAGATTTTGTAGATTTTTCAAATCTTTCAAAATCAATTCAAAATATCGATTAAGCACATGGAATATGATTGAATTCTCAACTTTTTATAAGATCAAAAGCAAGGTTGATATTGATTTTAGTTAAGATTACGAACTTTAATCTTGAAGTAACACAATTGTAAATCAAACGAGAAACTAAAGAAAGCAAGAAATAACACGAGGATTTATAGTGGTTCGGATTTTAATAATCCTACATCCACTCTCCTTCTTCAATCGAAGAAGGGACTCGCTCTTGCTTACTTTCTTACTTTCAGACTTACAACTTACAACTTGTACAAATCTTCAAATCTTCAATCTCCTAAATCCTTCTTCTAGAAATCTAACTATTACGGTGTGTATTGAATTTTGAAGATTACATGAAAAGTGTTCAAAAACACTTAGAACTTTTTGAGAACTCTCTTGAAATACTTGTGAAAAGATTGTGATCGAAATCGAGTAGTGAATAGTGTAAAATCTAATATGCATAAGTGTTCAATAACTATATCGAAAAATGAAAAACCTAGACCTATTTATAAGTCCGGAAAGACAGTTAGTTTGTTAGTTAGTTCTAACAAACTTGAAACCGCTTAACAAACTTAATCTTGAAAACGCTCTAGACCTCGTGATTCTTCATACTCATCTCGTGACTTGGTGAAAACTCGCCTTTCTTATTCTACTCGGCTTATCTTGACCTCGTCTCGAGCTCTTCATGTTTGTCTCCTGCAGGTGACTAGGTTCAAGCTCGTCTTCGATGACTAGCATGATATCGGACCTCAGGTGACTAGGTTGGTGTATGACCCCGTCCGATCACCTTATATCCTCACTGTTCTTGAGGTTGGTGATCGATCGATCTACTCTTTAACTCATCAAAACCTCTTGATCCAACGGTAATAATCGGTCTTTTTCGCTGATTAGCTAATATTTTATATTGTTCTATAGTTTCGGGTGAATGAGTATACTTCATGTTTACAATTAGCCGTGCATATTATTTAGTTACGTAGTATTACGTGTTAATGTATCATTGTTATAATATAATGTTATAATTTCAGCAACTTCTCCTCCCTTGGAAGTGTCAATGATACTAGCCTTTTGAGCTTTTAGCATATCCTCTATTTTTGTTATAGAGTTAGTAATCCAATAGCTCTTTTGGTACTTAACCACTCTTGGAATTTTTCAATGGAACAGTATTTGCATTTTTAGGCTTTCATTATCTCCATTGATTATCTTGTTTCTTCTGTTTTAAATAGTTGACATATTTCAATGGGTTTTCCTACTAGGTCGATTGAGGCATCAAAAATTTGTATTCTGTTAGGAAAGAAAAGTTGTATTTAGTTTTGATGTGTTAAAAGTGTAATATAGGATGACCAACCGAGTATCATGTATAGGCAGTGAAGTAAGTAATTATAAATAAAACTAAGTACAAATCGAGACTAGGACAAGAAGACAGACGAGGTCAAGATATCGAGACTAGACGAACCTCGAGATAAGGACATAATATCGAGATGTGGTCAAGATATCGAGACAAGGACAACACAGATGATCGTTAAGATGCAATACTACAAACACTCAAACAAGGAATGAAGATGAGGACAAGGTGGAGTAAATATCGAGACGATGAAGTGTTAGATAATTTTTACACAAAGTTTCAAGAAGCAGTTTCAACTAACCAAGAAGAAGTTAGAAGAATCGGTTATATTGTTATAACCGATCAAACAGAATTCAAGGAAGTTACAACTACCAAAGAAGATCTCTATAAATAGGGATAGAAATTAGTTTAGAATTAATCTTTAATCTTTTGACACTTGACATTTATCAGCATATACGGTTTTCACGAGCCACGTATATTGTACACTTCACAAACGTTCTATACGTTTTTCTTTTAGTGTTTATAGAACACTTTTCACTTCACATCTTCAAGCCATAGATATTCAGAAATTAGAAAGGAATTTTGTAAGGTCAAGATCCGCACTGTAAGTAAGAAAGAAAGGAAGAAGAAAGTAAGTAAGTCGAGACCCTTCTTCAAGTTGAAGAAGGAGAGTGGACGTAGGATCGTTTGATCCGAACCACTATAAATCTGGTGTTATTTCTTCTTATTGCTTATTACTTGTTTTCATTGATTATTTCTTGATCGCAAATTCGATATCCTGACAAAGCTTTAGATCCTATTTGAATTGAGTATAAACAAAAACTATTTCATTGTAAAACTGATTTTGGAGTTGATAGATCATCTAAGCTTGCAAAAGTTTTTGATAATCTATTCACCCCCTTCTAGATTATCACTAGAAGGTATCTTGATTTCGTGTTTAAACTCGTTCTAAAGGGACCCAACAAGTGGTATCGGAGCGGTGTTAAGTCGTTACGATAAAAGATTTGTGGTCTTGAAATTCTCGTGTTCTCGTTAAATTCGATTTCTTTTGTTGATTCACTAACATTTCGTTAAGTTGCCTTTTAAGTCTCTTGATTCACTATGACAAGCCGTTAAAAGTAAGAAATCCAGGAGTTTGCGAGTTCTCAATTGAGGAATACGATTCTGGAAGTTTAGAATGGAAAATCATTTAAAGGCCATTCATGACCGTATGGAAGAGGTTCTTGAGGAAGGTCCAATAAAATTTTATCATGGAGTTGTAAGCACTTTGGAGCTGAATCTTCTACAAGAAGTCAACAAGAAAAGAAGAGTGCGGATTTAACAAATGATGAAAGGAAGATTCACAATTTGGATCAAGTTGCAAGAACTGAAATTATTGAGACTTTAAGCAAAGACTGGATAGAGAAATTTAAGAGATGCAAGACAGCTAAGGATATGTGGGAGACTCTTGCAAGTGTTTGTGAAGGGTCGATCAAGTCAAAGAAAATAAGCTACAATCATTTTACATGCATTTGACACATTCAAAATGAAAGATGGAGAAAGCGTGGATCAATTGGACGTAAGACTCGACTAATCTTGTGAACAAAGCACCGATTTGGGTAAGACCTACACTAAAAAGGAAATCAACAACAAGGTACTCAGATCATTGAGCAAAAGATGGAGGGAAAAGGCAAATATTCTCAAAGCGACACGAGAATCATCATCTATATCACATCACACTCTATTTTCTCATCTTAAAGCACTAGAATATAACATACACATTGAAGATGAAGAAGATGAGGCAGAGTCATCTACATCTGGAAAAGCTGTGGCATTTCTTCATCAAGAAGAATGCGAAAAGATTTCAAGGCATCGATTTGTCAACCAAGGAAGAAATGGCACTTTTGATCGAAGATATGAAAAACTCAAGATGAAGTATAAAAGAAACAAGAGAGACAGGTTTAATCGTCGAAATTATAAATCGAGATAAGGAAGAGAAGTATTGAGATAATGACAAGAAAAAGGATCCGGTGAAAAGGTATAAATCACCAATCGGACGAGGAGAGAATAGTCCAAAATCAGATAGGGGAGATATACGTTATACCCGCAATAAACCCGGTCACTTTAGCTATGATTGCCCTCAACTCACTCCAAGAGAGAGAGAAGAAAAGAGGAAGAAGAGGGATAGGAGGTATGCAGATCAACGAGCGCTTTTAGCGTAAAAGGAGGAAACACATGAGACATCATCATCCTCCTCCTCATCAGTTTCGGTCGACGATGATATATGCCTAATGGCTAAAGAGGTAAACTATTACTCATCCTCGAGATAATGAATATGATAACCTATCCGAATCGATTCATGTCTTATTAACAAGCTCTTGAAAGATCTAAAGACGGCTTTATCCGCTTATAAACAGATAGAGGCTGAAAATTTAAATTTAAAGAATCAAGTTCTTAATCTAACTAAGGAATATCGATCTGGGACAAGTACAAACTTGGATTGTACATTCAAGGGGGAATGTCGATCTAAGACTACTACGAAGTTCTTCATCCGAGAAAACCGATAAGTTAGAGAAAGAGTTGAATACTTTAAAAATTAAATTTTCAAATATCAATACAGAAAATGAGAATTTTAAGAAGACTAACCAAGAGTTAAATCTCAAGTTAGGACGACTTAATAACTCTCAACCTGCAATTGATAATCTTTTAGTATCTCTCGAAGCACGGTGATAAATCTGGATTAGGTTTTGATAAAAGCAAAAGATTGATCCCATAAAACCAAGGGTTTTTATCAAAGCCTATCGAGGCTATGGAAAAGACAAAGACTAGTCCAAAGAAATCTAAGGAGCAAATCACCTCGTCGATATTTCTACGGAGAAAACACAGACAAGGAAGAATGTTCCTAAAAGAAATCCAAAGACCAAGTCTAAGCCTTTTCCAAAGTATAATAGTTTTGATGGTAGAAGCAAATTTTATCCATTCTTTCCAAAATATAAGACAATCACTAGAGAACAACTTAATAAAGTTGATCTAGATAGTCTAATATTAGTGGATAGATATGGTTGTAAGATTCAATCATTGGTTTTGAAAAACTTGGATGTGTTTATCTGGATACCAAAGTATCGGCTTAACGAGAAAGGACCCAATACACAAAGGGTACCTAAAAATTAAATTTGTGATTACAGGGAGATAAGGAGATAGGCTGAAAGAGGAGATGTTCTTGAAGTCATCCGGTATATAGGCAGCGGATGTTCTAAGCATATGACTTATGAGAAAAAGGCTTCTTTCAAACTATCACCAATAGATGGACCTCGTGTAATGTTTGGTGACAATAACTTTGGTTTAACCAAAGGAGTTGGAACTCTTATGATCGGAGATATCCAGGTTAATGAAGTTTACTTTGTCGAAGGATTGAAACACAATCTATTATACATTTCACAATTTTGTGACAAAGGGTATATTGTAAAATTCACTCATGATGCATGTTATATCTTGGATGGTTTGAATGAAAATATTTTACTTGCTGGAGTCGAGACAAGGCAATATCTATGTTGCAAATTTCAAGAGTTGCCACTAGGGATACTTGTCTTGTTGCGAAGAGTTCGGAGGATTTAAGTTGGCTATGGCATAAACGTCTTGGTCACTTAAATTTCAAAACTCTTAACAAAATAGCAAGGAAATCCTTAGTCAAAGGGCTCCCAGAGATAAAATATTTTCAAAAGATCATATTTGTGATGCATGTCAAAAGGGAAAAGCAGACCAAAACTTCTTTCAAGACAATAAACGGTCACCTTACGAAAGGATTTTGGAACTTTTACACATGGATCTTTTTGGTCTGTTACACCTCCGAGTTTTAGTGGAAGAAAGTACACTTTAGTGATTGTAGATGATTTTTCTAGATTCACTTGGGTTATTTTCTTGTATAAAAAGAATGAGACAAGTAACAAAAATTCGAGAATTCCTTAAAAGAATTCAAAATGAAAAAGGACTAAATATTGTCAAGATTAGAAGTGATAAAGGTACTGAGTTTCTCAATTCATTTATCACTAACTATTGTACGAGAATGGTATAGCACAAGAAACATCTTCGCAAGAACACCCCACAAAATGGAGTAGTAGAAAGGAGAAACAGAACCTTAAAGGAAGGCTGCAAGGACTATGTTATCCGAGTATGATACTCCACACGTGTTTTGGGCGAAGCCATTAATCTTGCATGTTTTGTTCAAAATAGGTGTTTAATTGTGAAAGACAAATGCAAAACTCCTTATGAAATATGGAAGGGTAGAATACCAAAAATTTCATATTTCCATACATTTGTTTGTAAGTGTTTCATCCATAATAATGGAAAATCTAAATTAAGAACTTTTGATGCTAAGATTGCGAGATGGGATATTCTTAGGATACTCATCCGTATCCAAAGCTTATAGAGTTTTTAATAAGATTACATTATGTGTGGAAGAAACACC
Source organism: Paraleonurus japonicus (assembly GCA_030762865.1). NCBI lineage: Eukaryota > Viridiplantae > Streptophyta > Magnoliopsida > Lamiales > Lamiaceae > Paraleonurus > Paraleonurus japonicus. The sequence goes on from CM061058.1 coordinate 3,859,839, forward strand.
TCATGTTGTTTTTGTGAAACTTCTTTCAAGTCTAAGAATACGAGATGACGTCACCAAGATAACTCAAGATCTCAACAAAATGAATATCAAGAGATCGGTCAAGTTCTACTTACGAGAATCGAGAATCGGATGAGGAGGACATACCGGACTCAAATAAAGATAAGGAGCTCGCGAACTCTTCCATGTCATCTGATCGGACAACTACATCATCAAATGGACTAGAAGATGTTCTGAAGGTGATCTGAGAACCAATTGATGAAAATATCCCAGATAAGATTTCATACTCGGTAAAAGATAAAGGTAAACGAGTAGTGACTAATCATCGGTGAGCAGTATAATCGGAAGTTTAGATTCGGAGTCAGGACAAGGACACTAGATAAATCAAGACTGTCTGTTTAGTTGTTATGTATCATTACTCGAACCCAAATCTATTCTTGAAGCTCTAATCGACTCCAATTGGATAAATGCAATGCAAGAAGAATTAAATCAATTTCAAAGACAAGATGTGTGGAACTTGTTGAAAGACCCCATCATCAAAAAGTTATTGGAACAAAATGGGTTTTCAAAAACAAGAAAGATGAGAACAACATTGTGGTAAGAAATAAGGCTAGATTGGTTGCACAAGGTTATTCACAATCGAAGTAATTGATTATGATGAAACCTTTGCACCGGTTGCACGTCCTTGAAGCCATAAGATTGTTCTTAGCTTATGCTGCTTATAAAAGATTTATTGTGTTCCAAATGGATGTGAAATCTGCTTTTCTAAATGGAGTCATAGCCGAAGAAGTCTATGTAGAGCAACCTCCAGGTTTTGTCAAAGGAGACAAGGTCTATAAGCTGAGGAAAGCTCTATATGGACTCAAACAGGCCCCTAGAGCGTGGTATGAAACCTTATCCGAATATTTGATTCAAAACGGTTTTGTAAAAGGTAAGATAGACGAGAACATTATTTAGAAAAGATTCTCGATAAAGGTCTCTTGTTAGTTCAAATTTATGTTGATGACATTATTTTTGGATCAACTAATCTAATCTTGTGTGAAGAGTTTAGTCATCTTATGAAGAACAGTTTGAGATGTCCATGATGGGAGAGATGACATACTTTCTCGGACTACAAGTTAAGCAGACGAAGAAAGGAATTTTCATAAGTCAAGCAAAATACACCAAAGATCTCATTGAAAAATTTGAAATAGGTACTAGCCGAGAAGCCAAGATACCTATGATAACAAATTTTTCGATGGATCCGAACGAGAAAGGAGAAGACACCGATCGACGCAGTATAGAGGTTTAATTGGCTCTCTTTTATACTTAATCGCTAGTAGACTCGACATTTCCTTCGCAGTGGGTGTATGTGCACGCTTTCGAGGCTAAACCTAAAAAGAGTCATCTTGAAGCCGCAAAGAAGATATTAAAATACTTGAAAGGTACAATTTATGTAGAAATGTGGTACCCGGTGACGATAACTTCGAGTTGTCGGGGTACTCGACTCGATTTTGGTGGGTGTAAGATAGATAGGAAATCTACATCCGGAACTTGCCAATTTCTAGGAAGTAAGCTGATTTCATGGTTGTCTAAGAAACAAACCTCTTGTAGCTACTTCCACTCTTGAAGCCGAGTACATGGCGGTGGAAGTTGTTGCTCACAGCTTATCTGGATCGATCAACAGCTAAGGGACTATAATATTATCACCAAAGATGTACCAATCTTTTGTGATAGTAATAGTGTCATAGCTATTACCCCGAACCAGTCTTACATACCAGTGCAAACATATTGATATTCGTCATCACTTTATCCGAGACCATGTCGAAAAAGGGGATATCGGACTAGAGAAGATTCTTCTTGATTATCAAAGGGCAGCCATCTTAACAAAACCACTGGCAGAGACAAGGTTCAAAGAACTATCGGTAGAATTAGGATTACTAGATGCTTCTTTAGTTAATCTATAATCCTATGTTTTTCATTCTTTGTCTCTCAAATTAGTTTATTATGTCTAGAAAGAATTATCGACAAGATATGAGTCAAAGGGCAATCGATAGCCGATCTCATTGATCTCCTATCTTGGAATCAAGAATCGAGGATGTCATATTGACCTTATCTCGACTTGATGATTACTTATCGACATAGGTAAATCGACAAGGACACGTAGTCACCGACTTCTATCGAATCGGATGACTATTACACCTTATCCGACTTACCATGGTTACTAATGTTTTGTCTAAGTGTCTATGATTTCGGGAAGAACAAGGTTTGATAAAACATCTCTAAATACAAGACAAGGTCAACCTACCCAAGTATTCATGAAACAGACTATGTTACTATCAATCCAGCATAAGGTGAAAAGTTCAGGAAGTTTCTCTAGACTTTTCTGTTTTTAATAAAGCTGTGAATATTAGTTCATATAATTAATATATGAAACTAATTTCGTAATTTTTATTTTTCTTCAAAAATGAAGTTACTCGGTTTGTTAAAAATTTTTGTTTTAAAAAATAAAAGGATAAGGGTTCAAAATTTTGTTTTTACTAAAACGTGTATATTTCTTTTTCTCTCTCCAATTAACCGAAAAGATTTTACAAATCAAGTTACTCCTTGTCGAGAAGTTACTATCGGACCCGAAATTTTATCAAATAAAGTTTTGAAATACACCGAGTGACATTCACACGCACAAATTGGAGGCGGTTTCGAAATATGAACCGTCAACACCACGCGCGACATATTTAATATTATTTATGCACTATTCAAAACAAATCAGCATAATTGCATTTAATGCTAGCACGAAAGCCAAAAACTATACTTTTGCAGTCAATTATGAGTTTTTGATTAGTTTATTATTAAATTTTTCCATATAAATAGGAAATCGTGTGCATAATAACTTACGCACATAATTACCTATTCATATTCTCTTAAAATTTATTTCCCTCTCAAAACTTTCCAAACACTCGCTTTCAATGGCGGACACTGAAAATCCGTAATCAAGTATGAATACAATCTCAAATCCATCGAGAGATCACACCAAATCCGAGATGTACGTAGAGTGGGATATTTCCACCGATCTGAAACAAGGGAAATTTTAGAGTTGTTAGAGTCCGAGGTTTGAAGCAGATTGTACGATGAAGCCCTCGAAATCAAAAACTTTGGATGATCTCGCCGCAGAGTTCATGACTCGTGCTAAAACAACCGATACCTTGGGTTGGAAACCAAAGATTCGAACTACGGGAAGAGCAGAAAAATCCATGTGTCTATAGCCGACATCGGAGAAATTTTCGCCTGAACACCACCGGAGGAAATCCGTTCATATACAAGGTGGAGGAATATTTGGAAAGCTACAAATTGATGGCGAGGAAGTCACGAAACACAACTCTGCGAATCGAAAAAGGGAATGTTGAGAAGGAAATATCGTCTCCTAATGCTCATCCCGACCAAGTGCATACTTGGGGAGCAACAAAGCCACGACGGGCTAATAAAGCCGAGGATATGTTGTATGAGAGCCATTATAGACAGGCGTATATTAATTGGGCACGATGGTGTATTCCCGAATAATGGAGGAAAAGAAGAAGTTTGTGAAGACAGAGGTGTCTAAGGAGCCGATAAGATGGTCATTGAACAAGATAACCAGTATGATGACCAGGATCACCATCATCGGAACATAAGATTGGGTCGAAGAAGCTCGATCGGGAGACGGGGTGAAGAAGTTCACCAAGCGAAGGGTTTGCTTATCAAGGATGAGAAACCCTTCGGCCTACTGAGACTCGAGAAGGAGACACCCCATCTCGATTCAGACAAAGAAGGCTTCCCGTAAAAGCCAAAGGGAAAAAGAAGGTGGAGACAGTGCTCACCGATGAACCCTCATCCGAGGAGGAGGAGACTGTAGCCGAGGAGGAAAAGGAGGATAGGACAGCCTTCCCAAGGGGGAAGTGTCGTCGCTGGGAGGTCCGAGACGGAAGCGGTGGAAGTCTCATCGAAGATGATCCAGAAGAAGCCGAGCAAACCCAACCCTCCACATCATCTTCTTCCTCATCTCGAGGTGAAGACTCACCTACATCATCCCACCCTCGGCAATGAAGAGGCAGGCAAGGCCGCTGCCTCGAGCCTCTAAAACGGTCAACTCCCAAAAGTCCAACACAAACCCAACCCTCATCCGACCCATTTTCTTTCCTATCCACCTCACAAACAGAACCCCATCTATACTCCCTTCTTCCAAACCCCACCGGAGTCATGGGACCAACGAGAAGAATCCCCGCGAATTATTGGGAAAAAGTTCTTGCTCGAAAAGAATATAATCGAAGAATGAACCCGAGCTATTGGAAGAGTTGGTAGATGTGTGGTACATTATGGAGGATAAGGACGAGGAAGCTTTGAGGAGACAGCTATCCTCATAGCTGAAGTAGGAGGAAATAACCCGTCCTTATGGGAGAAGGAAATTACGAAAAGGCGAAGCTCAAATCCTTCCCGGATATTCCGACGGAGAGCATGTTCTTCGATTATATCCCGCATAGGGTATACTTCGTAGACATGCAGCCAGAGGAGGAAACACGGGAGAAGCTCGGAAAAGGAAGGAAAGGTAGAAACCGAGAAATCGAGGAAAGGAGGGAAGCACCGGAGATGGCTATGGGTGGAGCTGCCGATGAGCCACCGAGATGGATACAACCGGGAGGCACAAATGTAATGATGACGATACTGTACAAACCGAGGAAGAATCGATGTGCCAACAACTTCAAGACATTGGGCGATTCCCTCTAGCCGCAATCGAAACAATAATTCCTATCGAGGAGATAGACTTAACTCTATCCTCCCCATCTCAAGAGCTTGCGGGACCATCAACATACGTATGCGTATCCGAGTTTGAAAGATGAAGTCTTGAATTTGAAGAAAGCTAGTCCGAATGCCTTTCAACCGATTCTGGATTTATAACTTCTTCATTAAAGGAAAATATAGATGCGATCGTTCATGAAAAGACAAAAATCGATCTATATTTTTACGGAATCGGACATGAGGAAAATATGGCCTGTGTCAAACAAAAAGTAGTGAAGAAATGAACTCACAAGATGCTTGGGTCAAGCAATATGTCGAGATGCTTTCCTACAAATAAGCGGCAGTGTCGAAGATCGATGAAAGAATCACGGAAAGCAAAGGAAGCATCATTTACGCAAATTCTAAAAATGCGGTGGCCATGGAGAAAGACAGATGCAGCCATCCTCAAACAATTTATGGAAAACGAGTTCGGAAGGACTGAGGTAGCTCGAAGAAGAGACTTGACCAGCTAGAAGCGAGAAGACAGGGGAATGTTCGACATGAGCCGATGGGACAAATTGAACAAGTAGCCACTATCTGTAATACCCGCTTTCTTTGATGCTAAAAAGGGGGAAGATAGTGTGCTCAAGAAAAGAATAGACGAGCACGATGACAAGATCATTGCCTCGAATATGAAAATAGAAGAGGCATCTCAAGAGCTTCAAAGCCGAGGAAGAAAAGAGAAAAGACAAGGAAAAGCAGATAAAGCTCGAAGAAGACAAGAATCGAACCCAGATTATAGAAGCCCACGTGCAAGATCTGCTCAAATCACATCTCCGTCTGGATCATCTAGAACAGCTCAAACCTCAAAGAAAACTCAAGCCGAATTAGATGAGGAAGAAAAAATCAGGAAGAGGAAGAGAGAGGAGACGGAGAGGTACAAACGAAGGGATGCCAAAAAGAGAAGGGAGCAGGAGAAGGCGGCTGGGAAATACTATGATCGATCATTGAGAAGGTGGAGTTCGTAAAGAGAGAAATGAGCAAGGGAAGAAGTCCTTCGGCCATATCATAAAGGTGAAGTAGTCCCCAAGGAAGTACTATTAATGGCGAGACCGTGCAAGGTGGAGGCCTTTTGAAGTCGACTGGATCTTTCGGTTTCATGTCTGCAAAATCATAAGATGGGGACTAGAAGAAAATGAAGCTTTCCATAATCGGCTGGAAGAGAAGGACTCCCGAGATGTATCAATATCTTATCAACATTGCTCATGAAGAGTTTCATGCGTATGTCGTTGCACCGTCCCTATTCCCGAGATGGAGCCCCTCTACGACAAGCGATGGTAAATGCGGACTGGAGAAAATCAAGCGGTGATCATCAAAGCGTAATCCATTGCCGATCTTGCAGAGGGTGGTGAAACAATCTCTTTAAAAAGCGGGTCTTCTGACTTAATATTCCCGAGGAGGATAGGTGGTATGACTAAGTCTTATCTTCTACCGCTTCTCTGATTATCTGTCTTCTTGTGATCAATGTGAATATGCAAATCGATGAATTCTTGAGAAATATGATCTTTTGAACTTCTCTCATATAACTTGGTTGTGTTAACTATCTTGTCTTATTTTCATAACTAATTCTTGGTATAAGAAAATGACTTATTTTTTTAACACTACGTCATCCGAAACCTTCAAATCTTATTCTATATATTTTTTTGAGTATTTGACCTTAATCTTGATCAACTATGTTGCTTTGATCATCGATTATTAAGTGTATTGATCTGATTATCCGATTATTAAGTCTATCGCTCGATTATCCGACTATGTGACTTAGGTGTATATTTTGTAATATTCTTATCTTCTAAAAGTACTAACATTTTTCTTTTCTTGAGCTGTGTTTTAACATCATCAAAAAGGGGGAAATTGTTAGGAAAGAAAAGTTATATTTAGTTTTGATGTGTTAAAAGTGTAATATAGGATGACCAGTGAGTATCATGTATAGGCAATTTGAAGTAAGTAATTGTAAATAAAACTAAGTACAAATCGAGACTAGGACAAGAAGGCAGAGACGAGGTCAAGATATCGAGACTAGGACGAACCTCGAGATAAGGACATAATATCGATGTGGTCAAGATATCGAGACAAGGACAACCTGAGAAGATCGTTAAGATGCAATACTACAAACACTCAAACAAGGAATGAAGATGAGGATAAGGTGGAGTAAATATCGAGACGATGAAGTGTTAGAGAATTTTTACACAAAGTTTCAAGAAGCGATTTCAACTAACCAAGAATAAGTTAGAAGAATCAGTTATATTGTTATAAGCGATCAAAGCAATTCAAGGAAGTTACAACTACCAAAGAAGATCTCTATAAATAGGGATAGAAATTAGTTTAGAATTAATCTTTAATCTTTTGACACTTGACATTTATCAAAGCATATACGGTTTTCACGAGCCCACGAGATATTGTACACTTCACAAACGTTCTATACGTTTTCGGTTTTAGTGTTTATAGAACACTTTTCACTTCACATCTTCAAGCCATAGATATTCAGAAATTAGAAAGGAATTTTGTAAGGTGAAGATGCACCGTAAGTAAGAAAGAAAGGAAGAAGAAAGTAAGTAAGTCGAGACCCTTCTTCAAGTTGAAGAAGGAGAGTGGACGTAGGATCGTTTGATCCGAACCACTATAAATCTGGTGTTATTTCTTCTTATTGCTTATTACTTGTTTTCATTGATTATTTCTTGATCGCAAATTCGATATACGACAAAGCTTTAGATCCTATTTGAATTGAGTATAAACAAAAACTATTTCATTTGTAAAACTGATTTTGGAGTTGATAGATCATCTAAGCTTGCAAAAGTTTTTGATAATCTATTCATCCCCCCACCCCCTTCTAGATTATCACTAGAAGGTATCTTGATTTCGTGTTTAAACTCGTTCTAAAGGGACCCAACAATTCCATATATTCATTTGCCAAAAGATTCCATCATGGCTCGGGCGAGTCTACTATAACTTGTGGTAATTTGGCTATCTTGAAAAATGTTTCATCTATTATTATTTTATCAATAAATCCATTAGTAAATAATTTTTGTACGACTTCGTGGTTAGCTCTTTCACTACATAGATATCTTGGATATTTACTGATTTTTAAACTACGTAATATTTCACTATTAGTTTTATAATCATAAAATTTACTAATCTTTTCAAATGCGTTGGTAAGTTCATGTTTATATTTCAACTTATCACACATGGACATGGATGATGAGGTGGATGAGGATGTGGATGGCATAGTTGCTAATTTGGATACAAAGAATTGTGGCTTGTTTATTGATGGGGTTTGTAGGGTTTTCATAGTTTGTCTTTTTGTATCTTACGCTAACTATTGTAGTAGGTAAGTATTTTCCTTATTAAGTTGGGTAATGGTGTAAAGGGCTTTAGCTATTGCTTCATTATTTTTGTAATAGTATTTTTAACCTTGTTGATATATTCATCATAGTTGATATCGGTTGCCATGATTGTACTGCTAAGAAAATAAGCTAAAATATTCTTAGTTCAAGATATATTTTGACAATAAAATCATAACAACAAAAGAAAGATTGCCACTTTCTCCTTTTATTTAATTATGGTAAAAAATCAATTTTGTTGGTTATAAAAGCTTTAACTTGGGTATTATCTGTTCTAACAATAAATTTTACTTGGTAATAAATGATAATGGAATCTCTTTATTCCCATTTTAACCGCTAATAATTCTTTCTCATTAATATGATAATTCTTTTCATTTGGTTTCTACGTTCCTCCACCATATCCACATATTAATGGTTTTTCTTTGTCAATATCATCTTTTTCATATGCTATAAGAATTTGCTCCCATCCTATATCACTAGCATCCGTATACAATTCTAGCTGATCATGTTCAATTGGTATTCTATGTTTAGGCAAATTTCTTAATTTTTCTTTAATAGTGTTAACCGCTTTATTGTGTTCTTTTTTCCCATTCAAACGTTTTATTTTTCTTAATTAATTCTTGTAAGGGTTTTCGTAATAATGGTAAATCTTTTATATAGTCGATGCATAATTTACTATTTCTAGGAAGCTGTTGTACTTCTTTTTTATTTTGTAATTGGGTTTCGAAAGTTTTTATTTTTGTTACTATATGTCCTTGTAATTGTAGTCCTTCTTTATCTATAATATACCCTAGATATTCTATTTTATTTTTAAAAATTTCGGACTTCTTTTCGGATAATAATATTCCGTGTTGTTTTATAATATTTACAAATTTCTCTAGGTGTTTGATATGGTCTTCTAAGGTGTCACTATATATTAATATACCATCTACATATATTAAGCGAAATCTGTTAATTTTACGAATACTTGATCCATTCTTTTTGAAATATTTGTGGTGCATTTTTAATCCAAAAGGTAATACGTTCCATTCATAGTGTCCTTGAGGGGCACTAAAAGTCATAATGATTTTGATTCATTTGTTAATTTTATCTGTCAAAATCCACTTTTACAATCAAATTTACTAAACCATTTTATTTCCTAATCTATTAATAAGATTCTTTTATATGGTAAGAAATATCCATTAAATATGGTCTTTTTATTTAATTCTCTGTAATATATTATCATTCTAGTTTTTCCTCGTTTTTGTTCACTATGTTTTCGTACTAAGAAAATTTGGACTACTATGAGGACTTTTACTTTCTTGTATTATTTTCATATCTAGTAATTCATTTATTTGATTTTCAAATTCTTTTTGATTTGTTGGACTATATCTAATAGGTTTAGTTCGACTATATTATTTGGGTTTATTAATTTTATTTCAGCATATATTTTTTCCTTATCCCATAATTGTATGGGGTTTTCCCCAAAGTTTGGTTTTAACATAATAAGGTACTTTTCTTTTAACATTTCTAAATTATTATTTCTTTCTTATTAGATTATTTATTCTTAATGTTTTTATGGGCAATATTCTATTATCCACTTATTACATGATGTTTGTAAGCTTAAAGTAGTTTTATTTATTACTTGTGTTTTAAAGAAATCTAGGAAATTATTTCCTAATAATATGGGTTATCTCATATTATTCTCTTGGTATATTATTGGTAATTTAAATATTGTTTTATTCAATATATATATATATAGCTACCATCTAATTATGTTTATTCTGAGCTATCATTTGATTCTTCATTAATGAAATCAATATTTTCTAGTTCACTTTACATTTGTTTGGCTTATATAAAATTCTTCGCATTCATACCAATTTATTGTATCTTCTCTTATTCTTTCTAGATTCATTATAAATTGTGTTGTATTTAGGTATTTTACTCATTTTTCTTTTAGTTTCGGACATTTGTTAACATAATATCATTTTTCATTGCAATTCCAACATTTACATTTACTTAATTTTTCTTTTAAAGGTTTTATATTTTCTCTTTTTCTAAACTTTTTTTTATGTTTAAATCTTCTTCTACTTGCTCGTGTGTTTTTGTACTTTTTAAATCTTTTCTTCTTATATTTATTATAGTATGGATTATAATTATTATATTTTCTCCCTTTGTCATTATATCTCTTATTCTTTTGATTATATCTTCTTTTATGCCTCTTGTATTTCTTATCATTACATCCAAATATTAATCTTTTTCCGTGAAACCACATACTTCTCTTAGTCTCAATTTCCTATCTTTTATAACCTTTTCTTTGTAGTCTATATTCTTCACATTTTCTCATAAGATATCCTCTTAATACTCTTATTCGTTCTCCTAATGTGTTTTCTCGAGGTTCTAATTTATTATATTCTTTTGTTATTTGGTATTTTATGGTTTTGGTAAATGATCATAATATAATTGTTGGTATATTAAACCTTCTTCCGGTAAGAATCAAGCTTCATAAAAGAATTTAGTAAAACTTATGGTATATTCTGGTACTTTATTAATGTTACAACATTTCATATTATTTAGATTCATTATTATTTCCATTTTTCTTTCCACTAATACTTGGTCTCTAGCTACTATCCATTGTTCTCCTAAATATTCTCTTTTTAATATCATATCAAATATTTGTAGCATAGATTTCCAATCTCGTGCATTTCTCATTACTTCGATTTTTAATTGATAAGCTATTGATTCTATCCAAAATGCTACTTTTTCTATTAGAGTTTTAGATATTTAGTCATAGACGATTTCAAAAATTAGTATGTTTAGAGTTCATTAAGGCTATATAAGTTCCAAGATTCCAATCTGTTATTCTTCTATTAATTTCTTGTTCATCGTATACATTATCTAAATCTAGGAAGTATCCATTAAGATTAACTCCTTATGACATTGATCCTATAAATTCTTTAAATTTCTGCATGATGTCCTACGGGTATGTGTTTAGGTAATTAAGTATTTTTCTTTGTTATAATTTTTAGATTCGGTCCGATATTTCTTCTTAAGGATAGTTGTTTATATCTTTATTTACTATTTCATCAGTCTCCATTTCTCGTTTCTATAGTTTCTTGTTTTATTTCTTCATCTATATCGCTTCTGGTTCTTCTTCTATTATCGCACTTACATTTTTCAATTTTCCTAAAGCTTCCATTATTTGATTATTTTCTTCTATTATATCCGAGTTACTAGTATTTTCTATTTCTTCTATATAATTTATTATTTTCTCTTTAGCTTCAAGTTTCTTCTATCGTGTCACTAATATTTTTAATGCTTAAACTATCATCTCGATTCTTCTTCACTAGTGCTATTTTTGGTGACAGATCCGGCGCCTTAAAATCAAAACTACCAATTTGATAAAGAGTTTCAATAGCAGTTTGAGGAATATTCCAATTTGAATAATTATCAGTCCATATGAATTTCCTTTGATCAGACGATACCGTATGTATCCATACCGCTACTTCTTGAAAATAGACTTCTTAATTTAGACGTCATAAATCTTGAGCAAAATTAATAAGATGTCATTAATGTGTAGATACAACGGGAACACCAGGACCACCTTCACTCAACGGTGACCAACGGATTTTCACCGGCTTACCAACGCCTTCCACCACACAAGAACTAATTCTTATAAATTTTGATTAGTATAATGATACCTAAGAAAAGAAATTTTCTTTTCTAAAAGTTACAATATGAATGGCTCGATACTGTAACGGTACCTGTGTTATGCATATGATGGATAAAGGATAAATGCACAAAATTGTATGAATGCAGATTACAAACTTGAAATACAAGAATATAAAATACAAGTCGAACGGTACTCGAGTTATGCATATGATGGATAAAGGATAAATGCACAAAATTGTATGAATGCAGATTACAAACTTGAAATACAAGAATATGAAATACAAGTAAATATCTTACTTGAATTGAATACGACTTTGAATCGAACTTGAAATGAAAGATAAATTGAAAAGGTGTCTAAGAAGACTTGAGAGAATATGAGAATGTTTGGTTTCTTCGAATATTGTGGCTTTATCGCTCTAATTCGAATGGCAATGACCGAATGCTCAAAATGAGGAAGTCTTGAATGAATTTATAGACGCCGAAAACTTGCATCTCCATGTGAATCAATTTCATTTGCTTTAATTCGAATTTCATTTCCGTGAACGTGGTTGGTTTCGTCACCATCCACGACTTTTGAACTTTGGCGTGTAGAGCGTCGCCGACCGTGATTGTTGGGATTGGTCCCACGGCGGCTGCCGAAAGTTGAGTAGAGGTGCCCGTCACTTTGTTTTGTCGGCCGATACTTGAAATGTGGAATCCAATGTCTTGAATGCCGATATTAGAATACGCACTTCACCGGAAGCTTCGATTCAATAATATCAATTTTGATGTGCTTGGAAAAAGACAATTTAAGAGAGAAAATTTTTTCATTTTTTCTTTTAAATGCCATTTTTATTTTTTCGGCTTTTGAATTTTTCTAATTTTTTCTTCACTGTTTATTATTCTTTTCGTACCGTTGTTTATTCTTTTTCTTTTGTGGCCGTATATTATTTTTTTTGCGGCTCTTTTTCATTCTTTTGAGACCGTATATTATTCTTTTGCGGTCTTTCTTTTCTTTTTCTTTTGAATTGAAAACCAAAGGTAGTCGAGAAATCGAAGGGATCCGAGCACAAGGACCACCAAAGACATCCGAGCTTGAATCGGAATGAACTTCATCGGAGGATGAAGCTTTCTTTGCCTTGATGAATTGAAGATATTCTTTCGCCATATTAGGATTGTCTTCTAATAGCTCGAACATTTTGATCTGTTTTTTGAGAGAGCGGAGGAGCTTCGTCGCCGAAAGATTTTACCTCCTTTGACTTACTCTTTCTTCTCGGTGCCGGAAGATCCAGGGATAATTGAATATTCTTAGAAGGGTGTTCCCATTTGGGTTTCTCACCCGTGGTTAAGAACATTTGGACAACGAAGGGTTGCAAGATTTCGTAGAGTATCCATGCCACCACTTGATCTTGAATTCTCCGATTATTGAAATAGGATAGGGTTCGAGAAGAACTCGTTGAAAAGCGAAACTCCAAAGAGAGGATCCATGGTACTTTGAATTCGGAATAGAATTGGACTTCCTTCCGAAAGCGATCTCCGTGAGCCTTTTGAGTATAAAAGGCTAAGGCGTCTTGAATTTCTTTTGGAAGTATATTGGGTAGAGGACCAAATTGTATCCACCATTCAAGGAACCAGATAGGGAAAACCGCTTTGGTGAAGTCAAAATGGAACGTAAAAAACCATGAATGGTCAAATGGCCGAAAGAAGAAGGTTTTGAACCAAGCTTTTTGTAATCAGTGGTAAGTGAATCCTTTAGGGTTGAAGGGTTTTGAAAAGCTTTTCTCAATAAGAGGAAATCCTCAGATCTAAGGACTTTTCTAATAATGCATTTTGAGAAGGAGACTCTGTCGTGGTTCTTTGGGTCCATGGTGTGGATAATTTCGATAGATTGAGTATCAACGAGAATGAATTCATAGAAGTTTTGAGTTTTGAATGGATTATCGAGAATACCAATGGCATCCCTGGGAAAGTATCTTGAGATGATATCTTTGAGTGTATTGAGATCGGGAGGGCTGGTAAACCTAGTCAAAGTAATATGCTCTGGAAAGGGCTTGACCGAGATATGAATGTCTTGATGGGATGAGTTTATGAAAATTAGAACCTACCGGCTCGAGATTTTGAAGGAGTAGGAGGAGCCGGGGCTCTGAGTAACATGTTTGAATAAAGAGGGGATGAATTAGTTTGGAATTGGCTAGGATTGATGATAGCCTTTGAATAATGTTCAGAGTCTGTGCCCTTGGACTACTCATTTTTCGCAAGAATTCACGAGTTAGGAAATCAGGTAATGAATTATTTTTACCTTTGATATATTCAATATCAAAGTCAAAGCTTGAGAGGATGGCTTGCCATCGTGCAAAAATTTGTTTTGAAACAATATTTTTCACATCCTTTGTAAAACCTCTTTTGCCGACTTGCGATCAATTCTTAAAAGAAATTTTCTATTGAAAATATCATCTTGGAATTTTGAAATACAAAGAACAATTGAAAGAATTTCTTTTTAATAGTAGAGTAGTTCAATTGAGGACCGTCCGGATGCGAGAATGAAACCTAACAAGTTGTTCTTTTGATGCATGAGATGCATGAGATGCATGAGTAGTAATTCTTTGTTTAGATACCACCATAACCAATGTAGAGGCATCGGTTTCGATGATCATGAAAGCATCGGGTTTAGGAATACCAAGACAAGGAAGAGACTTAACTTGACTCTTAATATTTATAACAATATTAGTATGAATAGAACTCCATAGAGGAGGATCTTTTTGAAGTCTTTGAAACAAGGGTTTGCAAATAATGCGAAGATTTGGAAAGAAATCGAGATGTAGTTGAGGCACCCCAAAAATCTTTGTAATTGATTCTTGTCTTTGATTTCATTAGGAAATTTATCGGCAAATTCTATTGCACGAGCAATGGGCTTGATAGTTCCTTTATGAATATCATGGCCAAGAAACCTAATCTTCGTTTGAAACAATTTGATTTTCGGGCGAAATGGCTAAACCATTTTTCTTAATAACTTGTAAAAATGTTAAGATGTTTGAAATGCTGATCGATTTCTTTTGAAAAAATAAGAACATCGTCAATGTAAACAATTGAAAAATCAGAATAATTATTGAATATATCATTCATAATATTTTGAAATTCGGAAGGAGCATTCTTAAGACCAAAAGGCATGACATTCCATTCGTAATGGCCAAACGGAACGGGTGAAAGCAGCTTTTTGTATTTGTCCTCCTCATTGATTTGAATCAGCCGAAGCCGGATTTAAAATCGAATTTGGAGAAAACTTTTGCTTTGTGAAGCCTATTAATGAGATCTCTTTTGTTTGGAATAGGATAGCGAATCCATTCAAGGACTTCATTAAGCGGTTTGTAATTGATGACGAGCCTTGGAACACCACATTCTTTTCGGCTTGATTGTTGACGTAGAAGGCCGCACAACTCCAAGGGGATTTAGAGGGCCTAATTAATCTTTTGCGGGGAGAGAATTAATTTCCTCTTTACAAGTCTTGAGAAGATCATGATTCATTTGAATAGGGCGAGCCTTAGTAGGAATATTTTTCTCGGAAAAATCTTTGCTATAAGGAAGGGAAACAATATGTTTCTTTTCTTTCCCGAGAAAGCATTGGGAAGATCCGAACATACTTCTTTTTCAAGTGAATTTTTGAAATTAGAAATTTTAATTTGAAGATCTCTGTCATTAAGGCTTTCCTCGATCTTTAAATAAGGAATTTCTTCTGAAGAGATTGAATGTGGAATTGCTTCCTAGAAATAGAATTGATTTGAGAAATCAGATGCTCTTGCAATAAAGAGATTTCTCTTTGCTTAATGGGGTTTAAAAAATTAAAGGAAATTGAATTACCCATAATGGTGGTAGTAATACCAATCCTGTCAACGACAAAAGGGTAAATAGTAGTAAGGAAAGGAGTTCCAAGAATAGCATCTTGGCTAAGATTTTTGACTAAAATAAAAGGAGTTTTGAAAGTTAACCTTGGTTACAAATATAAGCATTTGAAAGTTTGTACTTTATATGAAGAGGTGTTGCATTAGCGGCAACAAGTTTCTCATTAGTCTTCTCGTAGTATTTAGAAGGAATAAGACCTTCCCTAATACAATTTTGATCAAAGCACCGTACATCAAGAAGACAAGAGACATTTATTTTGAAATCATCAACAACCAAAGTAATAATGGTATACCACTTTTGAAAGGAGATTCTATCAATAGCATGAATAGAATCCTCATTTCTTGTGGAAGTTTCGAGAATATCGAATGATTTTGAGAAGAGAAATACGAGCTTCAAGCTCTAAATCTTTTGAAAAGAGTACTAACTTCCTTTTTGAGATGGCCGACTTCTTTTTTGAGAAAATTAACCTCCTTTGGAGATCGGAGGTGTCGGCCGAAGTTTTGTAAAATGAGGGATTAGGAGTTTTGTCAAAAAGCTTTGAAATGCTAAAGGGTTCTAATTCAAGAATATATTTATTCTTTTTGGGACTTTCGTCCTTAAGAATTAGATCTCTTAGGCGTATCAAATATTTTTGACGATCATCATGATCGGGAATCTTTTCAATAAGATCAAAAGGAGTTCTTGTTCGCTTTATTATTAGTAATAACATTAATGGTGAGAGGACAAAAACCACCGGGCAATCATCATCCTCTTGAGAATCCTCTTGAGAATTACTTCCGAGGATTTCATTAATATTATTAATGTCTTGAGAATCGAGAATGTTCGTCTCTGGTTCATCATCGGAGGTTTCCTTATTAGTGAGAAGAAGTGCTGAAATTTTATCGCGAAGATCTTTGTCTTCATGAAAAATTTCATCCATCTTCTTTTGAGAGGACAAGTATCAGCTTTGTGTCCAAGCTTTTGACATTTAAAACATCTTGGCTGAAACTCGTTAAACCTTCTTAAAAGGTTTCTTTTTATGAAACTTTTGAGAATCATTAGGAGAAGAATTTTTGAAAATTTTCCCTTTGAAAAGCGTTTGGCTTTCTTTTTAAGTTTAGAGGAAGGAGCTTGAGCCTTTTGAAGACCAAAGGCCTCACGAGAAGGTTCCAACTTCTTTTCTAAACGTACTCTTTCGTAACCGTACTTGAGACTGAATCTTTAGTTCCGAGCAGAGAAAGACCTTCCTTTTTAATGAAAGCAAAGTTGGCCATAAGTAATAGTTTCAAAATTAATCTCGAGAGAGACCGGTAGCCTCTTTGAGTTTTTGATGAATCCTTTATTTGAAAAGTTTTGGAAGACCGATGAATCATTCCTTCCAAAGGAAGCATTGCAATCAGTTCTTTTTAAAACATGAGTTAGAAAAACATCTTTGTACCAACGATAGTGAGAAAGAGTTGGACATCGAAGGCTTGAAAGAACAATTTGAGTAGAATCTAATTCTTCTTTTGGATTACCAATGAAATACATACCAATAGTAATAATTAGGAAATCACAGGCATCATTTTTACAGAGGTGACGCCATTTTCATCTTCAAAGGTGGAAACGTGATCGAGAATGGCTTTCTTGCTTTCTAGATCAAGGGAATGATCCCACCAGTTTTGAGTTGACATTAAAACTGAAACAAGTAATGCAACATTTTCTTGATCTGGTTTTGAACTTTGTAAGCGGCGAGCCATGCCCATCTCTTGAAGTGTATTGAGTATTTCGTACTCGAGACTTTCCATCGATATTCCAGGTATAGATGGAAGTACCGTCGTATTGAGCACCATTTTTGAAGCTGGACCTTTCTTGAACCCGATGTCGGGAGGGGTATACTTGTTGTTATAGAAAGGCTTCGTTCGAGGTTTGAAATTAATTCTATTAATTTTCGGGTTGTCGTCAAGACAATTAATATTTTTGGTTCGAAGCGGAGGCTTCATTATTGATTCGCCGGGTAATCTTTTCAATGAGATTGAAAGACGAAGGGAGTTTACCTTCGATTTTATCCGGAAGGCTCCTCGGAGCAAAATGAGGAGTAGAAGTAGTATTTGGAAAACTTGAAACAACATTTTTGGAATCCATTTTAACAGAAAGACTATCTACTGCTCGGCGATAGTATGAAGAATTTGATTTGAAAAATTATTTTGTTCATGAAGTTTTCTCGATGTCACTCATCTTGGGTGCATCATCACCTTCACGGCCTACTGCGAATGGAGTTGCAACAACTTCCCCACTAGAGATAGGTATCTTGATATTTGCCAAAGGCGGATGAATAGAAGTAACAGAGGAACCGGAAACAAGATTCTATTTTTGTAAAGACTAGTTTGAACATTTATTTGACTAAGAGAGTAGACATCTTCTTCGATGTCATTGAGTGCAATAAAGTGAAAACCCGATTGAGAATAGGAATATTGTCCGGAATTTGTGAAGACCAATAATCCATTCCTCATAAAGCTTATTACGACATTTTTCATCTAACTTTAAAAACCAGCTTTTGCGATGCTCATCCTCGGGATCATTGAATTCTTTTTCAAGATATTTGAAATCAATTTGAAATTCTTTTCGATCATATTAACATGATCCATTTGAGAAAAAGTTGGTGAACCGATATGAGATGGTTCGCCTATGAAATCGGAATGATAACTCGTACTTGGAATAGGGAATTTGAAATCAACTTTGACATTTGAAAATCGGGTCTAGATCCTTCGAAAAGGAGGCTTTGGAAAAGACTTCTTGAATACGGGTTTTCAGAAAACGGAAGGAATTAAAACGAAGGAGAACTCTACCTCGAGTCTTCTTCAATCTCGAGAATTTCTCGCTTTTCAATTCCTCTTGGTATTTGAGGAGTGGTAATCTTGAATTCATTGGGAATGGTTATTTCATTCCATTTGAGTCTTTAGGGACAAACACGCAGAGTTATCCGCCTTCAATTTGAAGTAAAACAGCTTTCATCTTTAGCCGAAGGCGTAAGGATGAATTTTGGATTGAGTTGAGAAGACATAACACGAAAATGAATGCGGTAAATAATTGCAAAATTTTTACAAAGGTATTTGAACTCATCACCTTGAATATGCATGTCTAATATGAGTGCATCATGAATAAGAGGATCGATCAAGATCAACGAGTAATTAGGAGCACAGGTTGAAATAAATAGGACCATTGCAAATATTAGTTTGAATCATAGCAAGTAGAGAAGTTTTGTATCTTTTGAGGCGATTGTCTCGCAAAGCAAGATAAACAGTGCATCAACACCAATATGAACCAAAGGTTTGATAGCAACTTGAATTAAACCAAAATGGATATATCTATATCCTTTTTCAAGATTTTTGATAGAAACATTTGAAAGTAAAGAGTATGAATATTCCTATGACTCGATAATTATTCAAATTGGAATATTCCTATGATGATAATTATTCAAATTGGAATATTCCTCAAATCAAGTTATTGAAACTCTTTATCAAATTAGAAGGGTGTTCCCATTTGGAATATTCCTATGACTGATAATTATTCAAATTGGAATATTCCTCAAACTGCTATTGAAACTCTTTATCAAATTGGTAGTTTTGATTTTAAGATCGCCAGACTGTCAAAATCCATGAAGAAACTGCTTTGCTTAACGAAGAGTTTCATTCATACTCTTTACTTTCAAATGTTTCTATCAAAAAAATCTTGAAAAAGGATATAGATATATCCATTTTGGTTTAATTCAAGTTGCTATCAAACCTTTGGTTCATATTGGTGTTGATGCACCTGCTTTATCTTGCTTTGCGAGACAATCGCCTCAAAAGATACAAAACTTCTCTACTTGCTATGATTCAAACTAATATTTGCAATGGTCCTATTTATTTCAACCGTGCTCCTAATTACTCTGTTGATCTTACTCGATCCTCTTATTCATGATGCACTCATATTAGACATGCATATTCAAGGTGATGAGTTCAAATACCTTTGTAAAAATTTTGCAATTATTTACCGCATTCATTTTCGTGTTATGTCTTCTCAACTCAATCCAAAATTCATCCTTACGCCTTCAAGCTAAAGATGAAACTGCTTTACTTCAAATTGAGGCAGATAACTCGCCGTGTTTGTCCCTAAAAGACTCAAATGGAATGAAATAACCATTCCCAATGAATTCACGATTACCACTCCTCAAATACCAAGAGGAATTGAAAACGAGAAATTTCGAGATTGAAGAAGACTGCGAGGGTAGAGTTCTCCTTCGCTTTTAATTCCTTCCGCTTTCCCGAAAACCCCGTATTCAAGAAGTCTTTTCCAAAGCCTCCTTTTCGAAGGATCTAGACCCGATTTTTCAAATGTCAAAGTTGATTTCAAATTCCCTATTCCAAGTACGAGTTATCATTCCGATTTCATAGACGAACCATCTCATATCGGTTCACCAACTTTTTCTCAAATGGATCATGTTAATATGATCGAAAAGAATTTCAAATTGATTTCAAATATCTTGAAAAAGAATTCAATGATCCCGAGGATGAGGATCGTAAAACTGGTTTTTAAAGTTAGATGAAAAATGTCGTAATAAGCTTTATGAGGAATGGATTATTGGTCTTCACAAATTCCGGACAATATTCCTATTCTCAATCGGGTTTTCAGCTTATTGCAGACTCAATGACATCGAAGAAGATGTCTACTCTCTTAGACAAATAAATGTTCAAACTAGTCTTTACAAAAATGGAATCTTGTTTCCTGTTCCTCTATTACTTCTATTCATCCGCCTTTGGCAAATATCAAGATACCTATCTCTAGTGGGGAAGTTGTTGCAACTCCATTCAGAGTAGGTCATGAAGGTGATGATGCACCCAAGATGAGTGACATCGTAAAACTTCATGAACAAAATAATTTTTCAAATCAAATTCTTCATACTATCGTCGAACAGTAGATAGTCTTTCTCGTTAAAATGGATTCCAAAAATGTTGTTTCAAGTTTTCCAAATACTACTTCTACTCCTCATTTTGCTCCGAGGAGCCTTCCGACAAAATCAAGGTAAACTCCCTTCGTCTTTCAATCTCATTGAAAAGATTACCTCGCGAATCAATAATGAAGCCTCCGCTTCGGAACCAAAAATATTAATTGTCTTGACGACGACAACCCGTAAATTAATAGAATTAATTTCAAACCTCGGAACGAAGCCTTTCTATAACAATGTATATCCCTCCCGACATCGGGTTCGAAGAAAGGTCCAGCCTTCAAAAATGGTGCTCAATACGACGGTACTTCCATCTATACCGAATATCGATGGAAAGTCTCGAGTACGAAATACTCAATACACTTCAAGAGATGGGCATGGCTCGGCTGCCTACAAAGTTCAAAACCGCATCGAAGAAAATGATGTTGCATTACTTGTTTCGTGTTTTAGTGGTCAACTCAAAACCGGTGGGATCATTCCTTGATCTAGAAAGCAAGAAAGCCATTCTCGATCACGTTTCCACCTTTGAAGATGAAAACGGCGTCACCTCCGTAAAAATGATGCCTCGTGATTTCCTAATTATTACTATTGGTATGTATTTCATTGGTAATCCAAAAGAAGAATTAGATTCTACTCAAATTGTTCTTTCAAACCTTCGATGTCCAACTCTTTCGACTATCGTTGGTACAAAGATGTTTTTCTAACTCATGTTTTAAAAGAATCGATTGCAATGCTTCCTTTTGGAAGGAAAGATTCATCGTTGGTCTTCCAAAACTTTTCAAATAAAGGATTCATCAAAACTCAAAGAGGCTACCGGTCTCTCCGAGATTAATTTTGAAACTATTACTTATGGCCAACTTTGCTTTCATTAAAAAGGAAGGACTTTCTCTCTGCTCGTAACTAAAGATTCACCCAAGTACGGTTCTCAAAAGAGTACGTTTAGAAAAGAAGTTGGAACCTTCTCGTGAGGCCTTTGGTCTTCAAAAGGCTCAAGCTCCTTCCTCTAAACTTAAAAAGAAAGCCAAACGCTTTTTCAAAGGGAAAATTTTCAAAAATTCTTCTCCTAATGATTCTCAAAAGTTTCATAAAAAGAAACCTTTTAAGAGGTTTAACGAGTTTCACCAAGATGTTTTAAATGTCAAAAGCTTGGACACAAAGCCGATACTTGTCCTCTCAAAAGAAGATTGATGAAATTTTTCATGAAGACAAAGATCTTCGCGATAAAATTTCAGCACTTCTTCTCACTAATAAGGAAACCTCGATGATGAACCAGAGACGTAACATTCCGATTCTCAAGACATTAATAATATTAATGAAATCCTCTAAGTAATTCTCAAGAGGATTCTCAAGAGGATGATGATTGCCCTGGTGGTTTTTGTCCTCTCACCATTAATGTTATTACTAATAATAAAACTGAACAAGAACTCCTTTTGATCTTATTGAAAAGATTCCCGATCATGATGATCGCCAAAAATATTTGATACGCCTAAGAGATCTAATTCTTAAGGACGAAAGTCCCAAAAAGAATAAAAATATTCTTGAATTAGAACCCTTTAGCATTTCAAAGCTTTTGACAAAACTCCTAATCCCTTATTTTACAAAACTTCGGTTGACACCTCCGATCTCCAAAGGGAGGTTAATTTTCTCAAAAGAGAAGTCAGCCATCTCAAAAAGGAAGTTAGTACTCTTTTTACAAAAGATTTAGAGCTTGAAGCTCATATTTCTCTTCTCAAAAATCATTCTAATATTCTCGAAACTTCCACAAGAAATGAGGATTCTATTCATGCTATTGATAGAATCTCCTTTCAAAAGTGGTATACCATTATTACTTTGGTTGTTGATGATTTCAAAATAAATGTCTCTTGTCTTCTTGACAGCGGTGCTGATCAAAATTGTATTAGGGAAGGTCTTATTCCTTCTAAATACTACGAGAAGACTAATGAGAAACTTGTTGTCGCTAATGCAACACCTCTTCATATAAAGTACAAACTTTCAAATGCTTATATTTGTAACCAAGGTTATCAAGCTTTCAATACTCCTTTTATTTTAGTCAAAAATCTTAGCCAAGATGCTATTCTTGGAACTCCTTTCCTTACTACTATTTACCCTTTTGTCGTTGACAGGATTGATATTACTACCACCATTATGGGTAATTCAATTTCCTTTAATTTTTTAAACCCCATTAAGCAAAGAGAAATCTCTTTATTGCAAGATCATCTCGATTTCTCAAATCAATTCTATTTCTAGGAAGCAATTCCACATTCAATCTCTTCAGAAGAAATTCCTTATTTAAAGATCGAGGAAAGCCTTAATGACAGAGATCTTCAAATTAAAATTTCTAATTTCAAAAATTCACTTGAAAAAGAAGTATGTTCGGATCTTCCCAATGCTTTCTCGGGAAAGAAAGAAACATATTGTTTCCTTCCTTATAGCAAAGATTTTTCCGAGAAAAATATTCCTACCGTTAGACCAAGATTGTTTTGATGAGTTAAAAGACTGCTCCATATGAGCAGACTCATGATAAAGAACTCAAGACTAAGTCCTAGTACGAAGCCGATCGACTAGGTCAAGATTAGTTCAAGTCACCGAGACGAGGAATGACAAGTCATCCGGAGACAACCTCAATCCTAATCATCTGCAGTGAGACAAGTATAAAGAGCTCGACGAGGTCAAGATAAGCCGAGTAGAATAAGAAAGGCTAATCTTCACCAAGTCATGAGACGAGTAGGAAGAATCACCGAGGTCTTAAGCGGTTTTCAAGATTAAGTTTGTTAGCAGTTTCAAGTTTGTTAGAACTAACTAACAAACTAACCGACTTTCCAGACTTATATATAGGTCTAGGTTTTTCATTTTTCATATAGAACACTTATGCATATTAAATTTTCATTCGATTCACTACTCGATTTCAATCACAATCTTTTCACAAGTATTTCTAGTGAGTTTCCAAAAGTTCTAAGTGTTTTTAGAACACTTTTCTCGTAATCTTCAAAATCCGATACACACCGTAATAGTTAGATTTCTAGAAGAAGAGTTTAGGAGATTGAAGATTTGAAGAATTGTACAAGTTGTAAGTTGTAAGTCGGAAGTGAGAAAGTAAGCAAGAAGCAGAGTCCCTTCTTCAAATTGAAGAAGGAGAGTGGATGTAGGATTATTAAAATCAACCACTATAAATCCCGGTGTTATTTCTTGCTTTCTTTAAGTTTCGTTTGATTTACAATTGTGTTACATCAAGATTAAAGTTCGAGAATCTTAACTAAAATCGAATATCAATCTTGCTTTTGATCTTATAAGAAGTTGAGAATTCAATCATAATCCGCTGCTTAATCTGATATTTTGAATTGGTTTTGAAAGATTTGAAAATCTACAAAATCTATTCAAACCCCCTTTCTAGATTTTGTTCTAGAAAGCTTACTCAAGGTTTTCATCAACTCAACTTTCCGGGACCAACAAGTGGTATCGAGCGGTGTTAAGTTGTTACGATATTGATTTTAGGTCTTGAACAAGATTCTGGAATTATCTTGATTTTCTTCATTTTCTTTCATTCCTAACGTGCTACTAATAAGCTTTTGTGGAGTATTTTGTCTTTGTTTCATCATGTCATCGTAAAAGTAATAAGTCTAGGAATCTTCCTGAATTTTCCATTGAAGAGTATGATTATTGGAAATTTAGGATGGAAAATCATCTAAAAGCCATTCATGATAGAATGGAAGAGGTTCTTGAGGAAGGCCCTATAAAGTTTTTCCATGGAGGCACCAAAGACTGGAGCAGTAGACAATGAATCAAGAACTAGGCAAGAAAAGAAGAGTTACGAATTGACTAATGATTAAAGGAAGGTCCACAATCTTGACCAAGTAGCTAGAACAGAAATCATTGAGACTACGAGTAAAGATTGGATAGAGAAGGTTAAGAGATGTAAAATGTACCCAAAGAAATGTGGCAAACCTTAGCTAATGTTTGTGAAGGATCCGATCAAGTTAAGGAGAACAAGCTACAATCAAGATTGCATACATTTGAAACATTCAAGATGAAAGAAAATGAGTCTGTGGATCGGTTTGATGTTAGGTTGACCAATCTTCTCAACAAAGCGGCTGACCTTGGAAAGAATTATTCAGAGAAGGAGATTAATAACAAGATTCCGAGATCATTAACCAAGAGATGGAGGGAAAAATCCAATATCCTTAAAGCAACTCAAGATTTATCCTCTATTACTCACCATACTTTATTTTCTCATCTTAAAGCTTTAGAGTATGATATCCATATAGAAGATGAGGAAGATGAGATGGAGTCAAGCACCTCATCCAAGTCTGTTGCCTTTGTTAGTAAAGAAGACAAGGTGTCAACAGAGTCTGTAGGAGCCGATCTATCTTTGAAAGAGCGAGATGGCTTTACTTACAAAAAGGTATGATAAATTGAGAATGAAGTATAAGAGAAATAAATTGAGATTTGCAGGTAGAGATAGACAAAGATCCAGATCAGATAGGAAGGTTGTTAAATCTTCGATGATGACAAAAACAAGAGCCGAGACAAGAAGATACGAGATCACCCGTCGGAAGAAATACTTCAGTCCCAGATCAAATAGGAGTGACATTTGTTATACATGCAACAAGCCAGGACATTTCAGCTATGACTGTCCTCAATCGACTCCTAAAGAAAGGGAAGAAAAGAGGAAGAAAAGAGACAGAGATTTGCAGATCAAAGAGCTTTGTTGGTCAAGAAAAAGAGCCAAAGAAATCATCATCATCTTCATCATCCTCATCTGATTTTGGATCGATGACGAGATCTGTCTCATGGCTAATGAGGTAATCTATTATTCATCTTCGTATAATGATTCTTGTCGACCGCATCGATCATGACCAAACCGTTATTCATGAGTTATTGAGAGATTTAAAGACATCTTTAGCTGCTTATAAACAAATGAGACAGAGAATTTAGTTTTGAAGGATCGATTCAAATTCTAAATAAAGGCAAGGTGTGATAAACAGCTTTGAGACTGAGGAAACATTCAAGGGGGAATGTTTTCTACTGATCAAGCTAGTACATCACCTAAATTACTCCGAAAGGTTAGAAAATGAATCGAAAACTTTAAAAGATAAATTTGAAGTAGTCTCTGAAAATGAATTAATTAAGAAAGACAATGAGAAGCTTGTCTTCAAAATTAGTCACCTTAATAATTCACAATCAGTAATAGATCATATTTTTAATACCTCTCAAAATCTCATGATAAGACAGACTTGGTTATGATAGGAACAATAAATCGATGTTCAAAAACCTAGGAAATTTGTGAAAGCATCCGTTCAATCAAAGGATATTAAAATTGGTCCATGGAAACCAACTAGTCAAATAAGGACTACAACTTCCACGAAACCAAGAATTCACCAAGAATCCCTATCAGTACTAGAAGGAATCCAAGAACCAAAATAAGAAGATTTTCTTATTATAATTCTTTTGATGGAAGGAGCAAATGCTATCCTAGATTTCCTAAGTTTAGGAAAATTACCCAATCTGAATACAACAAGTTGTCATTTAAAAATGATATAATTGTAGACAGATTTGGTAGAAAATCCGAGTTTGATTTATCGATCTGCAGATGAGATGTTTATTTGGATTCCTAAAGTGATTCTTGACCTAAAAGGACCCAAGATCACTAGGGTACCTCAAAACTAATCTATTTTACAGGATTCACAGGGATCATCACTCAAGGAAGAGATCTTAGCTTCAATATGGTACATTGATAGTGGTCAGTTCACAACATATGACCCATAACAAGAAGTCGTTATCAAATTTTCAAAGCATTGATGGTCCAAGAGTTTTATTTGGTGATAATAATTGTGGTCGACTAAAGGTGTAGGTACTTTGATTATCAAGGATATTCAGGTATCTCGAGGTATATTTTGTTGAAGGTTTGAAACATAATCACATTCTGTTTCTGACTTTGTGATAAAGGTTTTCTTGTGAAATTTTCAAGAGATAAATGTGATATTTTGGATAATTCCTCGTATAAGGTACTATTAATCGGCTTCGACATGGTAATGTCTATGTGGCCAACTTTAATTTTTTTGATCAGGAATGTGGCCAACTTTAATAGTTGTTCCCAAGATACTTGTCTCGATGGCTAAGGGTGGAGAAGATATCACCGGCTATGGCATAAAAGGCTTAGTCATCTGAATTTCAAGACCCTTAGTAAGTCGGCTAAGAAGAACCTTGTCAAGGGATTACCTGAAAAACTTTTATCAACTGATCTTAAATGTGATGCTTGTCAAAAAGGTAAATGTTTAGACACTCATTTAAGAGTATTAACTCCTCCTCATCCGAAAGAGTGTTGCAACTCCTTCATCTCGGATCTGTTTGGACTCGTTACACCTCTCGCCAGTGGAAGGAAATATACTCTTGTTGTAGTAGATGACTTTTCTAGATACACTTGGGTTATATTTCTTTTCAAGAAAAATGAGACTATGAACAAGATTCCCGATCTCGCTCTGCATAAATTCGAGAATGAGAAGGGAGTTAATATTATTAAAATTAGGAGTGATAAGGGTACATAATTTTTAAATTCTTGTTTATCTAATTTCTTCAATGAGTATGGAATTATTCATGAGACATCTTCAGCAAGAACTCCTCAACAAAATGGAGTGGTTGAAAGAAGGAATAGAACTTTGAAGGAAGCGGCCGGGAGCATGTTGGTGAGTATAATACCCTGCATAGGTTTTGGGGCGAAGCTATCAACACACCTTTTGCTATACCCGTACAGTGTTTAGTTGTCAAAGACAAGGGTAAGACTCCTTATGAGATTTGGAAGGGTAAGATTCCAAGGATCTCATACTTCAAAGCTTTTAGTTGTAAGTGTTTCATCCATAACAATGGGAAATCTAAGTTAAGAACTTTTGATGCTAAAGCGGTGATGGAATATTCTTGGGATATTCTAATACTTCAAAGGCATTTAGAGTTTTTAACAAGACAACCCTTTGTGTGGAGGAAACTCCTCATGTTGTCTTTGATGAGTTGTATTCCTTCTCGGATAAAGTGAATCAAATTTGAAAAACTAGATAAAATTGAATTATCCAAGACTAAACATAGAACTGTCTATCTACCTAGTCTTGATTCGTAATCGATGAAGAAGAATCCCCATCCGATAATCGAAGACAACTTCGATCGCACTCCTTCGATCGACACCTTTGACATCACCGATCGGCAAGGGTTAGCCGATGAAGGGGGAACGTCACCGAGGTCGAGTCGGATGAGTTGCCGATCGAGACTCAAGATGAGGATCCTTCTCCTCATATAGGCAAAAGGATGAGAAGCTATCATCCATCCGATCGCATTATAGGAGACCCATCTAGTAGTGTGCGTAACACGAATGATGCTAGACTGCGAAAGTCTTTTCGCTTGTTATGTGTCGCTTCTTGAACCCAAGTCTATTGAGGAAGCATTATCAGTACTCCAAATTGGATAACGGCCATGCAGGAAGAATCGCATCACTTGAAAGGCAAAATGTATGGGATCTAGTGGAAAGACCCTTACACGTAAAGATTATAGGCACCAAATGGGTGTTTAAAAATAAAGCAGATGAGAACAATATTATTGTTCGAAATAAGGCAAGATTGGTTGCACAAGGTTATTCATACCGAGGGAATAGACTATGATGAAACCTATGCTCCATTGCCGATTAGAAGCAATAAGATTGTTCTTGGCATTTTCGCATATAAGTCTTTCAAAGTCTTTCAAATGGATGTTAAGTCTGCTTTTCTTAATGGTGTGTTACTTGAAGAGGTCTATGTAGAGCGGCCTCGGGTTTAAGATCAATAACAAGGTCTATAAACTCAACAAAGCTCTATATGGATCGAAACAAGCTCCCAGAGCTTGGTATGATACTCTATCCGATTTCTTGACATCAAATGGTTTCTCTAAAGGTAAGATTGATAGAACTTTATTTAGAAAGGAAGTAGATGGCAACATCTTACTAGTTCAAATTTATGTAGATGACATAATTCTTGGTTCACCTAATCTCGAAATTATGTGAAGAGTTTAGCATTCTCATGAAAAACAGGTTTGAAATGTCAATGATGGGAGAATTGACATACTTTCTAGGCTTACAAATTAAGCAGATGAGTAAGGGTATATTTATACATCAGTCTAAGTATGCTAAGGATCCGATTGAGAAATTTGGAATGACTACTAGCAGAGAAGTCAAAATACCTATGGCAACTAACTTCTCAATGGATTCAGATGAGCAGGGATACCCACCGATGCAACGAAGTATCGTGGACTGATTGGATCTCTTCTCTATCTCACCGCAAGTAGACCAGACATAGCCTTTGCGGTTGGGGTATGTGCAAGATTCCAGTCTAATCCCAAGAAAACTCATCTGGAGATCGCTAAGAAAATTCTTAGATATCTCAAAGGAACCTTGCAAGTAGGGTTATGGTACCCACTAATGACAACTTTGAGCTAACAGTTATTCAGATTCAGACTTTGGAGGATGTAAGATTGATAGAAAATCCACTTCGGAACTTGTCAATTCTTAGGCAACAAATTAATTTCTTGGTTATCTAAGAAACAGACATCTGTTGCCACCTCCACAATTGAAGCCGAATACATGGCACCGGAAGTTGTTGCTCTCAACTCCTCCGGATTAGTCAACAGCTTAGAGACTATAATATTCAAACATCGCTTGTTCCTATTTACTGTGATAGTAATAGTGCAATAGCAATGACTTACAATCCCTTTTACATTCTAGATGTAAGCATATAGATATTAGGCATCATTTCATTAGGGATCTTGTTGAAAAGAATGACATTAGAATTGAGAAAATTGCCACCGAATCACAAAAAGTGACATTCTTACAAAACCATTAGCTGAATCTAGGTTTAAAGAAATGTGTTTAGAATTAGGATTACTTGATGCATCTTTAGCTGGTTTCTAATTTGTGTGCATTTGTTTTCTTATTTCTTTTCCTTTCTTTAAATTAATGTCTAGAAAGAATTATCGACTAGATATGTGTCAAAGGGCAATCAGTGTAGATATCATTGATCTCCTCTTAGGAATCAAGAATCAAGGATTAGTCATATTGACCTTTATCTCGAATTGATAATTACTTGTCGACATTGAGTAAATCAGACATAAGGACACAATAGTCACCGATCTCCCGAAAAAACAGATGACTATTTACATCCTATCTCGATTTACCTTAAGCTTCGATGGTTTCTTTTGAGTTTATGTCTTTGCAGAACAGTCACGTATAACACTGTTTCATTCTTTTTATTCAAACTCCTTTATTCTACTTCTTTTGTTTCTTAATAATTTGTTTTAGAAAAGTAAATCGAGTCTGCTTTTGTTTAAACTTGGTTTGAAAATTGCTAAAAAGTTACATCTAAACTGTTGGTTTTCGTGATCAAACAGTTACTCTATCGATGATTTTCTAAAATCCATCTGCTTTTAAGTTGATCTCGTTTTTCAAACTCATCTGCTCGGAAACCTTTAGTTGAAGTAAGATACCACATGGTCGACGCCGTATACTTACTTCTCGAATAAAGTAACCTATATCGGTCAAATCAACAGTCTATAAAGTAACTATTTACGCATTCAAGGCGATTACAATTCACGCGCTGAATCCTAATCGTTTATCTTAGTTTTTAACCGTTGATTAATACTCGGTAAAAACTTTTTGAATAAATGGCTGAGATTAATTCATATTTTCAAAAATGGCGGTTTCTCTTTCCAATCTTCCCCTATAAATACATCTTCTTCTTCCCAAAATCTTTTCTTTCCATTCTCGGATAACTGCATATATTGTCAAACCCTTTTCAAATTCACAAAACCTTCAAATGGCATCCTCTTCAAAAACTACCAAAACTTATAAACCCAAATACATTTCCACAAATATTTCTCATTTCAAAATGAATGAGGAATATTTCAAAACCGTTTGAAAGCGGAAATGTATGTAGATTTCGAAACCACAAATGACCCAGCAATCCGCAGTAAATCCTTCGTCTTCTCGAAGCTTCACGACTCAGCAGGTTTTCTATCATCAAGTCTCTGCAAAGCAGTAATGCAGTTCATTTGGGTGCAGAATTTTTGGCGAGAATGGAGGACACTCAGAAGGATTTGATACTTCGCCGACGTAACGACACCGAGCTATTCTAGGGAGAATATTGCCAGGATTTTGATACGCCAATGGAGGGAGTTAATCCATTGACGTACAAAGAAGATGAGTGGGAAGAATCCTTTGATATGATGGCGAGGGTCACTTACAGGGGGACTCGCAGGATTTAAAGAAGAATCTGTGAGAAGGAGGTTTCGGTTGTTGATGACTGTGGGTTACTAAGGCGGTGTTGGGTGAGCAGAGCTCACATGATGGGTTAACCAAACCCAGATTGTGTGTGATGCGAGCCATCTTGGATGGAGTGCAAGTGAATTGGGTGGATTTGTTGATATTCAAGCTCGGGGAGGAGAAGAAGCGATTGACTTTCAAATCATCTCGCAGAGGGTCGGGTTCCTACTTCCACAGTTCTCTTCAATAAAATCACCGTTTTGATTGAAGGGTGAATAGGGAGGCCGACTGGAGAATAGGTACCAAAAAGTACTCCAAGGTAAGGGAATCCTCACAAAGGATGACAGGCTTGGAGGAAATCCAGACTGGATGATGAGTCCGATGCGGCCAGTGGCTCGAGGTCAAGTGGCCGTGAACAGAGGTTCAGTGGACCAGCAAACAACCAGTTGAGGTGGCCCCAGTGGAGGTCGAAACAGAGGGACAGAAGGAAGCAGCACTCGAGGTCGCACCTCAAGTACAATCAAACATGGCCGCGGTCCCAAGGATGTTTCGAGAGGAGGAAGAGGAGGTTGGTGAAAGCCACGGAGAAGAAGAAGGGGAAAGCTCGTCACGCTGCTCCCGCCAAGGTTGCCTCGCAGATGAAGAGGAGGAAGAGGAAGCAGAAATCCCTTGGTGAGGAGGCCAAGACGAGCAGCCCAGAGCTCAAGGATCCACCAAATCTGGTAGCTCCGAACAGCAGATAGAACTATCAACCCCGCTACCAGAGGAGGGCCTGGGCCTCTTCAGATTGCGGCCCGAGGTTGGTCACTGGAGGTTCCTCTCTCCCCAACCAAGGAAGCCGCTTCTTTCCCCGATTCCAGAGGCAGTACAAGTCTTTCCCCATCTCCTACCTTATCTCCCGTACTGCAATGAAGAAATGCCCCAGCTGGCATTTCGAGCCTCGTGCCTCACCAAGACCCACAAATCCAAATTGGCAATGAAGGAGTATCCTGTGCTTGTACTCCAGAGCCTCTTCAATGCCTCTACCTCCCTACACCCAAATTCAAACCCCACTTACGTAATCTACCCCATCCCCTTTATCCATTCCTTCTACACAACTTCAAACATCTCTCCCACCCCCATCTCGAACAAATACCTCTCCCTTCGGTCCAAACCTCTCCAATACCAATAATATCTTACTCCTCTCTTCCAACTATCCAAACTCAATCTATTCCTCTCCCATCTCCTCAACTAACAAATACTCTCCTCGTCGACTCCTCAACCGAGGATGAAGACACGATCTAAGCCCAACCACCGCCTTCTCCTCTATATTGTCCCTTGTCGAGAAGAAGGTCAATGCTACATTTCAAGAAAAATGGAAAGAAAAGACAAGGAGGATGGTCAAAGTCACATGTATACGATGCGATGCCAAAGCATGAGAGAAGTTGAGGTAACATTGTCTCGATAAAATTATAGATGTCACTAACTCTGGCCGGGCCGGTAAAGTGAAATCGATGGAGGAGGAGCCGAGGGCATTGAAGGAGGAAGTTATGGGTTATAATCAGCTGGTGGTGAATGAGTTGGCCGTAGACCACTCGGACTTCGGGGGTCAAGTGCAACGATCTAGATGCAAAACTTTCAGACTTGGTCTGAAGTTAAAAAGGGGGAAAAAGCCGAGACGGAGAAGAGACTAGCCCTCACACTGTGGTCGAGGAGACCAAAAGATGTGGGCATGAAGGCCAACACACTGATCTGGAGGCAGCCAGGAGGAAGCTCGGATCAAATCTCGATGAGCTGGCCGCTCTCCACTGAGGGTGAGTCAACTGGAGGAAGCTTTAAAGGAAGATGAAGAGAAGAGGAGGAAAGATGAGGAGGAAAGAACAGAGAAGCTCTTGGCTCGGCTAAAAGAATCCGAATCAAGGAGCCAAGGGGAAAGGAAAGGAAGTAGCACCGAGCCCAGATCACCAACTTATTACTGTGGCTGCCGCTAAAGGAAAAGGGAAGAGGGAAGTCGATTATTCCAATCTCTAAGAGCAGATCAAGAGAATTAAGAGAGAGATGGAATATTTTGGCAAGAAAGAAAAGAAGAAGCAGAGAAAGAAGAAAGACTCCAACGTCTTCTCGGAGCACCGCCGAGCGGAAATGGTTAATCAAAGATCAAGGCAAAGTGGGAAATTCAGGCCATTCCACAATACGC
This sequence comes from Paraleonurus japonicus, assembly GCA_030762865.1. Lineage (NCBI taxonomy): Eukaryota > Viridiplantae > Streptophyta > Magnoliopsida > Lamiales > Lamiaceae > Paraleonurus > Paraleonurus japonicus. The sequence continues at coordinate 3,892,877 of CM061058.1, forward strand.
CTCGCTTCCTCCTAAGCCGGCTCGCGGAAAATATGTCGAATACAAAGATAAAAATCTGAGGGTATGTGGATATACTGGTATATTCTCAAGGGCCTCGTGAGCATCTCAAAGCAAGATCCAGTATTTAGCTTGGCATGAGTGGATGGAGAAGGTAGATGCGGAGTTCTATCATCATCTCGGAAGAAGCCGATGTAGAGTTCAACGTCAACCTAATCTCTCCAGCTTTTGAGTATGCCATCCTCGCCAGAAATCGATGGATCCCTGGACCTAGACTCGGGTCAAGGGTATTTTGAAGAAGGCAGAGGCTGAATCTGGACTTACTCAAGATGAAGATCTCAAGGCGGCTTAGGAGGCGTGTATTCAATTGGGCCGATGATCCCGATGAAGATCGGTGGGAAGACCGATAGAAACAGGATTTTTCTTTTCCTTATTTCTATTTTTCTATTATCTTCTCATCTGTAATCTTTGTAAATTCAATGTGAATATACTTTGTTTGATTCATTTTATTTGTCTTAATTTCTTAAAAGTTTTTTTTTTTCGCTTTTAAGAAAAACTTAAAATTTTCTTAAGTATAAGTCATCTCGAGAATTTTATCTCTCGTACTTAAAAATGTTTTTAAATTTTTAATCTAAGTCTTGAGACTCATTTGGTTTTCTAAGTTTTCTTAAAAGGGAGTCTAAAAGATCTAAAGTTTTTATATGTGAATAAATCGTTGTAATGTGAAGAATGTGCTTTGATATACCTATCTATTTGATCTTGATAAACTCGAACTAACTTCACCGTGGAGTGTGTCTATTCTTGTAGGTTTTAACTTCATCAAAAAGGGGAAAATTGTTAGACCAAGATTGTTTTGATGAGTTAAAAGACTGCTCCAGATGAGCAGACTATGATAAAGAACTCAAGACTAAGTCCTAGTACGAAGCCGATCGTGACAGGGTCAAGATTAGTTCAAGTCACTGAGACGAGGAATGACAAGTCATCCGGAGACAACCTCAATCCTAATCATCTGCAGGAGACAAGTATAAAGAGCTCGACGAGGTCGGATAAGCCGAGTAGAATAAGAAAGGCTAATATTCACCAAGTCACTGCAGATTTAGTAGGAAGAATCACCGAGGTCTTAAGCAGCTAAGATTAAGTTTGTTAAGTAGCTTTCAAGTTTGTTAGAACTAACTAACAAACTAACCGACTTTCCGAGACTTATATATAGGTCTAGGTTTTTCATTTTTCATATAGAACACTTATGCATATTAAATTTTCATTCGATTCACTACTCGCATTTCAATCACAATCTTTTCACAAGTATTTCTAGTGAGTTTCCAAAAAGTTCTAAGTGTTTTTAGAACACTTTCTCGTAATCTTCAAAATCCGATACACACTTTGTAATAGTTAGATTTCTAGAAGAAGAGTTTAGGAGATTGAAGATTTGAAGAATTGTACAAGTTGTAAGTTGTAAGTCGGAAGTGAGAAAGTAAGCAAGAGCAGAGTCCCTTCTTCAAATTGAAGAAGGAGAGTGGATGTAGGATTATTAAAATCCGAACCACTATAAATCCCGGTGTTATTTCTTGCTTTCTTTAAGTTTCGTTTGATTTACAATTGTGTTACATCAAGATTAAAGTTCGTAATCTTAACTAAAATCGTAATATCAATCTTGCTTTTGATCTTATAAGAAGTTGAGAATTCAATCATAATCCGTGTGCTTAATCTCGATATTTTGAATTGGTTTTGAAAGATTTGAAAAATCTACAAAATCTATTCAAACCCCCTTTCTAGATTTTGTTCTAGAAAGCTTACTCAAGGTTTTCATCAACTCAACTTTCCGGGACCAACACCTACTAAGGCTCGTCCTATTCAAATGAATCATGATCTTCTCAAGACTTGTAAAGAGGAAATTAATTCTCTCCCCGCAGAAAGATTAATTAGGCCCTCTAAATCCCCTTGAGTTGTGCGGCCTTCTACGCCAACAATCAAGCTGAAAAGGAATGTGGTGTTCCAAGGCTCGTCATCAATTACAAACCGCTTAATGAAGTCCTTGAATGGATTCGCTTATCCTATTCCAAACAAAAGAGATCTCATTAATAGGCTTCACAAAGCAAAAGTTTTCTCCAAATTCGATTTTAAATCCGGCTTCCGGCATTCAAATCAATGAGGAGGACAAATACAAAGCGCTTTCACTGCTCCGTTTGGCCATTACGAATGGAATGTCATGCCTTTTGGTCTTAAGAATGCTCCTTCCGAATTTCAAAATATTATGAATGATATATTCAATAATTATTCTGATTTTTCAATTGTTTACATTGACGATGTTCTTATTTTTTCAAAAGACATCGATCAAGATTTCAAACATCTTAACATTTTTTTACAAGTTATTAAGAAAATGGTTTAGCCATTTCGCTCCGAAAATCAAATTGTTTCAAACGAAGATTAGGTTTCTTGGCCATGATATTCATAAAGGAACTATCAAGCCCATTGCTCGGCAATAGAATTTGCCGATAAATTTCCTAATGAAATCAAAGACAAGAATCAATTACAAAGATTTTGGGGTGCCTCAACTACATCTCGATTTCTTTCCAAATCTTCGCATTATTTGCAAACCCTTGTTTCAAAGACTTCAAAAAGATCCTCCTCTATGGAGTTCTATTCATACTAATATTGTTATAAATATTAAGAGTCAAGTTAAGTCTCTTCCTTGTCTTGGTATTCCTAAACCCGATGCTTTCATGATCATCGAAACCGATGCCTCGGACATTGGTTATGGTGGTATATCAAACAAAGAATTACTACTCATGCATCTCATGCATCTCATGCATCAAAAGAACAACTTGTTAGGTTTCATTCCGCATCCGGACAGTCCTCAATTGAACTACTCTACTATTAAAAAAGAAATTCTTTCAATTGTTCTTTGTATTTCAAAATTCCAAGATGATATTTTCAATAGAAAATTTCTTTTAAGAATCGATCGCAAGTCGGCAAAAGAGGTTTTACAAAAGGATGTGAAAAATATTGTTTCAAAACAAATTTTTGCACGATGGCAAGCCATCCTCTCAAGCTTTGACTTTGATATTGAATATATCAAAGGTAAAAATAATTCATTACCCGATTTCCTAACTCGTGAATTCTTGCGTAAAAATGAGTAGTCCAAGGGCACAGACTCCTCGAACATTATTCAAAGGCTATCATCAATCCTAGCCAATTCCAAACTAATTCATCCCCTCTTTATTCAAACATGTTACTCGAGCCCCGGCTCCTCCTACTCCTTCAAAATCTGAGCCAAGAGGTTCTAATTTTCATAAACTCATCCCATCAAGACATTCATATCCGGTCAAGCCCTTTCCAGAGCATATTACTTTGACTAGGTTTACCACCTCCCGATCTCAATACACTCAAAGATATCATCTCAAGATACTTTCCCCAGGATGCCATTGGTATTCGATAATCCATTCAAAACTCAAAACTTCTATGAATTCATTCTCGTTGATACTCAATCTATCGAAATTATCCACACCATGGACCCAAAGAACCCCGACAGAGTCTCCTTCTCAAAATGCATTATTAGAAAAGTCCTTAGATCTCGAGGATTTCCCTCTTATTGAGAAAAGCTTTCAAAACCCTTCAACCCTAAAGGATTCACTTACCCCGATTACAAAAAGCTTGGTTCAAAACCTTCTTCTTTCGCCATTTGACCATTCATGGTTTTTTACGCTTCCATTTTGACTTCACCAAAGCGGTTTTCCCTATCTCGGTTCCTTGAATGGTGGATACAATTTGGTCCTCTACCCAATATACTTCCAAAAGAAATTCAAGACGCCTTAGCCTTTTATACTCAAAAGGCTCCTGGAGATCGCTTTGGAAGGAAGTCCAATTCTATTCCGAATTCAAAGTACCATGGATCCTCTGCTGGAGTTTCGCTTTTCAACAGCTTCTTCTCTCGAACCCTATCCTATTTCAATAATCAGAGAATTCAAGATCAAGTGGTGGCATGGATACTCTACGAAGTACCGCAACCCTTCGTTGTCCAAATGTTCTTAACCACGGGTGAGAAACCCAAATGGGAACACCCTTCTAAGAATATTCAATTATCCTGGATCTTCCAAAGAAGAAGAAAGAGTAAGTCAAAGGAGGTAAAATCTTTCGACACGAAGCTCCTCCGCTCTCTCAAAAACAGATCAAAATGTTCGAGCTATTAGAAGACAATCCTAATATGGCGAAAGAATATCTTCAATTCATCAAGGCAAAGAAAGCTTCATCCTGATGAAGTTCATTCCGATTCAAGCTCGATGTCTTTGGTGGTCCTTGTGCTCGGGATCCCTTCGATTTCGACTACCTTTGGTTTTCAATTCAAAAGAAAAAGAAAAGAAAGACCGCAAAAGAATAATATACGGTCTCAAAAGAATGAAAAAGAGCCGCAAAAAATAATATACGGCCACAAAAGAAAAAGAATAAACAACAAATGCAAAGAATAATAAACAAATGAAGAAAAAATTAGAAAAATTCAAAAAGCCGAAAAAATAAAAATGGCATTTAAAAGAAAAAATGAAAAAATTTTCTCTCTTAAATTGTCTTTTTCCAAGCACATCAAAATTGATATTATTGAATCGAAGCTTCCGGTGAAGTGCGTATTCTAATATCGGCATTCAAGACAAATTTGGATTCCACATTTCAAGTATCGGCCGACAAAACAAAGTGACGGGCACCTCTACTCAACTTTCGGCACCGCCGTGGGACCAATCCCAACAACTGCCGGCCTCGACGCTACACGCCAAAGTTCAAAAGTCGTGGATGGTGACAGAAACCAACCACGTTCACGGGAAATGAAATTCGAATTAAAGCAAATGAAATTCGATTCACATGGAGATGCAAGTTTTCAGGCGTCTATAAATTCATTCAAGACTTCCTCATTTTGAGCATTCGGTCATTGCCATTCGGAATTAGAGCGATAAAGCCACAATATTCGAAGAAACCAAACATTCTCATATTCTCTCAAGTCTTCTTAGACACCTTTTCAATTTATCTTTCATTTCAAGTTCGATTCAAAGTCTGTATTCAATTCAAGTAAGATATTTACTTGTATTTCATATTCTTGTATTTCAAGTTTGTAATCTGCATTCATACAATTTTGTGCATTTATCCTTTATCCATCATATGCATAACCCGGGTACCGTTTCGACTTGTATTTTATATTCTTGTATTTCAAGTTTGTAACTGCATTCATACAATTTTGTGCATTTATCCTTTATCCATCATATGCATAACCCGGGTACCGCTCGGTATCGTGAGCCATTCATATTGTAACTTTTAGAAAATAAAATTTCTTTTCTTAGGTATCATTATACTAATCAAAATTTATAAGAATTAGTTCTTGTGTGGTGGAAGACGTTGGTAAGCGGTGAAAATCCGTTGGTCGTAGTTGAGTGAAGGTGGTCGGTGGTGTTCCCGTTGTATCTACACATTAATGACATCTTATTAATTTTGCTCAGTATTTATGACGCCTAAATTAAGAAGTCTATTTTCAAGAAGTAGCGATATGGATACCTCTCGTATCGCATACCAAAGGAAATTCATATGACTCATAATTATTCAAATTGGAATATTCCTCAAACCGCTATTGAAACTCTTTATCAAATTGGTAGTTTTGATTTTAAGACCGCCAGATCTATCAAAATCCATGAAGAAAGCTGTTTCGGTTAACGAAGAGTTTCATTCATACTCTTTACTTTCAAATGTTTCTATCAAAAATATCTTGAAAAAGGATATAGATATATCCATTTTGGTTTAATTCAAGTTGCTATCAAACCTTTGGTTCATATTGGTGTTGATGCACTGTTTATCTTGCTTTGCGAGACAATCGCCTCAAAAGATACAAAACTTCTCTACTTGCTATGATTCAAACTAATATTTGCAATGGTCCTATTTATTTCAATTGTGCTCCTAATTACTCTGTTGATCTTACTCGATCCTCTTATTCATGATGCACTCATATTAGACTCTTTCCTCATAGGTTCATATTTATATCTATCTTTTTCTATTATTTCTTTTCCATGCTTTTTTAAGAATATTATTACACTATGCTCTTGTTTTTCCATTAAAAATTTTCCTTCCTTGTGTAATAACGCTAATCGTTATAGGTTCATTTATTGGTTTTGGGATATTGGGTTTCATTTTACTAATATCCATCGTTATAGGTTCTTTGCTTCTTCTCCAAGCATTTATATGTACTATCTCGGGTTGGCATTTAGTAGTGATGTCTATTATTGTATTATGATTACTTTTACTAGGTTTATCTTCTAATACTACTTGTTTATTTTTCATTTTTTCTTCTAATTTAGTTAGTTTTTCTAGTATTATTTTAAAATGTTGGTATTTCGAGACATTTCATAAGTTAGTTAATTCTTCCTTTATTATGTGTCTTATATTAATTTGATTGTCTTTTATTTTATCCATTATTGTTAGGGTACTTTTTATTCATTCTTTTAGTACCATTTCTTCCCATAGGACATTTAGTTTTTCGTTGGAGTTAGTCGGGGTTATTGATTCGTTTCTTCCAACCATTTCCCGTATCTATCCATATTTTATTAAATTTTTACATCCGTTGTTCTAACTGTTTTATATCATTTCTAATTTTGTTTCTCTCTCTATATTCTATATATTTTAATTGAGAAATTATTTCTTGTGCTAGTACCTCTTTTACTTGTTTTAACTTTTGTTTTTCCCTTATTATTTTTTCTTCTATATTCATATTTTTCTATGAATCTTGTTTTCCCTTGATCTTTTATTTCTATTCCATAATTATTTATTTTATAATTTATCATAGTTAAGAAATCACTTCCTAATAATAATTCATTTATACTATCATATTCTATTACCCCAATATTTATATTATATTCTAAGTCTTGGATTTTAAATTTTAGATTGACACTTTTAGTAATTATTACTTCTCTTTCATTTTCCTCGGGTAATTATATAATTGCGGTTATATTAGATTACAATCTTCTTCATTAATTCTATTTATATGTATAAAACTTTTAATAGCTCCCGTATTTATTTCGCTTATGCAACTGTTGCCATTATATTTTTACATATTATTACTTTTATCTTTAACCTATTAGTATTTATATTTATCAAATTTAATGTTCTAGGTATACCGATTTGTCTTGATATTATTGGGTTCTCTTGTAAAACGTAATCTGGATCCTTCTATTTTTGGTATTATTTTTCTTGAAGGGGTGATTGTTTTAATATTAAAGTCCATATATATCTCTTCTCGTATTGTTATTTTTTAATTTTCTTTGTGTTCTATTTGTTCTAATATTTCTTGATACATTTTTGGTACTAAAATATTCATTTCATGTTGTTTTCTTACATGATGATTTCAGCTTAATGCATATATCATTTTTGTTTCAATACTTATTACTTTACTACCAGTGGCATCATTATTCCATCTAACTTGTAATACAGTTGTTAAAGCTAGTTCTTTATGTTCATCTTTTAATGATATATTAAAATCTGGTTGTATTGTAAATTTTAATTTTTGATATATCAAATTTCCTCTTATTACGTATATCAATGCATCTTGTAAATTCCCTAATATTTTGTCATCTAGTATATATATTTGTATAGGTGTATCAATGTTTTTCTCGAAAATATGCTTTTATAGTAAACTCTACTCCTCCAAAATATATATTCCTATATTTTCTTGCTTCTTTTGTGGATAATTTTGTTAATTCTCTTTTATTATTTCATCTGTTATGAGATTTATTTTGGTTTTTCCATTTACACTAGTAGTATCAATTATATTTTCATGTTTATGTGCTATGTATCTTATTTCTTTATTTCTTTCAAACCATTTAGTTTTGAATATTTTCTTTATTGATAATTCTTCTACTTCCCTTTGTATTTTTCATATATCTCAAGTTTAAAATTTAATGTCCGTGTTGTACCTCCTTCATATGTATTCATTTGATAATACGTTTCTTTAGAATCTTTTGATATTTCTTTCCCTTTATCCATTTTACTTGTTTAACAATATATTAATTGTTTTATATTGTTCTATTATGACATCTTTTTGTTCTTGTATTTCTTGGTCTTTTCTTGTTATTATTTCTTTTAGAGTATTATTTTCTTTTTCTAATTGTCTTATCCTTTCATCTCTTACGACTAGCATGTTTCTTAGTATGTCTGCTGTATTTTCTTTTTTTACTTATTATGTCTAAGCTTATTCTACAACTTACTATATGATCATTTATATCTCTATCATACACAAGAGATTTGTTAGCTATAGTTTTTATTCGTTTTAACTATATTTCATCAATTTCATCCATTTCGATCTATCTATCTTTATATTTCTTTCTTTTATTCATTTCGCTTTTAATGTTATTATTCCTTTATCTTGAAATTTTGACTTTTCTCATGGTAACTTCCCACGTTTAGTTTCAGTATTGTATTATGTTTAATTTCAATTAATTTACTTAATTATTTTCGAGCTTTATAGATCAAATTGACAGCTTATTTTGGGCATGGGAGTATCATTATCTCCATGATCCTTATTTTTAGGGATTCCTTTTAGTGGGTTAATATCTTATAACTTCTCTTCTTCTTTTCTATTTAAAGATTTTGAATTTATGTGTCTTCTTTACTTAGAAACTTAGCTCGAGCAGTGTCTACCGATTTCCAGAGATTTTTAGCATAACACTTGTTTATTGCTTGGTTTAGATTAAAGTTGCTATTTTAATTTAATTAATTTTAGCACTTTATTCGTGGTTTAAGTATCGTAAATGACGGAAAAATCAAACATTCCCTCAAACACTTCTTTAGACTCATCGACTTCAAACCCTCTGAATCTTCTTGCATCCATGGTGCTCAAAACCCCTCGTCTCGCCGATGTCACCACCCGGACCATCAATCGCCACATCTACCGTTCGTAACCCTGTTCCTCCGACCGTTGTCTTCCCATTTTCCACGAGCCCTTCAAATGTTCGAGCCACTGTTCGTGATTTCCCTAACCTTCCACAACCACCAACGGTGGCCGTAGGCTCAATCGAAATCAATGTCTTAAAATTTCTTGCATATGATGAGAATGCCACACCTTCCACTCAAACCCCTGCTCCTACTATCGTTCCTATGGACACTACACCTACCGAAGCCGCAATTCAAAGTTGCCGATGATATAGTCAATCGACAAATGCCTAAGATCGATGATGCGATAATGAATGAGGTAAATGATTCCATTGACTCGGGTGTTGCTGCTAAGAATGTGAAGAAATCCAAAAGGAAGAGAAGCCTGCTAAGGCTAAGAGAAGGTCGAGTAGGTCGGTGATGAGAGTAAACTACTACGAAAGCGCTAAGAGGGAAAAAGTGAACGAAGAGGGCATGTCTTCCGGACTCCATTTAACCTGTTAGAATCAACTTGAATTCGAGAAAGGTGAAGAGGTCAATGGAGAACCAAGCCAAACCTCAATATACCCACCGAACCAGCTTGCCGCACTCCACCGCCGAACCGAGTATCACTCTTGATGTTGACATCATCTCGACACATCAGATTCTCAAGACAATATTCCCATCTCTCGAACTGATAGAAAAATTGGAAAAAGATTAAAGAAGAGGAATGACACAAGTACGGGGAGGATGATTCGATTCTAAGTCTGCTGAGGATGTTGCGGGTGATGAGGCAACATCGGAGAGTCTGGGTAGTTCGATTCTTCGGAGGATCGAGAAGAAGGCGCTGAAAATCCTGAAGAACCAGTAACTCACCCTCAAATTCATCTAGTAGTAGTTCTGAAAGTGATGATAATCAAAATGAATACTTTGGGGTTAATTCTGAAAAATTCAAGAAATTGTAAAAAAGACATCTTTTCGCACGAAAGAAAGATTAAACATTACGATTTTCCGAGGTATAACTTGATTGAATTTCTTGAAGTTGGAGGTCTGTTGAAATCTGTTGAGTATGCATGTCCTTATGTGGATGATTGGATTGTTGAGTTCTACCGTAATTTGAGAAAAGGTACAAGTAGAAGAAACTTTAGGAGATATGGATGTTAAGTTTAGAGGTAATGAAGTTTTACCGAACCCTACTTTGATAAATGGCTATCTTGAAACTCCCGATATTGATGAAGATGAGATACCGTATATGAATCACATACTGCATAGCCATAACATGTGGTAGAATTAGGCTTTGGACAACCAAAATTCTATCCTCTTCACTCACTAGTTTATATTCCGTGATACATAAACCGTGTGTGTACAATTGGCTTCCCACTACCAACACTACTGCTGTTACAATGGATCAAGCAATACTCATGTGTAGGATTGTTGTGATGAATAATTTCAATCTTGGAAGAACAATCTTTAATCACATGATGAGGTTTCTGGTAATATTGCTAAGAGAGAGATATTGCCTTATCCTGCTCTGATTGGATTAGTGTTGAAGAATGTGGATTTTGAAAAGGAAGGAGTTGAGATTCTAAGTGGTATGGTACAACCCTTAGGTATTTCCCATGTGTTTCTTGCTGGCAATAGGGTCATTGATCTCGCCTTGGAACAATTTGGCTAGAGAGGAGCCGCAAAATTCAAGGTGATCTGCACAACCAGTGGCGAGCCACCCAAAATGTTGAGAATGTTGATCACATTGATGATCACATTGATCTCGAGAAGTTCACTGTTAACTCGGTCACCGTTCATAGATCTTTTATTCTTGCTCAAATTAATAACTTAAGTGATCAGATTGATGAGTTACTGATTATGAAGATGTTTTGGGAGAGGTTGCTTTCGCTCCAACAGGGAGTACCAGTGCGCTTCGTGATCAAGTTCGTGCTCGTTGCTAATCCGTCGAGTTCGATCGTGCACCCGAACCTCGATAGGCACGATACCACCGCTTGAAGAAGCTAGAGTTGTTAATGTTCTTGATGATGTTGAACCAACTCTGGCTCAATCGAAGTTGAACATGTTGTTGATGTACCTTGTTGAAATGAAGAAGGAGATGGTGATTTTGCTTAAACCTTACAAGACCTCTATGGAGATCTGCCTTAGGGGAGCTTGTTTGGAAAAGACAGCTTTTTTATTTTGATCAATTATTAAAGGGGAGTTGATTACTCTCTTAATAGTTGTTCTTACTTTTGTTGATTGCTCTGAACAATTTAAATTTATGTATGTTTCTAAGACAATAGTTGATTAGGATGTTTTGTGAGAACTTCATGTTTTGTGCTCTGTTGATTTTTTTTTCTTTTTAAAACATGCTCGATTGTCTATATGCTCGACTATTTATTTTCTTTGTTTATATTGCTCGATTGCTTATTTCCCTTCTTTAGTTGTTATTTATCAAATTATGTTTAGTTTGATTCGTTTTGAGTAGAGTTTTGCTCTTGTTTTTTTAAAATTTGATGTGTTTTGTCTTACACATACAACTTCACTAATTTATATGAGGTATATATCGGGTGTGTTGTAGCAGAAAGGTCAAATTGGGGAGATTGTTGGTGTCACCGAAGTTAAATATTTTTGTTATCACCAATGTTGTAACATCCGTGCGACATCGTAGTTCGCCCTTTCTTCTAACAACTAACTTTTTGTGTTTCAGTTGTTGTCTTTGATGTTGTTGATCGTAGGTTGACAATCTGGAATCGACTCCAATACTCCGTAAAGATCTACACGGATCAAGAATAAAGGGGAATTATCTAGATCAAGCGGTTACAAGTTAATAGCAGCTTATTAGAGGCGGTTTCTTGGCGGTTTTCCACTAAGATTCACGAGCTGAATGATATGGAATGAGTTGGAGATTTCTAGATCCATCCACAAGGATCTACGATGCTCTTGAAGGTTGTGATCAACATCTATAAATAGATGATCAAGCTTCAAGAATGATATACAAGGCAATACGCTGATCAATCATAAATTATAAGAGTCTTGCGTGAGAAGTAATCGAGTATCGATCGTTGAGTGCGATAAGTGCATCCAGATTGATAGGACCATTATTTCCCGTTTACGTTACATCGGATGTTGCCACATTTCGTGTAACAATAGATTCTCGTTTAGATTGTTAGTAGACGGGTGTTCTTTAACATATCTAGATAGATCACCTTTGACGGTGTATTTCACACTTAGCCGCTTTAGATCATAAACATTTTGTTTAGGTCTTGTAGTGGTTTAATTGAGAAGATTCGAATTGTGAATCGTTCTCTACTTGATTTGTATTCATTATTAACATAGTGAATCGCTTCCTCATAGATTATTATTTAAAATAATCTATGAAAAATTTTATCCCGGTTTGCAAAGATTTTTACTAAGTCTTCCACCGTTATAATCTGTCAAGGTGTTACTCTTATTGTTACAACATTGACAAGAATAATCTCTCGATCTCATAAAACACACACCTTCACCCCTACCCGACCATTCTCTTTTAGAAATTGAGCAAAATCATATACTATATCATGCATCTTACACACTTCTATTTCACCCAAATCATCTTTCGCAAAATCATATACTATATCATGCATCTTACACACTTCTATTTCACCCAAATCATCTTTCACAAAATATTGAAATAGAGAACGCATTGCTAGAGCATCAAAATACTCCCGCCCTTTGATTTCCATATCAACAACATTGGAACCCAAATAACCAAGTGTCGTCCAACTTTTTATTAGGCTCTCAACATCAATATTAGTATCTTTAGGAAATACAACACAATATGAGAAACAACGTTTAAGTGTTGGTGTCAATTCATTGTAGCTCAAAAGCAAATGGGGAAAAATATTTTCTTTTGCTTCCTCCATTTCCCATATTTCACTATTCAATACATTGTTCCACTGTTCTAAACTACTCTTAAAACGCAAAATACTTCCCAAAGTTTTCGCGGCAAGAGGCAAACCCTTGCACTTTTTAGCTATTTTCATTCCAATGTCAACAAATTCCTCTTCATTCCTTCCTGAAAGGGCCATACGACGCAATACTAACCAACACTCTTTGTCTAACAGCAATCCCAGACTACATATCTCATTCTCCCTTAAGCCCATCATTCTTACAACACTCTCATTTCTTGATGCCACCAAAACTCTACTACCTGCTCCACCACATCTTAGGGAGTTTTCTAGGGTTTCCCATTTGTTAGAGTCTTCCGTCCAAACATCATCAAGCACAAGAAGAAACTTTCTCCCTGAAATAGACTTTTTACTGTTTAAATAGGACTTCCAGATTGTCGGTATTGGGAGAACTCTCAGGTTTTATGCTCCCAAGAATCCCTTTTGCAATGGCAGCCAGATCAAAGGGATTTGAAACACAAACCCGGATTCTTAACTCGAAAGACTCCTCCACCTGTCTATGGTTGTATACCATCTGAGCCAAAGTGGTCTTTCCAATTCCCCGCACCCACTATAGATAGTATGCGGAAGCCCGATTCCTCTTGGCTACCACCAATATCAATAAGTTTGGTAACAAGAATATTTCTATCCATATCTCGACCATGGACTTTTGTTAAGTCGATCATGGAAGTAGACTGATCTCGCCAAGATGCAGGCGAAGGATCAACATTAGTAGGCTGGGAAACCTCAAAACCATACTGATCTCTCTCTTTCAAGATCTTATCAAGTTCTGCCTTAACATTCAGTATTTTCATGCCAATATTATGACGAACTGCGACATTCTTGAAACAGAAATACGAAGATGATGATGAAGGATGAAGGAGAATACCTTCTGCTTCGGAGGAGCATCAGATCGACGTTCTTCTATCCGGAAGCTTGAGAAGAGCGTATTCCCATTCATCCAAAACGTCGTCCATTTTATACGTCGTCTGTTCCAGCCTCGACAACCAGCAATTGATGTTTTTGTTCCTGAATCTTCGATTTTCAGCATCATCCAACACGTTTCGGATGGTGCCGAGCCTGCTCTTCGAAGAGATAAATCAGTCGCTTTGCTGCCTCTGAAACGATAGCGTCCGCCATAGATAAATCAGTGTTCTCCTTAATTTCTTGTTATGTATGTATATTGCTTTTGTACTGTGCAGAGCCTTTGAATATGAATGGTATTAATAGTAGCGAAAGACAAGCTTTTTTTATTCCTTTCAATAATTTCTGAATTCTGATAAAGCTAAAGTGAATTGCATAGCTGTATGTGGGCCTGGGCCAATTATTTCACCTGCCCGTCAATTATTTGTTTCGAGTCACCTTCGTTTAAATATGGTATAAAATCCAGTATCATTACATTTATTTAAGAATATAATAATTTTATAAATTAATATTATAATATTTTAACTATTATATTAATTTATAAGTGCAATAATATTACTAAATAAATACTCCTTCCGTCCTAAAATTGTTTGCAGCTTGACTGGACACGAAGGTTAGGTAAAAACCTTTTTAAAGAGTTCACCATGTGTAAGTGAAGGGTATGATTGAGAAAGCACGTGTATGTAAAGTAAGGAGTTATGAGAGATTTTTGTATTTATAAGTGTGCAAACAATTGTAGGACGGACGAATAAAGTAAGTGTCTGGCAAACACCGATGAGACGGTGGAGGGAATGTTATGTTATTATTAAATAAATGTAATGATATCAATTTTATACTATTAAGATGAACAAGTTCTATATCAAAGTTTGTTCTTTCTTTAAGACATGCACATTTCTCCTTTCATGAAACTATTTTCAAGTTATTATTTGATTAAAATATATATTCATAATATTTCAACTACTAGCACTCTTAATTAGTATATTTATATGTGAATGTATCTGAGTTTATATATTACAATTACTATATTTATCGACTTTGAAAGAATTTTATAGTTAAAAAAATTGCTTCAAATCCTATTGATAAGTGAAAAAATGTGTGTAATTTATGTGCTCAAATTGGTTATTTTATTATTAATTTTTAGCCACAATATTATTAATTCTACTTATTATTATTTGTGTCGCCAATTTACTTTGATATGCATGTTATTTTTCTATTACATACAAATAAATTGGATGACTTTAGGAGACCAAAAGACAAAATGAGTAATCAGGGGTCAAATTTACCTTTCACGAAGGAGCAAATTAGTGGCGTAAATCAAGTGGTAAAAGGAAGGAAATTGATTATTTTTATTGAAAAAAGTCAATTGTGAGGGCCCAGAGAGGAAAAAAGGAGGAGAAAGAAGAATACGCAGAAAAGAAAGAAGAGAACACGCTGAGTTTTGAGAATTCTGGAAAAACTAAAAGAACACTATTCTTCCACCATATTTTGTAATCATTCATTTTTGCTACATTTTGTATTGTGAATTTGATGGCTTCGTTTAGAGGCTAAACCACTCTCTAATCCAAGGATGCCAGTAACCTAGAATGTCTCGTCTGTTTAATAGTAACATATCTCTATTTTTACTTATTTTTCTCGTTATTTGTTTGATTGCTAAGCATAGTTTGATTTATTTTTGTGTGAGCTTGATCAACTTGCATGTTTAATATCCATAATTGTTATATTTGTCTAATCATAGTAGCAAACAGAGTTTGTAACTCTAAGGATAATTAGGTCTAGATTTTCCTTTTCATATATAGTCAAGTTCATCCTATTAGCCTGACTCTTTAATGCACTCTATGAATTGAATCCTAAATACATGTTTTAGGGTTATTCATAGGATAGATTAATTAGCGATCGTACTCGCTAATTAATTAAATTTAAGGACTGATTCAAATTAGTTTGGTCGTATCACTTAGATTAATTTTCTTATTGTTTATCAAATTCACTGTGTTGAGTTCAATTTGGGCATTGTGCATGAGCTATAATTTTTAGCATTTGATAGAATATTCAATTCCCCCATTTTATTATTGTTATTACACGAATTTATTTGACATGCATTAACTAGTTCCTCTGGATTCGACCCCTTACTTGCCTGCTACATTAGTAGGTTAGTTTGGGAATAATTTTATTTTTGGGTGACGGTGACAATTACACACCACCTATAGCTGAAAATAACTTCTTTAACTAAAATTAAATGATATATTAAGAGGAAATTAAAGAATAAATAAAGGGGAGAGTGAAATGCAGTTCAAATATATGGAGTTAAATTTAAATGAATGAAACGTGGAAAATTGGAATGAGAAGAGGGACTATAATTCAAAATGTTTAAATCATGGCAAAAACTCGTATGAGACCGTCTCATGCATGAGACGGAGTCACTTTTTAATAAATTGTTATCATGTTTTTAAAAAGTGATACAAATTAGTATAAAAGTGATAACAAATTGAAAAGTGATAACAATTTATAAAAAAGTGATAACAATTTATGAAAAAGTGATAACAATTTATTAAAAAGTGACTCTATCTCATGTCCGTCTCATGCATGAGACGGTCTCACACAAGAGTGCCCCTTAAATCATATATATGTTGATTATCACATGTGGACTAAAAATCTCATGTGTAAAGGACTCATTTCTTGTTTGTGGTTTTAATTGCAATCATCACATCGGTTGGAATTAAGAACTGTCCGTCCCCATTTTTGAAGACTTTTGAGAAGGGAATTAAATTAGCAATTTAATGAAAAATCTAAATTGAATTAAGAACTGACCGTCCCGAATTTTTAAGGTTTTTTAAAAAAAATAAAATAAAATTGAATGTTTTTTAAAAGGGATTTAAATTATTAAATTTTTTATCTATTAAAATATTTTTTGTACTTTATTTAACTAGTTTCAGTTTTATAAATAAATGAATTGTGTTAAAATTATAATTTTATTATTAGATTTTTTAAGTTTAATTATTAATTTTTTATTTATTAAAATATTTTTGTATTTTATTTAACTAGTTTCTGTTTTATAAATAAATGAATGGTGTTACAATTATAATTTTATTATTAGATTTTTAAGTTCAATTATTTAATTTATTATTCATTAAAATATTTTTTATATTTTATTTAACTAGTTTCAATTTTATAAATAAATGAATGGTTTTATAGTTTTATTAGATTTTTATGTTATAAAAAATATTATTCTAATTGATAAATAGAAATAAGGTATTTAATTGATAAAAAATATAAAAACAAAATGAAAAAGCCAAAAAAATTCCACGTGGTGGGTGACCTGTTTGTTGACCTGCTATTGTAGGTAAAAGGACGAAAATCAAATTTTTGCAAACTTATAGGACCAAAATCAAAAAGTATAAAAGGTCGGGTCCAAACTCAAAATCATGTCAAATTACTGGGCATACAAAACTTTAATCCTTTTTTTTATATAAACTGCATATTTGATCCAACGGTCTAAAATAAAACTTAAAAATATAACCATAAAAAAATAAAACAAAATATAGAATCTACGACGAATTTACGATAATAAATAAAAAAGTGAAATATATTTGCCAAAAAAATTATTTTAATTATCTTTATGGCTGCCGATGAAGGGCTTTTGTGGTGCTGATGGGTCGCCATTGATGGGGAATTTTGTTGTTTGGGTCCGTTTTTCTGCAGTTTCTGGACTTCCATGGGCGCTGCTACCAAGTTCGGCTAGGATCCATAACTCGGCTGAGTTAGCCCGAGTTAACTCGCTGAGTTGCACGAGCCCACTGAGCCGGATTTGAATTGGTCGCCACTGGAGTCGTTGCCGCGGCAGGCGATGGAAGAACGGTAGAGTAGGCATCAAACTGTTGAAATTTCCTGTGTAAATGTAATGGCTTGGGCTCAGAAGCACAGCTTTAGGCTGTTTTATTATTATTATTTTTTTATTTTTTTATTTTTTTATTTTTATGTGTTTTCCCACCACGTTTCTAATAAAGATTGTCTGCTGCACATTGGTAATGTTATTCGGGGCACCAGTTGTAGATGGTATCATTTTTTGTTTTTTCATTTTATTTTGGTGTGTTTTAGGTTTTTGTATCAATTTTTCTGAATAATATGATGTTTATTTTTAGACTGCAAAAACACAGGGAAATGATCTATTTCTTTTGTTATTATCGTATACATATTTTGTTTTAAAGCCATAGACTACCGGCAAACACAATATTTATATTTTGTGAACTAATTATTCATTGTAGTTCAACTAATTATTGTTGTGTCGCAATTAATTTTGTGCGTAATGCAACTAATGATACTAATGTGCAATATTATGTGGTTCAATATAATTTTATTGTTGTGCAACTAATCGCACGCTTATTCAGTTATTTCGAGTCGCTTATTGTGTCAAGCGTCTTAAAAAATGACTGTAGCTGCACAAACTTTATGTCAACTCCCGCTACAGTGATCGTGCAGTGTAATGGACATTTTCATCAATTCCATGGCACAAATTGTACCCATTTGCAAATCCAATTTTTTTCGCGTATTACTGCATTTCTTTAGTTATATTGTACTTCAATATAACTGGCCCTATATTTTATTATTAATTTATGATGAACTTTGCGATGAATTTCTTTATTTTAATTTTTTTGTTCATTTACGATAAATTTTGCAACCAACTTTTTTATTTTTAATTCTAGAATTTATTTTTAATAGTTATATAGCATAAAGTATAATAATTATCATTGAATTTTATATTGGGTGAATTACTACTAGGTACAATTTTAAAGCCCCTATTACTATTAGGTACAACTTTTTCCTAACTACTAGTAGATACAATTTTTTCCCTTGATTTTTCAATTTTGCCCTTTCTTTTGTTGGGCTGCTACAGTCCTAGTTTTTGATTGGGCATCCTTTTTTTTGGCATTTTTTGCACTTGCTTTTGCTAAATATTCGATACAACTTTTTTCCCAATCTTTTACGCACATTATTTTTTCGCGGTGCCAAGTTATTTTTTTATTTTCCTTCGTACTTTCATTTATCAATTCAGAAAATTGTAGTTCTAAAATTCTAAATTAAGAATTAAAAACAAGAAAATATACAATTCCTTGCACTTTCTATTTCCCTTTTCATTCAAAATTATTATACGCAATACGCAAACATAAATGAAAAAAAAATGTGCGTAATCACCAAATCGAACTTTTCATTTCCAAGTTGACTCAATACGTAAACAAAAAAATGTGTAGAATCACCTCATTCAAATTTTCAAATTTATAATACACAATACGCAAAACATAAATGAAAAAAATGTGCGAGAATCACCAAACTCAACTTTTATTTCCATTTACGTAGTTGTTGCTTCACATGTGCGGCTTCAATCATTGCACATGTGCAGAATCACGAGAATCACCAAACACAACTTTCGTAAAGATCAAAATTAAGAAAAACACGAGAATCACCAAACTCAACTCCGGTGAGTCACACAAGATTAAAATATTCACTCACCAAACTCGGTGTCGGATGCCTATACTACAACAATCTACAACAACCCAATGAGCGAACTCGGTCAACCGATTTCAAGCCCAAGCTCTCTAATCATTACAGAACCCCGCTCTGGTGATCTTTTTCCCCTCGCCGCCATCAATCTGCTTCTTTCCTCTCGTCGCGTCGTTACTGCTCTTCCCGGCCATATTCGCTTCTAGTGGCCGATTTTCGAGCTCCGGACAAAGGCCGATTCACAAAATGATTTTCGATCTATAATCCACAACTAGAGGGAATTAGACCCGTTGCCGTCGTGCGGCACCGTCATCCGGTGGCGGTGGTGGGCGGCCGAGAGTGAAAGCTTGGGTTCATCCGCCATCAATCTATAGCCTATCTATGGTAGATGCGTGGCCGCCAATCTTGTTGTGGTGGTGGTGCCTTTTCCTCGACACCGTGAACATGGAGAGAGAGAGAGAGAGAGAGAGAGAGAGAGAGAGAGAGAGAGAGAGAGAGAGAGAGAGAGAGAGAGAGAGAGAGAGAGAGAGAGAGAGAGAGAGAGAGAGAGAGAGAGAGAGAGAGAGCTATTTTGAAATGAATGATGAGGAGAGAAATAACCGGTTATATTTGAGGGTAAAATGAGGATGGAAAAAGTAGAATTGTATCTAATTATATTTTATTTTTGGGATAATATCTCGATTAGTGTGTAATTGCTCGAAATTCATGCATTTAATTTGCTTAATTTAATATGATTTCTTACATTATTTACACTAAATTGACTAATTACACTTGAAATGAGAAAGATATTATTTTGCTATTTTGTAGGTAATTTGAGCATATTTGGAGTGAAATACATGCTTAATATTAATTGAGTAATTTAAGGAGGAACTCAAGAGATGAGACATAAAATACGAGAAAAAGAAAAGGAAAAGTTGAGGCCCACAAATTAGCTTATCTCACAGCCCAAATTTTGAATAATGAAGAAAGCCCAATTGAGCTTTAAGCTCAACAATCAGCCGCCAACTTTAAGGAAAAAGCTACAGTCAAATTTGGGGGCCCCACATTTACCCATTTCAGCCGATTAATGCATAAAACGCTTTTCTAATTGAGCGTTTCTTCGCTGGAAGAATTATCTGAGAATTAAGAGGGGCAGCGGCCATTTGGGGAGGAGGGGCAGCAGTTTTCATTTATTCGAGGGCTTCTCATTTGAAGACTTTAAGGTGATATCTTTCTTTTATTAAAGCTTTAATGTTTAATTTCATTTTTATTTCTTATGTTAGTATATTAGGTATGGGTTTCTCTTCAAGAACCATAAACTAATTTTATTTTGCTTTGGGAGTTTGATTTATATATGAAATTAGTGTGTTGATAAATTTATAACTTTGATTATGCTTATTTCTTGATGTGAATGCTTCTATTGATGGATTTTGTATGTCTCAATTGATTAGTTGATTTTATTAGCTTATATATTAAATTGTGTGTATTGCAATGAGAGTTGAATATGCATGATTGAGTATTTTAGGTGAAAGCTTTGATTAATTAATTTGAGTTAAATAGTAACTAGCATGCATTGAGAGGGGGTTAGTTGCTTAGATCCCCATTAATAGACATTAAATGCTTGAATATAAATTTGGGTGTTTAGTGAAGAGACGAAACGTAGGCATTAATAACCTTGTTGAAAGTGTTTACGTATTCACGATCTTAGGAGTTTATGGGATTTTACTAGGTGCTAGTAAATTCACGTGTTCACCCGAGTTTCAAAAGGGATAGGTCTACATATATAAGTGATCGCTCTTGTGCAACATCTAGAAAGAGACATTGATAGGTTGTAATTTTATCGCACACACTAGTGGATTATTTAGTGAAAACACCGAAGCATCTTTCTCTAGCACTTTCTTCGGAAGTTAGACCTAGTTATTTAATTGCTTTTTAGATTTAATTTTTGCTTAGTTTAGATAAATTACATGCTCGTCACTATAGTATCATGCCAACGCATAGCTTGAGGCCCCATTGCACTCCTAAATCCTTTGGGTTCAATAAATACTTGGTCTAAATACTTGCATGCTACATTGATACCATACTCTTGTGGTTAGTATTTGATTGCTAATTTGTGCAAAAATACGTCCAAGTCAATATCTAAGAATAATAATAGTCTTAAGATGTACCTCAGAGTCATAATTCTTTTTAATAAATCTAATATTATTGTGATAAAATAAAATAATTATCATTATGTTCTCATATTATTCTAAAATATTCAGGATTAAAAATTAATTTTAATAATTATAAAAGTCTAAATATCATATAATTCAAAGATATTAATCATATATAATTCTTCAACTTTAAATTTTGATATTTTTCTAAATATTACTCCTTCGTCCCTTGATAACTGCATCTTGTACTCGGGCATGGAGATAAAAAAATTCTTTTTAGTGTAAATAATGTATGAGAGAGAATAAAGTAGGGGTATTTTTGGTGGTTGAGTTAGATAAAGTGTAGGAGAGAGAATAAAGTAAAGTAAAAGATGAGCGATATTTTTAAATTAAAGTTATATTTTGAGTGTGTTAATATTTTGTGAACTCTTATTTGGGGTACAAATTATGTTGGGACGACCAAATAAGGAAAGTGTGCAGATTATCACGGGACGGAGGAAGTAAAAATTATAAACTAATTTTAATAATTATTAAAAAAAATTCAAAAAATATTAATCATAAAATGTTAGGGATTTTTAATTAATTTTAATAATTATAAAAAACCTAAATAATTTAAAATATAAAATTTATAAAAATATTTAAATTAAGAATACATCTTGTTAATTAACAAGGCTTATTTAAATATTTTTTAATATTTTTTAATATAATTTAATATTTAAATTTAAATTAAAAACTTGCGGGACTAAAAGTGTAAATTTGTGGGACTAAAAATGTAATTTTAATGGCGCGTGTTATGCACGCACTCAAAATCCGTTAAAATTAGACGATAAAATCTTAGGAGACCAAAATTGCTTAAAAAAGGAGCATGTTGCAAAACATAATTAATTCTTATGGAACCAATAGTGCAATAAACCCATTATTTTGTATTGACATTGAAAGAATTTTATAGTTCAAAAAATTGCTTTAAATCCTATAGATAAAAATAATTTCTTCAGCTAAAATTATACGATATATTAAGAGGAAATTATATAATAAAATAAGGAAAGGGGAGAATGAAATGCAGTTCAAATATATGGAGTTAAATTTAAAATGAGAGTGAAATGTGGAAAATTGGAATGGGAAGAGGGACAATAATTCTAAATGTGTAAATCATTTATATGTTGACTATCATATATATGTGGACTAAAATAGAGCACGTATATTTCTCATGTTTAAAGGACCCATTTCTTGTATCATGATTTTAATTGAGGAGAGAGGGGGCTTATTTTGTTTCAATCATCACATCGGTTGGAATTAAAAATGTGACGTCCCGATCTTTTAAGTTTTTTTTTTTTTTTTTTTAAATTTGATTTTTTTAAAAGGGATTTAAATTAGTAATTTAATGAAAAATCTAAAATTTTCATAAATGGACTTGAAATTTTTTAAGATATGATTAGTTGAAATTTTACATAAGGTTTTGATGAATCGCATAGATCAAAGATTTACACAAAAACTCATTAATTTTATAAAATGAATTGATAACAACTAATTTTGTAAAACTTTGCTTGAACATAAGTTTATTAATAGGGCTTTTATCGGTCAAATCACCGAAAGATATATTAATTATCAATTCGGGACACGAGCGATAAAATTTATCAATCTGGGACGCGAAAGATGTTTATATTAAGAGATTTTATCAATCCAGGACCTGGAATTAAGACTTGAATTGATAATTGTCTTATCTTTCAGGTCCCGAATTGATAAAATCCCTTAATATAAACATCTTTCGTGTCCCGAATTGATAAATTTTATCTTTCAGTCCCGAATTGATAATTAACATATCTTTCAGACTTGTACCGATAAAAATCCTTATTAATATAGGTCGTCGTATCAGACAGAGGGTTATGTAGGCCAAATATTAATTTAAAAAGGAAATAAATGTTAATCATCTCAGTTTTGAGTCATATGATAGTTAAGTCAAATTTTATTGTGCGAATATTAATGCTGACATGAAACCAATACCAAAATAATTGATATTTTTTAACTAATAGCTTTAAATGAAATAATAAAATAATTAATATCATTCAAAGTTACTGCCTCATAATAAAAATACTCTTTAGTGCAACAATTAATACACTCTTTTGTGATAATAATGCAAAATTGTGGGAATAAGAATTTCTACTACATGAATCTTTTGTGATAATAATGTAGAAAAGAGAAGTGATAATATCTCGATATTTCTATTGATCACCTTGTATATAATGCGTTTAAAATTACAAATACCAGTTGCACCGTGTAACTCAAAGTGCTTGCATTTTTAAATAATATTTGTTATTTTACTAAAATGTATGAGTAGTTTTAATTGAACAATATTTTGGGTGGTCAAATTTGCAGCTTGGACCAAACTTGTAGATTCCATACCGTGAGTAGAACACATAAAGGTTCCCCTGAAACCAACAAACCAAACCAAAATTTGTGTGACAAAGGACACGTCAATCAATTTCAGTAAATAGTCAAACATGTTTGACACCCAAATAATAACTGAAGCGCAGGTTTCTTTCTTCTTCACTTCATTTGTTTCCTTTGAATCTATTCCAAACAAGAAAATTACAAGGTTCTTTCAACTGCCCTCAAGTTGTATTCATTAAACTTCTGTTATATTTATACCAGATTTCCTCTTATTAGAACCCTTAGTTGAGCCTTGACTTGAGATAAGGTAAGTGGAAGTTTAACAAATGCATGCTACAGGAATGAAATGTTAATATTCATAGTTCCAGAAATTTTCCAGACATACCAAGCATGATTTTAAAAAATATATATTGGATAAAGACGCGCGATGTGGATATGAATGAAGTGCAGATTATGAAAAAAAAAAGATAATAGATTTAGTTATTCATTTCTTACTTATTCCGTAAAGGTATGTCTTTTCGATTTTAAAATTTAAAACTCATTTCAGTTTGGGTTTTAAAATTTATAGTTTTTAAATAAACTATAAAACTTACACACCTATAAAAAAAAGTTTCTTTTTTTTTTCATCTTTTTTCTCTCCCCAATATCTCAATTATCTAATCATTAACTTTTAATTACTTGATCTTTATGTGCCTCTAAGTATGTATTTGCAGGAAAATGTATGCACCCCTTAAAGGAAGGAACAAAGAAGAGAGAACAAGATGACCACATAAAAGGAAAAGCCACCATTGATCTTCCATATTAAGCAAAACAAGTTATAAAGAAGCACACAACATGACCTGACATAGTTGATGGTATAATCACTCACAAAGGAAACTGTCAAAGACAAAGACAAACAGGCTAAATGACTGGTACTGGAGAGAAAGAAACAGCATCCAACAAACCATCTGATATTTCAGATACAGATAAGGAATGTTATCCCATTTTCAAATTGATTTATTCTGCTGCAGCAAATGCTAGTTTCAGTATGGGTTCCGAAAATAAAAATAGCTGAATACGAAATAAATTCTCATCAAAGTAATGGGTTAACTCTTGGGCCTCTGATTCGTCTAGTAGCCCGAGTCCATTCTCATCATTCCCGGCCCATAAAGATCGTCCTTGTCCTCAAGGATAAACTTTGAAAATCGATCTTTTTTTCTCGTACATTCTCCCATATATAAACCAAGTGAAGAACACATGATTTTCCTCTATCGAAAACGAACCATAATCCAAAACAATCGCAAGACGTTGCCTGACCAATATAATTCGGAATCATTGATCGTTTGATGTTCAATTCTGATGACACTTTTGGAGCAGCAGTCACAACTTTATGAATTACTCTATGCTGCTGCTTTTCACGTACAATACCACCCGAGCTTCCCAATTTAAAGATGCATATCATCGTTCCTTCAAGTACAGTACCATGAAAAACTTTAAAAGCTTGTATTGCAGACCCCTTTGAATCAAATTGAATGGACCCAAAACCTCTACTGATTGCATTTTTCTTTTCACAAATGAACCCCAATTATCATAACATTGGTTCTTGGCCTAATCTTTGGTAGTTACTAACAACTACAAGCATAAAAGCAGGAAGGAAAATAGATTCTGCAAAAGCTGAAATGAACGAGTAAAGAAACCCCATGTGAAGCTGTTATGCGTTGGTTTAAAGTCATCTTCTCCCGACGAGAAGAAACAAACAACTTCCGAATCAGAATATATCTTAAGAATATTTCTCAAGAATATATTTGCAACTGTATATTCAACTTCATCTATACCCATCTGCAAAATGACAACAACTGCTCTTCCATCTGAAAACCCATCAATTGAATCCGAACCACCCATGAGAATTTGCCAATGATACGCACGAAATCTAATTGACCACACTGTCATTGAAGACGGGGATTGAAGAACGAAATTGAATTTGCGTCGGTCTATAGTAAATGTCGAGACTATGCCGATGACATAGAAACCTCCATTAAAAGAACCCAAATACATTATTCCCGGATCAAAGACCTTATTTGCATACAATATCTTTTCGTCGGCCGTTAACATCGATTTTTGAGGAAACTCCTAGCTAACATAAACAGGCTGAACATCATCACCCTCCTTTCCTCTCTTACTTCTTTTCCCAGGAGGGATTCCGGTGAGCAAAAGTCGTCGATTCTCAGACAACAAAGTCGAAATGTGGATTGATTGTATACATCCATTGAGCAAGTTCAAGAATTTGTTTGAGAAGAGGTTGACTGACGGAGATGATGGTTTCAAATGATTTTTTGTTCTGTATAGCTTGACATCTTTCTTGACACCAAGATCAATTGGGATGGTGGATTTCTTGGGTGGAGGAGAGAACATAGCTACTTCTCTTGGATATTTATCATCTAGCTGGGTCGATTCCAACTCCTAAAACAGGTCCTCCAAAATGTGTGGATGACGCAGTTCGAACGGATCCCCTAAATTCTCTGTTTTCAAGTTCAAATCGAACCCAAAATCAAACGACATCAAATAATCATCAAAAATAGGGTGGTTATAATAAAAAATAGGGGGTTTTCATTACTCAGTTGGGAGAAATCAAAATCAAGAACTATAGGATTTGGCAAGTCCTCTTGCTCTTGCACATAATCTTCTTTCTGGGACTACATTTTGATCTCTTCGTCCTCGCTGGCTTCAGTTTTTGATTTCTTATTCTTTGAATGTCGCCCGCCCTTCTTGTGTTGTCGCTGGAGCAATTTTTTCAACATTCGCTCAATTCAATCCAAGGAAGCATTGATTTGATTCATGAAGTTACCAATCACATTCGTACTCATAACTCCAAATTGAAATCGCAGTTCTCAGACGGAATGCTCTCAACGAGAGCACCAATTGATGAGAACCGCGACGTGAAATTTCGATTTACCGCAACTCCGGCTAATGAATGTTCTCATTAATTCCCGGAATAAACCAGTACACAAGGTATTTAAAGAACTAACTGATCGACTCTAACAACCAAACCCAACTTACTGGCCTAAAACAAAAATTAACTAACAATACTTACCGCTCAAAAAAACAAGAAGTTACTGGAAAATAATTAAAAAGCAAAAAATTATTAGATACAATATTTTTATGAAAATCCTCGAATAAAACAAGAAAAATATTTGTTAAAAAAATGCCCCCGCCCTTCAGCGCCCCCATCATGGGATAATTTTTTTAGAACACTAACTTTAGAGGGTGACCATTGAGGGACATAAATATTTTGATATGATAATTGTAGACTGTTATCTTTTAAGTTCAACAACGGCAAAATCAAATTAAGCCAAAATCAAAAATTAGATTTACACGAACTTTCCCTTTATGCTCTATCAACACAGCAAAAGATTCTTCGCGGTGTGTCCTCAAGAATGTATGGGAGAGAGGTTGGTCATATTCCACCCTATCGCCAGCTCTCCGTCACCCGCCACCGCACCTCCACACCATTACCACTACACCGCCCCCACCGTTACCCGCATTCTTCCACCCCACACAGAGACATCTGGTTTGGTCGAAAAATCAAAATCGAATTAAAATATTCCAGTTGTGATAATAACCACATTTTTATATCCAAGACAAAATATATTTTACGAATCACCACAAAATGAGCTAATCAATCTTGATCGTTCTTAGTTTTAATTTTTTTTTTTAAATATTGTAGAGATAAAATAAAATATTTATCATTGAATTTTAATAAAAAAATCTATATCGTTGAATTCTAAAAATCTAATACTATTGTGATAAAATAAAATAATCATCATTTATATTAATAAATCTATTATTGTTGTCATAAAATAAAATAATTATCATTGAATTTTAATAAAAAAATCTATATCGTTGAATTCTAATAATCTAATACTATTGTGATAAAATAAAATAATTATCATTTATATTAATAAATCTATTATTATTGTCATAGAATAAAATAATTATCATTGAATTTTAATATTATTTTTAAAATATACGGGACTATATATTAATTTTACTATTTATAAAAAAATCTAATAAAAAACATCAAATAGAATTGAAAAATATTAATCATAATTTTTCAAATTTAAATTATGATATATTATTCTAAATTATTCAGGATTATAAATTAATTTTATTAATTACAAAAACATATAATAAAAAATATCAAATAGAATTCAAAATTTTTAATCATAATTCTTCAATTTTAAATTCTGTAGAATGTAAGGGAGAGAGGTTGGTCGCATTTTTAGGGGAATGGGACTTAATGTCATAAATTTACAAGTCCGACGACATTAAAGCATCGTTAAGTTGTTATCCCTAAAATTAGTGGTAAAAATATCGTGCATATGGTGTTAACCAATTGAATCATAAATTACCCAAAATGAAAAATTGAATCATCCTAATCAAACTGTAATTTCTTAAGCAGAATGGCGATTTGAGCAAATTACGTTCAACTCAACTTTTTAATTAATGATGAAAATAATCAATGTATATGTACGTTCAGACATTCATTGAAACAAAGCTTTATTGCGCTTTATCCTTCCTTACAAAATTGTCATTCATTATTGGTTAGGCAAATTATATGCACAATCGAGAAAGATAAAAGTCATTGGAAATTTAGAAAATTCTACTGGAATAAAAAATATTACAACAAAAAGACGATCTAATGTATACACCAACAACGAATGTTTCATTGATGACTTGTAGTTGGACACAATAAGAAATTTATAATATTTTGCAGAACTTAGAAAAGACAATAACGATCAAGTGATGTTTCAAAAACAATGACGGATGGTTTGGAAATGCACGTGCTTGCTGTCATGCTGGCAAAAGCAGGGGTTTCGGCCGGTTTTACCTACTATTGGATTTGAACCAATGACTCTCGCCAGTTGTGCAGCAGCATTAACGGACATTAACATTCTCATGATGACTAACAAATGAGGTGAAGGCGGGGATTATTTATGGATATGGATTTCCAATCTGAACCATCCTTGTCGCCGTACCATTGTTTCAGCTTCGTTGAGCGAGATATATCCAACGTCTTCAACAATGACACCTTACATAGCAGGCGATGTGGCAGCATTATCAAGCCATCACAGCCAAGAATTTCCAAGTTGGTAAGATGAGGCATTATCGAAAAGGCTGCAGATTCTTCTTCTTCTACCGTTGTTATGTCCTCCCACTCCTTCCAATTTTTGCAACCCCATAATGTCAGCATCTTCAATTTGGGAAATGCAATAATATCCCCTCCTGCCCCTTCTACTGTTGTTATTCCCAAGAATTCTCTACCCACAATTTCCAGTGCATCAATACTCTCAAGAATATCTTCCAGGCACGGTAGTTTTCCAAAGGGTGGCAATGACGTCGGGTGTTCGCACGACTCGAGAGTAAGATTCTTTAGTTGGTTAAGAGGCGAGACCATCCACTGCGGAAGTTTGGAGCCCCGTATTGCTCGACTTGGAGTTGAGTCAGGTTTGGATGGGGTTCAAGAGCTTCCATTACATCCATCCATACACATGATACCGATGATGGCCTTTCATCCATAAATCGTATAATGAAACTCGTAAGGAGTATATCATTCATCAATTTCGCTTTTCGGTAATCTGAATCACCTCATTCAAATCGCCTTCACCATCTAATCTGATCTTCAAAATTAAAACTCCACGCAATGAATTTAAAACGTTCTTCAATAATTGCAACTTGATCCCATCAATTCCTACCGGAAATTCACTTAGTAGAGGAAAAAGTTTTTCAAAAATTCTATAAAGACTATCACACCCTTCAAGTATGCAGTTTTTTCAAATCACATAGACTCTCTGGCAACTCCTTCGAGAGACTTACAGTCAAACAAGTGAAGTTGTTTCAAGTTATTCAAATTTCCAATTTCCATGGGCAACTCTTTCAACTTAGCATTCTGACGCAAGTCAAGGAATCTCAAGTTAATTAAATTACCAATTTCCTTAGGTATCTCTTTAATGCTACAATTAGACAACGAAAGACTTTGTAGGTGATAAAGCTTAAAATGAATTTAAGATCATCACAGGATAATTTAATAATTTTCAAGTCTAAGCTGTCTCAAATGAATCAATTTTTCCATTCCTTGAGGAATACTTTCATGAAGGATAATTATTAACACTCTTGAACGCACAAAGCAATTACAAATATTTGGAAGAGACTCTTTCAAGAAATTTAAGGTACAAAATTCATTCACCATGGAAATACGTGAAGGATCGAGACTTGACAAGTTGTGCCATTTCCCTACCCGACAACTCTCTTTTAGAAATTGAGCAAAATTATGTACTATATCATGCATCTTACACACTTTTATTTCACCCAAATCATCTCAAAATCTTGAAATAGAGAACGCATTGCTAGAGCATCAAAATACTCCCGCCCTTTGATTTCCATATCGGCAACATTGGAACCCAAATAACCAAGTGCCATCCAACTTTTTATTAGTCTATCAACATAAATCCGAGTATCTTTAGGGAAAAAATCGCAATATGACAAGCAACGCGTTTGAACGTTGGGGTCAATTCATTGTAGCTCAAAAGTAAATGGGGAAAACTATCTATTCTTGCTTCCTCCATTTCCCATATTTCGCTATTCAATACATTTCTCCACTGTTCTAAGCTACTCTTAAAACGCAAAAGACTTCCCAAAGTTTTTGCGGCAAGAGGCATGTCCTTACACTTTTAGCAATATTCTTTCCAATGTCCACAAATTCCACTTCGTTCCTTCACGAAAGGGCTATACGACACAATAATAGCTAACAATCATCGTCTGACAGAATCTCCGGATGACATATCTCATTCTCCATTGAGCCCATCATTCTTACAACCCTCTCACTTCTTGATGTCACCAAAATCCTACTACCTGCTCCACCACATCTTAGAGAGTTCTCCAGGGGTTCCCATTTGTTAGAGTCTTCCGTCCAAACATCATCAAGCACAAGAAGAAACTTTTTCCATGAAATAGACTCTTTTACTTGTTTAAATAGGACATCCAGGTTGTTAGTATTGGGAGAAGTACCAATTTCTATGCTCTCAAGAATCCCTTTTGCAATGGCAGAGATCAAAGGGATCGGAAACACAAACCCAGATTCTTAACTCGAAAGATTCCTTTACCGACTATGGTTATATACCATCCGAGCGAGTGGTCTACCCAAGTCCCCCACACCAACTATAGACAATATGCGGAAGCCCGATTCCTCTTGGCTACCACCAATATCCATAAGTTTGGTAACAAGAAGATCTCTCTCGTATCCCGACCATGAACTTTTGTTAAGTCGATCATGGAAGTAGTTTGAACTCGCCATGATTCAGGCAAAGTATCACCACTAGGCTCGGAAATTACAAAACCATATTGATCTCTCTCTTTCAAGATCTCATCAAGTTTTTCCTTAACACAGAGTATTTTTTTGCCAATATTATGACGAACTACAACTTTCTTGAAACACAAACACGAAGATGATTATTGGATGAAGGAGAATACCTTTTGCTTGGGAGGAGGAACAACAACATCAGATCGACGTTTATCCATTTGAAGCTTGAGAAGAGCGTAATCCCATTCGTCCAAAACGTCCTCCATTTCATACGCCGCCTGCTCGGCCTCGACAACCAATAGTTGATGTTTTTGTCCTTAAATCTTCGATTCTCAGCATCATCCAATATGAGAAAAATGTGTTCGGGTGCAAATCACCAAGGAATCCTTAATTACGAACCACACATGATCGGGGTTTCAATTAACGAGGGATAATAGGAGCTATCTAGCATAAAATCACATATCAACCGTCTTTGGATAAGCCTAGGTTTAATACATCAAATAAGCACGTAAGATAGTTTAGAGACGACACCCTAAGTCTCCTCACTTAATCACAAGAATTAAATTCTAGCAATTAACGTATTCTAATGTAGGTTCTAATGAAAATTAACCAAGTCTCCTTGCGTTAACCCAATATTTACTTCAATCACAAAACCAAGCCTAACACCTAAGAATCAATTTAATAAACCAAATCTCTTTGCGCAAATTAAATCAATGAACAAAGGATCAAGACCTAATCTAGCAATTGAATCATGCAAATCACAATAGAATAATTATTCACCTCAATAAATGAAATACCCAATCACATGATCATCTAAATTAATTCACCCAAGGATCATCACACCCAAACACAAAAGGAATTTAGCCAATCATCATGAATTCAAGAAAACCCATGAAAATTGAAAGAGTTGAGAGGGAAGAAAGCATAATAATTGAAAAAGAATCCACTATTAATTAAAAGAATAAGGTTTGATGTCACCTTGAATGTGTAGAATACTTGAATTAATCCAAAATCTAAACCTAATCTTCAAGAAATTGAAAAAGAATTCAAGAACACCCTAAACTATGTGTGATTGTGTGTTTCTCTCCTCTCAACTGATAACTCCTAATTCTAATTTTCCGCTCCTTTCTTTTCTAATCTACCCCCATTCTAATCGCTCTCTGCTGCTTTTAAAAACGTATTTCTGAAAATCTCGCTCCTCGAGTCGAGATTCAGCCCTCGACTTGAGGGATCTCATTTTTCCGCCCTCGACTCGAGGCTTCCGCCTTTTCCTAATCTTCTCTCTCGGCATGCCCCTCGACTCGAGGGATTCTTCACCTCGACCGGTGCTCGAGCCCGGGGTTTTTTCCACGAGAAGGGCTTCGGGTCCGACCCCGTTTTTGCCCGGTATGTTCGTCTTTTCATCCTAAGAATGCCGGTACTCTCGGTTTGGCCAAATTCCACCGATTTACCCGTAAAACGGACAAAATACCTCAAGTGATACTTTTAGACAAAATAGTGATACTCTACACATTTAAACATAAAACTAACATTTTTATCACCTTTTTGCACTAAATTAAGCCCAAAAACATGTATTACTACACTCCAATCAAACACCCCCAAAATTAAGGTGTTGCTCGTCCCGAGCAACAAGTCAAATAAGCACATTAGGGAGATTCAATTGCAACTATATCCAATGAGCACAAGAACGAAATAGGACAATCAAACCTCTTCAATGAAAACAAGTATCAATGTCAACTTTCCACTAGCACTCAAATAATGTCATGCTTTGACAAATGCTTATTCAAATGCCGAACTCAATGCTCCTTCCAAGGAGTGTTTCACTCATTACTCTAGTGTATAAGGACATGTATGCACTCACTCATCAATCCACAAAAATGAACACCATAGGCTTGCCAAAAGACTCAATCTCAATCATATCGTTTTGTACTTCAAACATGAATCAAAGAGGACTTTTTCAAGGTTGTAATGTAGGCTCTTTGGACAAGGTGGGTGAATTTTAGGAAAAGTAACTCAACAATTAGTAGAGCAAATGAAAGTTGATCAAGCAATACAATACAATTCAACTCAAATCTCTACAATCATCACTCTTTCTTTTCTTTTTCATTCTTTCTCAAATATAATTCACCACCAAACTCCTTTGAGACTTTTCTTGCATTTTCAAGCACTCCATTGAATTTTTTTCCTATCATTTTTCTCATCTTTTCCCCAATTCAATTTTTCTTTCTTTTCAACCTTTTTTCTTTCTTTTTCTCTCCTCAACTTAGCAAATTAAACCCCCACACTTTTCTTTTCAAACACCATTCTTTTGTCAGCAATCAAAGCTCTACTAATCATTAGGACAAAAAGGCTCATAAGGATAGACAAAATGGCTTCAATTTCACAAGCTTGCCAAAGAAATAAGGATTTTAGGCTCAAATTGGCTCACTAGGGAAATCAATGTTTTTGGTGGGGTAAAATTTGGCTAAATTGGCTTTCAAAACAAACAAGGCCTCTTATCATCTTCACAAAATCCACACAAAACTCAATCTTGACAAGTCTCTAGGCAAGTTCTAGCACGCAAATTCATGAACGATGCACTCAACAAGGAATTAAACCGTATAAAATGTACGATTTAAAAGGCACAAAAGCTCATGACTTAAAATTGAGCAAGGAATCAAGCATTCTCACTCACATCCATCATCACACAACAATTCATCATGCTAGCATCAAGCCACAAATCAACTCATGATCACATCAAAAGTCCGATACGTCCACCAATCAAGCACACATGCTCATGAACATAATCTCAATCATATACCCTTTCTCATACCAACGCTCTCTACAACTACTCTCGGTAAAGATAGACTCAAATATATGCAATTAATCCACAAATAAGCTCCAACTTCACAAAAATTTTCTCATGCTAATGAGAGGCAAATTGGTGCAACGAAAATCGCTAAACTAACACACACCCCCAAACTTTTTCATTGCTAAGCAATTAAAAGTTTGGTAAGATAGTTAGCTAGTTGAGTTGCACACAACTACCTAC
Source organism: Paraleonurus japonicus (assembly GCA_030762865.1). Lineage (NCBI taxonomy): Eukaryota > Viridiplantae > Streptophyta > Magnoliopsida > Lamiales > Lamiaceae > Paraleonurus > Paraleonurus japonicus. The sequence continues at coordinate 3,926,963 of CM061058.1, forward strand.
TACTAAGAAATGAAAAACACGAAAAGAGGCACACCTCCCAAACTTAGACAAGTCCAAGTGCGGAGAAGGTGTTGTACCTAAAGGTCTTCAAGTACTCTCTCTCCTTCAAGCCTGTATCTCAATTATCTCACTTGTACCTCGATCTCCTGAAGAGCAACACACAACACACTTATTAAAAACAATAAAAACGAAAAACAAAAATAAAGAAAGCAAGTAAATGATGGGTTGTCTCCCATCTAGCGCTATTTTTAACGTCCATTGCCGGACGGAGCGTGAGTTGCTCAACTTTCCTCTAAGAACAAATTCTCCACCATCCTCACTTGAGTTGGACAAAAATAAGGCTTGACCATATGTCCATTAGCAAAGAAGTGATCATTCTTCTCATCCTTCAACTCCAAAAAGCCACTAGGGAATATCTTCACAACCTCAAAAGGTCCACTCCATCGTGATTTCAACTTTCCCGGGAATAGCTTGAGTCTTGAGTTGAACAATAACACCTTTTGGCCTTCATAGAAGTCTTTCACCTTCACCTTCTTATCATGCCATCTCTTAGTTTGCTCCTTGAAAATTCTTGAGCTTTCATAAGCCTTCTCTCGAAACTCATCCAACTCATGTAATTGGAGCATCCTTTTCTCACCCACTAGACCTTCATCAAAGTTCAACCTCCTAATAGCCCAATATGCTCGGTGCTCTAGCTCAACGAGAAGATGACATGGCTTGCCAAAACCAATTGATAAGGAGACATCTGAAGTGGGGTCTTGAAAGCTGTTCGATATGCCCAAAGAGCATCTTCCAAATGCAAAGCCCAATCCTTCTGTTGGTTTTCACCGTTTTCTCAAGAATTTGCTTGATTTGTCGGTTTGAGACCTCGGCCAAACCATTAGTCTGTGGATGATATGCGGTGGCAATCTTATGCTTAACACCATACTTCTCAAGCAACTTCACCATGAGCTTGTTCACAAAGTGTGAGCCTCCATCACTAATCAATGCTCTAGGAACTCCAAATCGTGAAAAGATGGTCTTCTTTAGGAATTGCAACACCACCTTAGCATCATTGGTTTTGTGGCAATAGCTTCCACCCATTTAGACACATAATCTACTCCAACCAAAATATAGAGAAATCCGAAGGAAGGTGGAAATGGGCCCATAAAATCTAACCCCAAACATCGAACAACTCAACTTCGATGAAGATAGACAGAGGCATTTCATCTCGTTTTGCTATCGAGCCCATTCGTTGGCATCTATCACACCTCCTTACAAACTCATGACTATCCTTGAAGATAGTAGGCCAATAGAACCCATTTGCAAAACCTTCATTCCCGTCTTAGCTCCACCAAAATGTCCACCACACGGCATTGAGTGACAATGTTCTAAAATAGCTTCAACTTCCTCCCTTGGAACACATCTCCTTATGACCGAATCAACGCCTCTCTTCAAGAGAATCGGATCTTCCCAAATATAGCTCCTCGCATCCTTCAAGAATTTCTTCCTAGCGTACTTAGGCAACTCATCGGGCAATGCACCACATGCTAAATAATTGGCAAAATCAGCATACCATGGTACCTCTCCTTGTGCTTTCTTCTCATGACCCCCTAACTCCACTTCATTCACTTCTCCTACCATGAAAAGTCTCTCATCCGAAACTTGACTCTTGCACATCTCCCTCCTCATCTAGGACTTCTTTCCCCTTCTCGAGACGTGATAGATGGTCTGCTATCACATTTTCACTCCCCTTTTTGTCTCGAATCTCTATATCAAACTCTTGGAGTAAAAGGATTCATCTCATCAACCTTGGCTTTGCATCTTTCTTGGTCATGAGGAAACGAATTGCCGAGTGGTCTGTGTAGACAAAAGTTTTCGCACCTACTAGGTAGGGTCGAAACTTATCAAAAGCATACACTACCGCCAGAATTCCTTCTCGGTGACCGTATAATTGAGTTGGGCTGGATTGAAGGTCTTCGATGCATAGTAAATGGCATGAAACCGCTTGTTTCTCAATTGGCCTAAGGCAACCCCCATAGCATAGTCGCTTGCATCACACATCAAAGCGAATGGCAAGGTCCAATCGGGTGTGATCAATATCGGTGCACTCACCAAAGCCTCCTTAAGCTTCTGAAAGAATCAAGACAAGTTTCATCAAACACAAAAGGAGTATCATTTTCAAGTAAGTGAGTTAAGGGTTTAGCTATTTTAGAGAAGTCTTTAATAAATCTTCGTAGAACCCCGCATGCCCCAAAAACGAACGAATTCCCTTCTCATTCGTAGGTGGAGGAAGCTTCTCAATAGCCACCACTTTAGCCCGATCAACCTGCAAGCCATTAGATGAAATATGATGACCAAGGACTATTCCTTCTTGAACCATGAAATGGCATTTTTCCCAATTCAAGACAAGATTAGTCTCTTGGCATCTCTTTAGGACCAATTCGAGATTATCCAAACAATGATCAAATGAGCTACCAAATACGGAAAAATCATCCATAAACACCTCCATAACATGCTCAATCAAATCATGAAAGATTGCCATCATACACCTTTGAAACGTGGCGGTGCATTGCACAACCCAAAAGGCATGCGTCTCCATGCATATGTACCATAAATGCAAGTAAAGTTGTCTTTTCTTGGTCCTCGGAGCAATCATAATCTGATTATACCCCGAATACCCGTCCAAGAAACAATAGAACTTATGCCCACACAACCTATCTAGCATTTGATCCATGAAGGGAAGGGGAAAATGATCCTTACACGTGGCTTTATTTAATTCTCTATAGTCAACACAAACACGCCACTCCGTAGCTACCCTTGTAGCAATCACCTCATTTTGATCGGTTGTGATAACCGTCATATCCCCTTCTTAGTAACAACATGCAATGGAGACACCCAAGGACTATCACTAATAGCATAGATCATTCGAGAATCAAGAAATTTAATCACTTCCTTCCTAATGACCTCTTTTATAATAGGATTCACACGTCTTTGGGGTTGTACTATGGCTTTACTACCCTCTTCTATTCTAATCCTATGCATGCATATGGAGGGATTAATTCCTTTCAAATCATCAATTGACCATCCTAAGGCATTTTTATTTCTAGGCAAAGACAATCAACAACTTCTCCAACTCACTATGACTCAACTTAGAAGATACAATAACCGGATACCTCATTTCCTTGTCAAGATAGGCATATTGAAGGTTATCGAGGCAATTGCTTGAGAGTCTCCTTAGGCCTTTCCTCCTTTCGCTTATCATCCTCCTCTTCTTTCCACAATTGAGCTTTCTCCTTCGAAACTCACTTCCTTTACCTCCTCGAGTCTCAAAGCATTCCTGTCATCAAAACAATCAACACAAGAGTTCTTAAGCTTTTTATAACAATTATGCTCAAAAGGTAAAGAAGGAGTCACATTATCATTATCAAGAAAAGAGTAAGAGGATTCTTCCCAAACTTCTTGGAGACACAAATCAATCACATCAACTGAATGACACTCTTCATTATCCATATGATGCCTCATTGAGTCTTGGATTGAGAATTGGAGTTCCTCCTCATTAAGCCTCAAAGTGAGCTTCCCTTGATTAACATCAATAACGGCACGTGCGATTGCTAGGAAAGGCCTCCCAAGAATGAGTGGAACTTCTTTGTCCTCCTCCATCTCAAGTACTATGAAATCATTTGGAAAGACAAATTTCTCCACTTTCACCATAATGTCTTCCACCACCCCCTTAGGAAATGTTGTGGACCCATCGGCTAGTTGAAGTGTGACGGATGTGGGACTCATTTCACCTTGATTCAAACTCTTTAACATGGACATAGGCATCAAGTTAATGCTTGCACCAAGATCGCATAAGGCATTTTTCACCACCCCATTCCCAAGATCACACAAGATGGTGAAACTCCCGGGGTCTTTCAATTTACGTGGCAAATCCCTTTTAGCAAGGCACTACACTCCATCGTCAGTCTCACTGTTTCGGGCTCCTCTATTCTCCTCCTTTTGCGATCAAATCCTTGAGAAACTTTGCATAGTTAGGCATTTGCTCAAGAGCTTCCGAGAATGGAATATTAATGTAGAGCTTCTTGAACACTTCAAGGAATTTTGCAAACTTCTCATCTATCTTCTTCTTCATAAAGCGTTGAGGAAAAGGAACAGGCTCAACGGTTTTAGGAACTCCCCATGAGTCTCTCTCAACTTCCTTTCCTTCTTCTCTAGCCTCTTTAGCCTTCTTCCATTTGGGCTTCTTTTTCTCTTCCACTTTCTCTTCTTCCACCTTCTTTCCCTTTGTCTATCCCTCGTTGCTCCACTTCATCAATCAATTCTATCCCTTCCTCATCACTACCCCCATCTTCTTCCTTCCTTTCCTCTCCTTCTCCCTCAATGGTAGGCATTGGAGGACCTTCATATCTAGTACCACTCCTTAGCTCAATGGCTTTGCAATTCTCCCTAGGGTTAATTTCCGTAGTTGATGGAAATTTACCCTTGAGATTGCTCCCACTTGAAGATGCAACTTGGCCTATTTGAAACTCCAAATTCTTCATTTGGTTGGATATGGAAGTCACCGCACTTTCCATCTTCTCAAACTTCTCTTGAGTGCAACCCATGAATTTTGCCAAGATGTCTTCCAAATTAGGCTTCCCTTCATTATTTGGAGCTTTTGCACCGGATCAAAACCGGGAGGGAATTGAACTGCCGCTCTAGGATTGGCATAGGAGAAATTCTCATGTCTCCTCCAATTGTTATTAGGAGCTTGTCCTCCTTGTTGAGGCATGAATGGAGCTTGAGGTTGAGCTCGATTTTGGAAAGGTCTTGGATAAGGTCTCCCACCTTGGTAATTCCCTTGATACCCTCCTTGGAATTGATTTCCTTGGTATTGTGGCCTTCCCATGTAGTTCACCTCCTCCATTGGATTTGGAGCCTGACTCATATCACCTTGGACAAGGGGTTGAGAATTTCCACCTTGTTGAGATGTTAGAGCTCCAACTCTATCCAGCATGGTCATCATCATAGCCTTCATAGATTCTATCTCTTCACTTGAGACACCCTATGATGACTTCCCTACTCACTTGAGCTTGAAATGAATCTTGAGCAATGTTATCCATAATTTGATTCATCTCGATCACGGACTTGGACCAAATAGACCCATTTGCACAAGCATTTAGAAAAGCTCGATCGGAATCAATGAGTCCTGTATAGAAGTACATGATCGTTTGCTCTTCAGAAACCCATGTTGAGGACATACTATCAACAAGTTCCCGAATCTCTCCCACGCAGCGATGTCGACTCGCCATTCTTTTGTCGAAATTGTGAGATAGCTTCTTTGGCTTGTAAGGTCTTGGATGGAGGGTCAAATTTCATCAAGAACCTCCTACTTAAATCCTCCCATGTTCTCACGGTCCCGATGGAAGTGAATTTAGCCAAGCCTTCGCTCTCCCATTCAGAGTGAATGGAAAGAGACGAAGCTTCTTCGCATCCTCCGAAACACCATTGTATTTGATGGTGTCGGAGATCTCTAAGAATTGGGCTATGTGGTCATGAGGATCTTCATTTTCATCCTTCCTCGAATTGCTTTTCTCTAAGTATCCTTACCAAGCCCGGGCTAATCTCAAAATTGTTAGCCTCAATTCGAGGTCTAGCAATCCCATTATAGAACTCTCTCGGTTGCGGCTCATAGAACTCCCGAAGTGGACGGCCTTGAGGTTTGAGGCTCTTGAATGGGTTGATTTTGAGCTTGTGGTTGATGAGGTGGTTCTTGAGGATAAGGCATTTGTGGGTATTGTGGGAAGTACGGTGGGGGTGGATAGTATGGGAAGCTGCGGGAAGTGTTGGCCTTGTTGAGGATAAGGATATGGTTGTTGTGGATATGGGAATTGGTTTGGTGGATACCCTTGAGGGAAAGGGCCAACTTGAGCATTTTGTGGTTGGTTTCTATTACCCCCTTGGTTCTCCACAAAGATTATTTTCCCCATTTCCATTTCCATTAAGATTTGGAGGCCCATTCTCTTCTTGCATCGGAGGATCACCGCCTCTCACTTCATTTTCCATCTCATTTCCAGCCTCCATTTCTCGTCTCTCTCTTGCTTCTCTACGATTACGACCTCGATTCCTCCTTACGGTGGCCTCAATTTCGAGGTTGATAGGTTCGGGTTGAAAACCACGAGACCTTGTGTTCATGCACCTACGAAAGAGATGAGTATCAAATTCCCACGAAATAATAAACAAAAACAAAAACAAAAATAAAGCAAATAAAATGACACTACTAACACCACTCAACAAACTCTAAGTCCCTATTAGCACTCTAATTAGTTCCCCGGCAACGGCGCCATTTTGATTGAAGCTTTTACGAGTAAGTATTTTTAAGACTCAATCAAGTTATCGAACCCAAAGGAACTAAGTCGAGCTAAGATCCCTAAAGCTAAGAGTTGTCATGGTATTATAGAGTCAGGCTCAGGTTTGAATAATTTAATCTAAAATTAATCACTAAAAACAATAATGAGATAATAAATATGAGAAAAATGTGTTCGGGTGCAAATCACCAAGGAATCCTTAATTACGAACCACACATGATCGGGGTTTCAATTAACGAGGGATAATAGGAGCTATCTAGCATAAAATCACATATCAACCGTCTTTGGATAAGCCTAGGTTTAATACATCAAATAAGCACGTAAGATAGTTTAGAGACGACACCCTAAGTCTCCTCACTTAATCACAAGAATTAAATTCAAGCAATTAACGTATTCTAATGTAGGTTCTAATGAAAATTAACCAAGTCTCCTTGCGTTAACCCAATATTTACTTCAATCACAAAACCAAGCCTAACACCTAAGAATCAATTTAATAAACCAAATCTCTTTGCGCAAATTAAATCAATGAACAAAGGATCAAGACCTAATCTAGCAATTGAATCATGCAAATCACAATAGAATAATTATTCACCTCAATAAATGAAATACCCAATCACATGATCATCTAAATTAATTCACCCAAGGATCATCACACCCAAACACAAAAGGAATTTAGCCAATCATCATGAATTCAAGAAAACCCATGAAAATTGAAAGAGTTGAGAGGGAAGAAAGCATAATAATTGAAAAAGAATCCACTATTAATTAAAAGAATAAGGTTTGATGTCACCTTGAATGTGTAGAATACTTGAATTAATCCAAAATCTAAACCTAATCTTCAAGAAATTGAAAAAGAATTCAAGAACACCCTAAACTATGTGTGATTGTGTGTTTCTCTCCTCTCAATCTGATAACTCCTAATTCTAATTTTCCGCTCCTTTCTTTTCTAATCTACTCCCCCATTCTAATCTGCTCTCTGCTGCTTTTAAAAAACGTATTTCTGAAAATCTCGCTCCTCGAGTCGAGATTCAGCCCTCGACTCGAGGGATCTCATTTCTGCCGCCCTCGACTCGAGGCTCCTCCCTCGAGTCGAGGCTTCCGCCTTTTCCTAATCTTCTCTCTCCAGCATGCCCTCGACTCGAGGGATTCTTCACCTCGACCGGTGCTCGAGCCCGGGGTTTTTTCCACAAGAAGGGCTTCGGTCCGACCCGTTTTCGCCCGGTATGTTTGTCTTTTCATCCTAAGAATGCCGGTACTCTCGGTTTGGCCAAATTCCACCGATTTACCTGTAAAGCGGACAAAATACCTCAAGTGATACTTTTTAGGCGTCGCTCTGCTTTGCTGAAAGCGATTGCATCCGCTATTGATCACCGAGTATTTACATTTTCTTGTAATTATTTTTATGTATGTGTATTGCCTTTGATTAATGATGGTATCAGCCCTTGAGATACCAATACGAGAACTTGTAATCGCATTTAATGAAAAAGGAAAGTGTGAAAGCTAGCTTTTATGGGACGAAGAAAGTATTAAATTTTAAACCTTATTATAATAGAATATCAAATCGTAATAAATTAAATCCTAGTAAACTTTGTTCAAGAACGAAATTTAGAAATTTAATGGCATTACAAATTTAAATACATCTATTTCTATTTATTTTATTCAAATTTTATACTACTATTTATATTGAGAATGTTATGTAAGCTTGACACGTGGAAGAAAGTACATAGTATATCAACACGTAAGCAAAATTAATCAAAAGACGACATGTAAGAAAAATCAAATCAAAAGATGACACATAAATAATTTCAACTCTCTATTAATCAAATATGATTTGCGTGCATGTGTGTCTATCAGTTCGTGAAATTGATGCACAAATTAATTATTGTTATTAAACCAACCAAGATGAGACAATAAAATAAAATAAGATATTTTAATTGGACAGCAACTATCTGTTCATTTAAAACACGCTATCACCTTTACATCTTTACCACTTAAACAAATGAGTTTTGATTTGATTTCTTGGATATCTCAACAAATCTTGATGCTTGTAAAGGAAAGAGCTAAAGGCAGAAAGAAGACGCTTCTACCGCAGGACACACGCAGAGATCTTCGAGTTTTTGTAGTTTTGATTTTAAACTAATTTTATTTATTTCAATCCCGGGATTTCTAAACTTGTGTTTTGATGATTGTTAAGCGACTCGTTTCGTTTGTGAAATTTTATTCCGGATTATTTATATCATCTATTTTTCTGCTTCCTTGTTTGAATAAATAATTTAGCTTGATCACCTAGGCTGTTTTATTCTTACATGTATGCTAGTTTATATTTCGTAATCCGTAATTGTTGCGAATTTATGACAATTGTTAGCAACTAGTATTTTACTAGGGTGATATAGATCGAGTTCTTTCGAATCGAGCTTGCGTATTCGGGAATTGTTTGACCTTTATCCTAGAGTTTAATGCTTTTATCGGGTTAAATTTAGATCGCATCTAGGTTATCCGTTTAAAAAGGTTCGTTGAAGAGATCAATTGAATAATATTAAGGGATAAAACCAATAAATAGAGTTTGTTATTTATTGAGGGTCATTAATCCGGGGTAAAATGGAACAATTGTTACGTTTAAATTAACATAGTAAAAAACAATAGAAGAATGCACTATGGATTGAAGCCTTTTTAAATTGATAAAATTTATAATTTCTCAAGTGTCTATTAATTGCCTTTTATTTAATCTTTATCTTTAATCACCTTCCTGTTTCTTTAAAATCCCACTTTTGTCATTTGATCAGTTCTCATAAGTCTGTTGAGACAATTTAAATAATTTTCATATTCCTGTGAGATCAACCCCTTACTTATCCTACTACAAATTAGTGAATTCGTTAAGGCGAATTATAAATATTATTTTTGGGTGCCGGCAACAACACACCAATGCACTTGAATTCACCATAAAAAGTGTTACATGATATAATTGAAAAGTTCAACTTCTATAAACTAGCGGTGTGGACACGTGCGTTGCACGTTGTCGTTTACTTTGCTAGTTTAGTTGATATGTTTATTTGGTATACTTTAAACTTGAAAGTTGTTGTATTGTATATTTTTTTCTTGTAAGAATCGTAGAAAGTTTTTTTCTTTTGAAAAATATCTTTTTACATCACAATCTCCTTGTATACAATGTTTCGAATTAATTGTTTTTCTTTTGATATCAAGTTTTTAGAAAAATGCGGACTCCAACAATAAATCCCTCACTCCGGTTTATTCATGCTACTGATCTAAGAGACCAAAGATTACCAAACACACAAAATACGCATTTTTAATTGAATGTCGGTTACTTCTTTACTAAATAATTACTATATTTGAAAAGAAAAACGAAAAAAATTATCGGCCCAAAGGAGGGGTTCACCTCTTCCGTCTCGGAGTTCATAACAATACTCCATCACCTTCACAACTGGTTTTTTTCCTCTAATCTGAACCAAATGACCTTGAACCCTCATTCTCCTCAACATGTAAACAAGAAATAGTATTTATATTTGAATCACACATATATTTCACCACTGGATTATGCAAGTGAAAAAGTGAATAATGTCATGTAAAGGAAATTCAAGAATCCAAGAAATTAAAGGAACATCATTTAAAACTTCTTTTATGATATACAAAGACAATAAAATCCCCTTTTCGACCTCACCATGAAATATTCATCCTTGGAATGAATCCATGGAGCGGTGCCACCATTTTCAACCTCAAGGTCACGCAAATTTTTGCCATCCACTCCCTAAAAGTGCAAAGGTGAAAGTGTCCAGATAAATGAGTTATATAATAAAAAGCTAGGGGATAGACACATGATTGCAATAATAACAAGATTATTTATTTAGAATTTGTTAAAACAACAAAGTTTCATCTATGCGATTATGTTTCTAGATCCTTGTATAAATTAAATGTTCAATACGTACGTGTAACAACACTAAAAGAAGCAAGCAGACATGAAAACTCATTTTTCACTCAAAATTAGTCACTTTAAAAAATCCCATAATTAGTATGGTTACACAACTCACTCAACCGTAATATGCGTAGAGCCGCACAACAGAAATGCCCTCATAGAATTCAGATTATTTATTATCAAATCTAGATTTAGGATCATTACAACCCCCAAAATTTTCAACAAAACTACAATAGTTACTCGGTAGATTAACTAAATCGTGGATCGGGAAGTACATAAATTAGCAACATCATCACATAAACACGCCCAAAAATATGTATTTATTTTAAGAACAAGAAAACATTCTAATAAAGAATATGGGGCAAGAAACTCTTATAACTAGAACAACAAATGATATCGTGTTTAATTCCATTAAAAATACCCATCTGCTCGGAGCTATATAAGTAACACAATGCAAATAAAAACCACCAAGAATATATCTATCACGAGAGGTATAAAGATGAGTGCAGATAATGACTACTAAGAGAGAAAAAATAGTAAAGAAAATACTTTTTTCGCTATGTAGTGTAGCAAATGTCCCAGTGATCGAGTCACTCTGCATCACCTTTTCAAGTTCTGGTTGTGCATTCTATGATCCCGAACTTGACAAAACACGTAATTATCAACATCGAAGCATAGTCGAGTTATATTGTAAACAAAAGAAACAAACTCGGTCGACAAGAACAAAATGAATCAAACAAAGAACCAAACCAACATTGTGGGGGCAGGTAAATAACAATTTTTATCATATTGTACTTTGTGAAATTAGCCAATTTCTTGACTCCTAATAATTAAATGGAACCACACAAATCCAATCACCGACTATAACTTCTGCGGTAAAAGAACTAAGATAACCGGCAACCATTCACTTTGTTTAAAGTCATTGGAAAAGAATAAGAGGAAAGTGTTAGATCAAGAATGTTTTGATGAGTTAAAAGTCGGTTCAGGATGATCGACGACCCTAAAGAACAATTGAGATCAAGTCCTTATACTAAGCCGATCGAGACGAGGTCGAGGACCGAACTAGTCGGTGAAGACCGAAAAGTTACAAGTCATCCGGAGACGAGCTCAAGTCTAGTCATCTGCAGGAGACAAGTATGAAGAGCTCGGACGAGGTCAAGACAAGCCGAGTAGAATAAGAAAGGCAAATCTTCACCAAGTCACCGCGGATGAGTAGAGTAAAATCACCGAGGTCGAGAGCAGATTTCCAAGAATAAGTTTGTTGAGCGAGTTTCTAGTTTGTTAAAACTAATCAACAAACTAACTGTCTTTTCAGACTTATAAATAGGTCTAAGCACTTCATTAAAATATACATCTAACACACGAGCTATTATTCGCACTCTATTCTCAAAATTCACAAGATTTCGAAAAGCACAAAAATTATTTTCAAGGATTTCTTCATAGATTTTTCTAAGTGTTTATAGAACACTTTCTTATACATCTTCAAACACTCTTCTATCACTCTAGAGTTAGATTTTTCAAGAATAGTTTAGAAGGTTGAAGATTTGAAGATCGGTTTGTAATTTGTAAGTCATACGATTGGAAAGTGAGTAAGTAAGCTAGTAGAAGAGACCCTTCTTCAAAGATTGAAGAAGGAGAGTGGATGTAGGATTTTTATAATCCGAACCACTATAAAATCTGGTGTTCTTTATTACTTTGCTTTACTTTTCTGTCAATTTCAATTTCCGGCTTATTAATCAGAAAGAATTTGAGAATCAAAGTTAGAACTAAAATATCGGTTTGCTTTTGATCTTATTAAAGTTGAGATTAAAATTATTTTCCATTGTGTTACTTTGAAGTTTTGAATAAGTTTTAAAAGATTTGTAAAAATCTATAAAATCTATTCAACCCCCTTCTAGATTTTATCATAGAAGGTTAACTCAAGTTTTCTTAATCAACTCAACCAATCGGGACCAACGAGAAAGACATACTCGCAAGCCCACCGATAAATATTTTCAATTACATTACGCTCTTGTAAGATAGAAGTTTGCCATTCATTCCACTTACTATTTTCCTGAAAAGAACAAAATAGAAATCATAACTCGTGGCACTATAAACCATAATCAAATAGAGCAACAAAGTATACTTATACATATGCAAACACTGTTTCCTTAGAAACATCAAATACTCAGGTTTAGATCTTAGTGATAAGCAAAAAAAAAAACAACATTAACCTAAGACATGGTTTTAAACAAGAAATGCCATAAATCTCAGATAAAATACTAAGATTGTTACCAACCTGAAGGTGCTTTTGAATATCACTTGTTTCCCAACCGAACTAATTTATTTTATATCCGAGTCAAGCGTCCAAGGTATCCGCTCGAGGGGCACATCTTCTAGAAGCAGACAAAGTTTGGTGCATTTATTTGGAAAGTTGACACTACTTTAAGTCAAACTCACGGAAGTATGTTAACAAACAACAGAAAGAGAGGCAGGGTGCGGTTAAGCTTAAAGTTAGGACACATTTATCAATCATAATAAGCAGAATGCAAAATCCTACAAGGAGCAAGATATTATTATATAATTTATATGGATATGCACTGTATATAAATAAGATCACATGGTTTTCTGAATCACATTATTGCAATTCTCAAAATGTGAGTGCAAGTTCACCTCTCCTATTTAAGGTGGAGACCGATAAAAAAGTCATGACAGTCAACATGTATGCAGTAAACAACCAATAAAGAGTTAAGAAAACATTTACCTAATTGAGTTCACCATATGACCGTGGGTTTTTTCTTAGCTTGAAGAATTTTGCCAATCAACAGTCTGTGAATAGATGATCAACAATAGCACTATCTTTGGTTTCCATGCATGAATATATAATGCTCTCCACATGATGATGCAGAGCATTATTTTAAGGATACCTGGACCAGAAAAGTAAGATAACAAGAGAAAGTTCAAGCAAGTGTTGTGCCACCAAGTTCCATTAAAGAAATTATTGAGGTTTTATGTGTTGTTTAAAATAGTATCATTAAAAGGTATGGAAAAGAAGTATTAACATAAGACTTACTCGAAAAAGATCAAGCACTCTATGAATTTTTCCAGAGGCAACCAATCCCTTCTCTGCCACCTCATCGCCAGTTTTTAGCAGCACAGCGAGGAATTCCACAATCTACAATCAGGTATTATAATTTACAATGATGTATGACACTAAAGTTGACATGAAATAAGGATGAAGCTAAATTTGATTATGCCAGATTAGAATACATGGCCTAGAGAAGAAATGTAGGCATTAAGGGTAAATTTTGAAAAACATAAAAGGTCCAATATTGAGATAAAATTCTTGATGAGAGTAGTAATATTGGTCTCCCTTCCTTCAACAATGATACATAGGTTCCTAAATTCAACTAACTCTTGCGCTTAAAAACATATATGTGTGCATGAAAATGATGGAATTTCAGACAAACCTTGCACATAGCCAAGGAAATGGTGACGAGCCATGCCTGAGAGAAACATCAATTGTGATTGCAATTAGTTCAATCAACCAACATGGAAAAGGAAGAGAGTTGAGACCAGAAACAAATAATGAGAGCCATATTCTTAAATTTATAGATCTTCAACAACATAATTGATATGGAACAATGGAGTATGACTGGAGTTAGTGTTAAAGACTAATTTAGATCCAAACCAGACGATAGAACACATAAATACACCCATAAAAAGATTTCAATTCTCTTAACATTTTAGTGACCAATTTTTTTTTCTCAGATGCATCACTTTTCGTTGACGTCAAAATGGGGCGAAGGTAGCGCTGATTGACGGTCGTGGTGAAGAGGGTAGAGACCTTCATCATCATTTCTAAATCGACACAATTACCAATCAGATTGAAGAGATTATCAGTATCATTATCATAGAAGGTATTAGAAGAGCTGTGCATAAAGGGTATACCAGAGTATATGTGCACCGCTGTGCACCTAATGATTTATCAAGCATGAGATGTGTGAAGAAGCTGTTGCACCGCTGTGCACACAATGATTTATCAAGCATGAGATGTGTGAAGAAGATGTTGGTGCAGTACCATTCGTACCATATTAAATGAGGAAGGAATATTGCTGTTATTACAGATTCAATTGAGCAAATGAGAGATAGACACGTAACATTCAGTTACAAACAATATTGCTATATATTTGTAATATCCATCTTATCCAAAATGCAAGTAATGAAAATATCTTTCTGATCATCTTCTTCGTTACGATATGCCTATTACCTTCATATTTTTACATGGTATCGAGCTTCGTGTTAAACGTCTGGAGTCTCTATACCTTCCTCTTTTCATTATTTGTTTCTATTTCCATCCAAATGTCGATCAACTCCGGAACCAATAACAATGAGGTTTTCAGTCCTCCATGTTTGCCTAATCTCCCACTCCATCAACTCATCACCGTAAAGCTATCCGAGAATAACTATCTGATTTGGAAGCAGCAGTGATGACTGCAATCGAAGGTTATGGGCTGGATGGTCTCGTTGACGGGTGAGAAGGTATGTCTGAAAGATTTCTTGCTGAAGGTCACATAAATCCAGATTATCTGCAATGGCATAGGCAAGATCAACTTGTCATGTCTTTGTTATTGTTTTCTATCACAGAGAGTTTATTAGTTGGTACTGTTGGTTTGAATACTGCTAGGGAGGTTTGGGATTCTCTAGAAATTAGCTTTTCTAATCAATCAAGATCTAAAATAATGCAATATAGACAACAACCGCAGAACATGAGAAAAGGTTCTATGAATATGAGGAAATATTTGAGTAAAATCAAGGGATGTTGTGATGTGTTGAGTGCTTCAGGACACAAAATTACGATGATGACCATCTTCTCGTATATTTTGTCCTGGTTTGGGTCCTGAATATAATGATGTTATGGTATTTGTAACATCTAGACCAGAACGATATCCATAGCTGAAGTTAGTTCATTATTGTTGAGTTTTGAAGCAAGACTTGAAGGATCTTCTACTCAATCTTTTAACACCGATGGATCCTCTCCAAGTGCAAACGCAGCTTACCAAAATAGCAATGGTGGCAGAGGTCAATCCAATCGGTTTGGCAGAGGAAGAGGTGGAGGCCGGAACCATGGTGCCAGCAGAGGAGGTAAATCTCGAGAATACTCCTCGAGAGAGGGAGAGGAAGGAACAACTTCAACACCGGTATATATTGCGGATTTGCTACAAGAACAATCACACTGCAGAAAAGTGCTACCAAAGAGCAAACCTTGATTATGTTCCTCCTTCTCAAAATCAAAATCAACAAAGACAAATGCCACATCGAATTACAACAACGAAACATGGGTTTCCATCCCACCGCAAACCTTGCAAACTATGAAAGAGTCGACTCCTCTTATGAAAATTCTTGGTACCCAGATTCGGAGCTAGCAATCATATCACATTTGATCTCAACAATTTGAATGGAGGGTCGAGTATCGGGGATCCGAGAGAGTTCACATGGGGAATGGTACAGGTTTGAGAATTTTACATTTTGGCGATTCTATAATTTCGACTCCAATTCGTCTAATTCTCATGCCTTTCTTCTCAAAAATCTTTTACATGTTCCTCATATAAAGAAGAATCTCATCGGTGTTTCTCAATTTGCTTTAGACAATAATGTTTACTTTGAATTTCACCCTCATCATTGTTTTGTGAAGGATCGGTTCACTCACAAGACTCTTACTGCAAGGTCCCCTCGACAAAGGTCTCTACAAATTCACTCTTGCTTGTTCCAAGCCTCATCCACCTCTCATTGATTCCCAGCCATCCATCTCATCCGTCCCGCATGTGGTGAATTCAAGTGAAAAGAAAGATTGTATTCCTCTAAGCATTTGGCATAGTAGATTAGGTCATGCTTCTATTCTAGTTACCAAGAAGGCTTTAGAGAATAGCCAATTTTCATACATTGATGATATTTCCAATGCGTGTGTTCTGCTTGTATGCAAGGGAAAAGCCACAAACTCCCATTTTCGAATTTTGAAACTATTGTCACCGAGCCTTTTGCCCTTGTACATTCGACTTATGGGGTCCATCTCCCATTAAATCATTAATGGAAATTCCTACTATGTTAGCTTCTTGGATTCGGCTACTAAATTTACTTGGATTTATTTGCTTAGATTATTGAAAAGTGATGTCAAAGAAGCTTTTAATTGTTCATTTCAAAAACCACATTGAGACTCAATTCAAAGCCAAAATAAAAACATTCCAATGTGATGGGGGAACGAA
This sequence comes from Paraleonurus japonicus, assembly GCA_030762865.1. Classification (NCBI taxonomy): domain Eukaryota; kingdom Viridiplantae; phylum Streptophyta; class Magnoliopsida; order Lamiales; family Lamiaceae; genus Paraleonurus; species Paraleonurus japonicus. The sequence goes on from CM061058.1 coordinate 3,943,462, forward strand.
ATATAAAACTCTCACACCCATTTTCCATGAATTAGGCATTCATCATCGAATATCATGTCCGTATACCCCGAGCAAAATGGCACGACCGAAAGAAAGCACCGACATATTGTTGAAATGGCTGTAACTCTTCGCCCAATCGAAAGTTCCGAAAAATATAGGGATGATGCTTTTGTTTCTAGTGTTTACATCATAAAAACTCCCTTCAAAATCCCTCTCTTATAAATCACCTCTTGAGTGCCTCACCTGGAGTTCCACCGGATTATTCTTCCTTAAAATATTTTGGTTGTGTTTGTTATCCTCTTCTCAGGCCATACTCCAAACACAAACTTCAACCACGTTCCGATGAATGTGTTTTCCTTGGTTATAGTCTTCATTATAAGGGATACAAAATTCTTTTACGAGATAAGAGAGTTACTTTCGATGAATCTTGTTTTCCATTTGCCTCATCTACATCTCACTCCCAAATTTGATTCTGCTATTCCACATCATGTTCCCTCACCACCTCCCTTAGTGTACATATCCTACTCCTTCTAGTGATTCTTTCTCCTCTCCTTTACGGGGTCAATTAATTGTAGATTTGCCTAATGTTGATGCTTCATCTTCTATTCATTCCACTAATGATTCTCTTGATTTGATGCTTGCAGTGCCTCGGTGCCTTCTACTCATCCGATGATTACACGCTCCAAAGCTGGCATATTTAAACCAAAAGTGCTTGTTTTTGTTGTTCCTTGACCTCGGAACACCTGCTAACCATTTCCGAGGCATTGTCCGATGATCATTGGCGGGCAGCCATGCAGGTTGAGTACTCTGCTCTCATTAAAAATGGGACATGGGAACTTTGTCCACCTATTCCTAATCAATCGGTTATTGGTTGCAAGAGGATCTTCAAACTTAAGAAGAATGCCGATGGTTCTATTGCTCCTCATAAGGCACGCCTGGTCGCTAAAGGCTATACTCGAATCATCGGGGCTGGACTACACCGATACTTTTAGTCCGGTTGTAAAGCCGGTTACGGTGCGTATCATTCTTTCTCTTGCTCTCCATTACAATTGACACCTTTACCAGCTCGACGTTGACAATTCCTTCTGAATGGAGAGCTTGATCAGCCTTTGTTTATGACTCGACCTCCGGGGTTTGAGCTTGCAGGGGAGAACACATGGTGTGCAAGCTCAAACTGTCCATCTATGTTTTAAAGCAAGCTTCGCGAGCTTGGACTTCAAAATTTGCCATCTTGAAGACTCTTGGCTCTCATATTTCTAAGGCAGATACTTCTCTTTATTTTAGGCATAAGTCGATGGCATGATCCTTGTTTTAGCCTTATGTTGATGATATCATAGTTACTGGTTCATGTGATAAACAAATCCAGCAAGTTATACAAGATCTTCACAAGTTCTTCTCACTAAAGGATTTAAGTCCTTAAATTTCTTTCTTGGGGTAGAGATATCAAAAACTGCAGATGGAATCTTCTTAAATGAACACAAGTATTTTAAAGAAGTTCTTGAAAAAGCGAGGAATGGACAAGGCTACAGGATCAGCCACACCTATGATAGGAGGGCAATTACTATCCAAGTTTGAAGGTCAGCCATTCTCGGATGCATTTTTATATAGAAGTGTCGTCGGAGCGTTACAATATGCTAGTGTTAAAGACTAATTTAGATCCGAGCAGACGATAGAACACATAAATACACCCATAAAAATGATATCAATTCTCTTAACATTTCTTGACCAATTTTTTCGGATGCATCGCTTTTCTCGTTGACGTCAAGATGGGGCGAAGGTAGCGGCGATTGACGGTCGCGTGAAGAGGGTAGAGACCTTCATCATCATTTCTAAATCGACACAATTATCAACCAGATTGAGGAGATTATCAGTATCAAAATCATAGAAGGTGATGCACCAATTTTCATAATAGATCAGTTGAGTGAGTTGGAGTTTTCCTATTTCCATCAAAATTTAATTTCAAATTTATTTATGTAATATTTTTAAACAAATAATGAGTCTCTCATTTTCTCGATTACTGAGTGTAACACTCTTTTTTTTTTATATATTTTTAAATGTTTTAATCACAACAATTGACTTTTCATGAGAAAATAATTAATAAAATTATTTTCTATTGTTAATAATAATTAATAAGAAAACATAAAAACAATAAAATTGTGCTTGCAAATTTGGTCAATTTTTTTAAAAATAAATTCTTCAACATTTTAAAAATTTGTAAGAATTATAAATATAGTATTTAATTTAATAATAAAAATTTCTTATTTTTATATTATTTCAAGCTCATTCAAAAAATTGTAGAATAAAAAAGTAAAACGCATCAATGTTCACACGGCCAAGCATATGTGCATGTGTGCATATGTCCACACATGTGTGCATATATCCACACATATGTGCACACGTCAGGACAAGGTAATGAGAGAGGAGCCTCAAATTTGAAATATGAGAGAGAAATAAATAAATAAATATATAAATTTTAAAATAAGACTATTGAAGGTGATGGAAGCAAACTAGATAAAAGTGATGAGATGATGGGACATAAATAGTGATGTGTAAGAGGGGAGCATCACTTTTTGAAAAGGTACAATCATTATATATTCTCATTTGAGGGTCAAATTAGAGATTTCAAGTGGCAAAATATATTTGTCGGTAATTTTAAATAATGATTGTACATTTAAGTAAAGTTGGGAGCTAGATTATACCACAAAATAATTTTCATTTATGTCTCATCACCTCATCACTTTTATCTAGTTTGCTTCCATCATCTTCAATAATCTTATTTTAATATTTATATATTTATTTCTCTCTTATCTTTCAAATTTCAGGCTCCTCTCTCTCTCATTATCGTATGCGGATGTGTGCACATATGCATGGACATATGCATATATGTCTAGACGTGTGCACATATGTGTGGACATATACACATATGCTTGACCGTGTGTACATTGATGCATTTTACTTTTTTATTACGTAATTTTTTTGAATGAGCTTGAAATAATATAAAAATAAGAAATTATTATTGTTAGAATTTGGATTTGTATGATTTGATGATGTTTCTAAAACCTAATTGTAATAGGACCGGTGAACACGCTTTAGTCGGTGATGATCTAGATAGGTTAGTGAATTAGTTAAGGAAGATCCTTGCTAGGTGATTAGTGTGAAAATTGCATGATTTTTGAGTGACTAGTCTTCTAAATTTGATACCATTTTCATGTTAATTCACTAATAATTGTCCAATTGCATTTTATTATTTGAGTTGGTGTTTTGAGTGTGAAATTGTAGGTTTGAGGCTACTCGCTAAATTGGATGATTTTCACATTGATATGCCTGCTTTCGGTGCTTTTGAGTCTTGTAACAATGAGCCTAGATTGTATAATGAATCTTTGAAGTCTAAAAATTCAGTTGAGCGGTTAAATGCTATGAAAGAAGAAATAAATTATTTGCATGTTAACAAAACTTGGAATCTTGTGCCTAAACCTATGCATTTCTCTTGTGGATTGTAAGTGGTTATTCAAGATTAAGGAAGAAATTGAATGTGTTAGATTTAAAGTTAGATTAGTGGCTAAAGGTTTTACTCAAAAGGATGGGATAGATTACATGAAATCTTTGCTCCTATTGTCAAATTTACTACGTGCGCATAATGCTTGCTCTTGTTGCCCATTTTGATTGGGAGTTGAAACAGATGGATGTGAAAAAAATATTCTTGCATGGTAATTTGGATAAAAAGATTTATATGAGGCAACCTGATGGTTTTGTTGATTCTAAATATCCCGAGCATTTGTGTCTTCTTCGTAAATCTTTGTATGGATCGAAAGCTTGATCACCAAGACAGGTGGAATAAGAAATTTGATGAATGTATGATGTCTTTGAAGCTGAAAAGAAGTTCCTTTGATCTTTTCCTTTATTTTAAAGAAAATGCATTTTTGCCTCTCTTCTTGCTCTTATATGTGGATGACATGCTACTTGTTAGTCCTTGTATTAAAATTGTTGAGCATGTTCAAAAGTGTCTATTGTGATAAATTTGATATGAAGAATCATGGTGATGCTAAGAAGATTTTAGGCATGTATATTGATAGAGATAGGAAAAATCATACTCTCTGCTTTGTCAAATTTCTTATGTTGATAAGGTTTTGAGTAAATTTTCCATGTCCTCTGCTAAATCTATCAATGTGCATCTTCCTGCCCATTTTGTGTTAAGTAAGACTCGGTCTCCCATGACGAAGTCTCCCATTTTGTGTGCCATATGCCAATGCATTTGGATTTGTGATGTATCTTATGATAATCACTCGACCGAGATATTGCATATTACATTAGTTGCTTGAGCAGATATATGTCTAATCCGGGTATGCCACATTGTGAGACTTTGAAATGGCTTCTTAAGTATCTCAAGGGCACGATGGAGGTAAGCCTTAAATTCTCTAAGTGTGCAAATGGTGTGAACTTGGTTATGGATTCTAATTATGCTAATGATAGAGACAATATGAAATCCACCACTTCATATGTATTCACTTTGTGTGGTTCTTATATTAGTTGGAAATCTCAATTGCAAAATGTGGTTCCCTTGTCTACAATCGAATACTGAGTATATTGTTATTCTGAAACTATTAAAGAAGCTATTTGGTTAAAGGGCCTCATTTAAATTGGTTTCCTCTAAAGTGAAGTGATTGTATTTTCGATAGTCAATCTGCTATACAAGCGTGTAAGAATCCTGTATTCCATGATAGAACCAAACACATTGATGTTAGATACAATTTTGTATGTGATGTTGTAGAAAAAAGCATTGTTGAGCTAGAAAAATTGTTAGCTTGAGTTTAATCCTGTGACATGCATACTAAGTGCCTTTCTTTGGAAAAATTAAGGTCGTGCATGAGGATTTTGAACTTCGATTCTATTGATTAGGATTATCTCTTGCTGCCTATATGTGTTTTCTGTTTTTGTGTTGGTCCCACAAGTTGAGTATCACAAAGAGAAACTTGAAACAACCTTCTAGGGAAAATCTAGAGGGGGTTGAATAGATTTTCTAACTTTTTTAAATCTAGAAAATCAATTCAAGACACCAAAGTTTACACAGCAGAAATCGATTTTTAACTCAACTTTAAACGGATCAAAAGCAAACTAATAATTCGTCGATTGTGAATCTGAAATTGAACTTTGATCAAAAGTTGTAATTGATTATGAACAGATTCAGTGATAAACCTCATTGGAGTAGATTCAGTCACTGTCGCTTCATGAACCGATGCTTCTACGAGATCACCAGTCTGCACATCATGTAGAGACAAAAATTAAGCATAAAAACACTAACTTACCGTCTTATCAAGAGTTCAGACAGAGAATTAGATCAACCAAATTTATATATTGCAAATATTTATTATGTGCATCCAAAGTCCTAATTAATAAAAGAAATAGATGCCACTACATGCTGTTTCTTAATTTCAGATTCCTTCAGTTGCTTCTCCAGTTGTTCCACCCTATTAAATGCATCAGTAATGGTACTCTTTAAGCGGCTCAAATCAACATTAAGCTCCATGTTAGACTCTCTAAGCAATTTACACTCAGCTTCAGCAATCTTATCTCTCTTTTCAGCTTCAGGAGCTTTTTCCTTCAATGCATTGTTTTGTTGTGCCATCTGGATTTGCCCACATAGTTCTTTTGAAACCCCAAAGAAAATTTCTGCATTATTTTCTGCCTCAAAGAGTCTTTCCCACATATCTTCAGCTTCTTGTTCCATGCAAAAGACTTCCAGCTGCAGCCGAAATTTTAAATCTTCTTCGGCTTCTCTTGACTCAGTCAGCCTCTTCTCAAGATCCATTTCCCGAGCCAAAGACTTCTCCAGCATTCTCAAGACGTTCTTTTGCTGTTCTGCAGTCTGGATTTTAATCTTTGCACTTAAATCTGAAAGGCTACAATTTTCTGAAGCATCAAGCTCCTTGCCATCTTTCCCTGTCAATATTTGAAGCTATTGTTTTAGTAAGAAAAACTCATTCTCTAAAACTGATAATTTGAAAAGGTGGGGATGGAAATAATGTAGATGAGGATACAAAAAAACATAAATAAGAATATTGTTGGACATTCAGAAGGACATCAAATCATCCAAAATAGTAGAATACTCGTGTTTTATACCTTTTGGCATAGCAATGGCCTATCAATAAAAAATATCATCTAAATTCTCATTCTCAAAGGTATTCGAAACAGGAAGATGAATTCTGAAAAACATACATTTTTCATCACCAGAAGAAGCTAATAAGACCCTCCTGAAATTGGCAGATTGCATCTTTATATCAGAGATCTATTCAAAGGAACATGCTATATCAAGTTCAACCATAATTAAAGCATCTGCTGCTCTTTCTAGCTCATGCATAGAGTCTCCACCAGAAGAGACAGCTTCAAGTGAATCAATATTCTTTGATTCAGCCTCCATTTCACCAGAGCTGACATTTTCGATGTAAGCAGGCCAATTTTAATAATGTCAGAAGTCATTTCAAGACTTCTAGTATTTTCACTTTAGTTCCTGAAAAAGGGAGTACTCTGTACTTTAGTCAAATAATATCAAGTGAAGCTAATATTCTTCTGCTGAAATGACTCAAAATATCAAAATTGTGAACAAACTTATAAGCAAATTAAGTCTAGACAAAGCATGGTACTCATTCACCACTGGTTGTAAAGATATAAAAGGCAATGGTGTTGTTGAAACAAATCAGTATTCCACGTTGAATTACTAAAATAATAAAAACCAAAGGTCAAATGCCAATTGTTACACAATGAAATGGTTGGTAACATGAACAAATCAGTATTCCACTTATTGTACTCCCCCACATTTGTTGGCCAAGAAATGAGATGGTCTCTCCCAGAAAATTTCATAATATGATGAACGACATCCCTCATTAAGCTGCTCCGTCTGACCAAACATGCAACGAGACTTGGGGAGATAAAGGAATACTTTCTACCTGCCTCGATATCTATGGAGAGATATACCTCACCCAGATATCTTTAACCAACACATGCAAATTAATATTTTATAAGAAAATTAATATATATATATATATATATGAAGTAAATGCTGAAAATTATTAATAAACACATACACGAGGTAAAAAGTCATCGTACTTGCACTCAACCATTTATCGTAGAGGACTTCATGCACATGATCCCATTGGATGAATTCCTCATATACCCCGATCGATGAAAGTGAGCATGAATGGGAACCGCAATGGACTGAAAGCGGCGGAGTCTACCATCAAGCACACCATATTTTTGTATGGTGATGTCGTGAGCTAAGTCTCCGGGCATGGGATAACTTGATCGCCGTCTCTGCAAGCACACCAACAAAGTGGGTTCCCTCGGTCTCTCTCTCTCACTATATGCGACATCCCTTGATTTTTGTGCGCTCTTTTTGGAGTTGGCAATTTCTACCATCAATTTATAATATTAGGTAATAAACTTTAATATAACATGTATTTTACCTTCTTGTTGAGAGAGATCAAGTGGTGCGGCCATTCGAGAAAGTGTCCGACCGCCTCTCCAAGCTGTGGTGGTCTCTGCTTACGGTTTTGGCAACGGTGAATCCTCTTGTCCGATTTCGGTACATCGAGGGTGACTATCACAAAACCAGGAGTGAGGGACGACCATGGATCATTCCACCGGAGCCGTCATACAACATTCCGGTGGCCACCAACAGAGTTGGATGATCCAAATAAAGGTAACAAAGAGTCGCTGGCTGTTCAAAGAGGATATTTAGTTAGAAAATTTTAATATACTAGTCTTTAATTAAAATAAATACGAAATACATCGATACAGGTGATGTTTTGAAGTGGATCAAGGAAGTCATTTTTTTGCATCGGCCGAAAACATAGATGGAGCACTATTATCACCGCTAGCACCACTCGATAACGTTCCTTGTCTCATTTGTCTCGATTCATGAGCTCCACTTGTTTAGCCAAGTTAGCAACTTGCACGAAAGGGACTCCACCATAGACATGGCCGCAATACCGGGTGCCATCGAAATTAATATCTTCGTGACGCCATGTCCAAGACTCGTATGCGCCCGGGATGCTCCTTACGATCTATTGCCCGTGCAAACAGATCATTAGGGCCGATCGTGCAGAGGTCGTCGGGCGTCATGCTCGAGATATGCGCTCTTGAATGGAAATAATTTATTATTAAACAATTTCAAATGAAATAATAGTTTGTAATTACGAGATAAAATAATGGATGAATTACCGCTTCTTCAATGATACGCTGTGCTCTGTGATTGGGAATATTCCGTCTCGGCTCTTTCTTGTCTCGATGAAATAATTCGTAACGAGTAACAACGGCGCACACTCTCCCGCTTTTCTTTTTTCTTCTTTCTACGATAATGATAAACATGTCCCTTTATTAGATATATTAAAAGTGAATATATTAAAAAAATTAAAATGTAGGATTTTGATCTCACCATATCTTCCCTAATGCGTGCATAGCCTCTAGAAGATCCACGATATAGCGCCTCCATATTCTTAGCTTGTTCGCGATTTCTCGGCACTTTTTATCTACAGTGTAATATAAATACATAAACAATGGAAAAACTTAGTGCATTAATTAATAGGAATAGATGAAATGACATTGATAAACTTTACCTTGAAATCCTCGGCTAGAGATTTACGCACAAACTCGTCCCAAGTATGGGGCCACCATAGGGAAATTCTCATAGTCCTTAGGCGGCCTAGGTGAGTACGAGACCGGTGTCCGGGTCTCGAGAAGCTCTCCTCGGTGAGCCCAAAATTCTTGGCCATATTCCCAGCTTGCATAAGTATTTGCTTCTTGTTTGTGTGGTCAAGGCCGAATGTATTCTGCATACACATATTATATGACAATTTAAAGTTAATAATTTCACAAGCTCATAATATATATATATATATATATATATATATATATATATATATATTTATATATTTCATGCAACGATTTTAATATGAATATATATTTAACATACCACGAGCTCATCCCATATCGCTTCCTTGAAAAGAGTCGGCTCACTCTTACGCCGGTCATCACATGGCGGCACGATAGGGACAACTCTCCGACCGGCCCCTAGGTAGTAAGCTAACTTCTCACTCTCTTTTCCTATCGCTTGCCCATACTCATTGAATGATATCTGCAATTCAATGATATTGTTAGGTCAACGATCAATTAATTAATATAATAAAAATTCAACTGTTCAATTGTAATAAAATTACCTTAAGTAATTTTCCCTTGCTACGATCTTTCTTCAAAGATGTCATCGTGACTATACCCCTCTTGCGCTTCTCCCCAGAGGCTACTAGAGGTGGGAGCATCGATGTTATTCTGTCTCAAGTCATCCTCCTCCTGGATGTCATCTGCGTATGGATGAACATGATAATCTCCATCATCTCCATCGTCTCCACCATAGGACACATAATCCATGATCTGTAAAATAGAAAAAAATATATTAAATAAACAAAAAGAAACAACATTTAATAAAGCGAAAAAACAACATTTAATAAAACAGAATGAAAAAAGCATTTAATAAAGTCGTACATTTCTTTTTAGCAATGGTTTTTCTTTTTCGTTTTTGGTTGACTTTTCTCGTTCATGACCATGAATGTTAACGAGATCCGGATTGATATATTCATCCTCATTCCTAAGTTTTCTCTGCTGCGGGCGCGTATTTGCAAGATCATCGAAAGAGGGTACGAAACATTGAAATTCTGAAAAGGATCATCGATTATGTCAACACCTTCATCGGCGTGGTCGCTAATCAGTAACTATTGTTACACTTGTTTGTGAAGCACAATAGACCATTTCTTATTAAGCTGGGTCGGGGACATAGAAAATTTGTTGAGCTTGGTGGCCATTATGTACGTGTCATCTCTGTATCCCACATTCTTCAAATCTACACGTACAAATCGAGAATTTTCAACTTGGACCCCATTAGGGATCCTCACCCAACTACAATCGAAGATTGGTTCACGGTGACCAACATAGTCGAGTTTCCAAATGTTGACAATCTGTCCAAAGTAAGTAGTATTCGATCGATTCCATGCGATTGCGGTAATGGACACCCCACTATTACGCATTGTACTCGTGGCATCATGATCTCTGGTATAAAATGTGTATCCGTTAATAAGATAACACTTATATGAATACACATGCCTATCAGCAATCTGGATAACCACTTAACTCTTTCTTTCACCGATTCTTTATACGTGACAACATATTTGCAACATAACCATTGAACCACTCAACAAACATGCGGTTGTGCTCACCTTCAATCCATGATCTATCTCTGGTGGGAAATGACTTAGAAAGTGCTTGCATGTGCGAGTCAATAAAAGGAAGCACGTCGACCGTGTTGTGAAGTACGCACAAGTGCATCCGTGTTAGCTCCTTCATACTAACACTTACACGGGTTGACCACCTGTAATGCCTTCACCATCCATCCTATTGGTGTACCGGGTACTTGGAAGTCCAATTGCATCGACATTCGGAATAAATTCAGACCAATACTCGATTGCTTCTTCACATACCCTTTCGGCACTTTCATATATCTCTCTACACCATACATCCATCTCATACGAGCGAGGACCACACATCCTTGTCTTGTGTACCAAATGAGCGGTTAGGTGAATCATTATATCAAAAATGATGGAGGGAAATACATTTCAAGCTCACACAACATTCCCACAATCTATCTCTGAAAACCAAGCAATTTTCTAGGATCAATGACCTTGCTACTCATTGCCTTGAAAAACCAACAAAGCTTTGTTATGGTTATGCGCACATTTTCAGGCAAACTACCCTAAAAAGGAAAAACTCGAGTAAGGAAACCGATAACGGCGGAGCGAGGAAGCGGTAGTGACGACGCGGTGGGGATGGCGGTGTGGCTTCGGCGGGGGGGACGCGGTGGCTGCGATGAAAAATTAGGGCTCGCGTAATTTTAGGAGCTCACGAACAGGTTTTGACTAAGAGCGGAGCGAGGAAGCAGATGGGGAACGGTGGTGGTGACGAGAGGAGCGAGGAAGCGAGGTGGTTACTCCGGCGGCGGGAACGGCGGTGGTGGCGGCTCCAGCGAGACGAGAGGTGTGTACCGTGTGTTAGCCGAGTATACCAGTTTTTAGTTCAAGGAGGAAAAAAATACAGTATCGTATATATACCCCAAAAATTAGAATTAAAAAAAAATTAAAAGACAACATTAAAGACAACGGTTTCTAAAACCCGTTGTCTTTTCGTGCAAACCCATTACCTAAGACAACGGATTTACCTAAGACAACAAGTTTTAGACTTAAGACAACAGTTAGAGCCGAAAACCGTTGTTTTAGCCCCCCGTTGTCTTAGGCCATTTTTGGCGTAGTGTTGAAGCTGAAAAGAAGTTCCTTTGATCATTGCCTTTATTTTAAAGAAAATGCATACGTGCCTTTCTTCTTGCTCTTATATGTGGATGACATGCTACTTGTTAGTCCTTGTATTAAAGCTGTTGAGCATGTTCAAAATTGTCTATTGTGATAAATTTGATACGAAGAATCATGGTGATGCTAAGAAGATTTTAGGCATGCATATTGATAGGGATAGGAAAAATCATACTCTCCTGCTTTGTTAGATTTCTTTGTTTGATAAGGTTTTGAGTAAGTTTTCCATGTCCTCTGCTAAATCTGGCCAATGTGCCTCTTCCGCCCATTTTGTGTTAAGTAAGACTCGGTCTCCCATGACGAAGTCTGAAATTGATGAGATGAAATGTGTGCCATATGCCAATAGTATTGGATCTGTGATGTATCTTATGGTAATCACTCGACCGGATATTGCATATTCTACTAGTTGTTTGAGTAGATATATGTCTAATCCGGTATGCCACATTGTGAGACTTTGAAATGGCTTCTTAAGTATCTCAAGGGCACGATGGAGGTAAGCCTTAAATTCTCTAAATATGCAAATGGTGTGAACTTGGTTGTGGATTCTAATTATGCTAATGATAGAGACAATAGGAAATCCACCACTTCATATGTGTTCACTTTGTGTGGTTCTTATATTAGTTGGAAATCTCAATTGCAAAATGTGGTTCCCTTGTCTCGCAACTGAATACGAGTATATTGTTATTATTGAAGCTTATTAAAGAAGCTATTTGGTTAAAGGGCCTCATTTACGAAATTGGTTTCCTCTAAAGTGAAGTGGTTGTATTTTACGATAATCGATCTGCTATACAACCGTGTAAGAATCTGTATTCCATGATAGAACCAAACACATTGATGTTCAATACCATTTTGTACATGATGTTGTAGTAAAAGCATTGTTGAGCTAGAAAAATTGCTAGCTTGAGTTTAATCCTGGCTGACATGCGTACTAAGTGCCTTTCTTTGGAAAAATTAAGGTTGTGCATGAGGATTTTGAACTTGGATTCTATTGATTAGGATTATCTCTTACCGCCTATATGTGTTTTCTGTTTTTGTTTATGACTTGTGTGTCTAAACTGTTTCTTCCTTGTGTGCAACATGTTCTTCTTTGTTGGGTTTCCTCGTAATAACTTATCTTGCATTTGCTATTATTGTCTTGCACTAAACTTTGTGCTTTCTTTTGCATGTGTGCAATGTGCACATAGTGTGTTGTGTGTGTGGGCAATGAGGATCATCTGTTGGATTTTAGTTTGTTGATGGGGATGGCCAAAAAGGTGGAGAATTTGTTAGGCTTGAGCCCAATTGGTTTTGGCCCATGAGCCTACTAAGCAAATTTATTCTAACCTAGTGAATGCAATATATATTGTTTGTCTTTTTCTCTCTTTAAAAGATGTGAGCACCGTTGCATAGAGAGAAAAGAGAATTTTGCGTTGGTTCCCCATCCTCCTCTGTTTGGAATGCGACAAGCGAGGTGGCTTGAGCCCGTTGGCTCGTTGAGACGTGAGAACGATGGAAAGATCCAACATAACCGAAAACACAAAATATCATGAAACGCGGCGTTGAGGTACGAAGGTGGAATGCAAAGCATACACCCCTCCCTTGGAGCAAAACCTGTTGCAAGGAAACTTGGAATTAAACACGTTGGAACTAGGGAGTGTTGCAAGCCTTGGAGATGTAAACCATGCAAATCTCCATAACCCTAATCATAACCAAACCTCAAGCCCAGAAATACCATAATTGAACCATCCTTAGCAAGGATTAATGACCACTTTGAACCCCATAACTATTCCTCAAACCTCTCAGCCTCACTTACACCTACCAACCAAAGCATACCTTCGATTGAGTCCCCCTCAATTCAAAACCATCCAGATCCAAAAACTCTTGAAACTATCACTGAAGTGCTATATGCTACCACTATTAATTCCCCGTTATCCTCACCACCAGCCACGTCTTTAACCGCGAAAACCCAAAACACCGCACTACCAATCCCGAACCAAAGCAACCCATAAATCTTATTCCTAACCAAGCTAAAAACCCTAAGAGAACTACATGGAAACGTAATACGAGAGAGAAGGGTAAACTATCAGTTGAAACACATGAGTGGAATGTATATATTAATAAAGGTAAAAGACCGATGGAGGAAGACAGGTTACATAATGGAAGTTGATGATCCGTTTCACTATAACAAAAAGTCAAGGACGAATACCGATATGAATGAAAAGGAGAATGTTGCAACACCTACTGAAAACTCAACGGAGGTGCGGGCCACGTGGCATGTTACGTGCAAACTAGCACTCACCTCCCAAGTGTAGGAGGATCGTAGCGAGCAACCACCCAAGTTACATTATCGAATTCACGGGAATCAAATGGGGGATAGCCACTAAATCTACTCATTTAATCATGATTATAATATGATTCATATGACGAGATTGGGTTGGAACTAAGCAAATACACAATTATTATGAAAGCAAATAACGAGCTAAAACACGAATAACAAGCAATTAAGAAAGAAGTGCAAGTGTACTTATCATTAAATGGGCAATCAATCATGAAACAAATTCTAAGGGTGTTCTTTTTGTTGGTTAATTGATAAGAGCAATCCTTTAAAGAAAGGGATTAAAGATTTGTACATCCAGTAATTTGGCACTACTTTGATTTTGGTCCCAATCATTTACTCATTTTAATTTTGGTCCAGTAAATTTAATTATTTTTGAAATTGGTCCTTTGACTGCTATAGCGAGTAATCTAGCGAGTCATGTGGATTTTTTTCCTTTTACTTTTCTTACTCAAGTGACATTTTTATACTTTTTTAATGTTTCACTATTATGTGACATGTAATTTCTTAAAAGAAAAAATAATATGAAAATTAACAAATAAATATTAAAAAATATTAATTTATTTAGCAAATAATATATTAAAATATATATTATATTAATCTGTAATATATTTAAATGCCTTAAAATAAATTAATTATTCTTTCTCAATTTATAATTGTCCTAATTATTTGTCTATAGACAAAATAAATATTTTTAATCACAAAAATTAATAAAATTTTATTGTTATTATATTTAATTCATCATCAATTTTATCAATTCCAAAAAAATTAGAATAAATATTATTACAAAAGGAGAGAAGGGAAGAGATGACTGGAAGAACAGGAGGGTTAATGAGTTTGATAACATTTTGGGAGGAAGAGTTGTGGTTGTGTAAATGGTAGTCGAGTTGATTTCTTTTTATTTGTTGATTTCTTTGTTTAAAATAATCACAACTTTCTAAATTTTTGTTAATTTTATAATATTTATTCTGATTTTTTCAAATAGATAAAATTGATGGAGAATTAAATATACTAACAATATATTTTTATTAATTTTGTGATTAAATATATTTATTTTTGTCTATAAACAAATAATTAGGACAAATATAAATTAAATTGAGAAAGAATAATTAATTTATCATAAAGCATTTAAATATATTATAGATTTTAAATAGAATTATAAAATTAACTTTAGAAAAACTAATTTTTTAAATTTCTTAAAAAAATTAGTAAAGGTAATTATAAACATATCAAATAATGAAATAATTATTTTTGCTAAATAAATTAATATTTTTAATATTTTTTTGTTAATTTTCATATTATTTTTTCTTTTAAGAAATTACATGTCACATAATAGTGAAACATTAAAAAAAAGTATAAAAATGCCACTTGAGTAAGAAAAGTAAAAGGAAAAAAAAAAATCCACATGACCGCTAGATTACTTGCTATAGCAGGTCAAAGGACCAATTTCAAAAAATAATTAAATTTACTGGACCAAAATTAAAACGAGCAAATGATTGGGACCAAAATCAAAGTAGTGCCAAGTTACTGGACGTACAAATCTTTAATCCCTTAAAGAAAACATAAAATCGTACTTGATAAGCCTAGGATTTATATTTCAAGTAAGCACGAAGGATTGAATAGGCGAAGTTACCCTTTCCTCCCGGACGATAACATGAGTCAATAGGTTTTGATGAGAACTGCAACGTGAAATTTTGATTTATCGTAACCCCGACTCAGGCCGGCAAGTTACCGATAATTTTGCAAAGAATTTGCAAAGAAGAAAGCTATGGAAGCTAATCAATTTTCTCATTATTTCCAAAGGATGAGCATACAAAGCATTATATAGAAGTTCCTTCCTAACAACTTGCTAACAAACTAACAAACTAAAAACTTAAAAGAAAGAAACTACCAAAAAGAATTAAAAACTAAGTGGAAAAAGTTACTGGACCAATATTGAAATACTGAGTTCGCATCATTCCCGGCCCTTCGAGATTGTCCTTGTCCTCAAGCATTGAATATGAAAATTGATCTTGTTGGCTTTGTGGATTGATTCAAGCTATCAAAATGTTGATTTGAATATCACCCACCAAGTTCTCTGTATCTCAAAACTCCTCGAGATCATGATTCTCCTTTAATTATGCGCATGTACGTACATTATTTCCTAATTCCCCTTCAATTATGCGCATATGCATTATCTCTGATTAGCATCGATATCCCCTTCATTTCCTTCAAATTAACAGTACCATCCTTCTCCAGGTCATCCTCAACAATCGATCGTGACAAAATCGGGAATTAAAGAATATTGAATTCAAAGATCCAAATTTTGTTCTCTCAAAGCATAGTTCCAAATTCATCCCATTCGAAACCACTTTCCTTTGTCAAAAATTTTGAATCTTCCATCTAATTGTGTAATTCCCTTACGAATGAAAACCGCCGGTTGAATTCCTATGATTGGGCATGGACCCAAATGATGGAAACTAAGCGATTCTTGAGAATCGTCCACCCACAATTTCGTGCAAATTTGCCGGACCACCAGTCAAGTATTAGTAGCACTTGTCGCTATTTTTAGTATTCCATTCGGATTTGGAATTAGGTTGATGCGAGATTTCACCAAGAAATTCCCCATTTTCGTCTTCCCCATTTCTTCTTGAGGAACTGAATTAACCTCTGGTGTAAAAAACCTTTTCATCCGGAGATTTTTAATTGATGAAATTCGCGAAGCAACGCTGCAACTCAAGCCCAGAAAAACCTCCACAAACTCGGTATCGTAACGAGTTCGGCCGGGAACTGGATCGGTCCGGGAATGACAGAAAGATTCTGGTGGAACAACATCATACATTTGGATTGGGTTGAACTACCTGTTAATGGGTTAACATTTGATGACAAAGGGCCGTTTTTCTTTCCTGGACTGGGCCATGAAAGATGGTAATGATTCTTCCAAGGCTGAAAGCTTTGAGCCGTTCTTTTTGCTTCTCGATTTTTGATTATTTTTTGAATTTTTCAGCAGCCTCCCGAAATTCAATCTCTTTGTTTTTCTGGCTTTCCTTGATTTCTTATTCATTGGTGTCGTCCGTCCTTCTTGTATTGTCGCGAGCAATCGTTTCAACAAACATTCAATTTGATTCACCTTCTGCTCAATTGAACCGACTTGCTTGTTGATGTTTTTCATGCTCATATCCATAATATTGAACCTCCTCTCTAATAGCTCTATGCGTTCTTGATTTGTTCTGACATTTTCTTGTGATTTCTTGAGTTCATGATTCTCAAGAATTTTGAAGTGCGATTCTCACCGTGATTTTTTTCTCTCAATGAAAGCACCAATTGATGAGAACCACAACGTGAAATCTTGATTTATCGTAACCCCGACTCAGCCGGCAAGTTATCGATAATTTTGCAAAGAATTTGCAAAGAAGAAAGCTATGGAAGCTAATTAATTTTCTCATTATTTCCAAAGGATGAGCACACAAAGCATTATATAGAAGTTCCTTCCTAACAACTTGCTAACAAAAATCAAACTAAAAACTTAAAAGAAAGAAACTACCAAAAGAATTAAAAACTAAGTGGAAAAAGTTACTGGACCAATATTGAAATACTGAGTTCGCATCAGGTTTCCCTAGCGTGCCCCCTTCGATACTAAGATTCTTTCCCTTTGGACTCCTCGCTAATTACGCGACTATTAATCTAAGCCATTAATGTGGAATTGATGTATTTCTAATGGAATTAATCAAGTCTCCTTGCAAAGCGATCCTCTCACGGCCCTCTTTCCAATCATGCTATTGATCCATTGATTTAAATAAAATAAATGTCCTCAATTTTCACACTAATCAGGGCAGGACCACCGAGCACAATGAGTTGCATTGAATGGAACTGCTGGGGGCTTGGGAACCCCGAAAAGTTCCGGCTGAGCAGAGAAATTCGAACAAAGTCCCTCAATTTTATTGTTCTTTGCGAAACAAAGCTTTTTGTTAGAGAATTAGACTCGGTCGTTAGAAGTTAGAATTAGACTCCTCCAATCATATTGACATGCTAGTACGGGAGGGTGGTGGTGTTGTTGTTTGGAGTTTTACGGGTATCTATGGGTGGCCGGAGGATGTTTCTAAATGGAAAACTTGGGAAATGATTGACTGCATTGGCCGAAATAATAGCAAGCCATGGATGTGTCTGGGAGATCAACTATAATGAAAGCATTTTCAATTTTGAGAAAAGTGGAGGGACAGCTAGAAGAGAGAGCAAAATGGCGGATTTCCGCGATTGTCTAGAGATAATAACCTCGTTGATCTTGGTTTCTCTGGAAATTCCTTTACTTGGACAAATCAGCAAGATGGTGACCGCAACATCCAGGACATTTTTCCAGGGTATAAGGTTACTCATTTAACCCATTTACCCTCGGATCATGCCCTGGTTATGGTAAGTTGGAGCACTTTGCCTACGTTGGATGATGAGAATGGGGGAGAAAAGGGCGGACAAAGCTATTTAGATTCAAAGAGAGATGGCTTCAGGAGTCTTGACCCTTGAGAATAAGATTGTTGGACTTATGAGAAAAGAGGAACTTTATTGGAATCAACGTTCTCGAGTAAATTGGATTAGAGATGGTGATAGGAATACAATTTTTTCATAAAGTTGCTTTGGGCAGAAAAAGAAGAAACTTCATCAATCAAATTGAGGACAGTAATGGTAGAAAGTGGACTAAGGATCGAAACAGATTTTGAAAAGGTCTTCTTAGAATGTTTCATATGGCTCTTTTTCTGATAATGATGATCTCGAGATGGAAGAGGCAGTGGAAGCTGTTGAACACAAAGTAAAAACAGATATGGAGACTATGTTGACACGTCCATTTACGAAAGAAGAGGTTACAACAGCTCTTTTCCTAATGTTTCCTACAAAATCACCAGGCCCTGACGGTATGTGTGCTTTATTTTTCAAAAATTTTGGGATACTGTAGGGGATATTATTTCTTGTTCATTAGATCTTCTCAATGAGGGGGTGTCCTTCGCCAATAAATTTTACTTATATTGCCTTTATTCCCAAAAAGAAAAAACTTTAATTTATCCCCTGTTGATATTCGTCCTATAAGTTTATGTAATGTGACACTCAAGATTATTACAAAAATCATTGCAAACCGTCTCAAGTCATGTCTATCTTTTATCATTGATCCTTGCCAATCGGCTTTTGTTCCGGGGAGGCTCATATTTGATTATGCCCTTTTAACTTATGAAATTTTTCATTCCATAAAATCCAATAAAGCAAAGAATAAAGGGTCTTTTGCTTTCAAACTTGACATGAGTAAAGCCTATGATAGGGTAGAATGAAATTTTCTTGAGAATTTTCTTATTAAAATCAGTATTCCCAGATCCTTAGTTGACACCATAATGCGTTGTGTCCGTACGGTATCTTTGTTGTCCTTATTAATGGGAATCCAACTGCCACTTTCCTCCCTTCACGAGGAATTCGGCAAGGAGACCCACTTTCACCCTATGTATTTTTATTATGCACTGAAGCTCTCTCTGGTCTTATTGGTAGGGAAGTTCGAAGTGGTAATCTCCATGGCATAAAAATTTGCAGAAATGCTCCTGTTGTTTCTCACCTTTTTTCGCAGATGATAGCATTATCTTCGGCAGAGCAAATGAGAGAGAAATGCATACAATGAGAAGGCTGCTCACAGTTTATGAGTGTTTTTCTCGTACCTCAAGGTGTGATAGACAAAATTGTATCAGCTATGAGCAGATTTTGGTGTGTCCAAAAACATGACGAAAAAAGTATTCATTGGGTGGCATGGAGAAAGTTGTGCAGGTCAAAAGAGAAGAGGGGTTGGGGCTTCGGCTTCACGATATATCCTCTTTCAATAAAGCCATGCTGGCAAAGCAAAGTTGGAGGATAATTCGCCACCCAGATTGTCTACTAGCCAATAACTAAATCCAAGCTGCTACTCCCATGTATAAGTTTCTTAATACATTTTTCTAAATTACTAAAGATGGTAATCATCTCACCCACAAATTACTAAACTTACATCACTAAAGATACATTTTTCTTAATTACCTCATGATCATAAACAAAACTATGCAGCTAGTGTCATTAAATGAGTGTAATTATCTAAAGGGAAACTTGATTCTAATGTTTATTTTAAGTATTTGCATAAAATAAGCACAATATTTTTCTCACTGATTTCAAAAAGAAAAAAAAATTGTTGAGTTTTTTTATAAATCTTCTTATATTTTGCCTTTTCGGTGAATTATATATTTATTTTCTTTTTCAATAATAATTTTTTGTATTTTTCAAAAATTTGTTCTAATATTTAATATTTTTTCCCGATTTAATTTTTTGAAAATAATTAATTATATAATAACACTTAAACATAAATTTCTATGAACATTTCGCGGGGACTCTATTAGTATATATACGTGGGCTAATTGATGGAAAAATTAATTATTGTACATAAAATGATGAAACAAAATAGCAGTGTATAGATTCGGGCTAACGAATTTAGAACATTAACTTTTAAGTTGAGTCAATTTAGGGCATTTCTGGCGCGCTTCTCTTAATTTGAACCTTTTGACAATTTGGACTCCATGTCAGTGCCAGCTACACCTCAATTGTTAACTATTAAATTAATTCAAAATAAAAATTAAATATATATATATATATATATAATAAATAAAATTTTAAAATAAACAAGAAAAATATAATTATAAGAAATATAAAATAAAAACTGTAAAAATTGTGAATTTATTTATAATACCTAAATAGAATAAAAATTGAAAATAATCCAAATAACAATTAAACTGAAAAAAGTCACTAAACAAATAAATAAATTTAAATTTAAATTAATAAGCAAAAATTATTAAATACAATATTTTCTATGAAAACCCTCGAATAAAACAAGAAAAATATTTGTTAAAAAAAAATGCCCCCGCTCTTTAGCTCCCCATCATGGAGTAATTTTTTTAGAACACTAACTTTAGAGGTTGACAATTGAGGGACATAAATTTTTGATGTGATAATTGTAGACTATTGTCTTTTAATTGAGCCAAAATTAAAAATTAAAAAACTAGATTTACACGAACTTTCTCTGTATGCTCTATCAACATAGCAAGAGATTTTTCGCGGTGATGTCCTGAAGAATGTATGGGAGAGAGGTTGGAGGAAACTTTGCAATAACCATCGAAATTGGCCTCAATTGATATTATATACAACTTAATAATTAATGTTTTAAATTTACGAGTTGGAAATTAAATTGTCTTAAAATTGTTACCCCTGTGGACTCCTTAAAAGCTATTTTGAGATGGATGGAAGTGTTGTCGGGGCTTGTTATAAGTTCTTCAATAAGGAAGACAACGATGAAACTCAATTCTACAAAAGGTGCTATCCCATTTCAGTACGTACCTCAGAATTCTTGTCGAACTCTCTGGGGAGATCACGATATATAGTAAACCCAAGATAAATTGGGTTAAATGGGAGAAGGTTTGTGACAACAAGGTTAGAGGTGGATTGGGGATTAAAAATTTAGAGCTCTTTAATCTTGGCAAGTGGCATTGGAGATTCTTGAACGGAAATTTGTGAAGAAATTGGATGAAGGGCGTGTTAAGCGTTGATCATGAAGGGCATGATCAATAATTTTGATAAAGGGAAAAATGTAATTCAGATTTGGGCTCTTGGGATGCAAATGATCAATGTGTGGACCTGAATCTTTCATGCATGGAGAAGGGTAGTTGAGGACCTGATGAATGTGATTAATGGGTGTAAACTGATGAAGGATCGATAAAGAGGACAAATGGTTGTGGAGGGAGTTTATTCAACTAAATCCGCATATAATCTGTTCGTTTGGAGGTGAGGTTATGAGTGTTGCAGGTTGTTGGAGGTGTGGAGTTGTAATTGTTTTTGTAAGGGCGGAGTACCCCTTGTACTCTCTTTGAAATTAATTCTGTGATCTTCAACCTTAAAACTCCACGGAATGAATTTAAAACGTTCTTCAATAATTCCAACCAATGAAGACTATTACGCCCTTCAATATCCAATGTATGCAATTTTTTCAAATCACGTAGCAGACTCTCTGGAATCTTATTGAACCTCAAGTCAAGCTGTTTCAAATTAATTAAATTGCCAATTTCCTTTGGAATATCTTCAATGCTACAATTAAACAAAGAAAGACTTTGCAGGTGATAAAGTTTAAAAATGGCATTAAGATCTTCACAGGACAATTTAATATTTACAAAGTCCAACTGTCTCAAATGAAGTAGAGAATGCATTGCTAGAGCATCAAAATACTCCAGCGCCTTAATTTTCATATCAGCAATATTGGAACCCAAATAACCAAGTGCCATCCAACTTTTATTAGGCTCTAAACATCAATTTTAGTATCTTAAGGAAATACAACACAATATGAGAAACAACGCTTAAGTGTTGGGGTCAATTCATTGTAGCTCAAAAGCAAATGGGGAAAAATATCTATTCTTGCTTCCTCGATGTGTCATATTTCACTATTCAATACATTGCTCCACTATTAATTCTAAGCTACTCTTAAAATGCAAAAGACTTTTGTTAAGTTGATCATCTATAAGGTTGTCGGGACTTCCCGAATGAAGAATCCTAGTGAAGCTTCCCGTGTTCGATCTAAGCAAGTCCCTCATCTTCTTATACCAGTAGTACATAATCCGACACTGCCATTTGCAGTACGAGGAATTCTTGGCCGTAAGGGCAACATGGAAAGGCCGTCCTTCGTCCTTCGTCTTCTTCACATACTCCGGCATCTCCACTAAAGGATCCATCACAAGCCGATTCGAGTTTTCAGTTGACAACAATTTCATATGACCGCCTTGTTGGTAATCCAAGATCATTGTTACAAAGTTGTATGACATGACGAATCCACCAACAAACAAGAGCACAAAGAAAAAGGGCAGTGCCTTCCTCATACTATTCTCCCTATCATTTTAGCATATAAAAAAGCTAATGAAAAAAATAACATATTGTCATTGAATCAATTACAATTAGGTACCTGCAGAAGTGGAACAATGATTCACATAGATTTATGCAAGAATTGCTTTAAGTTGACAAACACAGAGCATCTAACCAACCAAATTGGTAACTATTAAACAATATGAAATGAAACAGAAATTTAATTGCCTATGCATATTAGGTTTCCATTTACTTCATGCAAGAATTAAAATCACTTCAATTTTGGGACCATATATTTAGGTGCAACTAAACAGAGTGTGGGCTAATTAATGGAACATTGTGAATCAACACAAACTCTTTGTTCACCGTATGAAATTGATACTATTGCATTCATTCAAGAATACCATATCATTTATTTATTTATTAATATCTACACTTATTAATTAATGTCGCAGTGTAAAATGATATGATATTAGTTTATAAGAGGAGTATTGTTACTAAATGAATATAATAATATCAATTTGAAATGGTCAATAAGTTTCACGGAGACTGTCTCATGCATCAAAGCTCTTTATTCTTACTAAAAATTAACTGCTTTGAAATCTAGTAACCCCATTGCAAGAATTCATAATTTTTGCCACCCATGATTTTCAAAATTCATAAAATTCACATAATCCATCAATATTATTACACAAATAAATGAAATTAAAGAGCCCATATTATTTTTGTCCATATTACCCCCTTCATATATAAGCCCCATGCAAACTGAGAAACTTTGGTCTGATATCATATGAACTGTAAAAACTTCTAGATGTTTCTGAGGCAAGAAAATCAAAATTATAAGAAGAAGAAGAAAACACGAACATACATGATATTGTGAAGAGAACAAGTCAACATACAGTCAAGATATGAAGTCAGAGTTAATTGATACTTTATTAGAGAATGACTAATACCAGTTCCTTCTTCACAGATACTGATAGAATCAATATTGAAAGTGAAATCACCAAGAAAGAAAAAACATTTAATACGGGTCGATCCGGAAACATCATCATTAAAAAGGGGTGTGCATTGTGATATAAGAAGACAAAAAATGGGAAAAACTCAACCTTTAACGAAACAGAGGAGTGAGAAATGACACATAAAAAGTAAAGAAGAAGAATATGTAAAAGGGCAGATGGATTTGTGTTTTTCTTTGTCGAAAAAAGTAAATGTGTTGTGTAGAGTGTCTATCTAGTACTACTGCTGCACAACTAAAGACGTATTTGGCGCGTGTCTTTTCCGTCTAATCAGCTGTTTCACTTTTCGTACCTGATATTCTATCTTCCAGAATTTTTTTTTAATCGGTAAATGTTAGTTGTTAGCAGTTAGTTCACCAAGTACCCAACACTCCAAGGTTTTTCTCCAAGCCACCTCATAACTCCAAATTCGTTCCCAAAGGGAATCGAACCCGGAGTCACCCACTAAAGTGCGGAACCTGGTGGCCAGGTCTCTTCCTGAATTATTAACACATATTTTACTTTTCATATATCATCCTGTATTATTAACGCATATCGATGTAATATATATCATCTATTGATTAATTTTTCACCTCCCATGTATTATTTATCTAAAATGATTTCATGTGGGGTCTTTAGCGTTGTCAAACATCTTTTTTTTTATCGGTTGAATGATAACTCGAACCTAGCTATGACCTTTAGACATAGGTAATAAAGCTCTAACCACTTGAACTATACCACTTCGTCGGCGTTGTAAAATTTCTTGACATCAAAACAAAAATCGGAACCATAACAAATGGGTGAAGAGGCAGAGAGATATGGAGTAGAAGAGGGGGATAGAGATGGATATTCAACGTTAGGTGAATTTGATACCTGATTTAGATTATGGTTACGGAGGGGGATGAAGAGGGAGATGGAGAAGGGGGAAAGGGAGAGGGACATGGAGACGTCTTGAAAAAGTGGTAATTAATAGTTTATCTTCCACTACTCAATGGTTTAAAAAACACGTTGCCAAGTTTATATATCAAGGAACTGAGCGAAATATTTTGAAATGTCATTGTCATGTAGGAAAGCTAATGTCTTGTGAGATGGATAATGAAGATGATCTGCGTAAGTTTGATCGTATTTACGAAGGTCTTTGATGATTAGACATCATCTTATAAGATCCAAACAAAAATCTGATTTCAACCTTTGTTGAGCTTCATTAGTTTGTTCATCCTTGCATTGATATTGCTCGTCTTGCGTAAAATAAAAATACTCGTCCTCAAAACAGAAATCTGATCGCCAAAAACCTAGCTAAAAAATAATTAAAAAAAAAAAACTTACTCATGTGTATGAGGGCTTGAGACATTCACCATTCTTGCAGTGTATGTAGGCCAAATGATTGAAACAGATGAAATAATCCTTGTTTGCTTGAGTTTTGATGGTCCATCCAAGTTTCAAAGGGTTTTTTTCGAGCAGTTGCGTGAATGGAAGAACCATGTTCTTCTTTTGTGAGGGGATGGTGTATTAACTAATAAATGGGAGAGAAAATTGGAAAGGTGGTCCTGAATTGAGGTGGTGATGTATTTATTAATAAATTATATTATATATATTAGGAAAACTGGAATGATAGTATTGTCATTTCATGTGTTAACTTATGCACCAATTGCACACAAAAATTTGTGTTTACAATAACAGTCTCTTGCCAAAAACCTAGCATCTGATTAATCAATTTGATAATCACTAAAGAATGTAAAATCAAACCGGAATTAAGTTGCCTTTGCATATTAGCTTTTCATTTTTCCGTGCTAGAATTAAATCCACTTCAATGCTGGCACCATATGTACAATAAAGATACAACCAAACAAGATGTGGGCTAATTGATGGAAAAATTAATTACTCTATCTAAAAATTAATTGATGTGGTTAACGAATTTAGGACATTAACTTTTAAGTTGAGTCAATTTGGAGCATTTCTCGCGCTTGTCTTAATTTGAACCCATCGACAATTTGGACTCCACGTCAGCCCCAAATCCAGACTAATTTGAGATGACATATTATTAAATATCATTAAATGTTAAAAATTTAAAAATTAGATATACACGAATTTTCTCCGTATGCTTTATCAACATAGCAAAAGATATCCTTCGCGATAATGATGTCCTAAATTGATATTACAACTTAAAAATTAATGTTTTAAATTTACCAATTCGAAATTAAAGTGTCTTAAAATTGTTACACCTAAAATTAATGGCGTGATAAAAATTAATATGGTGCACATGGCATTAAGCAATTGAATCCTTCTAATCAAACTGTAGTTTCTTAAGCAGAATTGGACTTTTAGAAAATTCTACTGAAATGAAAATATATGTTACTACAAAAAGATTACTTGCAGTTGGACACAAGAAGAAATTTATAGTATTTTTTGTTTTTATCGTTAAATGTTAGTTTGTTAGTTGTTAGTAGCTCACCAAGCACCCAAACACTCCAAGAAATTCTCCAAGCCACCTTATAACTCCAAGAAATTCTCCAAGCCACCTTATAACTCCAAGAAATTTAGAGTATTTTACAGAACAGAGAAAAGACAATAATTATCAGATGAAGGGTTTGGAAAAGCATGTAATAACAGTTGTGCAGCAGCATTAATGGACATTATTAACATTCTCATGATGACTTACAAATGAGGAGAAGGCGGGATTATTAATGGATATGGATTTCCAATCTGAACAATCCTTGTCGCCGTACCGTTGTTTCAGCTTCGTTGAGTAAGATATATTCAATGTCTTCAACGATGACACCTCACGTAGCAGGCGATGTGGTAGCATTATGATACAAACGAAGGCCGAGAACTCAAACGGGCTTACAATCGGGTCAGGCGTGAGCGACTTCGGGCCCAAACCCAATCAGAAGGTGAACAGGCCCAAGCAAATAGTTAGTTAGTTAGTTTATCCTAATTGCTGTTATTTTTCACTTTTGGTCCTGTATTAAATTTAGTCCTTTATGTTTCTGAAATTGCATTAGATAGCATGCGGTTAGAGGGAAATCTATATAACCGCAAATCATTGTATCTGAAGGAATTATGAAAGTTTATGAGATTTTTGAAGCAATATTTCTTGCTTTTTCCATTCAATTACCTTCTAACCCGAGTTAGGGTGTTGAATATTAGTTGATAATTCGTGATCTTCATCATTTTGGTGCTTTCATTAAGAGCGTTTGAAGATCACGACTGAATTCGAGATGGCTGGAACACATAAGGAGAGAATTGAAGTTTTGGAACGAAGGTTCGACATAATAGATAGAAATGTTATAGACATGGGAGGAAGGATCGATGACGTCCAACCGCTCGGTGGGGCGGCTTGAGCGTATGATGGGTCGAGATTCTCCAAATGACGGGGAAATAATAATAACGGTGATTCGACTCCCGGTAGAAGGTTCTGGTTCCTCTAACTCCGAATCGATGGAGACAAGAACCCGACTCGATCACTAGATCGAGAAGGGCGTGGAGAAAGAGTCCACCAGGAGATGATCGAAGACGAAATCGGCCAAAATTAACATGTCCTACATTTAATAGGACCGATCCCATTTCTTGGCTTAGTAGAGTGCAACAATACTTTGATTTAAATGACATTGAGAAAGATGAAAGAGTTCGATACGCTGCTTACTATTTGGAGGGCGAAGCCAATTTGTGGTGGCAATGGATTAGTCGTGTCTATCGAATAAAAGGTCGCCATCTTCGGTGGAGAAATTTTGAAAAGAATTGATGACCCGATTTGGGCCCTCTCGAGTATGATGATTATGATGAAGCCCTTTCCCATATTAAATAAATGGGAACGTTGAAAGAATACCGAGAAAGATTTCGAACGATTGGCAAGTCGTGTGCAAGATTGGTAGGAAAAAGCACTCGTTGGGGCATTTATCGGGGATTAAAACCAGACTTAGCCTCCGAAGTAAGAATACATCGACCAAGAACGTGCAGACGCTGTTGGTGTTGCAAGATTAAAAGATGATCATCTCACAGCCATCAAACGAGGGGGACGAACGGAGTTGCGGCGAAACAATCAGCCGGTATGGGAAAATAAGGGGGAACTGCAATACGGTTGCACCACCGGTATTAAATCCACGACCTTTGGCAGCAGGTATTAAACAATTACCATGGGATGAAATGCAAAAAGACGTGAACAAGGTCTATGCTTTAATTGTGATGAAAAGTTTGCGCCGGGACATCGATGTAAGATAAGAAAAGCGTTCTTGATCGAACCGGTGGGGTCGACTATGAAAATGACAACGAGGAAAGTAAAGAAGGCTATGATGGAGCATAAATTTCAGTTCATGCAATTAGTGGAGTGCAAGGACCGAGGACCATGAGATTTTCTCGCATGGATCAAGAATCGGCGAGCTATTGTTTTAATCGACAATGGGTCATCCCATTTTCATTAATCAAAACTTAGCAACCAAATTGAATCTTCCAGGTAAAATTGTTGACACTTTTAATGTGAAAATAGCTAATGGAGAAAATTTGCCTTGCAGCATTCCTATACAAAGGCGTACCGATTCGAACGCAAGGAATCACCATCACCGCGGACCTCTACGCCCTACCACTAGCAGGACCAGACTTAGTATTGGGAGTACAATGGTTGGAAAGATTGGGGCAAGTCACGTCAGATTATGCAAAGGGAACCATGGAGTTTAAATGGGAAGGCCAAATCGTGAAGCCGAAAACGGAATCGGCGAGCAAGTACAAGAAGTGGGAATCAAGAGTATTGAAAGAATGTGGAA
Source organism: Paraleonurus japonicus (assembly GCA_030762865.1). Lineage (NCBI taxonomy): Eukaryota > Viridiplantae > Streptophyta > Magnoliopsida > Lamiales > Lamiaceae > Paraleonurus > Paraleonurus japonicus. Next base: position 3,971,798 of record CM061058.1, read on the forward strand.
GAAAGGAGCTCAGTGTTATGCAATATGAGTTAATGAAGTTGCCAATTCGGAAAATGGGGAGATGACAAAACACCGGCTGAGATTAAAGACTTGCTGGAAAGATACAGGACCATAATTGAAGAACCACAAGGATTGCCGCCCAAAAGAGAATATAACCATACAATTCCACTAAAAGATGAGACACAACCCGTGAACGTACGTCCGTATCGGTATGCTCATTTTCAAAAAGAGGAAATAGAAAAACAAGTAAAAGACATGCTCGACAAGGGATTGATTCGACCAAGTTCAAGCCCTTTTTCATCCCGGTTCTTTTGGTAAAGAAGAAAGATGGAACGTGGAGTTTTTGTACAGATTATCGGGCACTTAATTCAGCCACCGTGAAGGATCGTTTTCCCATACCCACTATCGAGGATATGTTTGACGAGTTAGGAGGAGCGAAATATTTTTCTAAACTTGATTTACGTGCGGGTACCACCAGATTCGTGTTGATGAGAGGGACATTCATAAAATGGCCTTTCGAACTCACCATGGGCACTATGCGTACTTGGTAATGCCTTTCAGATTGTGTAACGCGCCGCCACTTTTCAAGGTATTATGAATTCTATTTTTAGCATTATTTAAGGAAATTTATGCTAGTATTTTTTAATGATATACTCATATATTCAAAAACTTGGGCTGAGCATTTGATACATCTTGAACAAGTTTTTTCAATTTTAAAACATCATCAATTTTTCCTTAAAATGTCTAAATGTGCTTTTGGAAAAGAATTAGTAGAATACCTTGGTCATTTCATTTCGGCAAGAGGGTGGAGGTAGACCACCGCCAAGATAATTGCTATGCAGGATTGGCCACAACCATAGACGATCACGGAGTTGCGAGGATTTCTTGGTCTCACAGTGGTATTACGTAAAGTTTGTACGTGATTATGGAACCATTGCTCGACCACTTACTCAAATGACAAAAAGGGGCTGTTTGTTACGACCAAAGAAGGGGAAGAAGCCTTTCGAAATTAAAAATGCAATGACTACTACTCCAGTGCTTGCTATGCGGATTTTAACGAGCCATTTGAAATACATACAGACGCCAACGACGTCGGCATTGAGCGATACTATTGCAAAAAGGGCGACCGATAGCCTATATGAGCAAGGCCCTAGGAGTTAAAAAAATTGGAATGGTCTGTCTATGTGAAGGAGATGATGGTGGTAGTCGAAGCGGTTCGAACTGGAGGCCGTATATAATGGGACATAAATTTTACATAATCACAGATCAGCAGCCACTCAAGAATCTACTGGAGCAGCGCATAACCACACCGGAGCAGCAAGAATTTGTGGCAAAGTTAATGGGGTTTGAGTTCGAGATTAGATATCGCCCGGGAAAACGAGAATATGGTGGCTGATGCGTTATCTCGCAAGGCAGAATTTCTCAATATAACAGCCGATCACCGGACCAATATGGGACATCCGGGAACGAATACGAGCGAGTTCGCGTGAATCTCCGGCAATAAGTGAAATACGGCGCCAATTGCAGCAAGGGAACAAGAGGTAATTGATAATTATGAGTGGGTTGATGACATGTTGTTATATCAAGGGCGAATTATGGTACCAAATAAAAGCGAAATCCGGAAAGAAATTATTGCCCACTATCACGACTCACACATCGGCGGACACTCGGGTGTATATCGCACTGGGTGCTAATCGCAGCTACTTTTTTTGGGAAGGACTGAAGAATGAAGTACGAGAGTATGTTAACCAATGTGATACATGTCGGCGAGTGAAAATAGACTCCGAGAAACCCGGCGGTTACTACGACCTTTGCCGATACCGCACCGCGTATGGGAAGATTTAACCATGGATTTCATAGAGGGGTTGCCGATGTCCAATGGGTTCAATGGGATAGTCGTAGTGGTGGATCGTCTCACGAAGTACGCACATTTTATTCAACTCGTTCATCCTTACACAAAGAAAATCGGTAGCTCGGCTTTTCGTGGAATACATCATACGGTTACATGGGTTACCAAGGTCTATTATCACCGATAGGGATAGAGTGTTTATTAGTAATTTACGGAAAGAATTTTTAAAATGCAGGGAACAAAGCTAGCAATGAGCTCGGCGTATCATCCGCAAACCGATGGGCAAACCGAAGTGACAAATAGGATCTTAGAGCAATATTTACGTTGCTATGTTCATGAACATCCACGAAAGTGGGAGGAATATCTACCGTGGGCTGAGTATTGGTATAATACGACATTTCATGCATCAACAAAGTTCACACCCTTTGAACTAGTATACGGAAGGAAGCCATCAAATTTGACAAGCTATCTTTGGGGATTCTCACCTAATGTGGAAGTAGACAGAGAGTTAATTGAGCGTGATTTAATGCTACATGAATTAAAAGGTAATTTGCAGGAATCAATCAACCGAATGAAGACTTATTACGATCGAAGCGTAGAGATGAAGAGTTCCAGGTTGGGGATTTAGTCTACCTAAAGTTGCGACCACACAGGGCGTGAGACCATTTCACAAAAAGCCCTCTACAAATTGGGCGGTCGATATTAAGGACCATTCCGTGTGATCGCTCGAGTCGGGCTAGTGGCGTACAAGTTGGAGCTTCCAAAGGATGCCTCGATTCACCCAGTAGTACACGTATCTCAACTCAAGCGACGACTAGGACTCGATATAGAGGCCGACGACAAGTGCCGGTAAATTGCACAGAAACATCATTTTGCGACCATTACGAGCTTTGGAATATAGACAAATTAAAAGAGGAGGACGATGGCGCTGGGAAGTAATGATAGAATGAGAGTCTTTACCGATCGAAGAAGCAACATAGGAGATATTAGAAGTAATGAGAGAACGGTTTCGGAGTTCGACCTTGAGGACAAGGTCGCCCTTGAAGGGGACGGGAATGATACAAACGAAGGCCGAGAACTCAAACGGGCTTACAATCGGGTCAGGCGTGAACGACTTCGGGCCCAAACCCAATAAGAAGGTGAACAGGCCCAAGCAAATAGTTATTTTTCACTTTTGGTCCTGTATTAAGTTTTAGTCCTTTATGTTTCGAAATTGCATTAGATAGCGGGCGGTAAGAGGGAAATCTATATAAACGCAAATCATTGTATTTTGAAGGAATTATGAAAGTTTATGAGATTTTTGAAGCAATATTTCTTGCTTTTTCCATTCAATTACCTTCTAACCCGAGTTAGGGTGTTGAATATTAGTTGATAATTCGTGATCTTCATCACATTATCAAGCCACCACAATTCATAGTTTCCAAGTTGGTAAGACGAGGCATTATCGAAAAGGCTCTGATTCTTCTTCTTCTACCGTTATGTCCTCCCACTCCTCCCACTTTCGCAATTCACTAATGTCAGGTTTCTTCAATTTGGGAAATGCAATAATATCCCCACCTCCTTCTCCATCTCCCGTTGTTATTCCCAAGAATTCTCTACCCACAATTTTCAGTGCATTAATATTGTGAAGCCAAATCTCTTCCAGCACGGTAGTTTTCCAAAGGGTGGCAATGGTGTCGTGTGTTCGCATGACTTGAGAGCAAGATTCTTTAGTAGGTTGAGAGGCGAGACCATCCACCGCAGAAGTTTAGAGCCCCGTATTGATCGACTACCAGATTATTCGAGGTTTGGATGTGGTTCAAGAGCTTCCATTACATCCATCCATACACATGATACCGATGATGGCCCTTCATCCATAAACCGTATTTTGAAACTCGTAATGAGTATCTCATTCATCAATTGACTTTCTAGAAATTGAATCACCTCATTCAAATCGCCTTCACCATCTAATTTGATCATCAACACAAAAACTCCACGAAATGAATTTAAAACGTTCTTCATTAATTCCAACTTGGTTCCACCAATTCCCACCGAAATTCACTCGGTAGAGGAAAAAGTCTTTCAGAATTCTATAAAGACTATCACTTTACAACATCCAATGAATGCGGTTTTCAAATCACATAGACTCTCTGACAACTCTTTCAACTTATCATTCCATTTCAAGTCAAGGAATCTCAAGTTAATTAAATTGCCAATTTCCTTTGGAATCTCTTCAATGCTACAATTAGACAACGAAAGACTTTGTAGGTGATAAAGTTTAAAAATGACTTTAAGATCTTCACAGGATAATTTAGTATGTAGAAAGATTAATCGTCACAAATGAATCAATTTTTCCATTCCTTGACGAATACTTCCAAGAAAGCTAATCGTTAACACCCTCTAATGCACAAGGCAATTACAAATATTATTTGGAAGAGACTCATTCTCGAAAACTAAGGTCGAAAATTTATTCACCATTGAAACACGTGAAGGATCACGAGACTTGACAAGTTGTGCCATTTCCCAGCACCCGACCATTCTCTTTTAGAAATTGAGCAAAATCATGTACTATATCATGCATCTTACACGTTTCTATTTCACCCAAATTATCTTTCTAAAAATCTTGAAATAGAGAACGCATTGCTAGAGCATCAAAATACTCTTGTCCTTTGATTTCCATATCAGCAACATTGGGCCCCAAATAACCAAGTGCCATCCAACTTTCTATTAGGGAAAACAACACAATATGAGCACCAACGTTTGAGCGTTGGGGTCAATTCATTGTAGCTCAAAAGTAAATGGGGAAAAATATCTGCTTTTGCTTCCTCAATTTGCCATATTTCACTATTCAATACATTTCTCCACTATTCTATGCTATTTTTAAAACGCAAAAGACTTCCCAAAGTTTTTGCGGCAAGAGGCAAGTCTTTACACTTTTTAGCAATATTCTTTCCAATGTCCTCAAATTCCACTTCGTTCCTTCCCAAAGGGCTATACGACACAATAATAACCAACAATCATCGTCTGACAGCAATCCCGGATGACATATCTCATTCTCCCTTGAGCCCATCATTCTTACAACCCTCTCACTTCTTGCTGTCACCAAAATCCTACTACCTGCTCCACCACATCTTAGTGAGTTCTCCAAGGGTTCCCATTTGTTATAGTCTTCCGTCCAAATATCATCAAGCACAAGAAGAAACTTTCGCCCTGAAATAGACGCTTTTACTTGTTTAAATATGACATCCAGGTTGTTGGTATTGGGAGAACTCCCAACTTTTATGCTCTTGAGAATCCCTTTTGCAATGGCAGCCAGAACAAAGGGATCTGAAACACAAACCCAGATTCTTAACTCAAAAGATTCCTCTACTCGACTGTGGTTATATACCATCTGAGCCAGAGTGGTCTTCCCAAGTCCCCCGTACCCACTATAGATAGTATGCGGAAGCCTTCCTCTTGGCTACCATCAATATCCGTAAGTTTGGTAACAAGAAGATCTCTCTCTGTATCCCGACCATGAACTTTTGTTAAGTCGATCATGGAAGTAGATTGAACTCGACATGATTCAGGCATAGTATCACCACTAGGCTCGGAAATCTCAAAACCATACTGATCTCTCTCTTTCAAGATCTCATCAAGTTTTTCCTTAACACACAATATTATTTTGCCAATATTATGACGAACTGCAACTTTCTTGAAGCACAAACACGAAGATGATGAAGGGATGAAGGAGAATACCTTTTGCTTGGGAACATCATCAGATCCACGTTCTTCCATCTGAAGCTTGAGAAGAGCATAATCCCATTCGTCCAAAACGTCGTCCATTTCATATGCCTTCTGTTCCAGCCTCGACAACCAGTAGTTGACGCTTTTGTCCTTAAATCTTCGATTCTCAGCATCATCCAACACGTTTCTGATGGTCTGCAGGTCCACCGCAAGACTGCGAATCTTCTCCTCGGCGCCTCTCACGAGATTGATATGTTGCCGAGCCTGCTCTTCGAAGAGATAAATCAGTCGATTTGCTGCCTCTGAAACGATAGCGTCCGCCATAGATAGATAAGTGTTCTTCTTAATTTCTTGTTATGTATGTATATTGCTTCTGTGATGCCTTTGAATATGAATGGTAATAGTCCTTAATTATATCCAGTACATGATTTGTACGTGACATTGCTTTTTTTTTTTTTTATTTCTTTCAATAAGCTAAAGTGAACTGCATTGTTGTACGTGGGCCTGGCCTAATTATTTCAGCTGTCCGTCAATTATTTGTTTCTAGTCACCTGCTGTTCACAGTATAATTCGTTATATTTATTAGTAATATTATTATTCTTATAAATTAATATTATAATATTTTACACTCGTGATATTAATTTATAAGTGCAACAATATTACTAAATAAATAATGTAGTATTATTGAATAAATGTAATGATATTAATTTTATACAATGAACAAGTTTTATATCAGAGTTTGTTTTTTCTTTAAGACATGCACATTTCTCCTTTCGTGAAATTATTTTCAAATTATTATATCATTAAAATATATATTCACAATATTTCAACTACTTTCACGCTTTATATATCTATACATGAATGTATCTGAGTTTAATTATATATTACAATTATTATATATTGACATTGAAAGAATTTTATAGTTTAAAAAATTGCTTCAAATCCTATAGCTAGCTAGAAATAATTTCTTTAACTAAAATTAAATGAAATAATAAAGAAAGGGGAGAGTGAAATGCAGTTCAAATATATGGAGTTAATTTTTTTTTTTTTTTTTTTTTGGCTAGTATGGAGTTAAATATAAATGAGAGTGAAATGTGGAAAATTGGAATGAGAAGAGGGACAATAATTCAAAATGTTTAAATCATTTATATGTTGACTATCATATGTGGACTAAAATTCATATCCTATCATATGTGGACTAAAATAGAGCACGTAAATATCTCATGTTTAAAGGACCCATTTCTTGTATCGTGATTTTAATTGAAGAGAGAGGAGGCTCATTTTATTTTTAATCATCACATCGGTTGGAATTAATAATTGTGACGTCCCAATTTTTGAAGAGGTGCTCTTGAATTGAGGTGGTGATGTATTTATTAATAAATTATATTTGGAAAACTCAAATGATAGTATTGTCATTTCATGTGTTAACTTAAAATATGAAATTTGAAAGATGATGTATTTACCGATTTTGGAGGTGCCAATAACTTGGCTTACTCCTCCGTCCTAACTATCTTGGCGTGTGAAGAGACGTTTATTAAGAAAATTGAAATTAGTGTAGGAGAGAGAATAAAGTGTAAGGGTGTTTTGGGTGATTTAATGAGAAAAAGTAGGAGAGAGAATAAAGTAGAGGGTAGAATAAGAGTGACATTTTTGTGATTTAAATGATATTGTGAGGGTGTAGTTTGAGGAGGGTATGATTCCATTTTAGGGGTGTGAAGATAGTTTTGGGATGGACCGAACTAGAAAGTGTGAAGATAGTTAGGGACGGAGGAGTATTTAATATAAGCTTACACCAATTTTCTTGATTTACCCATTTTATTTTACCTGCCAAAAAAATAAAGCACTATCTTTTTATTTTAAATGTAATTTGTCAATTTAGTATAAATAATACATGTGAGTCGAAGTTGAACAATAATATAGCACTATCTTTTTATCCATACGAGGCCCCTTAATCCACAGTGATGTTTCATGCAATCCACGTTCAGTTTTCCTTATATCATCACGAAAATAACAATACACAAAAGTAGCAATAAAAGAGCCACACTTGTGTGCGCCAATTACATAAGGTGCAATTGATGTAATTTTAATTCAATTTCAATTTAATTTTGACTTATTTCTAAACAGGTCAGAGCATATCTAAATTTAATTTAAAACTGGGCCAATAATGCAAATGCATCTTATGCACCAATTTGTGTTTACGATAATAGTACCATCTGATTAATCAATTTGATAATCAGTAAAGAATGTAAAATCAAACCGGAATTAAATTGCCTTCGCGATGATGTCCTAAACTGATATTACAAAATTTACCAATTCAAAATTAAAGTGCCATACAACCTTATACAATTGTCATTCTTTATAGGTTAGGCAACCTATATGCACAATCGATAAATTAACATAAATTTTGTTGGAAATATTTAGAAAATTCTACTGAAATGAAAGTATATGTTACTACAAAAAGATCACTTGCAGTTAGACACAATGATGATCAGGTGAAGTTTCGAATACAATGATGAAGGGTTTGGGCATGCACTAATTAACAGTTGTGCAGCAGCATTAATGGACATTAACATCACCAAATGTCCTCATCATTATTATCAAATGAGGTGAAGGCGGGGATTATTTATGGATATGGATTTCCAATCTGAACCATCCTTGTCGCCGTACCGTTGTTTCAGCTTCGTTGAGCGAGATATATACAATGTCTTCAACGATGACACCTTACGTAGCAGGCGATGTGGCAGCATTATCAAGCCATCACATTGTATAATTTCAAAGTTGGTAAGACGAGGCATTATCGAAAAGGCTGCAGATTCTTCTTCTTCTACCGCTATGTCCTCCCACACCTTCCACTTTCCGAAAGCCCATAACTTAAGCGTCTTCAATTTGGGAAATGCAATAATGTCCCCTCCCCCTTCTCCTCCTTCTCCTGTTGTTATTCCCAAGAGTTCTCTACCCACAATTTCCAGTGCATCAATTTTGTAAAGAAAAATATCTTCCAGGCACGGTAGCTTTCCAAAGGGTGGCAATGACGTCAGGTGTTCGCACAACTCGAGACTAAGATTCTTTAGTTGGTTGAGAGGTGAGACCATCCACTGTGGAAGCTTGGAGCCCCGTATCGCACGACTTGGAGTTGAGTCAGGTTTGGATAGGGTTCAAGAGCTTCCATTACATCCATCCATACACATGATACTGATGATGATGATGGCCCTTCATCCATAAACCGTATTTGGAACCTCGTAATGAGTATCTTATTCATCAATTCGTTTTCCGGATATCCCGAATCACCTCATTCAAATCGCCTTCACCATCTAATCTGATCTTCAACCTCAAAACTCCACGGAATGAATTTAATTTCAACTTGGTCCCACCAATTCCCACCGTAAATTCACTCGGTAGAGGAAAAAGTCTTTCAGGAATTCTATAAAGACTATCACACCTATAATTGTCTAATGTATGCAGTTTTTCAAATCACATAGACTCTCTGGCAACTCCTCAAGAGACTTACAGCAAACCAAGTCAAGCCATATCAAGTTATTCAAATTTCCAATTTCCATTGGCAACTCTTTCAACTTATCATTCCAACTCAAGTCAAGGAATCTCAAGCTAAATAATTTGCCAATTTCCTTTGGAAGCTCTTCAATGCTACAATTGTACAAAGAAAGACTTTGCAGGTGATAAAGTTTAAAAATGACTTTAAGATCTTCACAAGATAATTTAGTACTTTGAAAGTCCAACCTGTCTCAAATGAATCAGTTTTCCAGTCCTTGAGGAATACTTTCATGAAGGCTAAACCTTAACACCCTCGAACGCACAAGGCAATTACAAATATTTGGAAGAGACTCATTCTCGCAATCAAAGGTACAAAATTCATTCACCATGGAAACGCGTGAAGGATCACACAATTGACAAGTTGTGCCATTTACCTTGAGCCGACCACTCCTTTTTATAAATTGAGCAAAATCATGTACTATATCATGCATCTTACACATTTTTATTACACCCATATTATCTTTTCCAAAATCTTGAAATAACGAACGCATTGCTAGAGCATCAAAATACTCCTGTCCTTTGATTTCCATGTCAACAACACTAGACCCCAAATAACCAAGTGCCATCCGACTTCTTATTAGGCGATCAACGTTAATTTTAGTATCTTTAGAAAATACAGCACAATATGAGAAACAACGTTTAAGTATTGGGGTCAATTCATTATAGCTCAAAAGCAAATGGGGAAAAATATCTACTTTTGCTTCCTCCATTTCCCATATTTCACTATTCAATACATTTCTCCACTTTGTTCTAAGCTACTCTTAAAACACAAAAGACTTCCCAAAGTTTTTTGCGGCAAGAGGCAAGCCCTTACACTTTTAGCAATATTCTTTCCAATGTCCACAAATTCCACTTCGTTTCTTCCCGAAAGGGCTATACGACACAATAATAGCCAACAATCATTGTCTGACAGCGATCCCAGATGACATATCTCATTCTCCCTTGAGCCCATCATTCTTACAACCCTCTCACTTCTCGATGTCACTAAAATCCTACTACCTGCTCCACCACATCTAAGGGAGTTTTCTAGGGGTTCCCAATTGCTAGAGTCTTCTGTCCAAACATCATCAAGCACGAGAAGAAACTTTTGTCTGAAATAGACTCTATTACTTGTTTAAATAGGACATCCAGGTTGTTGGTATTGGGAGAACTCCCTACTTTTATGCTCTCAAGAATCCCTTTGGCAATGGCAACCAGATCAAAGGGATCTGAAACACAAACCCAGATTTTTAACTCAAAAAATTCCTCTACTCTATTGTGGTTATATACCATCTGAGCCAGAGTGGTCTTCCCAAGTCCCCGTACCCACTATAGATAGTATGCGGTAGCGACTCCACTTGGCTACCACCAACATCCATAAGTTTGGTAACAAGAAGATCTCTCTGTATCCCGACCATGAACTTTTGTTAAGTCGATCATGGAAGTAGTTTGAACTCTCCATGATTCAGGCAAAGGATCAACATTAATGGGCTGGGAAACAACAAAATCATACTGATCTCTCTCTTTCAAGATCTCATCAAGTTTTTCCTTAACACACAATATTTTTTACCAATATTATGACGAACTGCAACTTTCTTTAAACACAAACAACACGATGATGATGATGGGATGAAGGAGAATACCTTTTGCTTGGGAGGAGCAATAACAGCATCAGATCGACGTTCCTCCATCTGAAGGTTGAGAAGAGCATAATCCCATTCGTCCAAAACGTCGTCCATTTCATACGCCGTCTGCTCCAGCCTCGACAACCAGTAGTTGATGCTTTTGTCCTTAAATCTTCGATTCTCAGCATCATCCAACACGTTTCTGATGGTCTGCAGGTCCACCGCAAGACGGCGAATCTTCTCCTCGGCGCCTCTCACGAGATTGATATGGTACCGAGCCTGCTCTTCGATGAGACCAATCAGTCGCTCTGCTGCCGCTGAAACGATAGCGTCCGCCATTATCACTGCGTATTTCTGTTTTCTTGTAAATTATCATGTATGTGTATTGCCTTCTGTTTTGTGCTGCCTTTGATGAATGATGCTATCATATACAAGAACGTACTGTAGTACCAAAAGTCTAAGGAAATAACATATTAAAATTAAAGAGATTATTAGCTGGCACCCACATGCAACGTTGACCTTTAATTAAATTGTTTTATGTACATGGTTCCGACTAATTCAATTAAGATAATAATTAATTAATGGAATCTTAGCAACAAAGTCTGTGGGTAGTTGTACCAAGTCTATAAAAAAATCATAATTTTGTCCCCTTTAATTGAAGAAGCTCGGCCGTTTGATTTGGAATCTGCAGGTAATTGATGATCAGATTATGTTATCAGTACGCGTGATACGTGAAATTTAAAAGGTTATACTTCCTCCCCACAAAAGCTTTCATACGTAGGAGGAACACACTTTAGGAAAAAAGTAATAATTGAGATTTTAAGGGATAATTTTATAAACTTTTATGTATAAAGTAAAAAAACTTTATTTGATTATGTGTATGTGAGAGTAAAAAATAATGACATTTATGTAAATTAGTGAAAACTGTGAGGGTGGAGTTTATAAGGGATTTTCCATTTTAAGGGTGTGAAACTTGTAATCGTACGGATGAAAAAGGAAAGTGTGAAAGCTAGCTTTTATGGGACGGAAGAAGTGTTAAATTTTAAATCCTTAAATTAAATCCTAGTAAACTTTGTTAAAGAACGAAGGAATATTAATTGTGAAGAAATAAGATTCCACAAATTAAGAAATTTAATGGCATTACAAATTTAAATACTTCTATTTCTATTTATTTTATTCAAATTTTATACTACTATTTATATTGAGAATGTTATGTAAGTTTGACACGTGGATGAAAGTATATAGTATATCAACACGTAAGCAAAATTAATCAAAAGACTACATGTAATAAAAATCAAATCAGAAGATGAAACGTAAATAATTTCAACTACTCTCTATTATCAAATATGATTTGCGTGCATGTGTGTCTATCAGTTCGTGAAATTGATGCACAACTTAATTATTGTTATTAAAACAACCAAGATGAGACAATAAAATAAAATAAGATATTTTAATTGGACAGCAACTATCTGTTCATTTAAAACACGTTATCACCTTTACTTCTTTACCACTTAAACAAATGAGTTTTGATTTGATTTTTGGATATCTCAACAAATCTTGATGCTTATAAAGGGAAGAGCTGAAGGCAGAAAGAAGACGCTTCTACCGCAGGAAACACGCAGAAATCTTCGAGTTTTTGCAGTTTTGATTTTAAACTAATTTTATTTATTTCAATCCCGGGGATTTCTAAACTTATGTTTTGATGATTGTTAATTGACTCGTTTCGTTTGTGAAATTTTATTCCGGATATCATCTATTTTTCTGCTTCCTTGTTTGAATAAATAATTTAGCTTGATCACCTAGGCTGTTTTATTCTTACATGTATGCTAGTTCATATTTCGTAATCTGTAATTGTTGCGAATTTATGGAAATTGTTAGCAACTAGTATATTACTAGGGTGATATAGATCGAGTTCTTTCGAATTGAGCTTGCGTATTCGGGAATTTGTTTGACCTTTATCCTAGAGTTTAATGCTTTTATCGGGTTAAATTTAGATCGTATCTAGGTTATCCGTTTAAAAAGGTTCGTTGAAGAGTTTGTTTCACACTACAACATAAATGACTTTAGTTTATTTAACGCATTAAGGTAATATTTTTTTAATTTATATATTATGTAACATTTTATGTAACACTTTATTATTATGTAACACTTACATGTAACACTTTTAAATAAGTAACACTTATTAGGTAACACTTTTATATAGGTAACACTACATATGTAACACTTTTACATAAATAACACTTCTAGGTAACACTTTTACAAAACGTAACACTTTTTAGGTAACACTTTAACATAAGTAACACCTTTTAGGTAACACATTTACATACGTAACATATATTATGGTAACACTTCATAATAATTATTTCAATATATATATGTATATATAATCATACTTTATTTCTAATACGTTTGAACATATATAATATAAATATATTAGTTATTAGTTTTTAAGATTATAATACATAATACAAGTAATATCATTTATGGATTTTTTCTTCCAAATAAGTACGTAGAAAATTATTTGGTACATTGGGAATCAATGCTAATTATAAATGAAATGTTAACTAATGTTCTATTTGGAAACGAAAAAACAAAAATAATAATAATAAAATAAAATGGAGCGATTTAAATAAAAAAATATACAAAATACTTGAAATGTTATAGAATAGCCTAGATGGTCGATCTTGCAATTTCAACCTCATAGGTACAAGGTTCAACCTTTAGGAATTACATATTTTTCTTTTTTTTATGTGACATTTTATAAGTGTTACCTAAAGTTATATGTAACATTTTATAGGTGTTACCATTAGGTGTTACATAATGTAACACTTTTTTAAAGTGATACATAAATTATAAAAATACTACCTTAGACTTTAGGTTACACGAGCAATCGCAATACCATTACAAGTGTTACCTATTGAAAATAAGTAACACTTTATAGACACTTGAGAAATTATAAATTTTATCAATTTAAAAAGGCTTCAATCCATAGTGCATTCTTCCCTTGTTTTTGACTATATGTTAATTTAAACGTAACGATTGTTCAATTTTACTCCGGATTAATGACCCTCAATAAATAAAAACTCTATTTATTGGTTTTATCCCTTAATATTATTCAATTGAAATAAGCTCTAGCGGTGTGACACGTGCGTTGCACTTTGTCGTTTACTTTGCTAGTTTAGTTGATATGTTTTTTTGGTATACTTTAAACTTGAAAGTTGTTGTATTGTATATTTTTTTCTTGTAAGAATCGTAGACACATGATTGCATAACAGTATTATTTATTTAGAATTTGTTCGAAACAACCAAGTTTAATCTATGCAGTTATGTTTCTAGATCCTTGCATAAATTAAATGTTCAATACGTACCCAGGTAACAGCACTAAAAGAAGCAAGCAGACATGAAAACTCATTTTTCACTCAAAATTAGTCTCTTTAAAAAAATCCCATAATTAGTATGGTTACACAACTCACTCAAATTGTAATATGCATAGAGCCGCACAACAGAAATGCCCTCGTAGAATTCAGATTATTCATTATCAAATCTAGATTTAGGATCATTACAGCCCCCAAAATTTTCAACAAAACTACAACAGTTACTCGGTAGATTAACAAAATCGCGGATCGGAAGTACATAAATTAGCAACGTCATCACATAAACACACCCAAAAATATGTATTTATTTTAAGAAAAGTTGATTAGCGTAAAAATTGCATGATTATTGTGTGCTTAATTGTCTCAATTTGATATTATTTTCATGTTAATTCACATTTAATTGACTAATTGCATTTAATTATTTGATTTGGTGCTTTGAGTGTTTAATTTGTAGGTTGAGGCCAATTTTGAGTGCAAATTGAGGACATTTTTTGTACTCAAATCAAATGAGAAATTGCATGGGTAGAAAGAGGGCCAAGAGACGAGAGCAACGCAAAAAGAATCGGGTCAAACGGAGCTCGTATGAAGAAAATATGATCGAACGAAGTTGTGGTAGGCAAAACAGACGCATGCACCCACCAGATTGGCGCGTACACCCACCCAGCACACCCACAAAATGAATCAAACAGCAACCAAACCAACATTGTGGGGGCAGGTAAATAACAATTTTTATCATATTGTACTTTGTGAAATTAGCCCGAATTCTTGACTCCCAATAATTAAATGGAACCACACAAGTCCAATCGCTGACTATAACTTCTGCGGTAAAAGAACTAAGATAACCGGCAACCATTCACTTGTTTAAAGTCATTGGAAAAGAATAAGAGGAAAGACATACTCGCAAGCCCACCAATAAATATTTTCAATTACATTACGCTCCCGTAAGATGTAAGTCCGCCATTCATTCCACTTACTATTTTCTGACAAGAACAAAATAGAAATCATAACTCGTGGCACTATAAACCATAATCAAATAGAGCAACAAAGTATACTTATATATATGCAAACACTGTTTTCCTTAGAAACATCAAATACTCGAGTTTAGATCATAGTGATAAGCAAAAAAATACAACATTAACCTAAGACATGGTTTTAAACAAGAAATGCCATAAATCTCAGGATAAAATACTAAGCTTGTTACTAACCTGAAGGTGCTTTTGAATATCACTGTTTCCCAACTGAACTAATTTATTTGGTATCCGAGTCAAGTGTCCAAAGTATCCTGCTCGAGGGGCACATCTTCTAGATGCAGGCAAAGTTTGCTGCATTTATTTGAAAAGTTGACACTACTTTAAGTCAAACTCACGGAAGTATGTTAACAAATAACAAAAAGAGAGGCAAGGTGCGGTTAAGCTTAAAGTTAGGACACATTTATCAATCATACTAAACAGAATGCAAAATCCTACAAGGAGCAAGATATTATTATATAATTTATATGGATATGCACTGTATATAAATAAGATCACATGGTTTTCTGAATCACATTATTGCAATTCTCAAAATGTGAGTGCAAGTTCACCTCTCCTATTTAAGGTTGGAGACAGATAAAAAAGTCATGACAGTTAACATGTATGCAGTAAACAACCAATAAAGAGTTAAGAAAACATTTACCAAATTGAGTTCACCATATGACCGTGGGTTTTTTCTTAGCTTGAAGAATTTTGCCAATCAAATTACAGTCTGTGAACAGATGATCAACAATAGCACTATTTTTGGTTTCCATGCATGAATATATAATGCTCTCCACATGATGATGCAGAGCATTATTTTAAGGATACCTGGACCAGAAAAGTAAGATAACAAGAGAAAGTTCAAGTAAGTGTTGTGCCACCAAGTTCCATTAAAGAAATTATTGAGGTTTTATGTGTTGTTTAAAATAGTATCATTAAAAAGGTATGGAAAAGAAGTATTAACATAAGACTTACTCGAAAAAAAGATCAAGCACTCTATGAATTTTTCCAGAGGCAACCAATCCCTTCTCTGCCACCTCATTGCCAGTTTTTAGCAGCACAGCGAAGAATTCCACAATCTACAATCAGGTATTATAATTTACAATGATGTATGACACTAAAGTTGACATGAAATAAGGATGAAGCTAAATTTGATTATGCCATATTAGAATACATGGCCTAGAGAAGAAATGTAGGCATTACGGGTAAATTTTGAAAAAACATAAAAGGTCCAATATTGAGATAAAATTCTTGATGATAGTAGTAATATTGGTCTCCCTTCCTTCTACAATGATACATGGGTTCCTAAATTCAACTAACTCTTGCGCTTAAAAACATATATGTGTGCATGAAAATGATGAAATTTCAGAAAAACTTGCATAGAGCCAAGGAAATGGTGACGAGCCATGCCTAAGAGAAACATCAATTGTGATTGCAATTAGTTCAATCAACCAACATGGAAAAGGAAGAGAGTTGAGACCAGAAACAAATAATGAGAGCCACATTCTTAAATTTATAGATCTTCAACAACATAATTGATATGGAACAATGGAGTATGACTGGACTTAGTGTTAAAGACTAATTTAGATCCAGAACAAACGATAGAACACATAAATACACCCATAAAAAAGATTTCAATTCTCTTAACATTTCTTGATCAATTTTTTATTTTTCGGATACATCGCTTTTCTCGTTTACCTCAAGATGGGGCGAAGGTAGCGCTGATTGACGGTCGCGTGAAGAGGGTAGAGACCTTCATCATCATTTCTAAATTGACACAATTACCAACCAGATTGAAGAGATTATCAGTATCAAAATCATAAAGGTGATGCATCAATTTTCGTAATAGATCAATTAAGTGAGTTGAAGAAGAAGGATGAAAGTCTACGAAATGGGGAGGGAAGATGACAAACTCTTCTCGGGTGAGAAACGCATGTGGAAGAAGGAAGAAGAAACGGGAGGTCATGAGACGGAGGCGCAGAATACCGAGAGAATCAAAAGGTTGGGGAGTTTTGGAAAAAATCAAGATTGGGCCAATTTGTGTTGGGAAAAAGTGTGCGGGGTAGAAACGTCCAAAAATATTTATCATACCCAAGCCACTTTTATATGGGAAAATAGAGTTTTTGTCCTCTAAGTTTGGTTGACTCCGTTTTTCGTCCTATGATCTTTTGACTTTTGAATTCCGTCCTGTAACTTTCAAAAAATACGTTTTGGTCCCGATACCGCCGCCCTAGGTCACCCAACCGGTCACAGTGATGTGTAATTATTTTTTTTTTAATTAATGACGTGGTTCCTATTCTCTCGAATGGTGATGAACACAATGACAGTGCACTAAAAGCAGAGCTAATCCAATTCACAATTGATGTCCTCTTTGTTCGCGTCATTGCAAATCCATTCACAAGCAGCAAAACCCCAATTCAATGACCAAGAACGCCCTACCAGCACCAATGAAAGCAAGAAAATCCCCCAATTCAATTTGAAGGTAAGAGAAAGAGCCACCGACAGCAGGAATTTCAACGACAAATTCGGTGTAGCAGTAAAAGCAGAGTAAAGCCGACAAACCGAAACGACGTAGGAGAGGACAATGTCGGGCCCCGCGTGGTCGTGGGTTTCTTGGCCGGTGATGCTGAAAATGTCGGAGCCGACGACGGAGCCGGCCGAGCCAGATGAGGTCCCACCACGTCGAGCACTTTTTCATCTCGTTCTTCGGTTGCTTCTTGTCGTCAACGAGTTGCGTCGGAGGAGCGGCCGAGGAGGCGGTCCTTGAGGTGGTGGGGGTCTTGGATAGGGCGGCAAAGTAGGTGGAGGCCTTTTGGAAGGTGGGTTTGGGGTAGAAATCCCATTTCTTTGAAACGCCTTGAGAGGATTTTCGGCGCCGGAGGTAGCGGCAGAGGGATCCATGGTTGGTGGAGGAGAGAGAGGGGGTGTGAGATCAGATAAAGGGGTTTGTTTATTTGAAAACCCCATTTGAAATGGGGGCAGTGACTTTAATGGAAAAGGCTAACGGGATTGGGGAACTAGGCGGAGGAGATTTGAATGTGAGAATTGAGGTTGAAGAGGAGCGTATCTGGTTGGATTCTTGAATATGTTCTTCAATGAAATTTTGACATTTGTTTCATCATAATTCAGAGAGAATAATATCCACGTCATTAATTTAAAACCAAAAATTACACGTCACCTGTGACCGGTTGGGTGACCTAGGGCAGCCGGTATCATGACCAAAAACATATTTTTTTGAAAGTTACAGGACGGAATTCAAAAATCAATAGATCGTAGGGACGAAAAACGGAGTCAACCAAACTTAGAGGACAAAAACTCCATTTTCCCCTTTTATATATAAAAATATAGATAAAGAGTGTTAGTTATAATAACGAGAAAATGCTAGGTGTTAGCATCATTGAAATGTGCCAACGGAATTAGCTGAAAGTGTCATAAGAAAATTTGAGTGAATGCATATACTCACCTCACAAGAGATCTATTAGGAGTATTAGTGTTTCTTCTGTATTGTATCATCTTTTGTATATTGTTAATATCCCACATCGTGTAGTGCTAGATATTAACTCTCCCTGTATTTGTATATATTACTCTGGTTCAAGGTAAATAAAGTATCTTTGACCATTTCCTATTATGGTAACCAGAGCCTGATTGGTTATAGCCCATATCTCTCACGATCCTCAAATTACTCAATTTCGGGTCCCTTTCCACAATCTCAGGGAAGGCATATTCCCTCTATAGCCGTCTCACATCATCTGCTCACACAGGTTTCTCGCTACTGCTTTTCAATTCTTTTTTTCCTACGCACTTCTGCTATCATGTCGTCCTCGTCGTCTTCTACGGTGATCAGTGCTGGGTCATCCTCCACGATCTCCATTCATACCGACGGTTCGCCACCGTCCCTTGTGGCGTTCAACCCAACGTCACAGGCACCATTGAAGCTTACCTCCTCCTTGTGGCGTTCAACACAACGTCACAGGCACCATTGAAGCTTACCTCCTCCAACTACGTTGGATGGAGTTTTCAAATTCGCACACTATTATCTGGCTATGATTTGTTCAAATTTCTTGATGGTTCATTCGTGTGTCCACCCTACACTATTACTTCTGGTGATAAAAGTGAACCAAATCCATGGCATCTTTACTGGAACCGCCAGGATCAACTTCTTCTCAGTACTCTGATTGGATCAATTACACCAACCCTGATCCCGTTTATTGCTTCTGCTAAGACATCGCATGATGCTTGGACTTTTCTTGCATCAATCTACGGTAAATCTTCCAGGGGCAGAATTCTTGCCCTCAAGAATAAAATCCACAATCCCATTAAGGGAACTCGCACTATTACTAAATTCATGCTGGAGATAAAAGGAGTTGTTAATGAGCTCTCTCTCCTTGGGGTTACTACAGATCCGGAAGATCTTGTTTTAAAGGTGCTAAATGGTCTAGATGACTCTTACAAGGAACTGGAGAATGCTATCCAGGCACGTGATTCCTCAATTTCCTTTGACGAACTTCATGAAAAACTCCTCAGCACAGAATCTCAACTTGCTGCCAAAACCTCAGCCTCCTCTACTTCTCCGGCTACGGCATTTGCGGCCAATACCAATCAGCGTCGCTCGCCATCGAACACTGCTAAGCCTCCACAGTCGCGTCCTAACAATCAACACCACCAGTCATCGAACCCATCTCACTTTCCACAGCAGCAAGGGTTCACTTCTCCATCGGCGCGAACTGGCTATCAGGGTAAGTGTCAATATTGTGGTGTCCCTGGGCACTCTGCCCGTCGATGTCCTAAAATCCAGGCGCTTGCTTCCTCTTCCCAGCCGAGCAGGCAGGTCGGTTCGCCAGCCTACAGCACGCCTTCAGCCCATACGGCGGCTTCTAATCCGTCATCCAATAACTAGATCATTGATTCTGGTGCTTCACACCACATCACGACCGATTTAGCTAATATGTGTCTTCATGCCCCATATGATGGAAATGATGGTGTTCTTGTTGGTGACGGTAACAAATTACATATTTCTCATACTGGAAGTTTGTTGTACTCTGATTTAACTTCACTTCAATTTTCAGATACATTGCTTGTGCATTCCATGTCCAAGAATTTGTTATCTGTCTCCAAATTATGTCAGCAGAATAATTTTGTTGTTATCTTTTCTTCCTCTGATTTTCAGGTGAAGGACTGCATTCTTCTTCGGGGCCCACGCATTAATGGTCTCTATGTATGGCCGGCCAATGTTCGAACTTCCACCTCACCTTCTACTCTTCTTCGGTTAGATGCCCTACCCCTGTTTGGCATGCTCGCCTTGGTCACCCTTCTTCAAAAAATTTTAGCTTTGCTTTATCCAATAATAATTTATTCAAGAATAAATCTAGTGATTTCAATTGTGATTCGTGTAAGTGCATAAAAGTCACAAACAACCTTTTCTTGAGTCGTCCTTAACTTCTATTATGCCACTTGATTAATTTTCTCGAGATGTTTGGACTTCTCCAGTTTTATCTTGTGATGGCTATAAATATTATGTCATATTTGTTTATCACTTTACAAAATATGTCTGGTTGTATCCTTTGAAAAGAAAGTCTGGTGTTTTACCCACCTTCATTGCATACAAAGCATTAGTTGAAAACTTTCTAAAAGCTAAGATCACTACTCTTTACTCTGATATTGGGGCGAATATCTTGCTTTGCGACCCTTTATGACCACTCATGGCATTACGCATCTCACCACTCCACCCCATACTCCCGAGCATAATGGAGCTTACGAAAGGCGACACCGTCACATTGTGGACACCGGTCTAGCTCTTCTTCATCACACTTCTATGCCACTTCAATACTGGCCTTATGCCATCTCCACAGCTACCTATCCCATAAATCGCCTTCCAAAGGTTGATCTTAATATGACGTCCTCCTCTAAGAAACTCTTTAACATTTCCCGAACTTATCCAAGTTGCGTGTCTTTGGATGTCAATGCTTCCCGTGGCTACGGCCTTACACATCTCACAAGCTCGACACTCGCTCTACTCCCTGTGTCTTTATTCGTTACTCTCCCACTCGAGTGCTTATCTCTGTCTTGATCGTTCTTCCAATAAAATCTACACCTCTCGCCACGTTGAGTTTGTAGAAACTATCTTCCCATTTTCGATTCCTCCCATACCTCCCACACCTTCACCTCTTCCGATTCTGACTCTCTCCCTATCCCATCACCTCCCTCTCATATGTTCACTATACCCACTTCATCGACTCCACTCGTATCTCTTACACTAGTCGTCCTCTGCGCCGAGATCATCGTCTTCGCCCCCTTGACGCATTCCTTCACCACCACCTCCGTTGGCTACTCAACATCCTATGGTGACTTGTTCTCGCAATAATATCTCAAAGCTGAATCCGAGGTATTGTCTCACCTCTTCTCTCTCCCTAATGTTGAACCTACATCGTCACGCAGCCCTTTCTGCATTCACGGTGGTGAGAGGCCATGTCAACCGAATTCACGGCTTTGTTGAAAAATAGTACATGGGAATTTGTTCCACCAGATCCTACTCAAAATGTTGTCGATTGTAAATGGGTATTTCGCATTAAGCGCAAGCCGATGGGTCTCGTGGACAAATTTAAGGCTCGCTTTGGTAGTCAAAGGCTTTCATCAACGACTGGTATTGATTTCTTTGAAACATTGATCCTGTTGTCAAACCTGCTACGGTGCGTATTGTTCTCGGCATTATCGTTTCTCGAAATTGGCCACTACGTCCAATTTGACGTGAATAATGCGTTTCTCCATGGTTCCCTTCCCGATGAGGTCTATATGGCACAACCTCCTAGGTTTTCCGATATGAATCATGTGCATTTGTTTGGAAGCTCTGCAAATCAATCTATGGTTTGAAACAAGCCCCACGGACATGGTACAATGCACCGTAGCTTTTACTCTCGGTTGGCTTTCTCTGCACCAAATCTGACGAGTCCTTATTTGTTTATAACAAACAAGGTATCACGGCATATTTTTTGAGTATACGTTGATGATCTCATCCTCACCGGCAATGATGATCAATTTACTGTCTCATATTGTTCGTCATCTAGCTACTCGGTTTTCCGTGAAAGATCTTGGTGCATTATCATGTTTTCTTGGTATTGAGGTCGTTCGTACCTCTTCCTCTTGTTTTTTTTTGTCTCAACATAAATATGTTACTAATATTTTAGTTCGTCACAACATGCTTGAGGCAAATTCGGTTCAAACTCCGCTAGCACCAGGTGCTAAACTATCTCTTCATGATGGGAGTGGCCCTTATGATGCTTTCTCCTACAGTGCAAGTTCTTGGTAGTCTTGAAGATCTTCTTCTAACAAGACTGATATTGCCTTATTTGTCAACAAATTATCTCAATTCATGCATGCTCCCACGAGGCTCATTGGGGGGCTGTCAAACGCCTCCTTCGCTACCTCAATGGAACTCGCCATTATGCTCTTCATTTATGTCGTGATAGTCCTCTCACTCAACACGGCTTCACCGATGCCGACTGGCTGGTAATCGTGATGACAGCACTTTTACCGGTGCCTTCATCATCTTTCTTGGTTCTAATCCCATTTCATGGAGCTCCCGCAAGCGTAAAAACAGCCGCCTTCTTGCCCATCAAGCCGAATATAGGGCCATTGCCGGCTGCTGTTGAGTTGCAATGGACTCGATCTATACTAACCGAGCTAGCTATTCCTTTAGCTGCCTCTCCACCTCGCTTTATATTGTGACAACATTGGTGCTACATACCTTTGCTCAAGTCCGGTGTTCCACTCTCGTATGAAGCACATAGCCATTGATTATCATTTTGTCCGTGATTTGGTCAAGTCAAATCATCTTCGTGTTGCTCATATTTCCTCTGTGATCAACTTGCAGATGCCTTGACCAAACCTCTGTCCCGAAATCGTCTATCTCTACTCATGGCAAGATTAGCGTCGTTAATCGCCCGCCATCTTGAGGGGCGTATTAGGAGTGTTAGTGTTTCTTCTGTATTGTATCATCTTTTGTATATTGTTAATATCCCACATCGTGTAGTGCTAGATATTAACTCTCTCTGTATTTGTATATTACTCTGGTTCAAGGTAAATAAAGTATCTTTAACCATTTCCTATTAAGATCAACTTTTTAACTGAAGTTATTTCGTGTTCAAATTATGGGTACTGAGTTTTAAATTGTTACTTTCTCATACGAGTCACATCTCATTCGTTAAGTTAAATGATGTTTATGTTTTTAGAAAAATTATGTGATTTTCGAATTGATTGATTTTCATTTTCAAAATTACTAGTTTTTTAAAATTTTACTACCGCTGCAAATTTTTACAAAATTATTGGTCCTTAGTTCATTCTATAAAATAGGGATATACGTCCCATAACTTATTGTGTTTGGCAAAACGTCCCAATAAAGTTAAATTAGTCAATTACGCCCTAATTCTTGCTAAGTCTGTTATTTATGTCCCAAATGTTGTCGGAGTTCATCGAAGACAACGAAATGACATCGTTTTTGCCCCATGCGCTGCGCACATGACTACTAAACAACGTCGTTTGGTAGTCTCCGACAAACTCCGATGAGATTTGGGAGGCATTGAGGCCAGCAGAAGGAAAACGCTCTACGAGAGGCCCGAACACCACTCTGCTTATTGTGTTCGACAAAAACGTCCCAATAAAGTTAACTTAGCCAATTACGCCCCTAATTTTTGCTAAGTCCGTAATTTGCGTCCCAAATCTCATCGGAGTTCGCCAGAGACTACAAAACAACGTCGTTTGGTAGTCTCCGACGAACTCCGATGAGATTTGGGACGCAATTTACGAACTTAGAAAAATTAGGAACGTAATTGGCTAAGTTAACTTTATTAGGACGTTTTCATCGAACACAATAAGTTATGGGACGTAAAAAACTCTATCCCTATAAAATATATGAGTTTTTTTGTAAATCAAATTTATGATTTTTGTGTAAATCTTTAATCTATGTGAGTTTTCAAACTTTGTGTAAAATTTCAACTATGCATATCTTCAAAATTTTGGAGTCCATGTATGAAAATTTAGATTTTTATTAAATTGCTAATTTAATTCACTTCTCAAAAGTCTTCAAAAATGGGAACGTGACAGTTCTTAATTCCAACCGATGTGATGATTAAAAAAAAAAATGAGTCCCCTCTCTCTTCAATTAAAATCACAGATACAAGAAATGGGTCCTTTACACAGGAGATATTTACTTCAACTTTATTAGAATTCAGAAATAATAAGGAAAAAACAAAACATGTATTGGTTATAAGGACTATTATTACCATTCATATTCAAAGGCAGCACAGTACAGAAGCAATATACATACTGACATAACAAGAAATTAAGAAGAGCACTTATCTATCTATGGCGGACGCTATCGTCTCAGAGGCAGCAAAGCGACTGATTTCTCTCTTCGAAGAGCAGGCTCGGCACCATATCCATCTCGTGAAAGGCTCTGATGAGAAGATTCGCAGTATTGCGGTGGACCTGCAGACCATCAGAAACGTGTTGAATGATGAGAATCGAAGATTCAAGGACAAAAGCATCAACTCCTGGTTGTCGAGGCTGGAGCAGACGGCGTATGAAATGGAGGACGTTTTGGACAAATGGGATTACGCTCTTCTCAAGCTTCGGATAAAAGAACGTCGATCTGATGCTCCTCCCAAGCAAAAGTTATGCTCCTTCATGCCATCATCATCTTCGAGTTTGTGTTTCAAGAAAGTTGCAGTTCGTCATAATATTGGCAAAAAAATACTGTGTGTTAAGGAAAAACTTGATGAGATCATGAAAGAGAGAGAGCAATATGGTTTTGTGATTTCTGAGCCTAGTGGTGATACTTTGCCTGAATCATGGCGAGTTCAAACTACTTCCTGATCAACTTAACAAAAGTTCATGGTCGGGATAAAGAGAGATATCTTCTTGTTACCAAACTTATGGATATTGGTGGTAGCCAAGAGGAATCAGGCTTCCGCATAGTATCTATAGTTGGTGCGGGGGACTTGGGAAGACCACTTTGGCTCGAGATGGTATATAACCACGGTCGAGTAGAGGAATCTTTTGAGTTAAGAATTTGGGTTTGTGTTTCAGATCCCTTTGATCTGGCTGCCATTGCAAAAGGGATTCTTGAGAGCATAAAACATGGGACCTCTCCCAATACCAACAACTTGGATGTCCTATTTAAACATGTTAAAGAGTTTATTTCAGGGAAAAAGTTTCTTCTCGTTCTTGATGATGTTTGGACGGAAGACTCTAACAAATGGGAACCCTAGAAAATTCCCTAAGATGTGGTGGAGCAGGTAGTAGGATTTTGGTCACATCAAGAAGTGAGAGGGTTGTAAGAATGTGGGCTCAAGGGAGAATGAGATATATCGTCTGAAATCGCTGTCGACGATGATTGTTGGCTATTATTGTGTCGTATAGCTCTTTCGGGAAAGAAAGAAGTGGAATTTGTGGACATTGGAAAGAATATTGCTAAAAGTGTAAGGGCTTGCCTCTTGCAAAGAAAAACATTGGGAAGTCTTTTGAGTTTTAAGAGTAGCTTAGAACAGGTGGAGAAATGTATTGAATAGTGAAATATGGGAGATGGAGGAAGCAAGAATAGATATTTTTCCCATTTACTTTCGAGCTACAATGAATTGACCCCAATGCTCAAACGTTGCTTCTCATATTGCGCTGTTTTTCCTAAAGATACTTGGATTAATGTTGATAGACTAATAAAAGTTGGATGGCACTTGATTATTTGGGTTCCAATGTTGCTGATATGGAAATCAAGGGGCGGGAATATTTTGATGCTCTAGCAATGCGTTCTCTATTTCAAGATTTTGAGAAAGGTGATTTGGATGAAATAAGGTGTAAGATGCATGATATAGTACATGATTTTGCTCAATTTGTAAAAAGAGTGGTCGGCTCGTGGCAAATCGCACAACTTGTCAAATTTGTGACCCTTCACGTGTTTCCATGGTGAATGAATTTTGTACCTTACATTGCGGGAAAGAGCCTCTTCTAAATATCTCGCAAAACGTTTGAGGGTGTTAATTAGGTTTAGCCCTCGTAAAAGTATTCCTCGAGGAATGGAAAAATTGATTGTTCTTTAAAAATACTAAATTATCGTGTGAAGATACTAAAGTCATTTTTAAACTTTATCACCTCGCAAAGTCTTACGTTGTAAGGAATGGAAAAATTGATTGTTCTTTAAAAATACTAAATTATCGTGTGAAGATACTAAAGCCATTTTTAAACTTTATCACCTGCAAAGTCTTACGTTGTCCGATTGTAGCATTGAAGAGATTCCAAAGGAAATTGACAATTTAATTAACTTGAGATTCCTTGACTTGAGTTGGAATGATAAGTTGAAAGAGTTACCAATAGAAATTGGAAATTTGAGTAACTTGAAACAGCTTAACTTGGCGTTCAATATGTCTCTGCAAGAGTTGCCAGAGAGCCTATGTTGCACACATTGAATCATATACGATGTGATAGTCTTTATAGAATTCCTGAAAGACTTTTTCCCCATCGAGTGAATTCCGGTAGGAATTGATGGGATCAAGTTGGAATTATTGAAG
Source organism: Paraleonurus japonicus (assembly GCA_030762865.1). Taxonomy (NCBI): domain Eukaryota; kingdom Viridiplantae; phylum Streptophyta; class Magnoliopsida; order Lamiales; family Lamiaceae; genus Paraleonurus; species Paraleonurus japonicus. The sequence goes on from CM061058.1 coordinate 3,998,447, forward strand.
AACGTCTTAAAGCATTTCCGTGGAGTTTTAATGTTGAAGATCGATTAAATGGTGAAGCAGATTTGAATGAGGTGGTTGAGGATGCCCGAAAAGCAGAATTGATGAATGGGATACACATTACAAAATTTCATATACGTTTTATAGATGAAGGGCCATCATCAGGTATCATGTGTATGGATGGGTCTAATGGAAGCTCTTGAACCCCATCCAAACCTGACTCAACTGCTAGTCGAGCAGTATGGGGCCTCCAAACTTCCGAGATGGATGGTCTCACCTCTCAGCCAACTAAAAATATTACTCTCGAGTCATGCAAACACCTTTCGTCATTGCCACCCTTTGGAAAGTTACCGTGCCTAGAAGATATTATTCTTGACAGTATTGATGCACTGGAAATTGTGGGTAGAGAATTCTTGGGAATAACAACAGTAGAAGGGGATGGAGGAGGGGATATTATTGCATTTCCCAAATTGAAGACGCTGAGATTATGGGGTTTCGGAAAGTGTAAGGAGTGGGAGGACATAACGTTAGAAGAAGAAAGATCTGCAGCCTTTACAATAATGCATTGTCTTACCTTCTTGAGAATTGCTGGCTTCATTGACCTGAGCATGCTGCCACATCGCCTGCTACGTAAGGTGTCATCGTTGAAGGCGTTGGATATATCTGCCTCAACAACTGGAAATCTATCCATAAATAATCCCCGCCTTCACCTCATTTGTTAGTCATCATGATTAATATTGCTGCACAACTGTTAGTACGTGCATGTCCAAATTAACCGTTCATCATTGTTTTCCAAACTTCACCTGCTGATTATTGTCTCTCTCTGTTCTGTAAAATACTATAAATATTCAATTCAGTAGAATTTTCTAAATTTCCAATAAACTTTATTTTTTTCTCGATTGTGTTTATAAGTGTTTGCCTAATATTAAGGACACTCCTCTGGTGGATTCGTATAAAGATACGATAATTTGTTTCAACTTCTCCATTGTTGAAGTGTCAATCAAGTTTATCCTTCCATACATTAGGTGGATTCCATAAGGATGACGAGTTTTCTCTAATCTCTTTGGTGTATAATAAAGATGAATATACATAGAATCCAAGCACAAATTCGTCAATTTTCATAAGAATGATGTTCGCTTTAGATTTAATTAATTAGTTCAATGATTGGATGTCACATCCTAATTTTATAAATAATTTTAACGCTGACTTGAATAAAAATTTCTTTTCAAGAGTTCATAAAAATAAAACTTTTTTTTTTATGGGAAACAATTTAATAAATACCATCACGGCATGAACATGAGAATCTTTAATAAATAATAAAATAAATGTCAACTAAATTAAATTGCATAAATTGTCTCAATTTTCTTACGAAAAGAAATTTAATGTCATGCTATGAATTAAAAATGCTAAAATAAATAACATCATTCACCTTGCCTCCGCCGCAACTCCGTTAAACTTAATCGCAAAAGCATTAATTTGATTGGGGTGAGCAACCAACTAGCTCGGTGGAGTCCTATTTGTCACGCTTAAATATCCAACATAATCAAAACAAAGAACTCACATACCACATAACCATAACATTTGACAGCAAAGCCAACCATAGTAACATAGCATCATAATCGGTTCTTTCCATCGAAACATAGTTCTTAAACTCATTATGTCACACGGTCCTTTCCACCGGAACATAAATCATAGTCTATTATGTTGCGCGATCATTTCCACCGGAACATAAATCATAGCATAGTATGTACACGGTCCTTTCCACGGTCATACACATAAATAGTATGTTACATGGTCCTTTCCACCGGAACATACTCATATCATAACTTATAGCACATAGTAGCAAGCAACAAATATCAATCATGCAAAGTATTTAAAAGTGACAAATAATTATCAATCATATAGAGAAAACCCCACCTTAAACCTTGATTATCCTTCATAAATGTTCTAGAGTGTGGCCTCCTTGGCACCTAAAATAATAATTAATAAACTTATTTCGGTGTTATAAATTTATTCAATTTTAAATCTCAATCTTAATATTACTATTAAATCTTTTAGCATATTTCTTTTTTTTTTAATTAAAAAGTAAATAAATAATATCTTAGTTAATATCTCGGACGGACGTCATACCATGCTAGTTTATACATATATATATATATACATACATATATATATATATATATTAAAATAAGAAATTTATTACTGAAATAATACAAAAGGGTAAAATCCTTAAAAAAATTGGAAAGAAAAGTTCCGCTGAAAATATTCAAACTATACTGCCTTTTGAAACCAACTATTAAAAAAGATGATATGGGTTTTTTTTTTTTGATTTTAGCTAATAAAATTATAAACCACAAGAGAGCCTAATACTAGTTTTGGCAGCAGGAAGCAATAGTACCGAAAAGAAATAAAAGTGAACAAACAAATGAAGGCCCAAGGATAATTTGAACGATTTAATCCTCCAACCGATCTGCATTAAAAGAAAATAGTCTGCTACATCTCTTCTAGATAAGTTTATAATTTGAAGAAAAGAATTAAAATTGACAGAAGAGACAGGGTTACCGAGAAAACAATTAAATAAAAAAATGGAAGGAGAAGGGGTTACCGAGACCGCAAGGAAAGAAGAGACGAAATACGTTTGGTGCTCCAGGGAATAAATTGAATTTAAGGTGAATGAAGAGAAATAATTTTTGTGCGTTTATCTTGTGAGATGGCCGTGTGATTTATAAAAGATAAGTGGGGAGATGACCGTGTGATTTATAAAAAATAAGTGGGGGAGATGACCGTGTGATTTATAAAAAAAAAGTGGGGGAGATATTTTTGTTGAGATAAAAGGAATTTGGATCTACAAAATCTTACACTAAAATAAGATTCTTAATTTAAAATTTTAAATTTTTGAAAGAATGGAAACTATATATTTTATTAATATTAATATAATTCTTAATAAAATATAACATAAATAAAACTAAAAATATTAATAATTAATATTATAATTATAACTTATGCAAAATATAATTTGCTTATGGTGATTGATACTCTTAGGTATTATATTGGACTTTCAATATTGTAATGATGTCCATTATATATACAAAATATAAGTAGTTATAATTCCTTTTCTTATCCAAAATGAAGATAGAAGTGTCATGGAAATTAATATAAGTGAATAGATTAGCATCTATAGATAGTTCAAACTTAGACGATATAAATTATTTTTATGGTATTCAAAATATTTGGCTCGTGGTTAGACTCCAAAAAAATAATTACATTAAAAAATAATAAGCCAATTTTATATTTTTCGAAAGTGTTTTGAGGTATAAAGGGTTAAATATTTTTATCTTACAAATGAATAAGTAAAAAAAAATTTGATGTAACCCTGTCAATTTTATGTCGACACTTGGACGGACTAAATAATTTTGGAAAAATTATTTTGTCGGGCCATCACTATGGGTACAATCTTCCTCCCAACTTTACTTTAAGATACAACTCCTATTTAGAATTATTGAAAGGTAGAATTTTAGCTATAAAAACCAATTGTACCTCTTCTAAATTCTTACTCTAAGATACAATAATAACCCTCTTCCCACTTGTTTTTTAACTTTTCCATAATCACATGGGTTATGTCATCATCATTGAGTGACCATTTGTTTTTTTGACTTTTTCATAATCATATGGGTTATGGCGGGATCAATGTGGGACCATTTGCTTTTGGAGTTTTTCTATTTCCTTCAAAATTTAATTCCAAATTTACTTATGTAATATTTTTAAACAAATAATGAGTCTCTCATTTTCTCGATTCTTGAGTGTAACACTCTTTTTTATATATATATATTTTTAAATATTTTAATCACAACAATTGACTTTTCATGAGAAAATAATAAAAAAATTATTTTCTATTGTTAATAATAATTAATAAGAAAACATAAAGACAATAAAATTGGGCTTGCAAATTTGGTCAATTTTTTTAAAAATAAATTCTTCAACATTTTAAAAATTTGTAAGAATTATAAATATAGTAATTAATTTAATAATAATAATTTCTTATTTTTATATTATTTCATTCAAAAAAATTGCGAGAATAAAAAAGTAAAACGCATCAATGTTCACACGGCCAAGCATATGTGCATATGTGCACGAGTCCAGACATGTGTGCATATGTCCAAACATGTGTGCATATGTCCACACATATGTGCACACGTCAGGACAAGGTAATGAGAGAGAGGAGCCTCAAATTTGAAATATGATAGAGAAATAAATAAATATATAAATTTTAAAATAAGACTATTGAAGGTGATGGAAGCAAACTAGATAAAAGTGATGAGGTCATGGGACATAAATAGTGATGTGTAAGAAGGGAGCATCACATTTTGAAAACGATACAATCATTATTCTCATTTGAGGTCAAATTAGAGATTTCAAGGGGCAAAATATATCTCGTTAGTAATTTTAAATAATGATTGTACATTTAAGTAAAGTTGGGAGCTAGATTGTACCACGAGAATAATTTTTATTTATGTCTCATCACCTCATCACTTTTATCTAGTTTGCTTCCATCACCTTCAATAATCTTGTTTTAAAATTTATATATTTATTTCTCTCTCATTTTTCAAATTTAAAGCTCCTCTCTCTCTCATTACCGTGTCCTGGACGTGTGCACATATGTGTGGATATATGCACATATGTCTAGACGTATGCACATATGTGTGGACATATACACATATGCTTGACCGTGTGCACATTGATGCGTTTTACTTTTTTATTACGTAATTTTTTTGAATGAGCTTGAAATTATATAAAAATAAGAAATTATTATTGTTAGGATTTGGATTTGTATGTTTTGATGATGTTTCTAAAACCTAAGTGTAATAGGACCAAATTTGAACTCGTTAGTCACCGATAATCTAGATAGGTTAGTGAATTAGTTAAGGAAGATCCTTGCTAGGTGATTAGTGTGCAAATTGCATGATTTTTGAGTGGCTAATCTTCTCAATTTGATATCATTTTCATGTTAATTCACTAATAATTGTCCAATTGTATTTTATTATTTGAGTTGGTGTTTTGAGTGTGAAATTGTAGATTTGAGTCTACCGCTAAATTGGATGATTTTCACATTGATATGCCTCGCTTTGAGTGCTTTTGAGTCTTGTAACAATGAGCCTAGATCGTATAATGAATCTTTGAAGTCTAAAAATTCAGTTGAGTGGTTAAATGCTATGAAAGAAGAAATAAATTCTTTGCATGTTAACAAAACTTGAAATCTTGTGCCTAAACCTATGCATTGCTCTGTTGTAGATTGTAAGTGGTTATTCAAGATTGAGGAAGAAATTGAATGTGTTAGATTTAAAGTTAGATTAGTGGCTAAAGGTTTAACTCAAAAGGAGGGGATAGATTACACTTAAATCTTTGCTCCTATCGTCAAATTTACTACGTGCGCATAATGCTTGCTCTTGTTACCCATTTTGATTGGGAGTTGAAACAGATGGATGTGAAAAAAATATTCTCTCATGGTGATTTGGATAAAAGATTTATATGAGGCAACCTGATGGTTTTGTTGATTCTAAATATCCACGAGCATGTGTGTCTTCTTCGTAAATCTTTGTATGGATCGAAACAATACCAAGACAGTGGAATAAGAAATTTGATGAATGCATGATGTCTTTGAAGCTGAAAAGAAGTTCCTTTGACCATTGCCTTTATTTTAAAGAAAATGCATCCGTGCCTTTGTTCTTGCTCTTATATGTGGATGACATGCTACTTGTTAGTCATTGTATTAAAGCTGTTGAGCATGTTCAAATGTGTCTATTGTGATAAATTTGATATGAAGAATCATGGTGATGCTAAGAAGATTTTAGGCATGCATATTGATAGAGATAGGAAAAATCATACTCTCCTTCTTTGTCGATTTCTTATGTTGATAAGATTTTGAGTAAGTTTTCCATGTCCTCTGCTAAATCTGTCTATGTGCCTCTTCTGCCCATTTTGTGTTAAGTAAGACTCGGTCTCCCATGATGAAGTTTGAAATTGATGAGATGAAAAGTGTGCCATATGCCAATGCTATTGGATCTGTGATGTATCTTATGGTAATCACGCGACCAGATATTGCATATTCTCGCTAGTTGTTTGAGTAGATATATGTCTAATCCAGGTATTGCACATAGTAAGACTTTGAAATGGCTTCTTAAGTATCTCAAGGGCACGATGGAGGTAAGCCTTAAATTCTCTAAATGTGCAAATGGTGTGAACTTGGTTGTGGATTCTAATTATGCTAATGATAGAGACAATAGGAAATCCACCACTTCATATGTGTTCACTTTGTGTGGTTCTAATATTAGTTGGAAATCTCAATTGCAAAATGTGGTTCCCTTGTCTACAATCGAATGAGTATATTGTTATTATCAAGCTATTAAAGAAGCTATTTGGTTAAAGGGCCTCATTTACGAAATTGGTTTCCTCTAAAGTGAAGTGGTTGTATTTTCGATAATCGTTCCGCTATACAACCGTGTAAGAATCCTCGTATTCTATGATAGAACCAAACACATTGATGTTCGATACCATTTTGTACGTGATGTTGTAGTAAAAAGCATTGTTGAGCTAGAAAAAATTGCTAGCTTCAGAGTTTAATCTCGTTAACATGCGTACTAAGTGTTTTTCTTTGGAAAAATTAAGGTCGTGCATGAGGATTTTGAACTTCGATTCTATTGATTAGAATTATCTCTTGCTGCCTATATGTGTTTTTGTTTTTGTTTATGACTTGTGTGTCTAAACTATTTCTTCCTTGTGTACAACATGTTCTTCTTTGTTGTGTTTCCTCGTAATGGCTTATCTTGCATTTGCTATTATTGTCTTGCACTAAACTTTGTGCTTTCTTTTGCAGTGTGTAATGTGCACATAGTGTGTTGTGTGTGTGGGCAATGAGGATCACTGTTGTATTTCGGTGTGTTGATGGGGATGGCAAAAAGGTGGAGAATTTGTTGGGCTTAAAGCCCATGGGCCTACTAAGCAAATTTATTCTAACCTAGTGAATGCAATATATATTGTTTGTCTTCCTTCTCTCTTTAAAAGATGTGAGCGCCGTTGCATAGAGAGAAGAGAGAATTTTGCGTTGGTTCCCCTTCTTCCTCTGTTTGGAATGCGGCAAGCAGGTGGCTTGAGCCCGTTGGCTCGTTGAGATGTGAGAAAGATGGAAAGACGTACCCAACATAATCGAAAACACAAAATATCAAGAAACGCGTGTTGAGGTACGAAGGCGGAATGCAAAGCATACACCCCTCCCTTGGAGCAAAACCTGTTGCAAGGAAACTTGGAATTAAACACGTTGAAACTAGGGAGTGTTGCAAGCCTTGGAGATGTAAACCATGCAAATCTCCGTAACCCTAATCATAACCAAACCTCAAACCCAGAAATACCATAATTGAACCATCCTTAGCAAGGATTAATGACCCTACCACTTTGAGCCCCATAACTATTCCTCAAACCTCTCCAGTCTCACTTACACCTACCAACCAAAGCATACCTTCAGTCGAGCCCCCTCAATTCAAAACCATCCAGATCCAAAAACTCTTGAAACTATCACTGAAGTGCTATATGCTACCACTATTAATTCCCCGATATCCTCACCACCAGCCGCGGCTTTAACCGCAGAAACCCAAAAACCTCACCAGTCAATCCTGAACCAAAGCAACCCATAAATCTTATTCCTAACGAAGCTAAAAACCCTAAGAGAACTACATGGAAACGTAATACCAGAGAGAAGGGTAAACTATCAGTTGAAACGCAAGAGTGGAATGGAAATATTAGTAAAGGTAAAAGACCGATGGAGGAAGACAGTTACATAATGGAAGTTGATGATCCGTTTCACTATAACAAAAAGTCAAGGACGAATACTGATATGAATGAAAAGGAGAATGCTGCAACACCTACTGAAAACTCAACGGAGGTGCGTGCCACGGGCATGATACGTGCAAACTAGCACTCACCTCCCAAGTGTAGGAGGATCGTAGCGAGCAAGCACCCAAGTTACATTATCGAATTCACGGGAATCAAATGGGGATAGCCCTAAATCTACTCGTTTAATCATGATTATAATATGATTCATATGACGAGATTGAGTTGGAACTAAGCAAATACACAATTATTATGAAAGCAAATAACAAGCTAAAACACGAATAACAAGCAATTAAGAAAGAAGTGCAAGTGTACTTATCATTAAATGGGCAATCAATCATGAAACAAATTCTAAGGGTGTTCTTTTTGTTGGTTAATTGATAAGAGCAATCCTTTAAAGAAAACATAAAATCATACTTGATAAGCCTAGGATTTATATTTCAAGTAAGCACGAAGGATTGAATAGGCGAAGTTACCCTTTCCTCCCGGACGATAACATGAGTCAATAGGTTTCCCTAGCGTGCCCCCTTCGATACTAAGATTCTTTCCCTTTGGTCTCCTCGCTAATTACGCGACTATTAATCTAAGCCATTAATGTGGAATTTTTGTATTTCTAATGGAATTAATCAAGTCTCCTTGCAAAGCGATCCTCTCACGGCCCTCTTTCCAATCATGCAATTGATCCATTGATTTAAATAAAATAAATGTCCTCAATTTGCCCTAAAAACAGTCACTAACCTACACTTGAGCAAAACAATACCACATCCCTTTCTCAAGTGTAATTAGTCGATTAATAGTGAAATAAGCATGAAAATCATATCGAAATGAGAAAATTTAAACCCTCAATATTCATGTAATTTTCACACTAATCAGACAGCACCACCGAGCACAATGAGTTGCATTGAATGGAACTGTCGGGGCTTGGGAACCCCCGAAAGTTCCGGCGCTGAACAGAGAAATTCAAACAAAGTCCCCCAATTTATTTTTCTTTGTGAAAAAAGCTTTTGTTAGAGAATTAGACTCGGTCGCTAGAAGTTAGAATTAGACTCCTCCAATCATATTGGCATTCTAGCACGGGAGGGTGGTGGTGTTGTTGATTGGAGATTTACGGGTATCTATGGGTGGCCGGAGGATGTTTCTAAATGGAAAACTTGGGAAATGATTGACTGCATTGGCCGAAATAATAGCAAGCCATGGATGTGTCTGGGAGATCGACTATAATGAATCCTTTTCAATTTTGAGAAAAGTGGAGGGACAGCTGGAAGAGAGAGCAAAATGGCGGATTTTCGCGATTGTCTAGAGAGAATAACCTCATTGATCTTGGTTTCTCTGGAAATTCCTTTACTTGGACAAATCAGCAAGATGGTGACCGTAACATCCAGGAGAGACTTGACCATGCAGTGCTAACCGAAGCTGGATGGACATGTTTCCAGGGTATAAGGTTACTCATTTAACACGTTTACTCTCGGATCATGCCCCGATTATGGTAAGTTGGAGCACTTTGCCTACGTTGGATGATGAGAATGGCGGGAGAAAACGGCGGACAAAGCTATTTAGATTCAAAGAGAGATGACTTCAGGAGTCTCGTACCCTTGTGAATAAGATTGTTGCACTTATGAGAAAAGAGGAACTTTATTGGAATCAATGTTCTCGAGTAAATTGGATGAGAGATGGTGATAGGAATACAAATTTTTTCATAAAGTTGCTTTGGGCAGAAAAAGAAGAAACTTCATCAATCAAATTGAGGACAGTAATTGTCGAAAATGGACTAAGGATCGAAACAGATTTTGAAAAGGTCTTCTTAGAATGTTTCATGGCTCTTTTTCCCTATCTCGAGATGGAAGAGGCAGTGGAAGCTGTTGAACACAAAGTAACAACAGATATGGAAACAGCTCTTTTCCAAATGTTCCCTACAAAATCACCAGGCCCTGACGGTATGTGTGCTTTATTTTTTCAAAAGTTTTGGGATACTATAGGGGATATTATTTCTTGTTCATGTTCTCAATGAGGGGGTGTCCTTCGCCACTAAATTTTACTTATATTGCCCTTATTCCCAAAAAGAAAAACCTTTATCCCCTGTTCATATACATCCTATAAGTTTATGTAATGTGACACTCAAGATTATTACAAAAACCATTGCTAACCGTCTCAAGTCATGTCTGCCTGTTATCATTGATCCTTGCCAATCAGCTTTTGTCCCGGGAGGCTCATTACCGATAACGCCCTTTTAGCTTATGAAATTTTTCATTCCATAAAATCCAAAGAATAAAGGGTCTTTTGCTTTCAAACTTGACGTGAGTAAAGCGTATGATAGGATAGAATGAAATTTTTTGAGAATTTTCTTATTAAAATCAGTATTCCCGGATCCTTAGTTGACACCATAATGCATTGTGTCCGTACGGTATCTTTGATGTCCTTATAAATGGGAATCCTACGCCACTTTCCTCCCTTCACGAGGAATTCGGCAAGGAGACCCACTTTCACCCTATTTATTTACTATGCACAGAAGCTCTCTCTGGTCTTATTCGTAGAGAAATTCAAGTGGTAATCTCCATGGGATAAAAATTTGCAGAAATGCTCCTGTTGTTTCTCAGCTTTTTTCGCAGATGATAGCATTATCTTCGGCAGAGCAAATGAGAGAGAAATGCATCACAGTTTATGAGCGTGCATCTGGGCAGTCTATAAACATGCTAAAATCTGATATTTGTTTCAGTTGTGGGATTACAGATAACAAAGCTGATACTTTAGCACTTTTGTTGGGAGTTAACAAGGTAGAGCATCATTCGATATACCTTGGTATTCCCACGAATATTGGCAGGGCAAGGAGCACAGTCTTTGGGGCGTTAGTGCAAAGAATTGAGAAAAAGATAAAAGATTGGAAGAGCCGATCTCTTTCACAAGCTGGCAAATTAACCCTCCTAAAGTCAGTAGCCCAATCTATACCAACATATCTTATGAGTGTTTTTCTCCTACCTTAAGGTGTGATAGACAAAATTGTATCAGCTATGAGTAGATTTTGGTGGGGCCAAAAACATGACGAAAAACGTATTCATTGGGTGGCATGGAGAAAGTTGTGCAGGTCGAACATGCTGGCAAAGAAAAGTTGGAGGATAATTCGCAACCCAGATTGTCTACTGGCCAAAACTCTCAAAGCCAGGTATTATAAGAATGGTAATTTTCTCTCTGCGGCGGAAGGTTTTAGATCAGGTTACACTTGGAAGAGCATCCTTAAAGGGAGGAAAATTTTAGAAAGAAGACTTGTTTGGAACGTGGGGAATGGGCAAAATATTCGAGTATTCAAAGACCCGTGGCTAAATGATGGTGGTTTATCCTTCGATTCGATTGCAGAACAGTTGACATTAAAACAGAGAAGGATAGTCAATTACACTTGTCTCTACATAATCCGACACTGCCATTTGCTGTACGACGAATCCTTCGTCTTCTTCACATACTCCGGCATCTCCATCACAAGCCGATTCAGTTGACAACAATTTCATATGACCGCCTTGTTGGTAATGCAAGATCATTGTTACAAAGTTGTATGACATGACGAATCCACCAACAAAGAAAAAGGGCAGTGCCTTCCTCATACTAATTTCTCCTCCCTATCATTTTAACATATCAAAAAGCTAATGAAAAAAATAACATATTGAATCAATTACAAGTATCATCATGAAATTACAATTAGGTACCTGCACAAGTGGAACAATAATTCAGATAGTTTTATGCAAGAATTGCTTCAAGTTGACAAACACAGAGTATCTGGCCAACCAAATTGGTAACTATTAAAGAATATGAATCAAACAGAAAATTAATTGCCTATGCATATTAGGTTTCCATTTTCTTCATGCAAGAATTAAAATCACTTCAATATTGGGACCATATATTTAGGTGCAACTAAACAGAGTGTGGGCTAATTAATGGAAAATTAATTACATTGTGAATCACAATAACCCCATTGCATTAATTAATGGAAAATTAATTACACAAACTCTCATATGAAACTTGTTCACAGTATAAAATTGATACTATTGCATTTATTCAGTAATATCATATCATGTATTTAGTAATACCATTATATTTATAAACTAATATCACAGTGTAAAATGTTATGATATTAGTTTATAAGAAGAATAATATTACTAAACGAATATAATGGTATCAATTTAAACGATAAATAAGTTTCACTGAAAATCTACTCATGAATCAAAAGCTCTTTATTCTTACTAAAAATTAACTGCTTTGAAATCTAGTAACCCCATTGGAAGAATTCACAATTTTTGCCACCCATGATTTTCAAACTTCCTAAAATTCTCATAATCCGTCAATATTATTACACAAAATAAATGAAATTAAAGAGCCCATATTACTTTTGTCCAAATTACCCCTTCATAAGCACAATGCAAACTGAAAAACTTTGCTCTCATATCACATGAACTGTAAAAAAACTTCTAGAAGTTTCTGAGGAAAACGCTTGAAAAGACGGCAAGAAAATCAAATTTATAAAAAAGAAGAAAAACACGAACATACCTGATTGTGAGGAAGACAAGTCAACATACGGTCAAGATATGAAGTCAGAGTTAACTGATACTTTATTAGAGAATGACTAATACCAGTTCCTTCTTCATAGATACTGATAGAATCAATATTGGAAGTGAAATCACCAAGAAAGCACAACTTTTAAGAAATTTTCAGAAAAATAATTAGGAAAATTTAATTCGGGTCGATCATGAAACCCGGAAACATCATCCTAATTTAAAGGGGGTGTGAATTGTGATACAAGAAAACAAAAATGGGAAATACTCAACCTTTGACGAAACAGAGGAGTGAGAGAAGACACATAAAAACAAAAGAAGAAGAATCTGTAAAAGGGCAGATGGATTTGTGTTTTTCTTTGTTGAAAAAGAAAATGGGATGTGTAGAGACACTACCTAGTACTACTGCTGCACAACTAAAGACGTATTTGGCGCGTGTCTTTTCCGTCTAATCATATGTTTCACTTTTCGTATTCTATCTGGTACTCTATCCTCCTGAATTATAAACATATATTTACTTTTCGTATTTTATTTGGTATTCCATCATACTATATTATTAACGCATGTCTATGTTATATATATATATCATCTATTGATTATTTTTTCACCAACAATGTATCATTTATCTAAATGACTACGTGTGGGGTCTTTTAGCGTTGTCAATTTTTTTTTTTGTACGGAGTTTTTAGGTCACTCGTCAATTTTCTTTCTTTGTTGTATTTAGATTGAAGAATCTCGAAATGGATTGAAATCTGTTGGATTTGGAGTATAATGCATTACTCTCATCTTCAATTAATTTTTGAGATTTGATTTAGTTTACCAAATTAAATTATCTTTAGAGAGTACAGTGTGATTCTAGCCTTATGTGTCGATGTGCTATTTAGTTGTGATTTGTGAATCATAATTTTGAGAATTGGAAGATAAATTTAAAAGTAAATAAACAAATACAATAAATGAGCACCTGACTTTTAATTGAGTGATAAGAACAATCACCAATATATATTAATTGACAATAGGATATCTTGAGTTAATGCGTTAAATAAAAGGATAAATCACCAACAATTACATATGCAATTGAACAAACAAAACCACATCAATCTAATCATCATCATCATCATCATCAATTGTGAAATTAAATCAAAACATGCGTTCAAGATTTGCAGTCATCATATGCGAACACTAAAGTTTAGCCCATGACTTAACACCACAAAAAAATGGTTTTAGAGAGGGATTTAGCGAGGGGGTTACCGAGGGGGATGGGTTTGGGGAGGGTTTTACCGAGGGAAGGTTGCCCCGGCAAAAACCTTGTCGGTAACTATTCCTCGGCTCACCTCGCTAATTACCGAGGATACCGCCTCGCTAATTGCCGAGGGATTTGGCGAGGGCTTTGGCGAGGGGGAAATTGGCGAGGGCTAGCCGGGCGAGGGCCGGCCTCGCCCAGCCCCTCTCGAAATTTAAAGCTGAAAATAAAAATGCGGTCCGTGGGGTATCGAACCCGCGCCGGCCGCGGGCCGAGGCCGGCAGCGATTTTAATTTCGCGCGAAAGGATTCGATCCCGCGACCTCCGTGTCAATAGGAGGAGAGTCTCACCGCTTTACCGCTTGGGCAAAGCTAATCATTCGATATGTTATTGCTTTTAATTATATTAATATCATATTATGTTCAATATTTTATATATTTAATTTATAATTAAAATTGTATACTATATATTTAATTAAATTATCTACTATATATATTCAATTAAATTATATCATTTTTTAATTTTTATTATTATAACATATATATTCAATTATATATATTTACTACATATATTATCATTTTATCATTTTTATTATTATCACATATATTTTCAATTAAATTGTATATTATATATTCACTAATGTTATTATAATTTTCAATTAAATTATATTATTTTTTAATTTTTATTATTATAACATATATATTCAATTATATATATTTACTACATATATTATCATTTTATCATTTTTATTATTATCACATATATTTTCAATTAAATTGTATATTATATATTCACTAATGTTATTATAATTTATAATTAAATTGTATATTATCATAACTTTTATTATTTTCATTTATAAATGTTATTATTATTATAACATATATATTCAATTATTATAATTATCATGTCTATAATTGTTATTATTATCATATATAATCGTATTATCATGTTTATATATGTAATCTTAAACAATTAAAATTAATACTTTAAATAATTAAAATTCATCATCTTAATTAATTAAAATTCATACTCGTAAATATTTAAAATTCATAAATTCTTAATTAACATTCAGAAAAATTCATAGTTTTAAACAAAAATAATGAATTCACCGCCGCCTAGAACCCCGGGACCCTCGTGATGACCGATCGTAACCATTCGACCACCGTGGGGAACACCACTACTGTAAGGAACCCCGCATCCCCGCACAGCCTCCCGGATTTGACGTTGCATGTTCGCCGTCAACTCCTCTCTCAAAGTTGCATCTCTTCGCTCCATCTCCGCCTCGCATCCTATCACGCTCCTCTTGGAGCAGCGATCGACATCACTTGAGTGTAGCCAACGGGAGGAGGAGGAGTACTCGATGAGCAAGAGCCGAGGGGATGCGTCTGGACTTACCCACCGACCGAGACCCGAACCCTCCCGTGTTGTTTTCCAACGGTTTGGACATAGATCCGGGATAAGTCGGGTTGTGGTTCGGACTCGACCCTCAGAGGGCCGAGGCATCCGGGAGGCCGCCTCTTGTACTTCATACTGCATTTAATATTTCCACAATTAAAATTTTAGATTACAAAAATAGACATATATATAATTTTTTTATAAATTATTACATAATATAAAATAAAAATACTTACAATCGTGTCACTAACAGCCCGTAGGTGTACTCCCTTCGGGAGTTGCGTGGTAATGCCGCACTATGTCTCGGTCGGTGGGGGCCATCCATGCTTCATCTCCTCGTATTTATTTAATTAGAACCACGTGTTTAATTAAAATATTGAACTAGCATTAAAAATTACTTACATAGTCATATGAATATTCGGCTGATCCACGGATCCGCCCCTATGACGGAGATGCCGCATTCTCGGCCTCCAGTGCTCCGACATTCGATTCCTCCTACAACTGCGCGCTCTTTGACCTCACCTCTTCTCTACCCCAATACTCGAGCGGTGGATTGAAGACGGCGTCATCCCATCCAGCACTGTCTTGGTGAAGAACAACGCTTTCACGTTGTTCAAGATATCGATGTATCTTATCGCCGCCTCTACGAAGGAACAAAATGATACACCTCCGTTGAGTTCGTAATGAAGGGTCCCACCTAGTCACCCTGCCAAACAAAATATTATTGTACTCAATAAGCGTTAAAGTTTATAAATTAATCAAAATTAAATAGCGAATAACAAAATATAATGTACACGAAATGACTCCCGCACGTCTGCGGCCTCCGAGGAGATATCATTCGGAAAGTGAATGCACCGGGCCCCATATGTTTATACATAATATCCCGAATAATCCTCGGATACACTGATTCGATGGCATCAACCTCCGCAAAAATGGAATAAACATGCGAAATTAATAGACATATAAATATGACACAATTTATTATTCACAAGTATTTAACTTACGTGCCCCTCGTAGATCCATATATCCAGGATCGAACCCGCAGAGCCGGAGCCGGATCTCGGATGGTCCTCATAAGACTCGTGAGCCGATGCCTCGCTTCATCCTCGCTAAATAATGGGTACCAGACGGTACCCTCGACCTGCATCCGACGCTATGTCCGACCCAAATCGTCCCTGGACCGACCTGACGGTCCGCTCATCTGTAATAATAATTAAATAAAACCACATTATTACACTATTCAATATATAACAAATAATTCATCATATACTCGAAAGGTGCATTAAAATGAAACACACATAATTATTACACTATATATTCAATATTCATCTCGATTTTTCATCCTCCTCCTCCTCCTCTTCACTCTCCTCCTCCCCATCATCATCATTTTCTTCTTCTTCTTCGTCTTCTCCTTCCTCTTCTTCATTATTTTCAATATTAATTAGTGCACCGTTGACATCTCACAATATGATTGGATCATCATCCGTTTGCACAACATTAATTTGGGACTCAAGGTCGTCTTGAAAGGGGAAGCTCTTGTTCATTCGTTGGCACGGTTTCGACCAAGGATCTCGGTTTGATTTTGCAAATGGCCAACCACTCATGTCTACGCTTTCCGGGTACTTGTAATAGTAAACTTGAGTGGCTTGACTTGCTAACACAAAAGGATCGTGAGCGGCCGTATCTTCCCTTTGATTAACGTCCACAAGTTTATAATGAGGATGTACTCTAGTTCCATTTGGCACAAATGGATCAAACCACTCACACTTGAATGTAACAACATTTTTCTCAATACGTCCGGTACTCCAATTGCACTACTTCCTCGAGGATCCCGTAGAAATCATTCTCATCTCAGTATCATAATTTTTACCCTTGATACAAACGCCACAATTTGAAGTAGATTTGGATGAGCCATAAGTTCGTGTGTGAAATTTGTAACTATTCACGTAATATCCAGGGTATGTGGTGACACAACTCGAAGGACCGCTAGAAAGATCACGTATCCACCGATTTTGAATATTATTTATCCTTACAAGTTGTTCAAACCACGATGCAAACTCATCTTGTAGTCTATTATCTTGTTCGGCCCTCGAGAGTCCCGGTTGGTATTTTTGCAATTGCTCGGAAAACATACTACAAAAGGGGATTTGATTATTTAATATACGGATTGACGGTATAATTAACAAAAGTTGAACGTTATAAACTTACTCGATATACGGTTGCAACTCAGACACCCAAGAACACGTACGTATGAGCCGTGTTTTTCTCCTCATCTACAATCCATCTTTTGTTCACCTTTCCAAGATGTCGACCGGAGGTATAAATATGGACAAAGTACCTTTCGCTACTTCGGGTACCTCGCCCGACTATCGTAATTATGAGGTACACCGTGTCGCCTCGTCCGAACGTGATCGCCAAAATATAGGGAACAAAATATTGAGGCCTCTTTTGTTAAATACGCATTTGCAATCGATGCTTCAACATGCGCCTTGTTACCAACACTCGAGCTTTAAATTGTGAAGATACCTAATTAAATTAATCAAGTGTTATATATATATATATATATATATATATATATATAATATAACCGTTTTAGTTAATCAAATAATTTAGAGTTATAAATTACCTCTCAAATGGATACATCCATCTATACCGCACAGACCCGCTTATCCTTGCTTCGTATGCAAGGTGCACAGCAGATGCTCCATCGAATTGAAGAAGTCGAGAAAAATACGTTCCAACTTACACAATATAACCGGAACATCTGCTTCCAATCGAGCCATGTTCTCTACCGTAATGGATGTAGAAGTTAACTCCCTAAAGAACAAACTAAGTTCAGGTGATTGCTTTCCACATATTCGGCGGCAGAGTTTCACGAAAAGCAATCGGGAGTAGTCTCTGCATAAACACATGGCAATCATGACTCTTCATCCCAAACATCTTCAATTTGCTCCAGTCTACACATCGAGATAGGTTAGACATATAGTCATCGGGAAACTTCAACTCGGTTACCCATCCGCACGCATCATCCTTTTGACTCTTATCAAGTGAATAACAAGCTTTGGGATACTTTCCCGTGCGTTGACATTTCTCTAGAGAGGGACGACGACAATATTCATTAAGTTCATCCCTAGACTTATTTGTGTCTTTTATTTTCCCTTCCACATTCATCACCGTGTAGAACAAATTATCAAACACATTTTTTTCAATGTGCATCACATCCAAATTATGCCGGATCAAGAGGGTACTCCAATATGGCAAATCCCAAAAATACTTTTCTTCCTCCAGCCACCATCTAATCTTTTGTTGTGGGCCTCAAGACCTCTCTTCTGTCACTTTCCGGTACCCCAACCAATCAATTTCTTGTAGAAGCATTTCACTGCTCGGATGGGTGGTGGGTCATCTCAGAACTACTACATTCTTCGTGAATGCGCCTTGTTCCCGCGATACGGATGTCCCCTAGGTAAGAACTTACGATGGTTATCAAACCACATCGCTTACGGTGAAGTTTTAAAGTGAAGGCATCGGAGTACTCAAGACAATATGGACAAGCCTTCCTTCCGGCGGTGCTCCATCCAGACAAAGCATTAAGTAAGCCGGAAAGTCACTAATGGTCCAGATTAATGTGGCTCGCATCATAAAATTCTCGCTTTCTAGCAACATCATAGGTTTCCACCCCATTTCCCCACAAAGATGTTCAAATCATGAATTAGTGGTTGTAAAAATACATCTAAATTATCCTTCGGATTTTTAGGACCAGTGCACCAAAACCGAAACATGAATTGTTCTTTCATGCACAACCATGGGGGCAGATTGTACGGTGTCACTATCATCGGCCATGACGAATACTATTTTCTGATCGCCCAAACGGCTGAAAACCATCGGTGCTCAAACCCAACCTCACATTCCGTATTTCACCGCTAAATCGGGATATGAATAGTCCAGTGTTTCCAAGCCAACAAATTTACAGGGTGACGCATAACACCGCCTCATCATTATAGCAACTAGCATGCCATATCATATCCTTAGCGGTAGTAGTGGATCGATACAGCCTCTGCAATCGAGAAATGATAGGAAAATAGAACATCTCTTTGAAAGGACTTTGTTCTTTTTCCATCGACCATCCACACCACGTCTAACGAGGTTTGAATCGTGACCGACCACAAACCTTACAAGATTCAAGTTCTCTCGTCTCGCACCCCAATATATCATACAATTATTTGCACAAAGAATCAGTCCTCTCTACGGAAGACCCATCCCACCCATCAACCGTTTAGTATCGTAAAATTTCTTGGGCACCCGATTTTCTCGAGGGCAAATCTCACTAATCAAATCAACTATTTGATTGTAACCCTTTCGCATACAGTCTATTCTCGGTTTTAATGTTTAAAAGACGGGCATTGAATGACAACCGAGAATGAGACTCGCAAAACTGCATACGAGATCCTCGATCCGCCTGACGAAGCATGTCAAAAATGTGCAAAGATGCCGATTAGGAGGTTCCTCACTAAGGGGCTCTTCTTCCACATTTTGGAAACTGATGTTAGGACCAGAAGTTAAGTCCATCATCATATTTTGGTACGAGCTAGGTCTGCAGTTGTCGTCAACTCTATATGAAGTCGACGACGGTGATCATAGTTTCGGTGTGGCATAGAATTCCAATTTTGCTCACCGTGCAAAATCCAATTGTGATAATTAGACATAAACCCATGCCTAAACAAATGTGATTTCACGTCAATGGGTTCTCTAAAACTATGGTTCCTACATTTGAATTTCGAGCAAGGACACCTAATCTTTCCTCCACTCATCCATTCCGAGTTACTAGTAGCGAATTCTATAAACGATTCGATTCCACTCGTAAATTCGGGAGATATCATGCCATTAATCGTTCTTGGACCATACATCCAACTACGGCTTGAATAATTCATATCAACTGCTTTCAAATTAATGAAGATTCAAAATTTAATTAAATCATAATTAATTCTTCCAGTTAATATATTTTTTCCTAATATTAATATATATATTTTCTAAAAATTTCGCAGAGTTTTGTCTTATTTTATCGTATTCCCAGCTTAATATATTAAGTTCCTAGTGCATCCATTTCCAACTTAATTAAAATTAATCAAGTTGGAACGCACATTCTACAAAAGAAACAATACCAAACAATTCATCAACCCTCAACTCCAACATCAACTTGAATCGAACATCGATTCAATTTTCAAAATTAATATAATTGAACTAACATGCAAAATTTGATCGAACATCGATCATCATATATATAAATTATTGTATCATACATGCAAAATAATTATTACACTTAAATTAAAAGCATATCTTTAAATAATTAATTAAAAAAGAATACTTACGGTGATAGTGGTTGCGCGTGTATATTGCAATTTGCGTACCTACAAATATATAAATTATAACAATTAAATTAAAATTATAATAATTAATATTAAAAATAAATTTATATAATTGTGTACATACTAATTATTCTAAATAAAATTAATAATTTTATAATACTAATTATATAATTGCATATATACATACTAATTATTCTAAATAAAATTAATAATTTTATAATACTAATTATATAATTGCATATATACATACTAATTATTCTAAATAAAATTAATAATTTTATAATACTAATTATATAATTGCATATATACATACTAACTCTAAATAATTAATAATATTATATATACTACTAATTATTTCTAAATAATTATTAATAATTAAAATACACATAACAATTACAAAAATTAACACTAAATAACTAATAAATCTATACCTATAACAACAAAATTACACAAATACATGCATATGAAAAATTAAAAATACAAAAATTTAACCACTACAATAACAATAAAATTAACCGATTAAATCTAAAAAAATTACCGTAGAAATGTTCCCGAACGAGTACTACAAAGCCCGACTAATGGGTGGTTCAATTTTGGCGGCGGCGGTAGCGGATGGAGACGGCGGCGTGTGGTGAGCCGAGGGAGGCGCAGGAGGGTTTTTACGTGAAAGGGAGAAAAAAGAGGTCACGGGATTTAAAGTTGCCGATTAGGCGAGGGGCTACCGAGGGGGTTGGCCCTCGTTAAATTGGCGAGGGGCTGGCCCTCGCTAAGTGTGACGTGGCTTTGGCGAGAGGGATCGCCCTCGTTAATTACCGAGGGTTGGTTAGCCCTCGTGTGTGCCCTCGCCACCTTACGAGGGGCCCTCTCGCCTCGTTAATTTCGTCGGTAATTTCCCTCTCGGCTCGCCCCTCGGCAATTGGCGAGGGTTTTGGTCCCCTCGTTAAGTGCCCTCGCCAATTCCTCTTTTTTGTAGTGTAAAATCATGGGTAGCCACGAAAAATAATTTTTTCCATATATATTTGTTGTATTGATCTCTTTTCTCATTTTTTTCTAATACAATTTAAAATTATCTAAAACTCTTAATCATATTACCATTAATGCATTTTTTTGACTTTGAAGATTTTAAAGTTGAAGCGTGAGAACTATAAGTCTATGATACATTATCTCTTCTTACATCAATAAAAAAATGAGCACAAATCAAATGTAAAAAAAAAAAAATATATGATAAAAAGTATAACATAAATAATGTTGGATGAATTGATATTATTAAATTATAAATTTTTTTACTAAAAATACATAAATAATATATCAGTTAAGTCAGTTATTTCAATTATTAATC
Organism: Paraleonurus japonicus; assembly: GCA_030762865.1. Lineage (NCBI taxonomy): Eukaryota > Viridiplantae > Streptophyta > Magnoliopsida > Lamiales > Lamiaceae > Paraleonurus > Paraleonurus japonicus. The sequence goes on from CM061058.1 coordinate 4,020,197, forward strand.
GAATCGAAACGAATAAACGTATAAGATGGGCTTAGTTGAGCCGCCCAAAATGCTGAAAATTGGCATTAGAAAAGAGCCAAAAAATTATTGCAAATGGATTAGTATGGGCTGCCATTTAATTCCTCTTGGGCTTTCTTATCTTGGGTCACATTAATCTTATCATGGGCTTCCATTATTATTAAAGACACATATTTTTCACGCCACCATATTATCAAAAGGTCAGATTATTTCCACACACCGAATTACTAAGTACACACGTATTTTTGAGTACACACACTTGCACAAAAAAGTTATCCGAAGAAATGTCTTTGGTGCGAAACTTTTAGTCGCACATTCTGAGAAAACACACTCGTGCGAGAAATTCAACCGCACACCAAATATTTGTGCAAAAATTCAATCGCACATCGGTATGTGTATTTAAAAATAATTAAAAGTGTGTGTACTCAGTAATATAGTGTGTTAGAATAACCTGTCCATCAAAGGAGGAGGTGCCAATAACCTGAGCTATTATTTGATAACCGTATACCGATTTTCTTGATTCACACCTTTTATTGACTTTGTAAACAAATTGCAGATGTTCATTTTAACTGCCAAAAATAATACTATCTTTTCATTTTAAATATAATATTAGTCAATTTAATATAATTAATAAATGTACATAATTTGAATAAATTGAACAATAAAATGACCTGAATTGCAAGCAATTATTATCTATACGAAGCCCCTTAATCCACAATATTGTTTCATGCAATCCACGTTGAGTTTCCCTTCTACCACCATGAAAATACCAATGCACAAGACTAGCAACAAAAGAGCCTGTGCACTATATATGGTGCAATTATTGTATTTTTAATTCAATTTCAATTTAATTTTAACTTATTTCTTAACAGTCGAACACATTTAAAATTAAATTAAAACTGGATCAACAATGCAATTGCATCTTATACACCCATTGCACATAAGAGACTTACAGTAAACCAACTCAAGCCATTTCAAGTTATTCAAATTTCCAATTTCCATTGGCAACTCTTTCAACTTATCATTCCAACACAAGTCAAGAAATCTCAAGTTAAATAAATTGCCAATTTCCTTTGGAATCTCTTCAATGCTACATTTGTACAAATAAAGACTCTGCAGGTGATAAAGTTTAAAAATGACTTTAAGATCTTCACAAGATAATTTAGTACTTGAAAGTCCAACTGTCTCAAATGAATCAGCTTTTTCCATTCCTTGAGGAATACTTTTATGAAGGCTAAACCTTAATACCCTCGAACGCACAAGGCAATTACAAATATTTGGAAGTGTCTCATTCTCGCAATCTAAGGTACAAAATTCATTCACCATGGAAACGCGTGAAGGATCACATACTTGACAAGTTGTGCCATTTGCCTTGAGCCGACCACTCCTTTTTAGAAATTGAGCAAAATCATGTACTATATCATGCATCTTACACATTTGTATTACACCCATATTATCTTTTCCAAAATCTTGAAATAGTGAATGCATTGCTAGAGCATCAAAATACTCCCGCCCTTTGATTTCCATGTCAACAACACTAGACCCCAAATAACCAAGTGCCATCCAGGCTTCTTATTAGGCGCTCAACATCAATTTTAGTATCTTTAGAAAATACAAAGACAATATGAGAAACAACGTTTAAGTCTTTGGGGTTAATTCATTGTAGCTCAAAAGCAAATGTGGAAAAATATCTACTTTTGCTTCCTCCATTTCCCATATTTCACTATTCAATACATTTCTCCACCGTTCTAAGCTACTCTTAAAACGCAAAAGACTTCCCAAAGTTTTTGCGGCAAGAGGCAAGCCCTTACACTTTTTAGCAATATTCTTTCCAATGTCCATAAATTCCACTTCGTTCCTTCCCGAAAGGGCTATACGACACAATAATAGCCAACAATCATTGCACAGAAATTCCGGACGACATATCTCATTCTCCCTTGAGCCCATCATTCTTACAACCCTCTCACTTCTCGATGTCACTAAAATCCTACTACTGCTCCACCACATCTAAGGGAGTTTTCTAGGGGTTCCCAATTGTTAGAGTCTGCCGTCCAAACATCATCAAGCACGAGAATAAACTTTCGCCCTGAAATAGATTCTTTAACTTGTTTAAATAGGACATCCGAGTTGTTGGTATCGGGAGAACTCCCAACTTTTATGCTCTCAAGAATCCCTTTGGCAATGGCAACCAAATCAAAGGGATCTGAAACACAAACCCAGATTTTTAACTCAAAAAAATTCCTCTACTCGATTGTGGTTATATACCATTTGAGCCAGAGTGGTCTTCCCAAGTCCCCCGTACCCACTATAGATAGTATGCGGAAGCTTTGATTCCTCTTGGCTACCACCAACATCCATAAGTTTGGTAACAAGTAGATCTCTCTCTGTATCCCGACCATGAACTTTTGTTAAGTCGATCATGGAAGTAGTTTGAGCTCGCCATGATTCAGGCAAAGGATCAACATTAATAGGCTGGGAAACAACAAAACCATACTGATCTCTCTCTTTCAAGATCGCATCAAGTTTTTCTTTAACACACAATATTTTTGGCCAATATTATGACGAACTGCAACTTTCTTGAAACACAAACACGAAGATGATGATGGGATGAAGGAGAATACCTTTTTCTTGGGAGGAGCAACAACAGCATCAGATCGACGTTCCTTCATTTGAAGCTTGAGAAGAGCGTAATCCCATTCATCCAAAACATCCTCCATTTCATATGCCGTCTGCTCCAGCCTCGACAACCAGTAGTTGATGCTTTTGTCCTTGAATCTTCGATTCTCAGCATCATCCAACACGTTTCTGATGGTCTGCAGGTCCACCGCAAGACGGAGACCTTATCCTCGGCACCTCTCACAAGATTGATATGGTGCCGAGCCTGCTCTTCGATGAGACCAATCAGTCTTTCTGCGGCCACTGAAACGACAGCGTCCGCCATTGATCACTGCGTATTTCTGTTTTCTGTATTGCCTTTTGTTTTGTGCTGCTATCAGTCATTTACAAACCAATATAACAACTGTAGTACCAAAAGTCAGAGGAAATCATATATTATAAACGATTATTAGCTGGCACCCACATGCAACTCTGACCTTTAATTAAATTATTTTATGTACATGGTTCCGACTAATTCAATTAAGATAATAATTAATCAATTGAATCTTAACAAAAAGTAGTTGTACGGAGTCCTTAAAAAAATCATAATTTTGTCCCCTTCTATTGTAGAATCTCAGCCGTTTGATTTGCAATCTGGTAATTGATGATCAGATTATGTTATATTGCGCTTGTTACCCGGGATGATAAAATATTCTATATATATATATTAAATTTTAAAATATCAAAGCTTAATAAATGAAATCCTAGTAAACCTTGTCAACGAACGACGGAATATTAATGGTAAAGAAATAGGACGAGAGAGTGATGAGAGAGAGAGCGTTCGCAAGTAGAGAAAGAGTAAGTTTCCGGGGGTGGGGTTGTGTGTAACCATGCCGAGAGACCACCGGTGAAGCATAAACTGCTACCTTTGAACCTGCTACCTTTGAACCGTAAGCCTTCAGATTTCCGAAATTGGACAAAGGATAGATAGTTTGTGAGGAGAAATGCCTTAGAGAGATTCACTGCAGCAAAGAATCCCATTGCGACCTTTACGTCTGGAACATCCCAATGATGGGCAATGACGACTACCTGAAACAAGTCTTCTCAGAAAAGGGTGATCTAGTGGATTTCTTCATTCCGGCGAAATCGAACAAGGTGGGTGGTAAGTTTGGTTTTGCCAGATTCCAAAACTATTCAAACTTGGAGGAGCTCAATGCAAAGCTGGAAATATATGGGTTGGTTCCTGTAAGATTAGGGTAAAACCTGCACGTTTTGCTCGAAATGAAGGTCGCCCTGCCAACAGAACAAGCAACACTCGTCAGTACCCTATTTCAAATCCAAGCCGAAGACAGGAATTCCGCTCCTATGCTGATGCAACCTCCGGACGACCATGCTTTTCTTTTACCACCAAAGAAGATGAAAGCAGTTGGCTCTTGGGCTCCAAGATCGGGTGCTTGAGAGATAAATTCTCCTGGATAATTAATGGAGGTGATATTCAGAGATAGGGGAAGGATTATGCACGGTGTCTTATCTGGGTGGAGATATTCTGCTTCTCAGAGGATGTTTGGATAACTCAATTGACCTCAAATCCCAGCTTTTTGGACAATTGGCAAACAAGTGGTTCGATTATATTGACGACTGGAATGAAGGGATTAGTCACAAGAAAAGAATCATTTGGACTCATTGGTCAGGCGTTCCTCTCAGGGCTTGGTGCCCTAGATTGTTTAAAATGATATCGGCAAGATTCGGCTCATGTCTTCAAATCGACGATGCCACCCTTCAGAAGAGGAACCTTTGCAAGGCCAGAATTCTGATCAAAACCCCTCTGCAAAGCCTTCCTACTTCTGAAATGGAAATCACTGATGCTGTTCTCCGATCAATAACCCAGTTGAAGAGTCGGAAAACTCAAATCGTGTAATGATTACGAAACAAGGAGTGGTTGATTTCCCCGAGGGCCAGGCTCATGGGAATTGTATTATTCCTTGTAATCCTCAACCGCCTACCAAGGAAAATGCGGCGCTCAATCAGTTGGTTAGTAACTGTCTCTCTGCGGTGGACCCCACAAGCCAAAAAGTTCGGTTACTAAAGAGAGGGGAAAAGAATCCAGATTATGTAAATGGATCAGATTTGGACCTTGACCAGCGAATAAGTTATGGGCCGCAGAAGGGCCCACTTAATTCTATTAACCTGAATAGGGCCGTATTGGACATTTTACCTGTTCTTAGTAACAGATTTGAAGTGGGCCAGGTTATCTGCACACATATTTTTATTTAGAACACCCACATTATGAAAACACACATCATTTATTGAGTACACCCCCAATAACTCACTAAAAATATCCTTTAGTGAATAAAAATTTCCTCAAAATTCAAAAAAATTATGTGAAAATGTGTTCTTTTTGGAAAATATTTCCGAAAATTTGGAAAAATTTCGCTAAAATATGATAACAATAGTTTTTCCGAAAAAAAAAATTCTAACCTCAGAATTCGGAAAAATTATCCGAAAATGTGCTCTTTTTCGGAAAACATTTCCAAAAATTTGGAAAAATTTCTGCAAAAATGTGAGTACAATAGGTTTTCCGAAAAAAAAAAATCAAACCTTAATTTTCAGAAAAAAATGCCGAAATTTTGATTTATTTTCAAAAAAATATTACCGAAATTTTTACACTTTTTAATAAGGGCACTTTTGTTATTCTACGTTTATATTACTTTTTGATTTTCATAATGTGGGTGTTCTAAATAAAAATGTGTGTGCACATAATCTGGGCCTTTGAAGTTTTAGGCCTAAGGAGAAGAACTGGGCCCCAAAAATCTGGGCCCAGCAAGTCACACCCATTGCAGCCGACGGAGCCCCATCCCCAATCACCAAAAATCACCTCTCGCTCAATAGCAGTTTGCCAATCCCCTCAATTGGAATCAGGGAAAGATAACAAGGTGGTCGCGGATTCCCTGGAAGAAGACGACTATCATATTTTGGCAAAGGAGGCAGCAGACACTTGGAATCTGGGTAAAAAGCTGGGGCTAGTTTGCAATGAAAGTGATGATACTGTTTCAGAGAGGCTTGAATCGCTCATCAAACAAGATAGGAGGAAAGGGAAGAATAAGAAAAATAAGGGCAGAAAGGAGAGAAGGAGTCGCTCTCAAAAATCTTAATGATTATTATCAGTTACAACATTAGGGGTTTGGGTAAGAGGGAGAAACGCCGAGATGTTAAGGAAAATATTCAGAAAGTTAGGGCAGATTTTTGCTGCCTTCAAGAGACAAAATGGGAAGCTGTTAGTAGCTGAATCATCAAAGTAACATGGGGAAATTCTAATTGCGACTGGGATTTTGCTAAATCAAAAGGGAGCTCTGGTGGCCTTATTTCGATATGGTATCCAGCAGTCTTCAGGAAGGTAAGAGTTGTAAAGAATATTTAGTGGTTAATGGCTTTCTAGTGGAAGATGGGAAGGACTGCACAGTTATTAACACCTACGCACCAAGTATTCCATCTCACCGTTTCGCACTCTGGGATCAACTGAGCATCATTGCAGCGCAGAAAAAGATGATTGCCTTTGCATTGTGGGGGATTTCAATACTATTCGCTCAAGCAAGAGAGACGTGGTCGAGGCATCTCCTGGAATAGAGGTGATATCTCTAACTTTAATGACTTCATAACTGGATGCAATTTGCTGGACCTTCAACTTAATAGGAGGAAATTTACTTGGTACCGTCCTGACGGTTCTTGCAAGAGTCGTTTGGACCGTGTCCTAGTAAATGAGGAGTGGGTGATGAAATGGCCGAACTCTATTCTAAAATGTGGCCGCCGATCTCTGTCTGATCACTGCCCTATCTTTATTAAAGCTGCTATCAAGGATTGGGGTCCTCGGCCTTTTTGTTTTTCTATCACTGGATGAAGCACCCAAGCTTCAAAACTTTTGTTGAGGAGAAATGGAAATCTTTTGACATCCAGGGATGGGGATCTTATGTTCTCAAAGAAAAGCTTAAACTTCTGAAAGGGGAATTAAAGCTATGGAGACAGAATACCTATGGGGACCTGGACAGATCGATTGAGGATAAGAAATGTGAAGTGGAGAGGCTTGACATAATAGATGATGGCCTTGATGACGAAGAGGCACAACACAAAGAACAGGTCATGGAGGAACTGATGAAGGAAACAAGTTGGAGAGAAGCTCAATTTTTCCAGAAATCCCGCCTCAAATGGATTAAAGGAGATCTCAACTCTCGTTTTTTTCATAGTTGGATTAACATTAGAAATAAAAAGAATGAAATTCAGGATTTGGTCTAATGGCTCTTGGCTCGACTTAATTCAAGGGGTGAAAGCTGAAATCTTCAAGCATTTTGAAGGCCATTTCAACTCTACCCATTTTCAAAGGCTTATTATGCCGCCTCATCTCTTCCCCGTAAGCTGGGTTCGCCGGAAAATGCACTTCTCACTGCTGAATTTTTAGAGGAAGAAATCAAGAGGGCAATATGGAACATTGACTCAAATGGTAGCCCTGGTCCGGACGGGTTCACTTTTGGCTTCTACAAAAATAATTGGGATGTCGTGAATCATGCAAATGATGAGGGAATTCCATGAAAATGGCAAACCGGTGAAAGGCTTCAACCCATCCTTTATTTGCCTTATACCGAAGAAGGAAAATCCGCAAAGAATTGACTAATATCGCCCTATTTCCTTAATTGGCAGCGCTTATAAAATCATTGCAAAAACTTTGGCAGACCGTCTTAGCAGAGTGATTGAAACTCGGTGGCTGATAACCAGATGGCTTTTATTAAGGGGCGTCACATTATGGATGGAATTCTCATCTTGAATGAGGTAATGACGAAGCTAAAAGAAAGAAGTTGGGGAGGCTTTTTTTTCAAAGTCGATTTCACTAAGGCTTTTGATTCAATCGACCGAGGCTATTTAGACTCTATTCTTCATGGACTCAATTTTTGTGGGCAATGGAGAAAATGGATTAAATCCTGCGTCGAAATTGCCACAAAGATCGGTGCTAGTTAATGGTAGCCCTAGTGGAGAGTTCTCTCTAAAACGCGGCATCCGACAAGGCAACCCATTGTCACCTTTCCTTTTCATTCTTGCTGCTTTGAAGACTGTGCTTGCTCACCCATAAAGTGATTGTAGGTTTCCGGCAAGCGGTATTAAGACCAATCAAGTTTATCGAACCCAAGGGAAAAAGTATGCACGTGAGGCCCCTAGGAATACAAGTTCTAGATGACTATTGTTGCAACACGGTTTTGGCTATTAAACTACAACAAAAATGCAAGAATTAAAATTCAAATACTATGCAAGCAATTAATCAAACACCTAATATGCAATAACAAGTAGAATAAAATCAATGGGGATAGGGTGCTAGGGATAATTTCCATCAAGGAATCAATGATCAACAAGCTATGATTGAATCAAATTGTAGATCAACTAAGATAGAAAACATAAAACCATCATGCAACTAATCACTCCATTAACAACATAATGCTTAACGTGAGTATCCTTAGTGCAACTAATCTCTCAATTCTGAAGCACTCAATTCATACATTAATACACAATTATAACCCGATTAATCCTGGATCACATTAGGCGGCTCTCGCCTATAGCTAGGGTGATCAAACATTAATCTAAGGAGATAAAAATGCATGAAGCACAATGAGAATCACAATTAGAAAGCAATCTAACACAATTGATCACAATTATCAACAATCATAGCATAATCAAATCAAATCATGCTCAATTTCAATTATCCCAAGCACAAGACTATTAGCCCATAGTGTTAAGAGCAAAACCCATGAGTAGAAAATCTAAGAAAGCAATTAAAAAGCAAATAACAACAATTATGGAATTTAAATGAGAAAAGTGGAAGAACATCACCAATTGGATCCAAATCAATAAGAATGTTTGAATCTTCAAACTAGTCTTCAAATACAATCTCTTCTACTCTTCAATTACAACTTGGAAATGAAAAACTAATGGATCAAAAATACTAATTTAAGGTACAAATGATCAAAATCTAACTAAATCTAACAATCTAACCCAATTACAATGAGAATCAAGCTATGGAATGAGAATTTCGCCCAAAAGCGTAAAATAACCGCTCTAATCTAAGCTAGGAAGAATATGCTCTGTTTTCCGCTCAAAATGGCTTAAATACAAAAATTCAGTTTTGGCCATCCCTCGACTCGAGGTTGGGCCCCTCGAGTCGAGGCCTTGAAGTCGCTATCACGGTTTTGCCATTTCGCTGCCGGCCTCGAGTCGAGCTCCAGCCCTCGACTCGAGGTATCTCTTTCACCACTGTCCCTCGACTCGAGGCTTAGCCCTCGAGTCGAGGCTTCTCTCGATTTTTGGAAATCCAGCCTATTGCCTTCACCCTTGGGTCGAGTCCAGAGAATTTTCTCGACCCGATCTCCGCCTTTGACCCCCATTTTCGCCCCTCTCGATCGTCTCTTTATTCTAAGAATGCCGGTACTCTCGGTTTGGCTAAATTCTACCGATTTACCTGTAACGGGACGAAAACGTCAAATATCTCACAAGTAATACTTTTAGGCAAAATAGTGATACTCTACACATTTATGCACAAAAACTAACACTTTTGATCACTTTTTGCACTAAAATAGCTCCTAAAAACATGCATCAATTCACTCCAATCATAAAGCTTGTGAGACTGGTTTGCTAAAACCTGCATGCATTGGAGCCCAAAAGGTATCAATTTCTCACCTTCAATACGCGGATGATGTTGTGTTTTTATGTAGCAAAGATAAGGAGAATCTGATTATTTTGAAGCAAATCCTGAAATTGTTTGAGTTGATTTCCGGACTAAAAGTGAACTTTAACAAGTGTACGTTGTTTGGGATAAATGTTTCGATGAATCTTTGAATGAGGGTGCCAATGTTTTGGGGTGTAAGAGAGAAGCTGGTCATTTCACTTACTTAGGCATGAAGGATGGAATTAATAACCATCTTTCCGGCAGTTGGCAATGGCTTGTGAAAAAGGTGAGAAGCAGAATTGCTTCTTGGGGCCAGTGTAATATTGCAATGGGAGGAAGAGCTACTTTGATTCAATCGGTACTCTCCTCAATACCGATCTATTTTGTCCTTTTATATCATTCCTAAACACACCATTCTCGATCTTGTGAAAATTCAACGGGCTTTTCTTTGGGGAGGTTCAGATTCAAACTCCAAAATATCGTGGGTGAGTTGGTCGGATATTTGTGCTTCAAAAGGGCGAGGGGTTTGGGGATTCGGGATTTGGAGTATTTTAATAAATCTCTTGTGGATAAGTGGATATGGAGATTGCTAAATGAGCCCGAGAGGTTATGGGCTAGGGTCATTCATTCGAGGTATGGGGGACTTGAAGAGTCTAGGATATTTTCGAAAATGGGAAGGGAGGGAACAAGGTGCCAATTTGGTGGAGGGATTTGTGTAGACTATTTTGGGGGTCAAATGGGGAGGGGAATTAGAGGGGATTTCATAAAAACCACTGGGAAAGGGGAGCAAACACTTTTTGGCATGATGTTTGGGTGGGGCGGAGAGTCTTAGGATTAGTTTTCCTCGTCTGTATAGACTAAGTTGTCAAAAGTTATGTAAAGTTTTGGAAATGGGTACTTGGGTGGGTAATTCTTGGACTTGGGATTTTCGATGGTGTAGAGATTTATCGGCTAGGAACTTGGATTTATTTGATTTGATGTTATCTTCTATTGGAAACTGTAAACCATCTTTTGCAGTGCGATATTTGGCATTGGAGGCATCTTTGCTAATGTAATTTACACCACATCAAGATCGTATGATGTCATCTTCAAAAACAAGAATAAAGTTGCCTCTCTTTCGAATCGGAGCTCTGGCTTACAAAAGACTATGGAGCTGCTGGTCCCCAGGAAGACTATATCTTGTGCATGGAAGCTTATGAAGAGTCGTCTTCCTACCGTGGATAACCTTGTGCGACGTGGAGTGGCTGTCCAAAATTTGAATTGCATGTTGTGCCAGGAATCGATGAATCAGTAGGTCACTTGTTCTTCTCCGCAACTTCTCTTCCCGGTATGGTCGGCTTTTTTCAAATGGCTTGGGTTTAATTTCTTTCCCCATACCAATCCTATGCTTAACTTTCTGCAATTTTCGGAATGTTTGGGAGGGAAAACTAAGGAAGGTGGCTGCTACGATTTGGATCGGGTCGTTTAGTCAATTTGGAATATGAGAAATGAAACTATTTTCAATAATTGTAATGTTGTGATTGACAAGGTTGTTAGTATCTGAAGATTAGGATTTGACATTGGATCTCCTGTAAAGAGGTCTCCTTGCTAAATTTTTCTCTCAATACTTGGTTAGGGAATCCTTGGTCTTGTCTTACTTCTTTATCTTAAACTCCTTGTATCAATGGGTTGAGTACCCCTTGTACTCAATTTATTGAATTTTTCTTGACCGTTAAAAAAAAAAGGTAAATAAATAGGTTCCCACAAATTTACAAATTTTAATACTTTCTATTTTAATTGTTTTATCCAAATCCCTTATATACTAATAGGGAGTTTGTTTTTGCTTATGTGTCAATTTGTGGTGAATTTTGCTTATGTGTCAATTTTTGTGTTTTCACCGACACGTGTCATTTTGTTGTGAAGTGTCGAATTGGTGAGTCTTGCTTATGTGTCAATTTTTTTAAATTTTTATTTAAAAAAATCTTTACAAAAGTTTGAACCCATCATCTTTCATATTCATATAGTGATTATAATAGTTACCAACTAAACTAATTCATGCATGTTTATAGTTTTTGAAAACTTTTTTCTTTAACTCAGTCTATAAAGTATACTACTCCTATTAAATATTTCTTGAGATAATCCAATATTTTTTAAATATTAATTGTGAGTATTTCAAACAAGTGTATCCAATAATATATTAATATGACGTTTAAAATATTTAAGTGTATATTTTTCGTGAGTTTAGATTATGTGTTATTAGTTGAAAAAATAATTTATGTGTTTAATTAGGAGTTAAGAGTATAAAGAGTTTTGTATATTAATAATGATTATGAGTCAATGTATAATTAGTCACTTAGACAATAATATTAGCATATTGAGTAAATTATTAAAAAATGACCGACTCAATTAATTTACTTTATTTCATCCTAAAATATATATATATATATATATATATATATTAGTATTATTAAAAACTGAATATAATCATATATGATATTTATTTACGATATATATTATTCTAATATATATACATCGACTATATAAGATTTTTTTCTATTAATTATCTTTTATTTATTTATGTTTATTTTGATACTGTAAATATTCGTTCCCAAAGGGAATCGAACCCGAGTTTCCCAACTAATTATCTTTTTTATTAACTGTAAAATAAATTTAAAACAAAATTTATAGTTGATTTTCTTATAATTATAATAATTATAATACTTAGAATGAATTATTATACAATTAGCATTACTATTACTTAAATTTAATATTATAATTATACAAAATTTTATACATATATATTATTACATGATGGGAAACATTAATATAGTAATACATTTATTTTATAAAATTTATTTAACGAACATATCGCCGCGTAATACGCGGGTCTCATCTAGTTTTGTATATTTATTGCATTGAGAATGTTGTGTAAGTTTGACACGTGGATAAAAATTTACAATATATATATCAATAAGCAAAATCAATCAAAAGACACATAAGCAATCTCAACTCTCTATTAGTTGGATGTGATGTGTGTGCATGATGTTAGTAACACTTTTTGGTGCCTATCAACTCGTGCAATCGGTGCATAACTTATTAATTATTATTAAAACAACAAAAATGAGACAAGTGAAATAAGATATTTTAATTGACCTGCTACTATTTGTTCAGGATAATTGCACATTTGGTCCCGTAAGAATTTTTAAATTTCAAAATGGTTCTTTTTCATGCATATTTGGTCCTCTCTTGTTAGGAAGAAAGTTGTATTTAGTTTTGATGAGTTAAAATGTAAAATAGGATGACCAGCTAAGAATCTTGTACGAGATATGATGTGGTAATGATATGTAAATAAAACTAAGTACAAAGAGTAGATAAGGATACACAAGTGATTGAAGTGTATAGGGTAAGAGTTATTAAGACCAATCAACAAAAATATCGAACCCAAGGGAAAAAGTATGCACATGAGGCCCTAGAAATACAAGTTATTAGTGACTAGAGTTGCAACAATGGTTTAGAATAAAAACAACAAAAACACAAACAAAGATACAAAATAACAAGGAGCAAGCAATTTATCGAACACCTAGAATGCGACAATAACAACAACAATAAATGGTGGGATAGGAGTGCTAGGATTAACATCCATCAATGAATCATCAATCAACAAGCTACAATTGAATCAAATTGCAAATCAACTAAGATAGAAAGCATAAACCATCATGAAATTAATCACTCCATTAAAATCACAATGCCTAATGTGAGTATCCTTAGTCTTTCCCATCTCTCAATGTAGAAATCCCCAATTCATACAATCATGCAAAATTGAAACTCGATTAACACCTAATCACGTTAGCTCAACTCGCCTATTGCTAGGGTGATTAACCATTAATCTAAAGAGACAATTTTACATAAAGCACAATTAAGAATCACAATTAGGAAGCAATCTACTCAATTGATCTCCAATCATAAACAATTATAGCATCATCAATCAAATCATCATCAATTTCAATTAACCCAAGCACAAGAGAGTTAGCCCATGGTGAAATCCATGGGAAGAAGATAGAATTGATCAAACACTAAGCAAATCACAACAATTAAGAAATTAAAGAGACAAAAGAGGAAAAACATCACCAAATGATCTTCAATTACCAAAAAGAGGAATGCTTGAGTCTTCAACAACAATCTTCCAAATGAATACTAGCTTGAATTGAATGAATTACAAGGATCAAATGCTAATCTAATGCTAATCTACCAACAATCAATTGAAATCTAAATCTAATTCTAACTTCTACTCTAATCTACAAAAGAAATTGGCTTGGGGACTGAGAAATCGCCCCAAAACCGCTACTAACTGCTACTATGAACTGATTAAGTGTCATGCTCTGCTTTTCCCCTTAAATACCGAAAAATTGGAAAAGCGCCCTCGAGTCGAGGGTCAGGCCTCAACTCGAGGTCCTTGCAAAAATCCTCGCCCTCGACTCGAGGGTCATGCCTCGAGTCGAGACTCATGCCATTTTCTGAATTTGGTCCTTTCTACACATCCCTCGACTCGAGGCTCTTTCTCCTCGACCAGCAGCTCGAGTCCAGTGGCACTTTTCTCGCGCGGGGCTTCGGCCCCGACCCCGTTCGTCTCGTATGATCGTCTCTTCATTCTAAGCCTAGTGGTACTCTCGGTTTGGCAAAATTCCACCGAATTACCTGCAAAATGGACGAAAAACATCAAAATCTCACAAATAATACTTTTTAGGCAAAAGAGTGACACTTTTCACATTTAGGCACAAAAACTAACACTTTAGCTCACTTTGCACTAAAATAGGCCCTAAAAACATGTATCAATTCACTCCAATCATACGCCCAAACTTGAATTGTTGCTCGTCCTCGAGCAACGTAGAAACTAAGAACAAAGGAGTGAATTGATTGCAATTATGTCACATGGCACCATAGACGAATAATAAGACAATCGAACTCATCAATGAACACTTGTATTAATGCAACTATCCACTAGCAATCATGATAGATCATGCTCAAACAAATGCTCAATCAAATACTCAACACATTGCTCCTTCCATGGAGTGTTTCACTCTTCACTCAAGTGTATCAAGGTATATTGCACTCAATCATCAAATTCACAAACTTGCACACCATATGCTTGCCACAAGACTTAATCTCAATCAAAATCATTTGTGATCAATCAAGAATCAAAGAGGTCTTTCTTCTAGGTTGTAATGTAGGCTCTTTGGAAAGGTGGGATGTTTTTGGATAAGAGTGACTAAGTAGTAGAGACTTGAATGTAAGCTAATCAATACAAATCACTTATCTTCTCTTTTCATCTAGTAACACTCTTTCTTTTACTTCAATGATCAATCCACCATTCACTTGAGCTTTCTCTTTTTAAGCTCACAAATTGAATCTTTCTTTTCACTTCATGTTCACTTTTTCACAATTCAATCTTTCTTCTTTTCACAACCTTTCTTCTTTTATGCTTCCATTCATCACTTAGCACATTATTTTCCCACACTTAGCAATTAAATCACCATCATTAGCCAACATTCAAGCTCAACTAATTATAGGACAAGAAAGGCTCATCAAAATAGGCTAAAATGGTTTCAATCTCACTTGGCTTGCCAAAGAATATGGATCATAAGGCTCAACATGGCTTACTAAGGAAATCAAATGTATTTGGTAGGGAAAATATTTGGCAAAGTAACTCATAATTCCAAACATGGCCTCTTATCACTTTCAAAACATCACACAAAGATCAATATCAACAAGTCTAGTGGCAAGTTCTAGCATACAAATCATGAATGATGCACTCTCAAAGAAATATGTATCAACCGTATAAGATGTACGATCATTAAGGCACAAAGCTCACGGGCTTAAATTGAGCAATGAATCAAGCATTATCAATCACATTCATCCTTACACAATTAATCACGAAAACTAGCATCAAGCTACAAATCTACTCATGATCATATCAAAATCCAACTAGTCTTGCAAATCAAACTCAAATGCTCATGTAAATAATCTCAAGCATACTCACTACCACATGAATCTACTAAAAATATGTCAATGAATCAACAATTAAGCTCAAAATCAATAAATCTCAAAAGCCTAGGAATAAGGAATCCAAAGAAATCATCAAGGTATAATCATCAATAGACCATCAACTCAATAAGATCAAGATAATAAAAATCATCAATAAAATCATCCAACAATCCAACACCAATCATCAAGATCATCAAGTCAAGAGTACAATAACCATCAAAAGTACAAAAGAAAATAAGAATCTCAGAATCTAAAGATCAAGAAGAGGGAATGAGGAATAGGGGATAACCCTAGTAGTCGGACGGCGGCGGTGGAGGAGGGTAGTGTCCCGACCCGAAGTTCCACGAGCTCATCTGCTGGAGGAGTGCGTACATGTCATCTTGAGTCTTCCGGAGACTCCTCCTGCATCCTCCGAGTCTCTTAATTAAATCTGCGGGACTCCTCAAGCATCCGGTACATCTCATCCTGCCGGTTCGGACTATCTATATGCATCCTCCGACTATCAACCCACATCTCCTCGGTCAAAACCCACGGCCTCGAGATGAACTCCCGCCTCGTACTCTCTACTCCTCATCTCGTCTGCCCAGTACATATAAAATCTCCGGCTGGTAATCCTCGTCCATCCAGTACCGGCGGCTCCTCTTGCTCCGGCTCCTCATCATCCTCATCCTCGACTCGCATCTCCGATCTCTACCTCTGCTCCCTCTGCAGCTCCATCACCCCGATCATCCTCTCGAACCCGATTTGCTGACCCCCATCATCATCATCATCGTCATCTCTAAGCACATCCCCATGCTCTCTAGTGTAGGCATCTATCGCCTCGGTGTGACGCTGCAACCACATACGCAGATTGATGGTCATAAAGGCACGAGAACCAAAGGCTGTCGTCAACCTCTTATTAGGTAGAGGGAATCCGCCACCATGATCTTCTGGAGGCACCACGTCCTACCGATGCGGTCTAGCGTCCTCATGTGCCGCATGGTATCAAGAGTAAGATCGGGGCCCCCACTGCTGCGAGGTTATGCGTCGGGATCCCAAGATGCTCAGCAATCAATGTAATCATGCCACCAAAATTAATCTTCTTAAACTTCGTACTCGTGGCTCTCTCGAACAAATAGCAAAGGTAGGCAGCGGTTGAATCGACTCCATGGAGAAAGCACCAAATGACGTCTGACTCCTCGAAACCACGGCTCCTCCCTCCGATCTCGCGAATATGGTTCTCGCGAGAATCTTCTCTAGGTATCGGATGACCGGGTTACGGATATAGGTGCTCTTAGACTTTCCCGAACAAAATCAGCCGATTAGGAGCCCCGAATCGAAATCCTCCTCCAAAATTTTTAGCATTATACTCCTTCTGATGTTCAACGGTGATCGGTCGGGTCTATAGGTGCTCCAATAATCTCGTTGACTTCGTCCCGCAGTCAACGAATACTCGTGCCCCATGAGCTCAAATGTAATGCTCCTCGGAAATTTGGCCCTCCCGCCTTATCAACTTTCACCGTGTAAAGGAACTCAAGAGTGAGTCCAATATATGTCCTAGGCCTCTTCGCCAAGAAGCCCCCATCCCGACTTGCTCAAACAGACGAGGGATATCCTCCTTGATCCCCATAGATATCATGCACTCGTGATCAACTAGTCCTGGTCTTGACCACCCGGTTATAGAGCTCGGAGTAGAGATCAATATGAGTCCTCCATTGATGCTCATCCCACTGAATTCCGAGCTCGGCGGGCATCCTCGTGTGCAAATCGGATCGCAGCCTTCTTTCTCGCGAATCTCCGCCTTAGAGAGGTTATGTCCTGTCGGCCCCTCTAGACATTGTTCTGCAAAACATTCCCAAGAGCAAAAATCAAATTCCAAGAATACAATATGAGCTCAAATAGTATCAATCATATCATGAACGAGTCAACAAGCAAGAACATATCCAATAAACAAAATCCCTAGTGACTAGCAACAAAGCCTCAACAATGGTCAATGAGTCAACTAAACAAATATAATCAATAGAAGTGCTCAAAAATCCTCAAACATACATATACTTACTAACATGGCCTCAACAATTAATTCACAAGTAAGCTCAACAAATAATCATGCAATTAAGCTCAATAAAATCCAAAAATCATAGGCCAATTAGCAAGTAATTAAACAAATATGCATCATCAATTCATACACTTCTATCATAAGAATAACTCATCTCACTCAATTGATCTAAACAATTATACTAGGAATTCCGACAAATGCCATAATTCACAATTCCAATCCAAAATCACAAATAAACGAGCACAACATCACATTCAATCCTAAACATGCTCCTATTCTCATCAAACAATCCAAATATGCTCATACAAGGCTCCAAATCATCCACAATCATCATGCATAGAAGGTGTTTGTCAAAATGCCCACATGAAATTCCAATTTAATTAACAAATGGCCTAATTAAAATCACCCATGCAATACTCACAATACAACAATGAAATTGAAGCCAAGATGAGTAGAGATTACGTACCTTGTTTGCAAATTTGGCCAAAAATCGGACAATAGAGTCACCCAATCAAATACACCCAAAAATCCCCAAATTTGATTCCAAAAACCCTCAAGATCCTATCTTGATCCAATGTGAATGATAAAATGATGAAATGATGGTGATTCTACGGTGGAAACGACGCACTCTCGCCGGAAATAGGGCTGGGAAAGAAGGAAACGGCGCTGCAAGTCTAACCCTCGAGTCGGGGTTTGCTAAAACCGATCTGCGACTTTTAAATAAAAACACGCACCTTGAGTCGAGGGTCATGCCTCGACTCGAGGGATCCGAAAATTTTCATGCCTCGACTCGAGGTCTCACGCACGACTCGAAGGACTTGACAAAATGACCCCTCGACTCGAGGTACCACCCTCGACTCAAGGAATGTGTAAAATTCGGAATTTTTGATTAAGTGTAAATCCCTCAACCCGGGGCCATGCACTCTCGACCACGGGTCGAGTCAGGAATTTTACGATTCCGGGCCCGACCCGACCCCGAAACTCCTAAAAATAACCTTTATACCCCTAACGAACCCAAATATGCAAGAATTTACCGTGTTGGTCCCTCGATTTAAGCCCGGTCGCTCATTCGATCGAGGAGACCGGATTCTCTTCCTTTATTCTCATTCTCACCAACTTTTAAGCTCTCCTTTCATTCTCGATTCCTCGATCCTCTTGCCATTTCGATACTTTTTCAATCCTCGTAGTGAGTATACCTACACACGGCCATAACAAATCATCAAAATAATCATCACTAAGAGATGCATTTCTACCCTAAATGACACACACCCCCAAACTTGAATGAAGTCATGCATTCAAGTTTGGCTCCAAATACATGCAACTCATAATGATATCAACAAGTAAGCTCACACTATCATCTATACCCAAAGCAAAGAGCATAATTTCCTAGAACGAGCAATTAAGTAGCAAGCCAAATCCCCCAAAATCAAACAAAAACACTAATCTACCAAAAGAACACAAGAAAAGAAATAAAAAGGATGGGTTGCCTCCCATCAAGCGCTATTTTTATTGTCCTTTGCGGACTTATTCTTTTACTTCCAAGTCCTTCATCGGAATGGCCAAGGGTAGCGATCCTCCTTCCCATTATATCTCGATCTTTGTGCTTCAAGGTCTAGGAGGTTCCCGAATAGATAGAACAACCACTTATAGATATGCAAAGTGTCCATGGTTGTCCCCCTTTCTCTCTTGTCATACTTCTCGATTCTTCTTTCCTTTCAAGGATGCCCAAGCGTTTCATCAACTCTTCCCTATAGTCAAAATTCACAAGAGGCAAAAATTAAATCATTAGAAGCATCATTTTCAATAAAATCACAAATTGAAGAGTTAGAGGGTATAGAAATGCTCATTTCGATCTTCAAAGCTTCATTCGATGCTCTTTGATTTTCTTCCTCATTAAAGCTCATGTCCATCAATGGACACTCCTCTTTCTCCTTTTTGACAAGGAAGCCTTCTACTTTTACCTCTTCGCTTGGACCCTCTACTACATCTCATCTTTCACTTTCTTCCTCCCATTCTTTTTCTTGATTCTCCATGACGGTTAAGTTCTTCACTTGGCGTTGGAAATATTTGAGTTGACTTTTAATAAACATGAAATGCACTCCGGTGATCTCCATGTTCCCCTCTATCAATGAATTGACCTTTTCTTTGGTCTCATACATTTCTTCATACAAGGGAAGCATTTGATCACATCTAGCATCATCTTCCTCAAATTTTTCCAACACAAATCCAAGCATCTCTTGCAATATGGCTCTCATATCATGGAGTCCCCATTCTTCAATTTGAGGAGAAGCTTGTGGCATTGGATAATCAAACTCATGGCTTCTCCTATCATCATAGTAATCACCTCCGATGCTCCTTGACACTGAAATCCAAGACATGGATCAAAATGTTTGAGCATAAGGCTCATAGTATGGAAACATCTCTTGAGGTTGGGGAGGAATTTCTTCATATCTCCAATCTTCATAATTGGAAGAAACTTGTTGCCATTGAGAATTATCTTCATAGTTCCTCCAATTATTGTATCCAAATTCTTCAAAGTGTGGAGGATACACCATACTCTCTTGAAAATACTCTTGATTCCATGCATATGAATTGTATCCCTCCATCTAGACAAGATAGCAAAGTATCAAATTCAAACAAAAATAACAAAACAAACACAAACACAAACACAAAGGCAACAAATAGCCACTTCAAACAATCCCTAGGTCTCACTTAAGGCGCAAAAACTAATTCCCCGGCAACGGCGCCATTTGATTGGAGTGTATAGGGTAAGAGTTATTAAGACCAATCAACAAAAATATCGAACCCAAGGGAAAAAGTATGCACATGAGGCCCTAGAAATACAAGTTATTAGTGACTAGAGTTGCAACAATGGTTTGGAATAAAAACAACAAAAACACAAGCAAAAATACAAAATAACAAGGAGCAAGCAATTTATCGAACACCTAGAATGCGATAACAACAACAACAATAAATGGTGGGATAGGAGTGCTAGGATTAACATCCATCAATGAATCATCAATCAACAAGCTACAATTGAATCAAATTGCAAATCAACTAAGATAGAAAGCATAAACCATCATGAAATTAATCACTCCATTAAAATCACAATGCCTAATGTGAGTATCCTTAGTCTTTCCCATCTCTCAATGTAGAAATCCCCAATTCATACAATCATGCAAAATTAAAACTCGATTAACACCTAATCACGTTAGCTCAACTCTCGCCTATTGCTAGGGTGATTAACCATTAATCTAAAGAGATAATTTTACACAAAGCACAATTAAGAATCACAATTAGGAAGCAATCTACTCAATTGATCTCCAATCATCAACAATTATAGCATCATCAATTTCAATTAACCCAAGCACAAGAGAGTTAGCCCATGGTGAAATCCATGGGAACAAGATAGAATTGATCAAACACTAAGCAAATCACAACAATTAAGAAATTAAAGAGACAAAAGAGGAAAAACATCACCAAATGATCTTCAATTAACAAAAAGAGGAATGCTTGAGTCCTCAACAACAATCTTCCAAATGAATACTAGCTTGAATTGAATGAATTACAAGGATCAAATGCTAATCTAATGCTAATCTACCAACGATCAATTGAAATCTAAATCTAATTCTAACTTCTACTCTAATCTACAAGAGAAATTGGCTTGGGACTGAGAAATCGCCCCAAAATCGCTACTAAGCTACTATGAACTGATTAAGTGTCATGCTCTGCTTTTCCCCTTAAATACCAAAAATTGGAAAAGCGCCCCCTCGAGTCGAGGTCGGGGCCTCGACTCGAGGTCCTTGCAAAAATCCTCGCCCTCGACTCGAGAGTCATGCCTCGAGTCGAGACTCATGCCATTTTCTGAATTTGGTCCTTTCTACACATCCCTCGACTCGAGGCTCTTTCTCCTAGACCGAGGCTCGAGTCCAGGTGGCACTTTTCTCGTGCGGGGCTTCGGCCCCGACCCGTTTTCATCCCGTATGATCGTCTCTTCATTCTAAGCCTAGTGGTACTCTCGGTTTGGCAAAATTCCACCGAATTACCTGCAAAATGGACGAAAAACATCAAAATCTCACAAATAATACTTTTTAGGCAAAAGAGTGATACTTTTCATATTTAGGCACAAAAACTAACACTTTAGCTCACTTTTTGCACTAAAATAGGCCCTAAAAATATGTATCAATTCACTCCAATCAACAAGCGATCGAGATGAAGACAAGAAATCAGATGAGTACAAAAAGTCGACGATGATAAGAAATCGGATGAAGACCGACTTAGGAAGACAGAGATGAGGTAAAGGACAACAAGCATGACAGTCATCTAGACTAAAGAGTAAGGCGCACGAGGTGAATTAAGACTTAAGAGAAGACAATGAGGTGTTAGAGAAATTTTAAGAGATTTCAAGAAGCGATTAATAACCAACCAAGAAGAAGTTACAAGATTCGGTTAGTTTGTTATAACTAAGCGAAAGAGAATCGACAAGGAAGTTACAACCGCCAACAAAGGTCTCTATAAATAGATCTAGAAACTAGAGTAGAATTAACTTTTGTAATCTCACGAATTCACTAGTATTCTAAAAGCACAAGTATCACTCAAATATTGTAATCACTCACGAAGCGTTCTTCACGTTCTTAGTTCTTAGTGTTTATAGAACACTACTCATGAATATCTTCAAGCCATAGAATTCGGAATTTAGAGAAGAAGATTGTAAGGTGAAGAACCGCTTGTAAGTAAGTAAGTAAGAAGGAAGAAGAAAGAAAGTAAGTCGAGACCCTTCTTCAAGTTGAAGGAGGAGAGTGGACGTAGGATCGTTTGATCCAGAACCACTATAAATTGTTGTGTTCTTTCTTGCTTTCCTATTTATCATTCTTAATCAATTTCAACTATTAATCAAGTTCAATGTCGATTTACAATCAGACTTGTAATTAGATTGCTTTTGATCCATTTAAAATTGAGTTTAAACTTGCTTTCCATTGTGTAAACTTTGTTTCCTTGAATTGATTTTCTAGTTTTGAAAAAGTTGGAAAATCTATTCAACCCCTAGATTTTCCCTAGAAGGTTGTTTCAAGGTTCTTAGTAATATACTCAATTCGTGGGACCAACATATACTAATATTCCGTCA
This sequence comes from Paraleonurus japonicus, assembly GCA_030762865.1. Classification (NCBI taxonomy): domain Eukaryota; kingdom Viridiplantae; phylum Streptophyta; class Magnoliopsida; order Lamiales; family Lamiaceae; genus Paraleonurus; species Paraleonurus japonicus. The sequence goes on from CM061058.1 coordinate 4,042,691, forward strand.
ATATTTAATGGATTCATGCGCCATTAAAGTTGCACTTTTAGTCCGCATGTTTGCACTTTTAATCCCACAAGTTTTTTATTTAAGTTTTAACATTAACTTTTTCACAATTTATCTATTAGATTTTCTATAAATAATAAAATTAATTTGAAGCCTTATTAATTAATAAATATTTTAGAATAGTATCATAATTTAAATTTAAAGAATTATGATTAACATTTTTTAATTCTATTTCATACTGTTTATTAGATTTTTTTATAATTATTAAAATTAATATATATTTCAAAATTTTTAGAATATTGAAACTGAGTGATAATTATTTTATTTTATCGTAATAATATTAGATTTATTAAAATTCAATGATAATTATTTTACTTTATGATATACTATTAAAAATAGGTTCTAGAATTATAAAAATAAAAAAAAATGGTCGCAAAATTTATCGAAGATAAATAAAAAAATAAGAATAAGAAAATTCATCGTAAATAAATAATAAAAAATAAATTTAAAATTCTAACATGGATATATCACAAATAAATAATAAATTTTAAAAAATAAAATAATCCATCGCAAATAAATAAAAAAATATTTAAATTTAAAACTAAGAGAAACTCTATTGCAAATAAATAAAAATATGTTTGTCGTAAATATTTTTTTCTATTTTTATTCGTCATCCTAAATTCGTCATAGATTCTTGATTATCATAGTTTTATAGTAGCAAATATTTACGACCAATCAGTTATTGAACCCAAGGAAAATAGGAGAGCAAGGATCCTTAGAACTACGAGTCTCGCAGAATTAGAGAGTCAAACACGGGATTTTTGCAATTAACTAAGACTAACAATTAAAGCTAAGAGTGATTAACTAAAACAGAAAGCATACAAAAGCAATTAAACTAAGAAGCAAAGAACACGAAGCGAATATCGGAGATAAGATAGTGCTCGGGTGCAATTCACCAATGAATCATCAATTATGGATCTAACACGATCAGGATAACCACATGCAAGAGAATGATAAGATCAATCACGAATGTAGTACTCAACCGTCTTGGATAAGCCTAGAACGAGCACAACAATTAAGCACGTAGATTGTCTTAGAGACGACACTCTAAGCCCCTTCACTAATCACCCAATTCACAATCAAGCAATTACGTATCCTTATGCGGTTCTAATGAAATTAACCAAGTCTCCTTGAGTTAACCCAATTTTGATATCAATCACACCTCTACTCTTAACACCTAAGCACCGATCTAATTACCCACGTCTCCATGCGATAATTAATCAAGCAACAAAGGATCAAAGCATAGATTAGCAATCAACACAAACAAATTACACAAGGATAATCAATCTCTCACAAAAAGGAATACCCAATCAAGTCATCTCCATAATCAATTCATCAAAGGCTTATCACACCCAAACACTATGAGAAATTTAGCCAATCATGTTAAATTGAAACAAACCCATGAAAATTAAGAAAATTAAGAGATTAAGGATGAGTATCACCTTAAATGTGTTGATTACACTTGATTGAATTAAATTCTAAATCTAATTTGCAAGAAATTAAAAGGAAAAATGAAGAACACCTACAACTATGTGAAATTATGTGTTTTTTATTCTATCTAATTATGTGTGTTTGAATTCCCTATCTAATTGTGTATATTTCTCTTTAGAAAATCCGAGTATGGAGTATATATAGTGGGTTTGAGGGTTAAGTTTTAGAATATTGGAAAAAGGCCCTCAAAATATGAAAAATTTTGGAAAATGAAACACAACCAATTTGTTGACTTTCAATTCGGTTGAGTATCCACACCTCGGGTCGAGTGAAGAAGAAGGTGGCCGAGGTGATTGAAGGCATCGAGTTAAAATGCTAGTGGAAGATTTTTGACTTCACGCCTCGACTCGGTTCGGTTGGCCTCGGTTCGGGTGAGATTGGTGAGGAGCCCGAGTCACGCAAAATTGGCGCCGAACGATGGCGCTGCGGCGCCAGTGCGCGAGACGATGAATGGTGAGAGTTCCAGCGACGGCGCGAGATTCTCGGGTTCCTCGGCGATGGGCGAATCAACGGCAGTGATGGGTCGGATTTGCAGCGGTGGCCATGGCGGTGAAGACACAACGACGAAGGGCTGCGGATCTGTGAATGGCAATGACGGCGATGAATGGTGACGGCGGCGCGCGATTATTGGTGTTGGTTGTGTGGTGATTGGGGTTAAGAGGCGGCGGCTGTAGTTGTCGGATTGAGGCTGTGAAGTGAGTCGATTTGGTTGTTTGCAGATTGGGGAGAAGAGTGTGGTTGCGAGATCTACGAAAAGCGATGGAGGGTGTTCTTTTCAAAATGGTGGGTGTCTTTGGGTGAGTGTCTTGCCTAATTCGATGGGTAGGAGTTGGGATGTGGGGTGTAGTAGGTGGTTGACGGGGTGGATAGGAGTTGGGGTTGGGGTTGGGGTTGGATGAGTGAAATTTGTTTTTTCAAGTGTAGTTTAAAAGATTTTTGAAAAATAATTAAGTTAGGATAACTCAACAATTTTTTTGGAGTTTATAAATTGTAAGGAGTTTATTTTAAAAGTTTATAAACTGTTTAATATTTTATTTTATCAAATACTTTGAGAGAGATTATAAGCTCCTAAATAACTTATAAGTTGTTTTGAAGAGCTTAAAAGTTCAGCCAGGCCTCTAAATCAAATATGAGATTTCGACACGAGGGTGTGAGTCAAAAGTGTTATGGGAGGAAAATGTTAAATGGATCAAATAATTTATTCAATAAAACTCTAGGTTGGCCTATTGGTGAGGTCACGAGGCTTAAGCTTGTGACATTTTATGGGTTTCAGGTTCAAAATTTGAACAATTTTTGGGGTGTACCATTCTTTACAGAGCATAGCATTTTGATTTCAATTGGCACATGTCATATTATAAAATATGTCATGTCACACGTCTTCTAATATTAAATTAACATAACATCAATAACACCACAATTGATGAAGACATGCACATGTGCAGACCCAACTTAGGACATGGGGTAAGTAGTACCCCAATTTCATTTTTGTGTGTATATATGGTTTGTAATGGTTTTAGATGGCTTTTTTTTTTTACTTGGGCAGATTCTAATTTCTGTTGGTGTGGTCCCTTTCCAATACTATTTGGGCCAGTTTGTATGCTTAATTTGTTGGGCTTGACCGAATTCTTTTACGAAATAATGTTGAATTCTTTTATTTGAATTATATATAATATCTTATTATTTGTATATTTAATTTAATTGCATACACTTTGAATATAAAATAATTTGGGTCAGATTAATTTTCAAACTAATCTAGGCACACACTTTAAGAAAAAGTGTAATGATTAGAGTGTTGAGGTGTAATTTTCTAAACTTTTATTATTAAAGTAAAAAAAAATGGTTGGATTGAGTATAAAAATGACAACATTTGTGTAAATATATGAATAAGGGTGGAGTTCAGAAATTTTTATTTTTTTTTAGTATGAAATCTATAATGTGAGACAAACCAAAAAGAAAAGTGTGAAAACTAATGCATGACGGAGGGAGTATTATTTATCTATTGTACCCTAATTTGAAAATTCTGAATCCGCCACTGCACACACGTGCAACTTTATTTTAAAAAATACAACACTATTTATAAGAAACGATATTCTCCGGTCGCTCTTAATATATTGATTGGCAAAACAAAAAGGTCTGAAGAAAGGGTAAAAGAGCGCATTTGTTGGCCAACATTTCGGCAACACAAAAAGCAATGATCATTTGATGAATATAACCACCCTTTTATCACAAAATTTCCTCTACATGATTTTCCCCCTCTTAAAATTAACCGGATCACCACAAGTAATTAACATCCATTTCTCCTCATTAACCTCTTCACACTTAATTACCATCAATCATAATTAGGCCCCAAAAGAATAATGCACTTCAATTAGCCAAACTCTCAATTTTCCCAGCTTTTCTTGTATGCCTATTTTTCACCCTCTATACAATCTTTCCACATTTTTCACGTGCTATATATATAATTTGTGTGTTTTTCATGTAGGGATTCTGGGGACATTGAGCTGTTTTTTTGAAGAAGAAGAAGAAGAAGAAAAAGAAGAAAAATGGGATCCGATGATAATTCCGACAGCGAATCGAAGAGAATCAGTAGCGCGACGCAAGATCCTGACATCGCCTCGGATTCGGAAGGGAGGATAAGTAGACAAGCTTCGAATTACGCCACTGAGGATGATGAAGAATTGAACATCCAGTTGGGGCCTAAAGTCAGCATCAGAGAGCATCTTGAGAAAGATAAGGTCTAGATATATACAACCACTTTATTCGTCCGTACGAATTTTCTGTTACATGATCTATAAATATATCTATCATGCTTGCCACAATGTTATCATCATTATATTTTTGCCCTTTTTATATACATTATTATTACATACAAGATCTCAAGTTACACAATGATGTACTCCCTCCGTATCGGTTCTATTTGTACACTATCCATATTCATCCGTCCGCAGCTATTTGCATACCTTAAAATGGAAACATCATACAGTATTAACACCCTTACAAAATTTAAAAAATGTTACTCTTATTTTATTCTACTTCATTCTCACAAAACTCATTAAAGTAAACTTTTCTTAATATCCGTGCTCAAAGAAAATGTGCGAGAAAGAACCGAGACGGAGGGAGTAATATTTTCTATTGGATAAATTATACTTTTGGTCTCAAGAGAATGAGTGGTTTGTAAAACGGTCACATTTTCGATAATTTTGGTTCCTTGATTATTTTCGATATTTTTTGTTCGAAAAAATTTACTGATTTTAGTCTCAAGAGAATGAGGTAAAAGTGTAGTTTTTGGTCCAAAAGAGATAGAGGTAAAATAAATTTGTTAAAAAAATTACCGCTTTCACCCATTTTCTTTTACATTACCTATATGAATGACACATGCAAGATAAATAAGAAGAATTGTTAGATGATAAATATGCTTGGCTGCATTGTATAAGTGTCATTCATATAAATAGTATAATAGAAGACGCTATATATCATTTTATAACAGGAGATCTCATCCGTTATTTATTATCATTATGTGTCATTTGACTACTAATTGAATTTAAGAATAGATATTACACCATTGTGTAATAGAAAATTCAAATCGACGTTAAATTAATTACTTAAGGAATTATTACAAATAGGTTCAAAAGTATCTCAAAATTGCATATAGGTTCATATATTATGCAAATATTTTTGTGTTTCTGTGCAAATTTATCTTGTGTTGCTGTGCAAATATTTTTGAACATATTTGTAATTTTGAATTTTTAAACCTATTTGTATGGACCCATTACTTAATGGAGTAATTTCAGGATGATGAGAGTTTGAGGAGGTGGAAAGAACAACTCATAGGAAGTGTGGATGCTATTCCTGTCGAAGGTATGTACATAGTACTTTCATATTGTGATATATATATATGAAACCTATTGTGATATATATATATATATATAGGTTACATATATAGGTCGCGACTGTTAACACCCACATAATTACTTTATACACACACGTGTATAATTATTATTAGCTACATATACAATCAAACAAAACTATAAAGTGATGTGTATCGTAATTGGATGGATGCAGAGAATGTAGAACCAGATGTAAAAATAATGAGCCTGACAATTGTGTCGCCGGGAAGACCGGATATTGTGCTTCCGATTCCAGAAGGCGAAAACCCGAAAGGGTTGTGGTTTACGCTCAAGGAAGGAAGCAAATATCGCCTCAGATTTTCCGTCAAGGTCAGCAATGACATTGTTTGTGGCCTCAAATATACTAACACTGTTTGGAAAACTGGAATCAAAGGTATGCCTTTTTTTTATTATTATTATTTATTAATTAATGTATTGGGTTAATTGCATTTTCAGTCCTTAGGATTTTTGCTTCACGCAAATGTTTTTTTTTCTAACAATTTTGGTCCCATAGCAACTTTCTGTCCAAACTAGCTAATAGATGTTGATGCGTGAGATACACATGTCGTCATGAATTTTGTGAAATTGATCTATTGTTATCAATTTTTGTCCAATATATATGAATTTTGAAATTCTGGTCAACTAACGGATTCTATCAAAAGTTAAACGCTTGAGACCAAAATTGGAAAAAGAAACCATTTTCAAGTACTAAAAATGTTTTCGAAAATTCCCTTGTGACTAGTATTGCAATTTACCCTTCCATAGTGATGTTTTACATATGAAATTTAATTCTTTCAATATATATATATATATATATATATATATATATATATATATATATATATATATGAAATTTAATTAATATTGAATATTGATTTATAATTTCAGTTGATAGCTCCAAAGAAATGCTGGGAACCTTTAGTCCTCAGGCGGAGCCGTACCTACATGAAATGCCAGAAGAAACTACTCCTGCTGGCATTTTTGCTAGAGGAACTTATTCTGCAAGATCAAAGGTTTATCTTTTCAAACCTACCTATTCAAGGAATAATAATTAATATAAATGAATTAATTTTTATTTTGTTACAAGTTCAAACTTTTAAATGAAATTGATATATTTATCTTTCATCATTTTATTCATTAAAACATATTTAATATATAATTAAGATTTCGATTTGGAGATCAAATGTTGGAGTTTTTAAGAAGTCACAGTACAAATCACTTGTAATAAGTATAATGTGAATCAATTTCACTGTGACACTTATTTGTTTTTTTTTTTAACAATACTAATTGTTTCACTAAAAATATTAGTGTTATTGTGATATGTATATTAAAATAACTAATACCATTCAGTAATGTTATTATACTAGAGACTATGGGGAATATGAATAAGTATGAAATTGGAAAGTGGCATTTATTAGTGACTTTGATTGTTCCACATGAAAATATTTTACGAGAGACTTACTCGTTTATTTCGACGATGTAATTTTTCAGTTCGTCGATGATGATAACAAGTGCTACCTGGAGATCAACTACAGTTTTGACATCCAGAAAGATTGGCCCAAGTAGGGCTGGATGTCTGCAAATGGAAATTAAGGATATAATGTGATGTTCAAATAAGCTCACACCAACACATCATGGCGACAATATTAAAATTTCATCATCTTCTTAGTTAGTATTTATTTTAATTTTTAATATTCATAATGCTACACGAGTGTTTGTTCTTGGTTATTACATATACGACCAAACAATATGTTAGCTTTTTGTGATGTGGTGAGTTTTGTAGTTAGAGAAATTTAGCTTGAGCTTAGAAGTTGAGTTCAATTGTAGAGGTCCTCAATTTGGTTTAAGGACATGTGAGTCTTTTTATACTTATTACTAGAAAATGTACACATTTTTATTACTATATATATCTCATTGTCTGAAATGTTATTAATTAGTTGTATTAGTATTAGTATTAGCTAGTATTGACATCTTTTTATATTGTATGAGAGATGATGAGTGTAATTTAATAGATGAGTTGTTGAATTAATATATTCGAGGTAATCAGTAGGTTTTCACTTATTAGTTCACCCGGCCGTGCTTAATTCTTAACAAGTGGCGCCGTCTGTGGGAACTATGGGCAACATGAAGCTTGATCTTGAGAAGTTCACTGGAAAAAAATGACTTGGGATTGTGGAAGATCAAGATGCAAGCACTCTTGATTCACAATGGCTTGTCAAATGTCTTGAAGCCTAAATCAGACGATTACGGAGACAAGAAGGTTGAGATTTTGATGAAGGCTCACGATGCTATCATAATGTGCCTTGGGGATACAGAGATATGAGTTAATTAATATAAGACTTCATTTGGATGGAATGGATTTGAAATCAATGGATTTGAGGATAATATACCATGCATTCACACAAACTAAAATGAAGAAAAGTTAAATGAATGAATTTGATTCATTCAAATATTAAGCACAAGTGAGAGAAGTGAGAGGATTTCAAATGACTAGGTTTTGTTGGGTATTTGAAATCCTCCCAATTATAAGTAATATTTGTGTGAATCAAATCCATTCATTTATGTTAGATCGGAAGAAGTTTTGATGAGTTAAAAGTAGTCGATTAGAGTCAACTCATGCAAAGGAAGATGGCCACTGATTGTGTAAGACAGATGAGTTAAAGAAGTCTAAGACTAGGCCGACTGCAGACAAGGTAAAGCCAAAAAGTCAGCCGAGGTCGAAGAAGAGAAGATCATCTCGAAGACGAGCTTGAGATAGTCATCTGTTGGAGACAATAATGAAGAGCTCAAGACGAAGTTAAGACAAGTTGAGTAGAATAAGAAAGGCAAGTCTTCACCAAGTCGTGGCGGATGACTAGACCAAGATCAACCGAGATCAAGGCGGTTTTCAAGAATAAGGTTGTTAAGCGATTTTTAGGTTGTTACAACAAACTAATCAAGCTTTCTCGAGCTTATAAATAAGTTTAGGCACAACAACAAGCACAACAATTCAGCACTCTCATTCACATTATTCACAAGTTCTCTAAAAGATCACACAAAAATTTTCAAAGCAATATTCAAAAGTTCAAAGTGTTTTAGAACACTTATTTGTATATCTTCAACACTTTTGCTTGTAATCTATGAGTTTCGTAAAGATAGGCGATTGAAGATAGAATCGAAGATAAGAATCTTCACAATTTGTAATTGTAACTTTGTAAGTAAGTAAGATAGTAAGTAGTCGAGGCCCTTCTTCAAGTTGAAGAAGGAGAGTGGATGTAGGATCTGTTTGATCCGAACCACTATAATTCTTGGTGTTCTTTACTTCTTATTTTACTTAACTTGTTATTGATCAAACATTCAAACAAACTAAATTTGATTCGTAATTGATTGCTTTTGATCCTTAAAGATTTAGTTAAAAGTTGTTTTCCATTTGCATAGCTTTGTTACTTTGAATTGATCATCTTGTCTTTGAAAAATGATTTGAAAATCTATTCAACACCCCCTTCTAGATTTTCACTAGAAGGTGTCTAAGCTCTTTTTAATATTCACTCAATCTGTGAGGCCAACAAGTGGTATCGGAGCGGTGTTAAGTGTTTACGATATTTGTGGTCTTAAAAGTTTCTGGAATTGTTTTTGTCCATTCTCTCTATTTTCGATTCTTGACCTTGCTAACAAGTTTATGTTGAGTTTCTTGATTCATTATGTCATCTGTTAAAAGCAAGAAAATCGGAAGCCTACACGAGTTCTCTATTGAGGAATACAATTATTGGAAATTGAATGGAAAATCATCCAAAGCAATTCATGATCGTATGGAGAAAGTTCTAGAGGAAGGTCGATAAAATTCTATCATGGAGGTACAAGTGATGGGCCGGAGCTGCAGAAACAAGGGTTAGGCAAGAAAAGAAAAGTCTTTGAGTTGACAAATGATGAGAGGAAGATCCACAATCTAGACCAAGTGGCAAGGACTGAGATTATCGAGACACTCAAGAAAGATTGGATTAAAAAAGTTAAAAGATGCAAAGCTGAAGGAAATATGGGAAACACTCGCTAATGTGTGCGAGGATGCGATCAAGTAAAGGAGAATAAGTTACATCGATTGCATGCATTTGACACTTTTAAGATGAAAGAAAGTGAAAGCTGTTGACCAACTGGATGTCGATTGACAAATCTTCTCAACAAAGTCAGATTTGGGAAAGAATTATACGAAAAGGAAATCAATAACAAGATACTCGAATCTTTGAGTAAAAGATGGAGAGAAAAGGCCAATATCCTCAAAGCGACTCAAAATTTGTCCTCAATCTCTCATCATACCTTTTTTCACATCTTAAAGCTCTAGAATATGATATTCAAATTGAAGATGAAGAAGATGAGATGGAGTCAAGCACCTTGTCTAAGGCTGTTGCCTTTGTCAACAAAGAAGACAAGGCTGTAGCTGAGTCTAAAGGAGTCGACCTATCCTTGAAGGAGCAGATGGCTTTGCTAACAAAAAGGTATGATCGATTAAGGATGAAATATAAGCGTAACAAGTAGAAATTTGCGAGAGAAGGACAGCACAGCATCCGGATCAAAGAGAAAAGATGATGAATCAACAAATGATGACAAAAGAAGAAATCGAGACAAGAAGATATAAATCTCCTGCAAGAAAGAATCCTATCAGTCCTAAATAAGACCGGGAGATACTTGTTACACCTGTAACAAGCCAGTGGCACTTTAGCTATGATCCCCCAACCGACTCCTAAAGAAAGAGAGGAGAAAAGGGAGAAGAGAGATAGGCGTTTGCATGAGACGAGAGCTCTTCTTGCTTTGAGAAGAAAGAGTCAAGAAAATCATCATCATCATCATCTTCATCTGATTTTGGATCGACGATGAAGTTTATCGATGGCCAAAGAGGTAGACTACTATTCCTCATCGATAATGATTCTTACAAATCTGTCTCGAATAATGACCAAACCGTGATCAAAGGACTTTTGAAAGATTTAAAGATGTCTCTAAGTACTTATAAATAATTAGAGACTGAAAATTTAACTTTAAAAGATTAGATTCAAACTCTAATCAAAGGCAAATAAGTTGTAAACTATTCTAAGTACCGAGGACACATTCAAGGGGGAATGTTTACCCAGTGCCGAGGCTAGTACATCGGCTAGTGCATGCTGAAAGATTAGAAAATGAATTGAAATCTTTGAAAGATAAATCAAAGTGGTACGTAATGAAAATGAGTCAATTAAGAAGGCCAATGAGAAGCTTGTCTTCAAAATGAGCCGACTTAATAACTCACAATCATCCATAGACCACATCTTTAGAACTTCTAAAAATCCCATGATAAAACAGGACTTGGTTATGATAGGAATAATAAATCAAAAGTTTTAAAACCAAGGATATTTGTGAAAATTGGTGAAACATCAAAAGAAGCTAAAATTTGACCTTGGAAACCACAGAGTCGAGATGAGGACCGCATCTCCTAATCTGGAAAATAAAATTGAGATGAGGAATCCAAATCGACAAAGAGGATTCCAAGAACCAAGACTAAGAGAAATCTTTATTCTAACTCTTTTGATGGGAGGAGCAGACGCTATCCTTTATTTTCAAAGTTTAAGAGAGTCACCAAACCCGACTTCAATAAACTTTCATTTAAATGTGATGTATTTGTGATGATTTGGTAGACAACTTCAATCTGATTTATTATTAAAGAATGAGATGCTTGTCTGCATACCTAAAGTGATTATTGACCTCAAAGGACCCAAAATTACTAGGGTACCTCATACTTAATTTGTTTTGCAGAATTCCGGGACTATCACTAAAAGAGGATATTCTAGCTTCAATCTGGTACATAGACAATGGTTGTTTCTGACACATGACTTGTGATAAGAAGCTATTATGAAACTTTTAGAATATTGATGGTCCTAGAGTCTTGTTTGGAGATAATAAGCGTGGACAAACTAAGGGAGTTGGTACATTAATTATAAGGGATGTCCAGGTATCTCGAGGTTTATTTTGTAGAAGGTTTAAAGCATAATTTGTTGTATGTTTCTCAACTCTGTGATAAAGGTTTTCTTGTTAAATTTTCTAAAGATAAGTGTGATATCTTAGATAGTTCCTCGACAAGGTACTCTTAACCGACTTCGGATATGGTAATGTCTATGTGGCTAATTTTAATAGTTGCCCCAAAGATACATGTCTTGTAGCTAAAGGTGGAGATGATCTCGATTGGCTATGGCATAAAAGACTTAGTCATCTGAATTTCAAAACCCTTAGCAAGTTAGCTAAGAAGAATCTTGTCAAAGGACTACCCGAGAAGTTCTGTTCAACCGATACGAAATGTGATGCTTGTCAAAAGGTAAACATCCTGACAATCTTTTAAAAGTATTAACACATCCTCATCTCGAAAGAGTTTTACAACTCCTTCATCTTGATCTGTTTGGACTGTTACACCACTCAACTTTAGTGGAAGGAAGTATACCCTTGTAGTTGTTGATGATTTTTCTAGATATACTTGGGTAATATTTCTTTTAAAAAAGAATGAGACAGTGAACAAGACCCCGATCTGTTCGGACAAATTCAAAATGAGAAGGGTGTTAATATTATTAAAATTAGGAGTGATAAGGGCTGAATTCTTGAATTCTTATTTATCTAACTATCCGAATGAGAATGGTATAGTTCATGAGACTTCTTCACTAGAACACCACAACAGAATGGAGTTGTGGAGAGAAGGAATAGAACTCTAAAAGAAGCGACCACAAGCATACTAGCCGAGTATGGAATACCTCATAGGTTACGGCCGAGGCTATCAACACTGCTACACTCGTAATGGATGCTTATGATCAAGAGCAAGGATAAGACACCTTATGAGCTTTGGAAAGGTAAGGTTCCAAGAATATCATATTTTTGTGCTTTTGGGTGTAAATGCTTCATCCATAACAATGGGAAGTCAAAGTGAGGACTTTTGATGTTAAGGCGGTGATGAGATATTCTTGGGATATTCCAACACTTCCAAAGCCTTGAGAATCTTCAACAAGACAACACTTTGTGTGGAGGAAACTCCTCATGTTGTATTTGATGAATTGCATACTTTTGAGATAAAGTGAATCAAATTATAAATGATCTAGATAAAATTGAACTAACTAAAACTAAACATAGGACAATTTATCTACCTAGTTTTGATTCCGATTCAGATGATGAAGAATCCCCATCCGAGAATTAGAAGGCAACTCCTCTTCAGGTTCCATTTGAGAAGACACCCTTGACATCATCCGATCGGCCGAGTCGGTAGATGAAGGGGGAACGTCTGCTCGGGAAGAATCGATTGAGTTACCTACCGAGTTTCCAGATGAGGGTACTTCAACTCAAGCTGCAAGAGGATGAGAAGTTATCATCCAAATTGATCGGAGATCATCGGGGATCCATCTAGTAGTGTTCGAGACACGAACAATGTTATATTCTCAAAGTATGTTCAGCTATTATGTGTCACTTCTCGAGCCTAAGTCTATTGAGGAGGCTCTATCTCGATCCAAACCGGATAACAACCATCCAGAAGAAGCGCATCGGTTTGAAAGACAAAATATTTGGGAACCGGTGGACAAACCCTTACATAGAAAGATTATAGGCACCAAATGGGTGTTTAAGAATAAAATTGATGAAAACAACATTATTGTTCGTAATAAGGCAAGATTGGTAGCACAGGGATACTCACACCGAGGGGATAGACTATGATGAAACCTATGCTCCGATTGCCGATTAGAAGCAATAAGGTTGTTTCTAGCATTCTTTGCCTTTAAATCTTTCAAGGTCTTTCAAATGGATGTCAAGTTTGTCTTTACGAATGGTGTGTTACTTGAAGAGGTCTATGTAGAATAGCCTCCGGGGTTTAGGATCAATAATGTTGGTCCTGACGAGATGTGCAAGGAGGTGGAAACTCTAGAAGGGGGTTGAATAGACTTTCCCACACTCAAAACTTTTCAACTTTTCGTGAGTGAGTGTGAAGATAGAAGTCTTTGAAGTCTTGCGGCAAGGTACTCGAGAGAGTGCTAAGTGTGATCGCGAGACTTGGAAACTTCGAAGTCTTCGATGGTGCGGAAGCTAATCTCGTGTGTATTTGAAAAACCCTTTTAATGAAAACCTTAGTGATGAATACTAAGCAAGTTTCGGTGCGGAGTTTATTAAAATGATGATGAATGAGCATTATTAGTATGTATGCGAAAGCTTGTAAAGACACAAAGATTTTTATAGTGGTTCGGATATAACGATCCTACGTCCACTCTCCCCGATTCCACGGGGGCCTTACTATCCACCATAAGCTGGTCTTGTCTCCTCTAATCTCCTCGAGGATTCGACCACGGGAAGTTTAACAAGTTCCTGCCCTTGCAGTACAATCAGTGTGATCTTCGAGTGTTAACTCTTAGATGCGAAACAATCAACCTTTTCTCGCAGAGATAATGAAAGGTGATTTACACTTCCTTGACCAAAAATAAATCTCTTTAAGAATATCAACGTATTGAATCGATTTGCAGTACGAAGAATTATGCGTGTATTGCAATGAGTGAAAAATGATTTTTCTTGATGTTTCTCGCGTGTATATTTCAAAATCCTTCACTTGATTTATATGATCCTGAATTTGACTAGCCGTTAGACTAATTTGTCAATCAGTCTTCAAGAAATGGTAAGTGATCGTTGGAAGATTTGTTTGACTTTGGATAATTGATTATGCGATATCAATCAATTATATCTTGATTGATGTTGATTGACAATCCAATCTTCTCTACATTGATTTCGGGTATCTATGAAATATCCTTGACTTTTGTTAACCCCGATGAATCTCTCTAAGTCAACTCTAGCAACCTTACAACCTTGCTCCAAAGACAGTTCCAAAGCTTGTTGTAGCACGGATTCCAACCTTGCTATCTTCACTCGAACCTTTCTTGACAACACTCTTTTTGCATATACCTTATTATCTCTTCTTTATCTTCACGAAGCCCTTCTAGATGTCTTCGAATGAAATATCTCTTAGATCTTTAAGTCTTCTTATCGGACCTTCAGTTCTCAATCAATACGGATCTTGGTCAAGCCTAGCAAGATTAACTATACTAAGTCATAAACCCTATCTAGATCATCACTGACTAACGAGTTCAGCTGGTCCTATTACACTTAGGTTTTAGGAACATCATCAAACCATACAAATTCTAATCCTAACAAATTCTCCCTTTTTGATGATGTTAAAACCTTCTTGAGAATCGCACGCAAAACAAAGATATGCGAAAAGAAGACAAGAAAAGACCTTTAAAAAGATCTCAAAGCGAAACCGGATGACAACGAGAAGTTGTCTTAGCGCAAAACATTCACTTCTATTAATATAGAGAGATCGGTACATTTTACGTAAGTGAAAGGCAAAAAGAGCAAAGGATAACATAGAAATGCATAGAAAAGATAAACACAGACTTCACCAGACTTCCCAACCAGCAACCTTCGATCTTCCTCGGTCATACCTTGAAACCTGTTGGAACATTCAGCCACTCGTACACTCTATCATAGAGTTCCTGTTATCTGTTCCAATGGGTGGACTCGACCTCGGCCTGATTTTGAGTGTCTCGCGAACACTCACCGTGGTCAAACTTCCCATCTGTGGATCGGAGTAGGAATCTTTTCAAACTCTCGCGCTTGAAGGTTTATGTTGAACTCAGCGAAGCTTTCAAGATCTCTGCCCAAAGATCACTTTGTGCCTTTCCTCCATCCAAGCAATGAATGTTTCATTTGTTGTGGCCCCGATGCCGATACTTTTGCACACATAGTATGAGCAAAGGAAATCTCTCTTTCTGCTTTCCATTCCTCAATCCTCTTAGGAGGGCAGCAATCATCCACGTATCCATCGGTGTTGTGAGGGAGAATAAAGTCTTCCTCGGTTTTACTGCTCTAGCTGAGCTTCTTACCTTTCCTACTTTGCTTGTTCTTTGACACAAAGAGCTTTGCAACAACTTTCTTCGGTATGAACATCTTCTTACATTTCTTGTCCCAAGACATCCCACATCTTTTCCTTGCTTTCCAAGGAGTTTGATCATCTTGTGACTGTCCTTTTCCTCCATTCTTCTAGTTTCTAAATCACAAGAAAAGCTTCCTCATGCAAAGCTTCCAACTCTTCTTCACAGACTTCACTCTGTCAACTTTTTCAGACATCTTAACCAACCTTCTCTTTTTCAAAGGTTGAGAACTTTGACCTTCGCCCACCTGCAACCATGTCCAGATGACTCTCACAAAGCTCTCTTCAAATCTGCCTTCTCTTTCTGTTCCAGAAAAGAATTTCAACGGCCTCCACCTATCTTTCACCTCCTTCAATTCTTTATCCTTAGCCTCATCTCTCTCAACCATCTCGGTTCTCAATGGCCTTCCCCTTTTTAACATCACTTAAAAGAGGGGTCCAAATGACTTCCATCTCCAGCATCTTGGAAAGAATATCTGTCTGTATGAAGTGAACTTTTACGTAGAACTTTTCGATTCGAAACTCACTTTGCTATTGGAGAAGCAATCTTCTCATCAATTGTTAACATATGCTTAATGGCGGCAATGTCAGTGCGATTGCTATAGCCGTCTCCGTCAATCGAGCATTTGCCTCTTGCATGAGCAATTTGTTTTCCCATCTCCAGCGAGGAGGAATGGATGGCCGCATTCCGATCAATTCCTTCTTGTAATCGCGCATCCATGCCACCGAAGTTTCACTAACTGTTCCTCCATCTTTGTCCGAAATGCTGTCCTCAACCAACTCTCTTTCGGCAAACACTTTCACGAGATTAGCTTGAGCTTTCTCCCATTCAGCCTTTACGCTCTCAACGTGCTTCCTAACCTCATTTATGTTATTCAACATCATGCGAGAAAGAGTTTTGATAATAGTCTCCTGTTGCTCGAAAACATATCACAGCAGATTTGACGGATCAAGGAGAGGAGCCGTCTGAATGGCGGCTTCGATGTAGGACTTTGAGGACTCAATAGACTCAAAGAAGAGGGGTATACTTAGCAGCCAATACAGAAAACATTGTAGCATATTGTTGTGTTAACTCATCAACTTCGTAGAGTAAGAGTTATACAAATCCTCATGAACAACAACAGCATAAAATTTGGCAAGCATATATATGTAAAATCGGGGAAGAGGAGGAGGGATAGAGGAGACACCTTTCCCGATCTCTTCGAGGCATTGTAAATGGAGGACTGAACCATCCTCTGCAGCTCTGGTTCATCCAACAATCGAGCAACTAGGCAAGCAATCGATGGTAGTGCATTGTTAAGTCAAATGCTCTGCTACTCCGGCCTTGGTACGTAGCTCAAATTCCCACAGAGAGAACTCATTGTGGCCAATCTCATTGCCGGAAGAATAAGATCATCAATAGCTCCAAGCCTTGCATTCTTCCATACCAGGATATCTATCAGCAAACTACGCTCCTCTCGAAAATCATGCAATCTAGGAAACTTCTGTCCACCCAAGTAGAAGCCTCGGCCATCAAATATTTCTCAAACGGTCCGCGAATACTTCCAAAGAAGGTTCACCATTTGCACAGACTCTACCGGATTTTCTCTAATCATATCTCCACCGAGATCACCCTCGGCAACCCGGGTGATAGGCTCCGGCGGCACCCATGCCCACAACATCATCGCCAACTTCCATTGGTGCGGTGACTTTGAAGGAGAAGGAATCTCAAAAAGAGAAGGAAAGCAGAATTGGTACTGCTCCTTCTCACCAAGTTGCATGAGAGACCATCTCTTCATCGTCCGATATTAGAGAATCATCAACCTCCATTGCATCCTCTGCCGGATGATTGCGGCTTTTCGAGTAAGTATATTTAAGACACAACCAAGTTATCGAACTCAAAGGAACTAAGTCGAGCAAGGATCCCTAAAGCTAAGAGTCGGCATGGTATTATAGAGTCGGGCTCGGGTATTCAAAATTAAATCTAAATTAAACACTAAGAATAATCAACTAGAAAATTACCAAGAAATATCAAATACGAGAAAAATGTGTTCGGGTGCAAATCACCAAGAAATCCTTAATTTCAAATCACACATGATCGGGGTTTCAAATAATGAGGGATAATAGGAGCTATCTAGCCAATAATCATGCATCAACCGTCTTGGATAAGCCTAGGTTTAATACATCAAATAAGCACGTAAGATAGTTTAGAGACGACACCCTAAGTCTCCTCACTTAATCACAAGAAATAAAATCAAGCAATTAATGTATTCTAATGTAGGTTCTAATGAAAATTAACCAAGTCTCCTTGCGTTAATCCAATATTGAATTCAATCACAAAACCAAGCCTAACACCTAAGCATCAATTTAATAAACCAAATCGCTTTGAGCAAATTAAATCAATTGACAAAGGATTAAAACCTAATCTAGCAATTAAATCATGCAAATTACAATAGAATAATTAATCACCTCAATAAATGAAACACCCAATCACATGATCATCAAAATTAATTCACCCAAGGATCATCACACCCAAACACAAAAGGAATTTAGCCAATCATCATGAATTGGAACAAACCCATGAAAATTGAAAGAATTGAGAGAGAAGAAAGCATAATAATTGAGAAATAATCCACTATTAATTAAAAGAATAAGGTTTGATGTCACCTTGAATGTGTTGAGACTCTTGATTGAATTAAAATCTAACCCTAATTTGCAAGGAATTGAAAGATCTAAGAAAAATCCCTAATCTATGTGTGAATGTGTGTGTAGAAAATGAAGGAAAAAAATGTGTGAATGTGGAAAAATTTAAATTCTGCGTGAATAAGTTTTTTTTTTTCAGAAAAATCTAAAATTGGAAGATATAATGGGGCTTGAGGATTAATTTAAAAATATTACAATTAAGCCCTCAAAATATGTGGAATTTGCGAAAAGAATGCGCATTGCCAATCTGCTTCCTTCAACTCGGTTGATGTCCACGCCTCGGGTCGAGGCAGAGTTCAGTTGTGAACCGAGTTGAAATTGGGCAGAACAGAGATGAGCAATCTGTAGCTATCACCTCGGATCGAGTTGAGAAGAGGACTCGGATCGAGTTGAGAACGCCTCGGTTTGGGTAGTCCGGCGATGGTGTTCAGCGACTGGGCTGCTACGCGGCGGCGCCAGGGCTGTGAAACAGCGACGGCGGCGACTGGTGGTTACGGCGATGGTGGTGCGCTGGGCAGAGATGGGTGGTGCGGCGCTGGACGATTTGGGCGCGGTGGCTGCGTCGGTGAATAGGTGATGACGGCGGCGTGATTGTTGCGTCGCCGGCGATGGTTTGGTCGGATTTGTGGTTGGTGGTGAGTGGTATTTGGTTGATTTGGGATTGCGGTGAAGGTACTGGTGCGCGAATGTGCCGAGAACGACGATGGGTGTACTTTTCAAAATCGTGGGTGCAGCTGGTGGGTGTATTTCCTAATCCGAAGGGTGCATGCAATTCTGGGTGTAACAGTTTGTTTTTCGCCGTCTCCTTCGTTCGACCGTATCTCCTTCATACGAACTCCGAATGACCTGATTCTTTTTGCGTTGCGAAGCTCTCTCGGCCCTCTTTCCAACCATATAACTCCTCACCTGATTTGGCAATGTTAACAGACCTCAATTTGCACTCAAAGTTGGCCTAAAACCTGCAAATTAAACACTCAAACACCACTTCAAATAATTAAATGCAATTAGCCAATTAAATGTGAATTAACATGAAAATGATATCAAATTGAGGCAATTAAACACACAATAATCATGCAATTTTCACACTAATCAACTCCCCCAAACTTAAGGTGTTGCTCGTCGAGCAACAAGACAAATAAGCACATTAGGGTGAATCAATTGCAATTATGTTCTATGAGCACTAGAACGAAATAGGACAATCAAACCTCTTCAATGAAAACAAGTATCAATGTCAACTTTCCACTAACACTAAAAGATGTCATGCTTTGACAAATGTTTATTCAAATGCTCAACTCAATGCTCCTTCCATGGAGTGTTTCACTCATCACTCTAGTGTATAAGGACATGTATGCACTCACTCATCAATCCACAAAAATGCACACCATAGGCTTACCAATAGACTCAATCTCAATTATATCTTTTTGTGCATCAAACATGAATCAAAGAGGGCTTTTTCAAAGGTTGTAATGTAGGCTCTTTGGACAAGGTGGGTGAATTTTAGGAAAAGTGACTCAACAATTAGTAGAGCAAATGAAAGTTGATCAAGCAATACAATACAATTCAACTCAAATCTCTATAATCATCACTCTTTCTTTTCTTTTTCATTTTTTCTCAAATATAATTCACCACCAAACTCCTTTGAGACTTTTCTTGCTGTTTTTAAATTTTTATAACACTAAATCTTACGAAACTTTCAAATCTTATTTTGTACGTTGTCTTGATTATTTGACCTTAACCTTGATCAACTATGTTGCTCTGATCATCGATTATTAAGTGTATTGCTCTGATCATCCGAATATAAAGTCTATTGCTCGATTATCCGATTACAAAGCTTAAGTGTATCTTGTGTAATACTTTTATCTTCTAAGAGTACTAACATTTTTCTTTTCTTGAACCGTGTTTAAACATCATCACAAATGGGGAAATTGTTAGGAAAGAAAAGTTGTATTTAGTTTTGATGTGTTAAAAAGTGTAAAGTAGGATGACCAACCGAGCATCATGTTTAGACGGTTGAAGTAAGTATTTGTAAATAAAACTAAGTACAAGAAGTCGTACTAGGTTAAGAAATCGACTAGGACAAGAAATAAGATAAGGGCGAGAAATCGAGATGGGGACAAGATATCGACAAGGACAACGTGAAGAAGACAGTTATGGTTCAATACGTTGAACAATCACCAAGACAAAGAATGAAGACAAAGACAGGTGAGACTAAATGCAGACAAGGAAGTGTTTGAGAAATTTCATACAAGTTTCAAGAAGCGGTTTCAACTAACCAAGAGGAAGTTACAAGAATCGGTTATATTGTTATAAGCTCGATTAAAAGCAGAATTCAAGGAAGTTACAACTACCAATTGAAGATCTTTATAAATAGGAATAGAAATTAGAATAGAATTGCTTTTGATTCTTTGCATCCATAGCTATTCACACATTTTATTTACACAAGTCATAAAAGTTGTAAACACACACAAACGTTCTATACGTTTTCGGTTTTAGTGTTTGTAGAACACTTTTCTGAGAACATCTTCAAGCCGTTGATATTCGTAAAATAGGAAGAAATCATTGTAAAGAGTGAAGATTCACGTTTGTAAGTAAGTAAGCAAGAAGGAAGAAAGATAGTAAGTGAAGACCCTTCTTCAAGTTGGAGAAGGAGAGTGGATGTAGGATCTTTTGATCCGAACCACTATACATCACAATTGTTCTTTATTGCTTTGATTTACTTACCTGTTTCTTTTCAATTTCGATTCATTAATCGAAATTAATTTCGGGATCAAAGTTAGAACTAAAATATCAGTTTGCTTTTGATCTTAATAAAGTTGAGATTAAATTGAATTTCCGTTGTGTTACTTTGGTGCTTTGAATAAGTTTTGAAAGATTTGTAAAAATCTGAAAAATCTATTCAACCCCCTTCTAGATTTTTCCTAGAAGGTTGATTGAGTTTCGTCTAATCTCTCAACTAATCGGGACCAACACATAATCAAACAATTAATACATGCAAAGCACAATAGAGTAATCAATCAACCCCACAATTGAAACACCCAATTATATTAACTCATCTAAGGGTCATTACACTCAAACACAATAAGATTTAGTCAGCATGAATTTAAATAATAAACCCATGTAAATTGAAATTAGGGAAAATGATTAAGGTGAATTATTGTGTGATAATTATGTGTTTAATCTTCTAAATTTGATATAATTTTCATGTTAATTCACTAATATTTGTCCAATTGCATTTGATTATTTAATTTCTTGTTTTGAACTTTAAATTGTAGGTTTGAGGCCAACTTTGAGGATAAATTGAGGAATGATAACATTGTCAAATCAAGTGAGAAATTGCATGGTTGGAAAGAGGGCTGAGAGAGCTTCACGTATCTAAAAGAATCACCCAAATCGGAGTTCGTACACAAAAGATATGATCGAACGAAGTTGTGGTAGGCAAATCAAGCTGATACACCCATCGAATTAGGGAATACACCCACAGCCGAGTATACAAAACACCCACCATTTCGATGAGTTCACCCCACCATCGTTTTTCACAAAGCTGATTGAGTATTTCAATTTTGGGGTTGATTGATTACTCTCTTGTGCTTTGCATGAATAAATTGCTTGATTATGTCTTGAACCCTTGTTTGATGAGTTGATTATCACAAAGATATTTGGGTAATTGAATTATTGACTAGGGTGTTTGATTTTAATTAATTGTGTGATTGATATTAATATTGGATTAACGTAAGGATACTTGGTTAATTTCACTAGAACGGCATTTGAGTACATTAATTTCTTGATTTGGTTGCTAGTAATTAGTGAGGGGTTGTCTCTAACAATCTTACGTGCTTAAATGATCATGCATAGCCTAGGATTACCAAGTACAGGTTGTATGTGAATTTTTGTTAGATATCTCATATCATCACCCCTTGTGATTGATTCCCTGATTGTTGATTGAAGTATTTATCGTGTAAGCGTTATTACGACTCAATCAAGTTATTGAACCCATGAGATATGATATGCAATGAGGCCCTAAGATACTAGTCTTCAATGACTATTGATGCAAGCAAGGTTTTGAACCAATAAATCTACTAACACAAGAATGAAATACTAAAAGCTATCAAGCAATAAATTAAACTATGAATTAAGCTAGAACAATTAACAAGCTAGACTAACTTCAAAGAAGTGCAATATAGAGAATGGGTGCTAGGGATAATCTCCACTAAGGAATCAATTATCACAACTATAATTGCTTCAAATTCCTATTCAACCAAAATAGAAAGTATGAACATCATGCAACAATGTCTCCATTCATTACACAATGCATAAATGTGAGTATTCTTAGTGCAACTAATCTCTCAATTATGAAGCACCTAATTCATACAATCATACACAATTATCACCCGATTAATCCCTAGTCACGTTAGCTCAACTCTCGTTTGTTGCTAGGGTGATCAATCACCAATTAAAAAGAGATAAACATGTATGAAACACAATAAACATCAACAATTAGGAAACTATCTCAATTAAACAACAATAATCAACAATTATAGCAAGAGTAATCAAATCATCCTCAATTTCAATTATCTCAAGCACAAGAGAATTAGCCCATGAAGCAAAGCGCAAAATCCATAGGTGAAAAATCAAATAGCATGATCAATATAGCAATCAACAAAGTAATTATGAAATAGAAATAGAGAGATGGGAAAAACATCACCAATTTGGCCAATTGAAATAGAATTGAAATGCTTGATCTCCACAAATGTAAACTCTTCTTCTTCAATGGAATTATAACTTTCAAATTTCTAATCTAATGGATAAAACTCTAATCTAATCAACAATTTAATGAAATCTAACTATGAACTTGAATCTATGAATCTAGAAAGTGGAATTAAGTTAAGAAGCGCAAAAATCGCCTCTAAACCGAATGGTAATTGCTCCTAATCAACTTATGCTCTGTTTTTCGTCAAATGGTGTTTAAATTGTAATTTTTGGAAAAAAGCAGGCGCCTCGAGCTTGCGGGCCTCGACCCGAGGCACGAGAGTTGCTAGCACATTTTTCAATTTTCTACTTTGGCTCGACTCGAGCTACTCCTTTTCTCCAATTCTCTATTTTTGCACCTAGCTCGACCCGAGCTCTCACAGGCTCGACCGGTGGTCGAGTTCAGGAATTTTGTGGGCCCAACTTGACCTCCAAATCCTCGTTTTCCTCTCACGTGTTCGTCTCGTCGCCATATGAATCCTAGTACTCTCGGTTCTGTCTAATCTTAAAAAACTCTGAAAATGAGACAAAACACCTCGAAAAATAATTAGTTTCCACATAATAATATTTTTCGTGCAAAAGTGATACTCTACACCTTAAAGCACCAATACTAATACTTTTCATCACGTTTTGCAATTAATCACCTCAAAAATCATGCATCAATTCACTCCCATCAATTGTATGTTGCCATAGTTGACGATTCATTGGTGAATTGCACCCGAACACTTTTTTCTCTTATTTGAAATTTTTTACTAGATTACTTGCTTGCTTAGTCTTATTAAATAATTGCTTTAATGTCTTTTAAATATTTGCATATTCATGATCGCTTCTATAATACTATGACAACACTTAATATCAAGGCTTCATCATTCTCCTAGTCTCATGGATTCGATAAACGATTGGTCTTAAAATACACTTACACTAAATTACAAGGCGAAACACCTTTCTTCTCCCTCTCTCTGCAGCTTTTCGAGATATGGACTGTCTTTTCATTTCATTATTTTTGCTACTTTTTCAATTTTTTCATTTTAATTTTCATTATCAATTCAAAATTTTATAGTTCTTGAGAGATTCAACATTAAGAATTAAAAATTCTGCACATTATTGTCGTAGATTGAACCCAATAATTTCAACATAATAGATTCAACAATAAGTAAATTAAAATACAATGGATTCAACATTAAGTAAATTAAAACAACTCCGATAAAATTGTTACGCACATGTGCGGCTCGTTCCACGTGTGCGAGAAGAAAAATTACGCACATTATTTGTTCTACCGTATACAAACAACTATTAGGAAAAGAAAACAAGAATCAAGAAATCAAAACACAAAGAATCAATAAATAAAAAAGAGAAAACCGATCCGAAAAAATGCATAAACCCAATCTAGGTGAAAGAAAGAGAAAAGAGGGTCATGTCCTAAGCCTCATCTCCGACCAAGACGGTAGCCTCAAAATCCAATCCGATCCGCAAAAGTTTACGAAAGAGAGAGATCGATGCGATCGAATCTGATTCGGTGAGCCACCGTTGCATACGGCGGTGCCTGATTTCAGCCCTCGATATATCAGATCATTATCACCCAAAAGCACAGTCCATTAACACCGCCGTTGCGCGTTGCGCCTACCTCTAGGTCGAATGTGCCGTCGAGTGTCGCGCCTACCACCGGACTTCATAGCATCGAGTATCTGCGAGCTCTGCTGCGCTAGAGTTTCTCACATTCTCGGGGTTGGTGCCGATGAGAGAGAGAGAGAGAGAGAGAGAGAAATGTGAATGGGAGAGAAATAAGATTTTTATAGATTATGGTGAGAGAAAGAGTCGAGTTTGATAGAGTATGGTGAGGGAGAGAGAGAGAGAGTTAGAGATAGAGATAGATTCAGCAAATACAAAAATGTGATTTGTGAGGGTAAAATAGGAATTTAAAAGTATGATTGCATTTAATAGTATTTTAT
This sequence comes from Paraleonurus japonicus, assembly GCA_030762865.1. NCBI lineage: Eukaryota > Viridiplantae > Streptophyta > Magnoliopsida > Lamiales > Lamiaceae > Paraleonurus > Paraleonurus japonicus. The sequence continues at coordinate 4,067,446 of CM061058.1, forward strand.
TTTTTTATAGTACCTAAGAGTAATTAAACTCTTAAGATGGTACCTCGAGTAATAAATCCTATAAATAATTAAAATTAATATAATCAAAGATGTGAAGAGAGTCTCAATTTCATACCTTAAATATGATTGGTTCATTATGGATTTGTGATGCATTTAAGCTATTTTTGTAGAACAATATCATATATTTTTTTAAAAAATAAAAATGAAATAATAATTGAAGGTTTAAATTATTCACTAAAATTGAGAATTTTGCAATCTTTGTAGGTTAAACTGATTGATATATCCATGAATATATATTCTATGTAAAAAAAAAAAAACACCAATAAAAAATATATAATAGTAATTTATATAAATAATTAAAAAAATTGTGATTTTTTTGGATATTGCGATATTTCCACGATATCTGTAAAAAAATACACTATGACTATCGATATCAATATTGATATTGATATTTTATGATATTTTCACGATATCCGCGAAAAATACATTACCTCCTAATATTCTTATGCAAATCTCATTTTTGCGATATATCCGCCATATTTCAATTCTTGCCTGCAGTTGACTTCATAGTTTGCTGAACATACACTTAGCACGCTAAAAATTGAAAAAGTTTTGGGTGTTAAGAAGTCTACTCAACAATATCTTTCTAGCCTTCTAACCTCCTCACTTAAACTCGTATGGGACCAACAAAAGTGCTTAGGAGTTTCTAAACTTTCAAAAGGTGTTTGGTAGTTTTTTTAATAGCTTATAAGATATTAAAATTATAAGCTATTTATATCTTATATTTAAGCTCCAATAGAAGTATCAACATCCAACTTATTTTTCTAAATATAAAAGTTATACTATTATTTTTCAAATTTAAAGAAGTATTTTAGATTTTTTGTTGGTCCCGATTAGTTGAGCGATTAGGTAAAACGTGTATCACCTTCTAGGAAAAATCTAGAAGGGGGATTGAATAGATTTTTCAGATTTTTCAAATCTTTCAAAATTTATTCAAAGTACCAAAGTGACACGCGGAAATTTAATGTTAATCTCAACTTTACTTAGATCAAAAGCAAACCGATATTGATTTTAACTTTGATTAAATTAATCTTTGAACAATAAATTAGAAATTGAGCAGATAAGTAAATAAAAGCGATTAAAGAACACGAGATTTTATAGAGGTTCGGATTAAAACAATCCTACATCCACTCTCCTTCTCCAATTTGAAGAAGGGATGCTGCTTACTACTTTCTTACTTCACGACTTACAACTTACAACTTACAACTTTTCTTCAAATCTTCAAAGTACTCCTAACTCCTTCTTATGAATCTCGAATTACAGTGAATAATAGATTTTGAAGATTACGGAGAAGTGTTCTATAAACACTTGAAACTTTTGAAAACTCTTTTGAAAACACTTTGTGAATTGAGATTGAAATATGAATAGTGAAAGTTGTGAAAAATCAAATTTGCATAAGTGTATTAAAAAATAAAACTAGACCTATTTATAAGTGCGAAAAGACAGGTTAGTTTGTTAGTTAGTTCGACAAACCGAAAGCCGCTCAACAAACTTAATCTTGAAAAGCGCCCTTGACCTCGGTGATTTCTTCTACCCGTCTGCAGTGACTTGGTGAAGACTTGTTTTTCTTATTCTACTCGGCTTGTCTTGACCTCGTCGAGCTCTTCATAATTGTCTCCCTGCAGATGACTAGACTTGAGCTTGTCTCGAGATAACTTGTAACCCGATCTCGGTGACTTAACCGAGTCCTTGACCTAGTCGATCGGCTTAGTACAAGCACACGATCTCAACTTTTCTTATCAATTGTCTGCTCATCCGGATTAATCTTTTAACTCATCAAAACTTTACTTGATCTAACATTTTTTTGTATCCAATGAGAAATTATCAAACCCCTTGATCGCGTGTATTTTAGCAATAAGTATTTACGACCAAATAAATTATCGAACCCTAGAGACTAGGAGAACAGTGGAGCCTAAAAACAAGCATTGTCATAGAATTATAGTGGTTAACCGGTGCAAAAATATAAATGATCAACAAACCAAATAAGAGCAAGCAAACAATTACCTACAAAAGCAATTAAAACTCTAGACGAGTGCAAGTGGTTAAAAATGATCGCTCGGGTGTTTTTCTTATACAATCCTTTGGTTTAAATCAAAAATCAATCACTAATCAAGGCATGAATCGGGCAAGGCTAAGAGCGATCACGTAAAATCTAACAAACGAACATTAAAGACCGTTGATCACCTAAACACGTTAACAATCGGGTACTAATGCCTAGGATCGTCTCTTCACTACACACCTAAGCATGCAATGTCTACTAAAGGGTGATCTAGCAACTAACTCACCTCTCGGTGATCACGATCAAAATCACCATAATTAATTGAAAAGTTCACTTAATCCTTTAACAAGCATATCCAACTCTCATTTGCAACATACAAATTCAATGAATCAAGCTAATAAAAACAATCAATCATGATCTACACCAAATAATAGAAGCATCAAAGCCACAATTACATGCCCATCAACACAATCCATTCATGATCTACACCAAATTCATGTATAATTCCAACACCCAATGATCGAAAGGGATTAGCCCATGGCTAATTTGAACAATAAAATAGAAATGAGAGAAGATAGATCAATACCCATGACAAAATATATGCAAGCAATTAAATGGATGAATATCACCTTGATTGAATTGAATAAACTTTGAAATGATCCCAACAATAGCTTGATCCTTGCTTGAAAGTAAAGATTACACCAAATTAAACTATGAGCTAACTTAATCTATGAGGAATTTAAGATAATCTAGCTATGGAATTGAAATACAAGAGAAAAGGGGAAAGAAAACTAGAAAATGAACTAAGGAATTTTTAATCTAAGTGTGGAGAGTGTTCCCAATATGTTAATTAATTCTTCAATTCAGAAATGAGGGTATATATAGCAGGGGTCTCGAGTGCAAAGACCATATTTGCAAGGGAGTCCTTAAAAATTTAAGTTCTGTAAAAGTAGCTCCGAAACAAGCTGTCTCGACTCGAGACGAACCTGCGGCTTGAGTCGAGATGAATGGTCTTCAAAAATGGTAGCCTCCTTAACTTGTCTCGACCCCTCGCCTAGTGTCTCGACTCGAGCTCCTTACTGTCTCGACTCGAGATGAGCTCGAGACGCCGATCGCGATGATCTTGAGACATCTTAGCTTGCTCACATAAATGCCATCCAATTCGCAGCGTCTCGACTCGAGCCTTGACAGGTGTCTCGGCTCGAGATATGACTTCGAGACTACACTCGAGATAAGCTCGAGACAAGCAATTGAGCTCCAATTTCTTTGATTATTCTAGCGTTTCGATCCTCATCTCAGTATCTTTCTGATTTTCCACTTCATCCTAGCATTTTCTCGAGAATACGAACATGGGATGGGCTCGCTTCTTGGACAATCGACTCAAATTTCACTCGGTTTTGGTGGAAGGTTTATCCTTTGCAGTATATGTGATTAAAAACCTACAAAACCGACAAAATACATTCCACAACCGTAAAGCTCATAATTATAAGGATTAGGGTGATATTGCTCATAAAATAGATCAAAATAAGAAATAAATCCACCATAGAATCATGCAATAATCAACCCTAATCAAATTCCCCCAAACTAAGAGCGTTGCTCGTCCCGAGCAACAAAAGAACATAAGCACTAAAGGGCGAGTTGATTCCAAGACATTCATCAAACATTAGAAGACATAGGATCATCAAACTCGATTCATAACAACAAGCATCAATGTCAATCATCAACCAACACAAGAATGCTACATGCAATGACTAATGCAAGATCACACACTCAAATTCATGTTCCTTCCATGAGGTGTTTCACTCCACTCTTAATTAGTTTTGGACGTGTATGCACTCAAAAATCAATGCACAAAAGTGCACACCATATGCTTGCCTATAGACTCAATCTCCATTATTTCTTTTTGTGCTTCAATCATAAATCAAAGAGGAATCTCTTAAGGTTGTAGCGTAAGCTCTTTGGATGAGGTGGGTGAATTTTAGACAAAGTGACTCAGACATTAGTAGAGCAATGAGAGTTGATTAAACAATACAATTCAATACAATTTCACTTCAATTCAACAATCATCACTCATTTTTTTCTTTTTCTTTCATCAAATGCAATTACCCCTCCACTCCTTAGAGTCTCTTTTTCTTTCACTTTCAACTCAAAATCGTATTTTCTTTCACATTTTTTTCTTCACAAAGACAATTCAATCTTTCTTTCTTTTCATTTTCTCTTATCACACCTTGCTATCAAACTTCCACACACAATCTTTTCTTACCACCATCTTTTCAACAATTATGCTCTACTAATTATAGGGACAATTAGGCTAAAAAATGGATAAAGATGACTATAATTTCACATGGCTTGCCAAAGAGAATTTGGATTCAAGGCTCAAAATGGCTAACTATGGAAATTATTGTTTTAGGTGGGAAAGTTTTAGGCTAAGTGACTTCCAACATAAAAATGGCCTCTTATCATTTTCACGAACTCCACACAAAACTCAATTTCGACGAGTCTCTAGGCAAGTTCTAGCATGCACAAATGTGATCGAATCTCACAATGAAGGAATGAAACCATAAAGATGCACGGATCATTAGGCTCTAAAGCTCGCATGGTTTCCATGAACATGAACTCAAGCATGATTACTCACACAATCACCACACATATTATCTCATGCAAGCTTCTAATCAACACATCACTCATTGCACTTCACTAGTTCAACTCTTCACTTGTCAATGCACATGCCTTTTGAACGTCAATAAATCATCACTCCCTATCTCAACCATTCACAATAAATAAACTCAAATATTTTCAACAACATCAACAAATAAGCTCAAGAATAATCATTCATCATCAATTAAAACAATCTTTCAAAATTAATCATCAAACTACCAAAAAGAATTCAAAACAACATCATTCAATCCATGAGTTACAAACCATCAAGACTAAAAGATCAATCATCCAACCAAATTAAAGTACAATTATCAAGAGATTAAGAGGTACGAAACGAAAATCGAGATATACCCCAACTTCACGAATTTGGAGGAGGAGGGTCACGTGGAGGAAGTGGCCTTGAGTAACAAACCAAGAGTACATCGCCTCTTGCATCTGCATCTGCCTTAGCTGGTTGCTCAGAATCTCCTACGACATCTCCCTCTATCGTCACTACTTTTGCTCTAAGCCCATCATCCTTTGCTCAAGTCTCGATGATGGCTTGATTCTCGAGCCTCCACCCTACCATGAAGACTCTCGCTATTTCTCAAGAGTGTCCGATACTCGTTACATCTATGGTAGGTGTGCGCCATAACCTCGATAACCGGCTCCCTTCTCCGTGGCGGTGGAGGCGGTGGTGGATCTCTCTCTTCTTCCTCTTCTTGCTCTTGTTCCTCATTTTGATCCCCTTGCCTTCTTGACGACTCTCCCCTTTCTCTCCTAGAATCGGCTCATCCGGCACATCGGCAAGCCCGGCCCGATCCAAGCTATGTGCTCGGCGGAAAGATTAAGGTTCTCCGGGCTTCCTTCCACAATAGTAATCAACTGCGGCTTCGGAAGTGGAAACCAACCATCCGACTCGAGATCGAAATAGTTTCTTCCTTGAATCTTCTTAACCAATTTCATGTTGGTCAAAACCTTCAAGTCTAGCCTCATTGTTCCTTCGAGGGGCTCTGCTCATGATCTTCTAGCATCCCACCCAAAATGCTCGGCTAGATGGGTAATCAATCCTCCACACCGAACATTCTTCACGGGTTTCTTAAGGCGCACAAATTGGTCAATCAAATAATACCCCAAGTGTGTGTGCAATCCTTGAACAATCCAAAGTATATCATAAATAGCTCATGATCTCTCACGAACCCGGCTTCAAATCTAAAAATACAGTTTGGCCAAGGAATTTGTGAATGTACCTCAAAGACTGGACTCCGAATTTGTGAAGCCTTTGTTTCTGGGATTGAACACGGGCCACTCATCTTCATTTCGAGTTGCGATCGATTGCCGCTAAATCGTAGCTTGAGAAACTTCATCGGTTGTAAACATCCAAGGTTCGGTGAGAAAAATTTACTGCGAGCTCGTTAGTTGTCAAAGCTCAATTCTCATTCCCAAGCCTAAATGTGATGCTCATCTCGAATCCCAAATCATTTTGTCAGTGAGATTCCACCGTGCTCATAAACTCCAAAATCAAGCCCTTGTAAGACGGTTTCCGGATCTTCAAAAACTCTCCCCATCCCACTCTCCGAAAAAACTCCTCTACATCTCGCCGAATTCCTAGAGCTTGGCACAATCTACATCATAATAGCGGCTGGGTCTCAAGCTCATATTCCCACTCGATGAATCTATCCACATAGACAATGCCTCCTTCCCCAAAGTTGATCCCAAAATGCTTGGGCTTGAGCTCGCATCCTTGAAAACATAGGCTGATGAATCATTCTGCGCTCTTCACCGGGTACCAAGCCATGTCGTACCGAACTTGCGTGACCAACTCTTCTTCTTGTTCTTGCTCTCTAGCTCCTCTCCTAGGATTTCTCCTTCTTGGAGGCATTTTCCTTACCTACACCAAGCAAAAACAATGCTTAAGTACACAAGAAAGTGAATAATTAAGACTCTCTCACAACCTCAACTTGTTACCAAATTATGCAAAATTCATTATAGAGCAACAATCTAGTATTTATCACTAATCTAATTACAAGGCATGCAAGACATCTCCTCACAACTTCAACCCTTAATCAAAGCATAACATAGCAATTTGAAAGGGGTATGCAAGAATTATTCTACTTATCTTAACTTTCATCAAGAAAATTCAAACCAAGAACTCTCTCCATGTTTCCAACATCAATACAAAGCAATCACAAATATATCATTCACTCTCAATTCACACAAATAGGCAATATTTTCCAAAATTTCCTATTATGCTTAATTGAACCCTAAGGTACCAAAATTCAAAATTCAACTCAAATTGGCATTACCCATATTAAATTGAACTCAAATTCATCTAACCCATGATAAATAATTCACAATTAAGCATGTAATTCGTCAAAATAGGCATTATTTCAAGAATCCCCAAATTATAAATTTTAGGGTTGATTGGAGTGAATTGATGTATGTTTTTAGGGGCTATTTTAGTGCAAAAAGTGAGCTAAAGTGTTAGTTTTTGTGTCTAAATGTGAAAAGTATCACTCTTTTGCTTAAAAAGTATTATTTGTGAGATTTTGATGTTTTTCGTCCATTTTGCAAGTAATTCGGTGGAATTTTGCCAAACCGAGAGTACCATTAGGCTTAGAATGAAGAGACGATCATACGGGACGAACGAGGAGTCGGGGCCGAAGCCCCGCGAGAAAAAGTGCCACGGACTCGAGCTGCGGTCGAGGAGCAAGAGCCTCGAGTCGAGGGCTATGCAGAAAGGATCAAATTCGAGAAAATGGCAGCGGTTTCGACTCGAGGCATGACCACCTCGGAGTCGAGGGAGGTGAAAAAGGCAAGGACCTCGAGTCGAGGCCTGACCCTCGACTTCGAGGAGGTTTTTCCAAAAATTCGTATTTAAAGCGGGCGGTTCGAGAGAGAGAGAGAGAGAGAGAGTTCATAATAGCGATTAGTAGCGGTTTTGGGGCGATTTCTCGGGCCCCAAGCCAATTTCTTCCTTAGATTAGAGTAAAAGCTAGAATTAGGATTAGATTTCAATTGATTGTTGCTAGATTAGCAATAGATTAGCATTAGATCATTGTAATTCTTTCAATTCAAGCTTGTAATTCATTTGGAGATTGGTGTTGAAGACTCAAACATTCCTCTTTTTGTTGATTGAACACCATTTGGTGATGTTTTTCTCTTTTGTCTCTTTAATTTTGTAATTGTTGTGATTTGTGTTTTGTTTGATCAATTCTATCTTCTTCCCATGGGTATTGTTTGTGGTACCATGGGCTAACTCTCTTGTGCTTGGGTTAATTGAAATTGATGATGAATTGATTGATGATGCTATAATTGTTGATGATTGGAGATCAATTGAGTAGATTGCTTACTAATTGTGATTCTCATTTGTGCTTCATGCATAATTATCTCTTAAGATTAGTGTTTGATCACCCTAGCTATAGACGAGAGTTGCGCTAACGTGATTCGGGATTAATCGGGTGATATGAATGCGTGGATTGGGTGCTTCGGAATTGAGAGATTAGTTGCACTAAGGATACTCACATTAGTTTTTACCTAATTGTGATTCTTCATTGTGCTTTGTGTAAAATTGTCTCTTTTGATTAATGGTTGATCACCCTAGCAATAGGCGAGAGTTGAGCTAACGTGATTAGGTGTTGATCGAGTTTTAATTTTTGCATGATTGCATGAATTGTGGATTTCTACATTGAGAAATGGGAAAGACTAAGGATACTCACATTAGGCATTGTGATTTTAATGGAGTGATTAATTTCATGATGGTTTATGCTTTCTACCTTAGTTGATTTGCAATTTGATTCAATTGTAGCTTGTTGATTGATGATTCATTGATGGATGTTAATCCTAGCACCTCTATCCCACCATTTATTATTGTTTTTGCTATCGCATTCTTAGTGTTCGATCATTTGCTTGCTCCTTGTTGTTTTGTATTTTTGCAAGTGTTTTGTTGTTTTTATTCCAAACCATTGTTGCAACTCTAGTCACTAAGAACTTGTATTTCTAGGGCCTCATGTGCATACTTTTCCCTTGGGTTCGATATTTTGTTGATTGGTCTTAATAACTCTTACCCTATACACTCCAATCAGGTTCATCCTAGATTCTAACAAATAAATATGAATTTCTTGAAAAATAATGGAGAGAAGGGAAGAACACATACCATAGTGTGGATAAAGAGTGAAAAGAGATAACTTCAAGCCACTTGAGTACCGGTTCGACCCGAGAGAGGGGGAGACGAAAATTCGTACACAACTTAAGGATTTTGAGAGTATTTCAAGTGGAAGGGAAAGGGATAATGAATTTGTAGAGATTATGATGCTAATGAAGTGTGAGATTTGGAAGAAGGGACAATTTTATGAGTTTGGGGAAGAAAATGGAGGGTTTGGATCGAGATAGAATGAAAAGAGAAAGAGAACTTACCTTTTAAAAGCACCTATTCGCGCTCCCAGATTTGCGTCTCGACCCGAGATGCTTGGTGAGCTCGAGTCGAGACGATGGTCACCAGCTCCAAAAATTTGTTCGTAAATGTGTCTCGACTCGATCTCGATCTTTTGACTCGACTCGAGATGCGACTCGAGATCGCACTCGAGACACGACTCGAAACAAGATATTCTCCTCTCATAAATCCCTTTATGGTTTGACTCGAATCGGCCTCCATGTCTCGACCCGAGACATCTCTGTTCGAGCAATTTTTTCACTTTTTTCACCTCCGTCCATAATAACACTTATACAACAAAATCAATGCATCAATTATGCCAAATCCCACTAAATTCTCGGCAAAAATCACCAAGACAAGCAATACATCTATAATAAGCACAACTTAAGCACAAAATCCCTAACAATCATAAAAATTTTCCACAATTCCCACGAACCATGAAGGCAAGTCGGTGCAAACGAAAATTGCTAAACGAGCACACCCCCTAAACTTTTCATTGCTACGCAATTACAAGTTTGGCAAGATAGTGCAAGCAATCTAGTTTGCACAAAACTACCCGCAATTAAGCACTACAAGGCTAACAACACCACTAGATACAAGAATATAAATGCACATCATTCACAATCTAAACACCAACAAGCATACAACTCAACAATAAAGCTCAATATCCCACGAAAAAGTGATGTGCGCTGTGGAATACCTAAATCTAACCCCCACCCCAAACATAGACATTGCTATGCAAGTCTAAGTTCGAGCAGGGTATACCTCAATAACCGGCATAATTTTGCACAACGTCCATAGCAAGTAAGCTCCAACTCCAAATGAATCACGACCTTCTACAAGCAAACACCAAGGAACACCCACTTATTAAGAGCAACAAATAAAACGAAAGCAACAAAAATAAGAAAAATGATGGGTTGTCTCCCATTCGGCGCTATTTTTAACGTCCTATGCCGGATGGAACTCTAAGAGTTCAAGCTTCCGTCAATTCCATCTCATGAACTACCCCCTTATCCTCAAGGGAGTAATATGGTTTAACTCTATGCCCATTCACCGTAAATTCTTCACCTTTCTCGTTCACTAAATCTACAAATTTAGAAGGATGAACTTTCTTCACTTTGAATGGTCCACTCCACCTTGATTTCAACTTTCCGGAAACATCATCAGTCTTGAGTTATAGAGAAACACCTCATCACCCTTAGAAAATTTCTTATTTATGATCCGAGCATCATGCCATCTCTTTGTCTTTTCCTTGAACAATTTAGCATTTTCATAAACATTCTCCCTAAATTCTTGAAGCTCATGGAGTTGCAAGATCCTCTTCTCACCACATAAATCACTATTCAAATTCACTTTACTAGTTGCCCAATATGCTTTGTGCTCTAACTCCACCGATAAATGATAAGGTTTCCCAAACACCAATTGATAAGGAGACATTCCAAGAGGGGTTTTGAATGTCATACGGTAAGCCCACAATGCATCATTCAATTTCTTCGACCAATCTTTCCTTGAGGTACTCACCGTTCTCTCCAAAATCTTTTTAATTTGACGATTAGATACTTCGACAAGCCCGTTTGTTTAAGGATGGTAAGGTGTGGAGACCTTATGTGACACTCCATAATTAGTTAAGACATTAGCCAACAATTTGTTCATGAAGTGGCTACCCCCATCGCTCACCAACGCTCTCGGCACCCCAAATATTGCAAAGATGTTCCCCTTTAGAAACTTCGATCATGGTCTTGGCATCATTGTTCCTTGTGGCCACCGCTTCAATCCACTTCGAGACGTAATCCACGGCCAACAAGATGTACTTATTTCCAAAGGAGTTAGGAAACGGTCCCATGAAATCCATGCCCTATACATCAAACAATTCTACTTCAAGAATGTTATTCAAAGGCATCTCATCCCTCTTTGATATGTTTCCACTTCTTTGGCATTGGTCAGACCTCATCACAAAGTCTTTGCAACTCTTAAACATTTTTGGCCAATAAAATCCCGATTGAAGAATCTTCAAGGCCGTCTTTTCCCCTCCATAGTGTCCTCCACAAGGTGACGAGTGACAATGAGTCATTATACTCTCCCATTCCTCTTGAGGCACGCATCTTCTAATAATAGAATCAACCCCTCTTTTAAATAAGAAGGGATTAACCCGAAAGAGGTGAATGTTCGACGCGAGTTCCTAAGTGGAAGTTGGCCATGGAGTTGAGGGAGAAATAAGAGTATTTACCTTGTGATCGTTGGAGAGTTCCCAAGACACCAATTCCACCTCCCTTCCCAAGAAGGTATATGAAGCAAAAGGTGGAGGAAAGGTTTGCTAAGTTCTTAGAGATTTTAAAAAGATCCATATCAATATACCTTTTGCCGACACATTGGAACAAATGCCTCATTATATGAAGTTCCTCAAGGATGTTATCTCCAAGAAGAAGAGGCTTTAAGAGCATGAAACTGTGAGTTTAACCGAGGAGTGTAGCGCTTTACTTCAAAGGAACGTGCCTCAAAAGCTCAAAGATCCGGGAGTTTCACCATCCCTTGCGAGATTGGAGGAAGTGATACTATGTGGGCATTATGCTATCTCGGAGCAAGCATAAACCTTATGCCTTACTCTATCTACCAAAGGCTTGATCTAGGTGATATTAATGAGGTCTCCATGACACTCCGGTGATTAGGGTGAATTATTGCATAAGTTTTGAGGGATTTAAATGCATTATTTGATGAAAAGTATTATTGTTTAAGCTTAAAAGTATAGAGTATCACTTCTTGTGCTTAAAAGTATTACTAATGCATTTCGTGTGGTTTTTGTCTCGTTTTCAAAGTTTACGGTGGAATTTGACGAAACGGAAAGTATAGGGATTCATATGGAGACGAGACGAATGCGTAGGGCGAAAATGGGGTCGGAGGTGCCTATGGGGCCTAAAAATTTTCTGGGCTCGACCTAGGGTCGAGCTTGGGAAGCCTCGAGTCGAGGCTAAATGCCAAGTTAAAAACTGAATTTCGAAGTTCCTCGAGTCGAGGGATTAGCCAAGCTCGACTTGAGGGCTAGCCCTCGAGTCGAGGCACATGCCAAGCGGGAATTTATTATTTTTTCGACCAATCCAAGTGCGACATGTGGCAAGGCGGTTATATACATATATATACATGACAATACCACGATTTTCGAGAGGTTCTTGGAGGGTTTTTGATCAAGAGGGAGAGAAAAAGATCAAGAACACACACTTTTCACACACACATAGCTAGGGTTTCGATTTCTTTTTCAATTTAGACAATCAACGGTTGTTTTCTTTATGATTGGACGCCAACTAGGTGATATTCTTCCTTTAATTTTAGTTTTATCGGATAAATTTCTTGTTATGACTTTCGTCTATTCAATTAATTTCATGGATTTAATTTCTTCAATTATGCGTTGCTAAATTCCTAGTGCTAGGGTGTTTTGATACTTATGGGTGATTGATTTTGTGAGGAATTCTTATGAGTTATTTTGATTGTCGATTAATTGATTGGATTGATGAGGTTTGATTGATCTATTTGTTAAATTAATTTCTAATTCCATTCATAGTTGTTTAATTATCGCAAGGAGACTTGGGTATTTAGAAAACTCATTTGGGTGAGGGAATTAATTGTGTAATTAGAGTTAATATTGGGTTAACGCAAGGAGACTTGGTTAATTCCATTAGAAATACATCAACTCCACATTAATTGCTTAGATTAGTAGTCGGGTGATTAGTGAAGAGACCATAGATAAGGTGCCTTAGTATTGAAGGGGAGACACGCTAGGGAACCTATTGACTCGTGTTCTAGCCCCGGGAGGAAAGGGTGACTTAGTCCTCTCAAACTTTCGAGTTTAAATCATAGCGTAATTCCTAGGCTTACCAAGTACGGAATTATTGTTTGATTAAAAGTTTGCTCTTATTAATTGATTGACATGATAAATGCTCATTTAAATTCGTTGCATGATTGATACCCATTTGTGGATAAGCACCCGAGCACGTCTTTATTATTGATTGAATTTTTGCCGATTAATCGATAAATAGGCCTAGAGGAGTGGTTGAGGACGTTCTCGTGAAGGTGGATCGTTTTATATTTCCTGCAGACTTTATGATACTCGATATGGAAGAAGATCAAGATGTGCCTCTAATTTTAGGTTCATTGCCAATAAGTGAGCCTAATGAATTTTTTTGCATGTTGCTAATGATTGTATGGACAAGGTAGATGAGGGAATGAAAGCTTGTGATCAATGGAAGGTGAATCCTAAATTTCTATCCTTGAAGATGGATGGAGAAGAGATGCCCAAGTTGGAGGAAAAGAAGGATAAGCTCAAGCATCTACCCGATCTCCTTCGTTATGCATACCTAGATTAAGAAATGAGGTATCCCGTGATTGTCTCTTCTACCTTAAGTGCTAGTGAGCTTGAGAAATTGTTGCATGTGCTATCTATAAACAAAGGTGCTTTAGGATGGTGTATTGATGATTTGAAAGGGATTAACCCATCGATTTGCATGCATAAAATAAGGGTAGAGGAGGGTAGTAAGGCTATTGTGCAACCTCAAAGACGGGTAAATCCTTTAATTCAAGAGGTAATTAAAAAGAGGTGATAAAATTTCTTGACTACGACATGATTTTTCCCATAAGTGATAGCCCATTGGTGTCTCCATTACATGTGGTTAGTAAGAAGGGAGGGATGGTGTGATCACCACCGACTCCAACGAGATTATTGCTACACGGGTAGCAACCGGTTGAAGAGTGTGTGTCGATTATAGAGAGTTGAATAAGGCTACTTGCAAAGACCACTTTCCCTCCCCTTCATGGATCAAATGTTAGATCGTGTTAGTGGACATGCTTTTTATTGCTTTCTCGATGGTTATTCGGGTACAATCAGATCATGATTTCTCCTAAAGATCAAGAGAAGACTACATTAACATGTGCATACGGGACGTTTGCACGGAGGCGTATGCTATTTGGTTTGTGTAACGCTACCGCAATGTTCCAACGTTGCATGATGTCGATCTTTCATGATATGATTGAAAATGTTATGGACATATTCATGGATGATTTTTCGGTGTTTGGTAGTTCTTTTGATATATACTTAGCTAACCTTGAGAGTGTGCTTAAAAGGTGTCAAGAAACTAACCTTGTCCTTAATTGGGGAAAGCGTCATTTTATGGTACGGGACGGGATAGTTCTAGGCCATCATGTCTCTCATGCAGGAATACAGGTGGATCAAGCTAAGGTTGTGGCCATTGAGAAACTTCCTCCACCTACGAACATCAAAGGAATCCGATCCTTTCTTGGACATGCCGGGTTTTATAGGAGATTCATAAAATATTTCTAAAAACTCTCTAAACCCCTTTCACATTTGCTAGAAAAAGATGTTACATTTGAATGCTTGTTTGCTTTCAGGTCTTTGAAGGAGGCGTTGATTTCTACACCTATCTTGGTGGCACCTAATTGGGAGGAACCGTTTGTGGTAATGTGCGATGCAAGCGATTAGGCTATGGGTGTAGTCTTGGGACAAGTTAGGAGAAGAAGTTTTGAGCTATTTACTATGCCTCTAAGACATTCAACTCCACCCAACTAAACTACACCACAACGGAGAAGGAACTTTTAGCGGTGGTGTATGTGGTGGATAAATTTCGACCTTACCTAGTAGGTGCGAAAACCACCGTTTACACCGACCACACGGCCATAAGATACTTGATGGCGAAGAAGGATTCAAAGCCAAGGTTAATCCGATGGATTTTACTCTCCAAGAATTTGACTTGGACATCAAGGATAAGAAGGGGAGTGAGAATGTAATCACCGATCATTTGTCAAGATTGGAGCATGATGAAGGATATGAAAAGGAAAAGGGTGAATTGTTAAAGCACTTTTTCTTTCTTCATTGTTATTGCTTCTTCCTTCTCCTTCATCATTCCCTTTTCCTCCTCATCTTCATTCATCTTTTCAAACACATTTTCCTCTTCTTCACCACCCTCTTCTTCCCCACCTCTTTGTTCTCATAAGAATCTTCATTTTCAAGCTCCCCATCTTTTGGCATTGAAGGTCCATCATACTTGGTACCACTTCTCAATTGAATTCCCTTGCATTGCTCTCTTGGGTTTATTTCGGTATTGGAAGGAAACTTTCCCTTGTTTTGCATATTACCCAAAGTGTTAGCCAATTGACTCATTTGGAACTCAAGGGTCTTAAGTTGATTCTCATGTTGGGCAATTTGACTCCCAAACAAACTTTCCATTTTATCAAGCCTTGCTTCCACCTAGCATCTTTCTCCTCGATTTTTCTTGATCAACATAGATAACAACTCATCCGTAGAAGGCTTTCCCTCTCCATTAGGTTGTTTAGCGTCAGGATCAAATCCGGGTGGGAATTGTACGACGGCCTACGGATTGGAATATGAAAAGTTTTCATTCTTTCGGAAGTTTGAGTTATATGCATTGTTACCTTGTGCTCCTTGTTGGAAAGAAGATGGACTTCCTTATTGATATGGTGGTCGGTATTGCCCTTGGGTTAATTGCTTCCCTCCTTGGTACCCTTGTTGATAGCCTCCTTGGGGTGGTCTACTCATATAATTCACATCCTCACATGGTCCCACTTGGCTAAGAACTTGTCCTTCTTGCATCATTGGAGGTGGAGGGATATCTCTTGGTTGATTTGTGGTAAGTGAGCTCACCTTATCAATTGGAGTCATCATCATTGACTTCATCAAGTCTCCTTGCTCCACATTAGCTACACTTTGGTTAGGGCCTTGATGGGTGTTCCATTGGGAAGCATTATTTGCTACTTCGTCTAAGATCTCAATAGCCTCTTGTGAAGTTAAGAACAAGAAATCACCCTTTGCAAAAGCGTTCAAATGAAGTTGAGTTGCTTCATCCACTCCACAATAGAAAAAACATATTGTTCGCTCCTCAGGGAACCCGTGTTGGGGACACAAAATCAACAAGTTGTTGAATCGTTCCCAAGCATCCTTAATGCTTTCCTTGAGCTTTTGTTTGAAACCAGCTATTTCTTTTCTTACTTGGACGGTTCTAGATGGAGGGTAAAGCTTAAGCAAGAACTTCGACTCACCTCCTCCCAAGTATGCACACTTCTCGGCGGTATTATTTTGCTAAGTCATTGTTATGTCTTTCTCGTAAGGGTGAATGAAAACAACCGCAGCTTTTTAGCATCTTGAAACACCATTGTATTTCATTGTATCCGCTAGCTCCAAAAATCTATCCAAGTGCTCGTGAGGATCATCAATTCCATCTCTTCCCTCAAATTGGTTTTCCATTAGAAGCTTAATCATAGAGGGTACAATTTCGAAATTTTTGGCTTGGATATTTGGTCTAGCAATACCATCATAGTACTCCCGAAGTTGGGCCTCAAAATAGGCACAAATTGGCCCTCCTTCTCTTGGAGGTGGGGTGTTTTGTGGATTACGAGGAGGTTGATGATTAGGCAATGGTGGTGGTGGGTTGTAAGGAGCAATATAGTTTTGATCTTGGTATAGAGGATATGGTGGATATGGAGGTGGATAAAGATATGGATTTTGGCATTGTAATGGAGGTGGTGGATATGGATAAGGATAGCTGATTGGGTTCATTCTTGCATGATATTTGGTGATCATTTTATATCATATACGGTGTATTTCATTGCAAATCTTAAGTTAATGTGCTTAATTTTGTGGAACTAATACTTTCATACAAGTGTTGAATTACTTCTAGGAAAAGGATGAAAGACGAGCAAAGAATCGAGCTAGACAATAACTTGGTGAGCAAGATCCATTCTAGGAGAGGAGGTAGCTGAGAAGTGAAAAGAAAGAGATCAAAAGTTCGATGCACAAGTTTTGATGAGGTGAAAAAATCTTGGAGAATGGTCAAAAGTCGAGAACGAGAGAAAATGAGGTCACTTGGCCGAGTGGGATGTCACTTGGCCGAGTGGAATGAAGATGCCCGAGTTAATTTGTTGCGAAAGATTTCCACTCGGCCGGTCTACTTATGACTCGGCCGAGTGAAGGCATATATGCCCGAGTTGGCGATCCCGAAGAAGTCCCACTCGACTAGAGTTCAAGTGACTCGGCCGAGTGAGAGCACCCGATGGCGAGTCATCCCATTCCAGAAGAATCTTCACTCGACCATAGCAAATGTGACTCGGCCGAGTGGGATGAAGGATGGCCGAGTCACTCCACGCGAGAAGATTTCTCACTCGGCCGAGTGAGGTAATTTTACCCGAGTCACTCGCACGGAAGAAGCCACTCGACCAAGCCAATACAAGGCCACTCGGCCGAGTGGAACTCCTAGTGACCGAGTGGGACCACTGCTGCGCGATTTTGAGTGAAATTTTGTCATTTTCGAGGCCCTTATTTGCAAATTGGAGTTTGTAACTTTGCCCCCACTATAAATACTTCCCATTTCAGGTGATTGAAGGAGAATTCCACACTTAGCACATTTCATTAGGTTTTAATTAGAATTTCTCTCTGCACACATTTACACATAGTTTTTTTTTCTTTTTGATCGGTACACATTTACACATAGTGATAGGTGTTCTTAGCATTTGGAAAGATTTTCATTACCCAAGAGTTATAGTTGATAGAATTGAGCATACAAGTTGTATTAAACTCCATCAAGGTGACTTCTACCATTTATATCAAGTTTTGTTTATTAATTTCAGATTGTTCATGTTTCTTATTTACTTAATGTTTATGGGTTTCCTTCAATTAGCCATGATTGGCTAAATTTCTTATGTGCTTGGATGTAATAACCCCTAGATGAGTTGATTTTGGTGAATTTATGATTGGGTGTTCATTTGTTGAGGTGATTACTTGTCTTAATGATGCTTTGTATGATTTAATTGCTTAAGTGAGTCTTGATCTTGTGTTTATTGGTTTAATTTTCTCAAGGACACTTGGTTTTATTAAATTGATGCATAGGTGTTAGGTTTACTTTTGTGATTGAAGTAAATATTTGGTTAACTCAAGGATACTTGGTTAATTAATTAGAACCTCATTAAGGCACATTGATTACTTGTTGGAATGCTTGTAATTAGTGAGGGGGTGCGAGTGTTGTCTCTCACATTCCTACATGCTCAATTGAATATTTAGAACCTAGGCTTATCGGTACGATTTTATTTGAATTATTTGTTGGTTATCCCTATGATCCCTCTTAGAATGAGCACTTGATTATTTTTGATCCGAAATTGACGAGTCTTCGGTGATTTGCACCCGAGCACTACTCTCTCCTCCTTGGTATTCTTTTGTTTATTGCTTTGTCCAATTTCTTGTTGAATTTTAGTTGTTAATTTTGTTGCTTTAATTTTGCAATCTTGACTAGCTGCTATAATCCTTGAAAACGTGCAATTTCATGGCTTCATTTCACTCCTAGTCCCTTGGGTTCGATAAATTTGGTCGTAAATTCTTATCCACTAAAATACTACGATCAATAGGGGTAGGGGTAAGGATAAGGATTTTGAGGGTTGGGCTGATTTTGAGGTACCATCTATTCTCTTTGTTGAGGTTGAACACCCCTTAACTCCACATGTATCCCTTGGACATTGATCTCTCCTTCATTGGCAAGATCCTCCCCTAGAGGAGGTGGATCCCCTTCCATCTCTCTAGCAACGGCTCTACGATTCCTTCCTCTATTCCTTCTTCTCGGAGGTGCTTCATTCTCAATTGTTGAAGTTCGGTAATGCACCTACCACAAGAAGCCAAGTATCAAATTCTCAAAACAAAAACAACAAGGAAGAAAAATAATGCCACTAGTAAAACTTCTCAACAAGAATTCAAGTTCCACCTAAAAGGTCCTCAACTAGTCCCCGACAATGGCGCCATTTTGATCACATGTATTTTAGCAATAAGTATTTACGACCAAACAAATTATAGAATTATAGTGGCTAACGGTGCAAAAATATAAATGATCAACAAACCAAATAAGAGCAAGCAAATGATTAACTACAAAAGCAATTAAAACTCTAGACGAGTGCAAGTGGTTGAAACGATCGCTTGGGTGTTTTTCTTTTACAATCCTTCGGTTTAAATCACAAATCAATCACTAATCAAGGAATGAATCGGGCAAGTCTAAGAGCGATCACATAAAATGTAACAAACGAGCACTAAAGACCGTTGATCACCTAGATACATTCACAATCGGGTACTAATGCCTAGGGTCGTCTATTCACTACACACCTAAGAATGCAATGTCTACTAAGGGGTGATCTAGCAACTAACTCACCTCTCGGTGCAATCAATCACGATCAAAATCATCATAATTAATTGAAAAGTTCACTTAATCCTCTAATAAGCATATTCAACTCTCGTTAAAATATACAAATTCGATGAATCAAGCTAATAAAAATAATCAATGATGAGATCAATACAAAGCCCAATAATAGAAGCATCAAAGCCACAATTACAAGCCCATCAAAGAAATCAATTCATGATCTACACCAAATTCATGTATAATTCCAACACCCAAGCAATCAAAGGGATTAACACATGGCTAATTTGAACAATAAAATAGAAATGAGAGAAGAAAGATCAATACTCATGACAAAATATATGAAAGCAATTAAATGGATGAATATCACCTTGATTGAATTGAATAAACTTTGAAATGATCCCAACAATTGCTTGATCCTGGCTTGAAAGTAAAGATTACACGAAATTAAACTATGGGCTAACTTAATCTATGAGAAATTTAAGACAATCTAGCTATGGAATTGAAATACAAGAGAAAAGGGGAAAGGAAACTAGAAAATGAACTAAGAAATTTTTAATCTAAGTGTGGAGAGTGTTCCCAATGTGTTAATTAATTCTATAATTCAGAAATGAGGGTATATATAGCGGGGTCTCGCGTGCAAAGACCATATTTGCAAGGGAGTCCTTCAAAAATTTAAATTATGCAAAAATAGCTCCGAAACAACCTGTCTCGACTTAAGATGAACCTCGGCTCGAGTCGAGACGAATAGTCTTCAAAAGTCGTAGCCTCCTTAACTTGTCTCGACCCTGCCTGGTGTCTTGACTCGAGACATGTTGGCTTGCTCACGTAAATGCCATCCACCCGCAACGTCTCAACTCGAGCCTTGACGGTGTCTCGGCTCGAGACATGACTTGAGATCGCACTCGAGACAAGCAATCGAGCTCGATTTCTTCGATTCTTCTTGCATTTCTATCCTCATCTCAATGTCTTTCTTATTTTCACTTGATCCTAGCATTTTACGAGAATACGAACACGGGATGGGCTCGCTTCTTGGACAATCAACTCAAATCCCACTCGGTTTTGGTGGAAGGTTTATCCTTTGCAATATATGTGATCAAAAACCTATAAAACCGACAAAATATCTTCCACAACCGTAAAGCTCACAATTACAAGGATTATGGTGATAATGCTCATAAAATAGATCAAAATAAGCAATAAATTCACCATAGAATCATGCAATAATCAACCCTAATCACCCACTCCACCTAAGAGAAGAAGCTGTTAAATTAAGCTTATCTGAATATATAAATATATATATACTTAATTACAATTACATGATATTCAATAGAAGTCAATGAAACTTATAAGAAACTAGAAGAATTCCATAGAGTTAGAGCATTTTTAGTGTGTTTGTAAATCCAATTTTATGGAGAGAATCACTTTTATTTTGAAAAAAATATTTATACTCACACATAAATGTTTAACTAAAACTCATTTCATGGAGTACAATGTTTAACTTTGCAGCTACTTTTTTAAGCACTTATAATTTGGTAAAGCTAGTTTTAATTGCTTTTGGATTCTCTAAAAGTCATTTTCATTGATCGGGAGAAGAGAAAAATAATAATTAACCCCACATAAAATTACCCTACTGTTAATAAAAGTGATATTTTTTTAAACACATCGCTTTCTTCAGTTTGACTTAAAAACACTTTATTTTTATACTCCTCACTTTTAATTTTTACTACAAAAATTACTTAATATCAATTTCTAAAGTGTGAAAAATTTCAAAGCGCATCTTAAATCTTCTAACAATATAATTGGGGGATTCAAATTTCAATGTGGATCATGTGAGTATTTAATATGATTCCATTTCCGCAATAATTGGCCGGAGTAGAGTCGACATAGAATAATTAAATAATAATTTATATACCATTGCGATAATATGCTACAAGACCATTATTATTCAACATTTAGTTAATCATTGAAGAGAAAAGTTTTAATATTCAATTTTTTTTTTGAGTATGTCTCTTGTTAATCAAGTTTCAAGGTGAAATTTAATTTACATTAAAAAAATAAATTCAATTTATCTTTTAGTTATTCGACTAATACCTTTTATTAATATAAGTGATACCCTTCATTTATTATGACTAATACTTTTTGTAGTGTTGTCTTTTGTTGTAATATAGTTTATACGACTTACACCTTTCAGCTTATCAAGACCGATATCTTAAATACCTTTTAGTAATTTAAGTAACACCCTTCAATTATCATGATTGATATTGTTTAGTAATAACATACATACTCTTGATTATCACGACTAATACCCTTTAGTAATACATGTAATATCTTTCGCTTATGACAACCGATACACCGTAGTAAATGAATCAAGTAAGATGACCATAGTGTAATATATATCTAATCCAATTAATATTTAGTAAGCATTATTTTAAAATAAGTGTCTCATTTTATTCAAACTCTTGCACCTTTTAAGTGTTACTCTATACAAATCAATTCAAATTTACCATATTTGTTCCAATAATATCGCTAATAAATTATTGATAATGATCATCTTGTAAATATAAACTTAAGGTTGTGTTTGTTTAAGGATGGTGGTGAATGAGATGGAGAATGGAGATGTAAAATGAGAATGAAGGTAATCAAGTAAATAGTAAATTTGTATTTGGTTTGAGATGAAGAAATAGAGTTGGATGGATTTTTATATCAAAATCAAAAATAATTTTTATTATTTTATTATTGTTAGTTAGTGGGATAGTGATTATTAAATGAGAGAAAAATAGAAGATAAAATATGAAAAAGTATGAAAGAGAATAAACGTATAATGAAAAAGTCAGAGAAATAAAGAGTGGAGAGGGAGAGAGAGAGAGAGTCATCCCCGTTCGGATGACACCATCTGTAAGCAAACACAACATAAGTGAAAATTAAATAAAAATGTAAATATCTTTTGATATTCTAATAAATGAAAATATTTATTCGTGTGAGTGATAAAATGAGATATTTATTTTAATATGGAAAGTATTTCATTTGTCATCCAAAGTTAGTGCTGGGTAGATATTTTACTCTCTCTCCATGCATGGTTGCCCTAATCAATTATCCTATACGCACAAGATTAGTTGCTATAAATAGGGGAGAAGGCAGCACTATAGAAGACATCCACCGCCCAGTTAACCCAAATATAGCTAAAGAAAACCCTATCAATGAAAAGCCAGGTCATCAATGTTGTGTTTCCCCTCCTCCTACTCCTAGTAGTAGCGAACAAGGTGGTGTCCCAAGGAAACACAACCACCTTCACCTTCGACTCCTTCTCCACAAGCAAAGATACCCTAATCTTTCAAGGCGACGCATTCGTTCCATCTTCTTCCTCCTTTGTTCGTCTCACGAAAATCAATTCTTCGGATCTGCCCGTGCAATTCAGTATCGGGCGGCTGGTGTACTCCCCGGTGCTGAACTTCTGGGACGACGGACTGCAAGCGTCCTTCGAAACTACCATAAGGTTCACCATCACGCCCGTTGACACCTTTCCGGGGACGGACTTACCTTCTTCATCGCACCCGTCGACTCTCCCATCCCTCCGGGTTCACACGATGGGAGTTTAGGTCTCTTTGATCCTTCCACGGGTCTCGCTCCCTCCGTCTTCGCTGTCGAATTCGACCCCGCTGACAATTCATGGGATCCTAGGTACGAACACATCGGAATCGACATCAACTCCAGAGCCTCTAAAAATACCTCAAGGTTCGAGTTCGCAGTGGGGCAAGAGGTGACTGCATGCATAAACTACGTCTCCTCCACTAGAACCATAACCGTGTTCGCCTCGTACGGATCGGTAAATTCATCGGTGAGCTACGTCGTCGACCTGAAGACCATTCTTCCTAAACAGGTTCAAGTTGGAATCTCGGGTACAACTGGATCATGGATTGCATTTCATGATCTCCACGCCTGGTATTTCTCGTCCACCCTCGTCTGGGACACCAACAACCTCGACAAATCCTACATCCAACAATATGTCTGATCATTATCTTATATGGGCGACTGCTGTTACGCCAACAATAACAAGGACCTCTATATGTCCAGTGTTTAAAATTAAGACCAGGCCACCACTGTTTTTTTTTTTTTTTTTTTTTATGTGTCATCTTATCATGTATTAATGTGATATAATAAATAAAGGGATAATTGCACAATTGGTCCCGTAAGAATTTTCTGATTTCAAAATGGTCCTTTTTCATGCATATTTGGTCCTTTACTAATATTCCGTCAATATTTAACTGATTTTGAGCACGTAAATAACACGCGTTAAAATTTGCACTTTTAGTCCAGTAAATTTGCACTTTTAGTCCTGCAAGTTTGCACTTTTAGTCCTACAATTTCAGCACTTAACGGAATCCGTTAACTTAGTTAACGGTTAGGACCAAATATGCATGTAAAAGGACTATTTGCAAACATAGGGACCAACGGTGAAATTGAAAAATTCTTACAGGACCAAATGTGCAATTAACCCAATAAATAAATGATTAAAAACACACTGTCCTGCAGTCGACTTAATTTGTTTGCTCTATTTAATCAAGGTTCATATATATATATATATATATATATGGCCAATAGGTGTTTCTATTGGATACGTATAATCAAAATAGTTTTCTACCTATTTTATAAAAATATGAGTTTTTTACCCAAATTTAACATAAATTGACTCAAATGCCCTTTACTTAAGCATATTTCCTATACTTTTATGTTTTCATCTTTATTCATCTTCATAATTTGGGTAAAAAAATTGTGCGCCACTTCCATTTGCTCTTCGGATCTTCATCATCTCCTTTCAAGATTATGGTAAATAATTCACCTTAATATTTCATATCTATTTTTCTCTTCTTCTCTTCTCTTTTATTTTCGAATATACATGTAAAATAGAAAAAATTGATGGTGAAATTGCTTGTCTCGCTGGTGAAATTTTCAAATATATATATATTGCACTGTTTTCGATGTGGTACTTAATTTATGGAAATTAAGTGACTCGTGTGTTTTTGTTTTCCATATAGCGATCGAATGAAGATCGAGATTGAAATAGGGTTGCTTAATTAATATATAGGCAATAACTAGAATTAATTGATGCAGATAGTAAGGTTATCCATGATCCAATTGAGTGTTCACAAAACATAATTAATTGGAACCTTTGTCACAGCCTTTTGGAATATATATAAAGTGGGTACATCTCCAGCAGCTATCTCTATTTTGAAATCAACTGAATATACTACTCAATAATAGAGACAATGCTTTACTCCTAACATGGAGTAATATTCTATAATATTCATTTTAAATTACATATTACAACTGATATTTAAATTACAATAAAAATTATGTTACAATTAAAAATTAATTACAATAAACACCAATTAATTAGTGTATGAATTTTGCTCCCACAAATGATCAATTAGTTCATTTAATTCTTCTTCTTTAATTGTAACAATATTGTTTCAATTTTACTTGTAGTTTTTAATTACAAAAATAATAATTATATTTTATAATAAAAAAATTAAAAAAATGTTCAAGCAAATAGCTAATTAAATTTACTAGTAAAATAAAATAATAAGATGAATGGCATTGTATGGCCTAAGCGCCACAAATGTAGGCATATATCTTTGAATGACAAAAACATCTATATTGGCGTAAAGATTAATTGATTGCTGGGAGAAATTTAGAAAAAGAGCTATTACATAGACCTGATGGATATGGCCAAAAAGGCATCACACTCTAGCTATAGTGTGTTACTGTGTATGCATGTGTGCATATAATGGGTATGTAAAATATTAAAAATTAAATTATACTCCCTCCTTCCCACGATTACTTTCACACTTTCATTTTTCATCCGTCCCAAAATCACTTTCGCACCCATAAAATGGAATAACTACACCCTTATAATATCTTCAATTTTACACAAAATGACATTACTTTTGCGCCCACACTTACACACAATCCAACTCTATACATAAAAATTTACAAAATTACCCCTCAAATCCCTACTCATTACTCTTTTTTTCTTAAAATGTGTGTGTAATCCTCTCTATGAAAATAATCATGGGATAGAGGGAGTAGGAGTATTTTCAATTTGAGGCGATACATCTAGTTGATTAATTAGACTTCAAGTGGACAAATCATACTCTACCACATTAACATCAACCGTATATCTGACCTCCTATATTGAATTATTGAACGGAAATTTAAAATAAAATTATAGAACTATTTCCAATTTGGAAGAGTCGATTGAGCTAAAAGGTAACACAATTAATTCAAAAGTTTGGAGATCGAAAGAGGTTAAACAATTGGCCTAATTAATAATTATATATCCCATTAATTATAATTAAATTGAGCATATCATACGGAGAAAAAATCACAAATGGTCTTGTGTCTTTACTTGAATCCAACTTTAGTCCTTTTTCTTTTTAATTTATCAATTTTGATCATTTTGGTCTCAATTTTGGTCCTTTTCATCGGAAAATTCCAACTTTTGCTGGAAAATTACCCTAATTTTGTATTCTTGTCACGCCGACGGCCGTGTCAAGTCTCATTTGAATCGTCACTCATCCAGGAAGCAAAGCCCTTAATTAATTTCAAATTTCGATTACACCTTCCTCGTAAATTGTAATTTTAAAATCGTAAATTTTGTAAATTTTTATCACTAATTCCAAGTGTTTTACAATGAGAGGAGGGTCAAGGCCTATAAGTTTCTTTTTCTCTTGTCGAGCCCGTCATTTTGGTACATTTTCATGTTATTACGTATGCTACAACAGATTTTCGGCCATTTTCCGGTAATTTTTCCGGTCAAAAATTGAATGATCCGGCTAAAAGGACCTATTTTGATATCAAAAGGACCACAATTGATAAAATAAAAAGAAAAAGGACCAAATCTGAATTCGAGCAAATTTACAGGACCATTTATAAAATTATCTCTATCATACGCGGCGACTAGACCCTTACCACGTGAGATACCTATATAATGGTTCAATCATTGCAAAACTTTTTATTTATTTTCTGCCGAACTATTTTAGGAATTTTTCCCTTTCAACCAATAAGCAAGATTTGTTAATTGAACAGATATTTTTGTGCTTCTATTCAAATTTTTTGAATCTATTTGTAATTAGCCTATTTTTTTTTAACTTATATGTAAATACCCCGTATTATTTTTAACTCATTATACCACTTTTTTAAATTGTGTGCCCACACTTATATGAAAGTTTTTAAGGGACGGAGGGAATATCATTTTATACAATTAATTTTTTAACATAAAAGTCTTATAAAAATAAAAATATGGTTTCTATTTAATAAATTAATAAAATAACATTAATTGACTCAACAAAATTTGTGATTTTCTATTATTAGGTTCTCGTGAAATAAAAATTATTTACTCTCATTTATTTATTTAAATATATATGTCTTGAGACGATTTGCAAAAGCGATAAAATTTACGGGACAAAGAATTTTGCATAAAAGCGATACCGTGTGAACAAAATGATGTGTGATGGTCCATACGTGTCTCCATGTCAAGGAAATAAGGTGTGTGAAGCTCCATACCAGCCTGTCAAGGGCCAAGCTGCACGTGCCTACATATAATTAATCAAATCGAATATATACGTTATTTAAAAAATATAAAAACACATATCTAATATAGAAATCTTCTACTAAAATTAGAAATAAATTTTGTCCAATATATTATTGATCAAGGGAAATTGTCTATTTTGTCCAATATAATCTGATTGACATCAGCAAACGACTATTTTTTCCAATATATTATTTTCTAGGATAATGATATCTCATCTATATATGTCCAGTCCTTGGATTTATTTGAGTAATTGAAAAAGTTAAAATACATGTGCATCGATCTAGCTAGGTTTTAGTGGTTAGGCAAAATTCAGTCCCACCCCACGCCGTCCCTTATATCGCTGGGACCGATTGGTATGTGTTGTCAATTTCATTTTGGATGCCCAAAACAGTATACAATTGTTTATCAATTATTGCCTATAATGCTACAATCCATATATAAAAGAAACAAATTCGATATATAGGCACGGGTGCATCCAGCTATGTACAAGGGCTACAGCTGTACCCCCAATTTTTATTTTTTATTTTTTAATTTTTTAGGTAAAATAAAAAAATTATTATGTACCCCTAATATATTTTTCTCTCACTTATTATTATTTTCCGTGCCCTCAAATTCAAAATTCTGGATCCGCCAATGTAGGTAAATAGCCAAAAGCGAATATAGTCGAGTAATTTCTTCGTCATCATAGTTTTTGTAGAATTATAAAAAAATATATATGAAGAAATGAAATTGATCACTTGGATCCTTATCAAAACATACTTTCACTTTTTTCCAAAAATAGATAGTTAAAATATGGATTGACATGTGGATTGAATGAAATAAACTAATTAAATAAGTGTAAATTGCACATTTGGTCCTGTAGAAATTTTTTCAATATTATAGTACGTTGGTCCCTATGTTTGCAAATAATCATTTTACATGAATATTTGGTCCTAATCGTTAACTAAGTTAACGGATTCCGTTAAGTGCTGAAATTGGAGGAAAACACTTTTAGGGCAGAATTTTCGAGGAATTTGACCAGATGTATCGATTTGCAACAACTAATTAGGTCGTGTATCGAATTGTAAATTTTAAAAGACCATGTTATAATTGACGAACACTTAAAAGGTCATGTACTTTTATGCAATTAATCCTAAATAAAATATCAAATGACCTAAATTATTAAAAACATCAATCTAAATTTATGGTTATACGTCTTCCACATATTTTTTACAAAACATCTAATTCCACGTATATGATCCAACAATCCAAAATAAAACTTAAAAAGGTTTAAGAACCATAAAAATGAAAAGAGAAAAAAATATATATAGAATCTACAACGAATTTACGATGATGAATAAAAGAGAAAAAAAAATATTTGCGATAAATATATTTTTATTTCAATCATAGTTCTTTTTAGTTTTAAACTTATTTTATTTATTTGCGATGAATTATTTTAGTTTTTAAAATTTATTATTTTATTATTTATTTGTGATATATCTATGTTAGAATTTTTAATTTATATTTTATTATTTATTTACGGTGAATTTTCTTATTCTTATTTTTATTTACGGTGAATTTTCTTATTCTTATTTTTATTTATCTATGATAAATTTTGCAACCAATTTTTTTTTATTTTTAATTCTAGAATTTATATTTAATAGTATATCATAAAGTATTAATTTTCATTGAATTTTAACAAATCCAATTTATTGTGACAAAATAAAATAATTATCACTGAGTTTTGATATTCTAATATTTTTGGAATTATAAATTAATTTTAATAATTATAAAAAAATCTAATAAACAATATGATAGAATTCCAAAATGTTAATAATAATTCTTCAAATTTAAATTATGATATTATTCTAAAATATTTATTAATTAACAAGGCTTTAAATTGATTTTAATATTTATAAATTATAAAAATTTAATAAATAAATTGTGATAAAATTAATGTTAAAACTTAATAACAAAATTTGTGGGACTAAAAGTGCAAACTTGCGGGACTATAAATAAAATTTTAACAGCGCGTGTTATTTACATGCTCAAAATCTGTTAAAAATTGACAAAATATTAGTATAGGACCAAATATGCATGAAAAATGACGTCCATTTTCAATTCAAATTTTTTTACCGGATCAAATGTGCAATTATCCCAATTAAATAAAAGTGGGTTCATGCGATCGGTTGGCATACCATATAAATTGGTGTTCACTGTAGATATACAATCAAACCCGATATACATATGCATACACAGTTACACACTAGCTAGAAATATGGGAGGCTTGAGGTACTACTCTTTGACTGAATAATTGTTCCGAGAGGTTCAATTATTAGTTATGTTTTGTGAACATTCGATCATGGGGTTTTTTTTTTTTTTTTTTTTTTTATCGGTAAATGTTAGTTTTTGTTAGTTATTAGCAATTTGTTCACCAAACACCCAACACTCCAAGGCTCCATTTGGATGGAGTGGATTTGAAATCAAGGGATTTGAGGATAATATACCATGCATTCACACAAACTAAAATGGAGAAAAACTAAATGAATGGATTTGATTCACTCAAATATATATTAAGCACAAGTGGGAGAAGTGGGAGGATTTCAAATGACTAGGTTTTGTTGGGTATTTGAAATCCTCCCACTTATAAGTAATATTTGTGTGAACCAAATTCATTCATTTAGTTTTTTTCCATTTTGATTTGTAAATGTATGGTGTATTATCCTCAAATCTCTTGATTTCAAATGACTCCATCCAAATGGAAACCAAGATTTTTCTCCAAGCCACCTTATAACTTCAAATTCGTTTCCAAGGGAATCGAACCTGGATCACCCACTAAAGTAAAGAACCCGGTGGCCGGGTGGACTAAGCCACCTGGTTTCGGTTTGATCATGGGTGAATGAATAACCCAACGAATCTACATCAATTATATTAAATATATCAAATAGATTGATTTTCAACCTCTCTATAAGTTCGGACTTTTAGACGAGGCGAACAAAATTCTAGGTTCAAATTAATTCTAAGGGTAAATTGCGAAGTAGTCCCATCGAATATGCTCTCACGAAAATGGTCCTTTTTTAACAAAAATGGTCCCATACGAATTTTCCGTTAAAAGCTAACGGTTTCCGTTAGCACTTTTAGTTCCATAAGATTGTATTTTAAGTTTTAACATGTATCTTTTTATTTTTAATTTGAATCTTTTTTATATAAATTTTTATTTATATTTTAAATTATTTAGATTGTTTATAATTATTAAAATTAATTTATAATGTTGAATATTTTAGAATAATATCAGAATTTAAATTTGAAGAATTATGATTAAAATTTTTGAATTTTATTTGATAATTTTTAATAGATATTTTATAATTAATAAAATTAATTTATAATCCCGAATATTTTAGAATAATATCATAATTTAAATTTAAAAAGTTATGATTAATAGTTTTCAATTTTATTTGATATTTTTAATTAGATTTTTTTAATTATTAAAATTAATATATAATCCTAAATATTTTTGAATAATATCATAATTCATTGATAATTATTTTATTTTATCACAATAATATTATATTTATTAAAATTCAATGATAATTATTTTATTTAATCATAATAATATTAGATTTATATGAATTCAACGATATTAGATTTTTTTATAATTTATTAAAATTCAATAATAATTATTTTATTTTATCACAATAATATTTTTAAAAAATTAGGACTAAGAACGATATGTAGGCGGCGGCGGTGACATTTTAGAGGCGATGTTATGAAGGCGGTGAATGTAGAAGGGAAAGGGGATTCCCAACAATTTTAGATCTTAAGTTTTATTTTAAATATTTTGTCTTTAAGTTATTATATATAGTTAGATTCAAAAAAGTTATTATATATAGTTTTTAAATTTTTAAAATTATCATAGTTAGTTTTATCCAAATTTAATTCTTAGATCTTACATAAATTATTACCTGTTTTGAATTTTTTTTTTTGTATTTTCATATTATAACTAAATTCTATAAATATATTTTTATTTTTATTTTATAGATTTTACATATATTATTATTTGGTTTTAAAGAATTTTGTTTTGTATTTTCAAATTATATTCAATTCTATATATTTTTTTAAATTTTCAGATTTTTAAATTTTATTTTTGTATTTTAAATAATGTCAAAATTTTATATATAATTTTATAGTTTTTTTATTTATAATTACATAACTAATTTATTTTTCATAATAAATTTAAAATATTAACGGAAACCATTAAAAATTTAACGGACGGGACCATTTCGTTAAAAAAGGACCAAAAAGAACGTGGGACTAAAGGTGTTGGTGAGAATTCTAATGGGACTACTTCGCAATTTACCCTTAATTCTAATTTGTGCCCCTATATTTAAGCAACCCTATCGATCTCGATCTTCATTTTCTATATGAAAATCAAAACACGTACGAGTCACTTAATTTCCATAATTGACCAAGTGCTGTATATATATAATGCGAATAAATTGCATTATTAGTCTCTAGAGAATGAGTGGTGTGCAAAGTGGTATATTTTTCGACACTTTTGATCCCTTAGTTTTTATGATACTTTTTATTACAGCTTTTGATTCCAAGAGAATTGTAAATTGCAGTTTTGGCCTCAAATGAATGTGGTAAAACTGAAGTTTTGATCCTGAAAAATAATAATTGAGATCGATTTAGCAAAAAAAAAAAAAGTGGGACAACTGGATCATGATTTGCATGCCTAAAGATTGATTAGCTAGGGTTTTCTTCACCGGTATTTGTATTTGGGATGGTGGATGTCTTCTCTAGTGTTACCTTCTCCCCTATTTATAGTAATCTTGTGCATAGGATAATTCGCAGGAATCAATGAATTAATTTCACATCTTAAAGCCTATATACATAATGCATCGTGGGTTCAATTTCCGTAAAAAAACAACTTCACCCATAGTAAATTATTTACTCATTGTGTCTCTCCTCCAAAAAAAAAAGTTTCGATTTCTGCAAAAAGTAACTCCACCTATCCTTTCCAAAAGAATTTAATTAATAAATTAATTTCATGTCTTTCTATAATTTTGTTTATACATCTATACTAATATAAAAGGGAGATGCACGGTCATTTGGCCAGTTGCTTTCCGGTAGCGAGTAAGTGGTTCAATACGTGTACAATAATACTGGATTCGTGTCATCTTCACATTCTCTCTCATTTGTCGTTCCCTTCTACCGACTCCGCCTTCTCTTTATCACGCCGCCGATGAAAAGATGTAGACTAGGTTTTAGGATTCATAACCGCCTCGCCCCTCCTCCCGTTCTGCCATCCTGATTTCCCTTTTTTCCCTGTCCTCCGTCTCAGAAGACTGGTATTTAATTTGTTGTAATTTTTGTTTCTGTAGTTTTTTTAATTCGTTTATTTGGCGATTTCGATCCTCTGCCGTTCTAATTTGTAAATGATGGTCGATTTTGGAGAGAATTAGAGATGAGAGGGAAAAAAAGGCGTTGATCTGATTGAATTTGTGTAGTTGAATAAAAATTCCCTGTGATTATAGAGGGAGTTTTGAGTTCCTGATAGTTTAAATATACTTCTTGCTAAGCGTCATCTCTTAACAAATAGGGTTATTAGCATATGTTTGAGAAATGAACGAATTATGCCTCTAATCTGTTAGCTGGTTTTATGCATCTAAGATAAAACTATCGTGGCAAACTGAGGGTCAATTGATGACAAATCCCTTTCTGTCAAATGATACAGTCACAGGATTGATTGGGCTTACAAATAATCGTGAGTAGATTGTCACTGAAGGTAATAATATACTTCTAATGAAGTTAAAGCTACGAATATGTTTTTAATCTTCCTTTTTATAGTAGAGCATCATAATCTTGTTGTTGAGAACACATCACAAGTCTCAGACTTCTACACTTTTGAGGAACAACAATTATGGTCTATTGTAGTTTCTAAAATATGACTTTACCAACTTTATAGTGCTTCTGTATTGTAGGGCATTACTCATGCCATTATGAATTTTAATAAAGTTACTTTTATGCTGGAAAAAAAAAGAAAAGGAACTGCAGGGACATATACACATATCTTTAGTTTCCTATATAGAGCATATAAGTAGCACCCAAAATAGAAAAATAAGCTGTTGGAGTGCATAATAGATTAGCCGAAAAGGAAAAAAATAGAAAAGGTGAATTGATATAAAAAAAAGGGGGTGAATTGATCATAGAGGTACGTTTCGTGTATTTTTCGATTTTTTCACCAATCACCTGAGAATAAGTTGCATTTGTGAGCTGAAATCATTTGTTTGGTTGCTTGTGTGTACTTGTCCGTGTGTGCTTAGCCCCTGGTCATGCTTTTGAATCAATTCATGAATTCGTACTTATGTAATTTTCTCCATACTAAGTCGTGGGATTTTTGGAGCTTTCATAAGTTACTATTATCTCTCTCATTTTTTTTTTTTTTTTTGCGTTTTCCATTTAATTAGGCATTTCTATTATTGGGATCGATTCTTCTCTTAGGCTGTGAGATTCCATTCTCTTATAGTTGGATGCCAACAATGCTTAAGGATTAGGCTATGTTTTATTGCGCATTCATATTATTTAGCTATGATGTTAATATTTAGCAAGTCTTTACTTAACATGAATTTAATTCCTCATAACAACTAATTTCCCAAGAAGCATGAATAAGTAAAAGAGTTTAATTTGTTCTCTTATTTCTCTTCCCTACCCCGTAAGGATAATGTTCTTTGTCGGCCGGGTAATCAGTTATCCTAATTTATGTGTTATCTATTGGGAATTTATTGAAGATTTTGAGCAAATTATGGATTAGAATCTTCCTTAGGCTACAATTCTTGAAATTCAGATTTTATAATTAAATGTTTTCAATAATCAAATTATAAGCATTATTTAGGTCGAAAGAAATATCATTTTCAGTAAATTTGACTATTTTGAAATTTATGAATAATAATAGTTTTATTGGATATTTGATTACCTTTTTAGATGATTTACTAATAAAATATATACTTCTATTTATACAAGTTCAAATCATAAATGAATGGTCGAGACTATTTTAATTTAATAGATGAAATGGTTTCTAACATTTCACAATTCTTTACACAAATAAAATATTTAATAATTATTCAAAAATGTTGCAATATGTTATATAATATTCTATATTTATGTGTATTCAATATTTTAGTTAAAAATAATTTAATTAAAAATTGGACGGAATTTCAATTTACAATGTCGTAGAAAAATTGAACTAAAAATTCTCTAAAAAAGCTGTCAATAATTAATCTTTTTATCTATTAATTCTTCCAAAAACATCAAATCAAGAGATTAGATATAGAGTTTATATATAAGGGATAAGAAATATGAACCTAAATATTTTGTAGTTCATGTTTAAGAGAGAAGAGATTAGTTGTCAATCTTTCAAAGGGGTAGGAACTATGATACACTTGAAAATTGCGAAGTTGAATTTTAATAGTAAGATTTGGATGATTGAAAAATTTCTTACTAAAATTTCTATTATTTTTATCCATTTTATTATGAAAATAATAATTTAGAAGACATTAAAATTTAAGAAACTTCAGTTGGTAATTATGCTTATTGAATATTATATTCACATTATTTTACGCAAATTACAATGTGTACTATAGCGTTTATAGATCGGGTTTGTAATGCCTCTTGACATTTTGAATTTTTTGTTGAATGTTGTATGTGCCATATGATGCTCATTGAGGTCTGCGTCTTTTACCACAGACATTAAATCCTATGGCAAAGAATGAAAATCACTTTCAAATTGATAGTTTACATTATGCTAGCCCATAACCCTCAACAACGAATTGTGTACTAGCATTTTTACCCACATTAGAGAGAACAATGTTAAGGGGGTGAAATGCTAATTTACATTCTTTAACGCTAATTTTCTCCAAGATTCGAACGTACAAGTTTCAATAGAATTTGTGACTTTTCTACATTTTGCATGAACACTCACTCCCCATCCGCCTTTTCTATATGACATGATGTGCATCTAAAATATATTATTTGTGTATTTCTTATAAAATCTGTATCTTTTGTTCTCCCTTCATTTGCTTATTTTTGGTTCATGCAATGTTAAATTTGTTAATAAATATGATTTTGCGGACATGGTCGACAATTAGACGTACATTTGCTTTGATGAACTATTCCACACTTAAACTTTAAATATTTCTTTTTATATATTATACTGAGTTTCATGAACCTGAAATTTCTCATCCGAACAACTCTAAAGTAAATGAGATAATAGAATTTTACAGGTTCTCGCTTTATATTTTGCTATACTTTCGATGGTTTATCTTGTACATTTAATATATCATGATTTTTGCCACATGTAGATGGTTCTTAATACTCATCAGTTCTACTCATGCAACGACACCGCATTAATATTTATGTCTTAATTTTTTTGTTACGATACAATGTACATCATTTGTGTTGCGAAGCTCATAAATCTGCTTTGCTAGGAAAGTCTCAAAAGGCTCTCTTGCTTTGGATTAAAGTATGTATTTATTTGACTTTTCTTATGCTATATATCTTTAATTTGCTAATTTCCACTTTGGTTGCACTTTCTCCGTGTCATCATATTCAAATTTGTACTTCTAAAATTGCATCCCATTAACATAATATTTTACTATCTTTTTGTTGTCCCAATATAAAATAATATATAAATGTTCATTAAATTTTTATTACGAATATTAGTTCACCTATTGCTAATATAATTTTGGCTCCATTACTGCAGACTACATTTCAATTTGTCTTTTGTCCTATACATAAGTTTGAAAGCAAGTTAACGTCCTTTGAGTCAAGTGTCATATAGGTACGCACTTCGCAATAGTTAGTATCCTACATTGTCTCTGTCATATATATTCCAAAACTTTTAGCATGAGTAATTACTTATGTTTCTGAATTTACCCTATTTTATTATATATTTGTAATATTATTGTCTACACATATTTCTAATACTTGTTTTCTTTTTTTGTTGGCAATACATTTGTGCCTGCAACTTTTTGCTACAATATCATATATTCTACAATTGTTACCAATTAATTCAGCTTGTTTAATTAGTCATTGCCACAACTTTCCTCTTGAGTACCATACATTCTACCCTATTACTCTTAGCAGAGACAATGTTTATGTTATAGTAACATATATCCCACACTTGTGAGCATAAATATCAAGTATCGGCTTTTACGTTTCCCGATCGGCTTGTGTAGCTGGTTATTCCAGAGCAATGTCGTCAAAAAGAAAAGTACTCACCCAACAAGTTAACAAAACTGAAACACCATGCAAAAGAAAATATGTTTCAATAGAAGATCGTAGAAAGGCAAAAAATAAACGCCGAAGCAAACAACAACTCCAAAATAGAACTGGTGATCCATTAGAATCTATAGTATGTAGTCCAAAAATCTTCAATTGTACTTCTTTGATACGAGACCATGAAATATTAAACCGCATGTCTATTAGTTCAAAATTTAACGAAGCACTTGTCCAAAAATTAATGTAAATTTTAGAGGTAAATCCATATGCGAGATTTTTAGGAGTCTTAATAGTTTTCACAATTTAAATGAATATAAAATTGCACTACAAGCTGAT
The DNA here is from genome assembly GCA_030762865.1 of Paraleonurus japonicus. Classification (NCBI taxonomy): domain Eukaryota; kingdom Viridiplantae; phylum Streptophyta; class Magnoliopsida; order Lamiales; family Lamiaceae; genus Paraleonurus; species Paraleonurus japonicus. Next base: position 4,103,946 of record CM061058.1, read on the forward strand.
CCCAAATTCGATCGGCATGTTTTTAACCCACCTTCTACATCTCAAGTCGTTGGAATATGGTTAGAATCTAATGGAAGAGACCGTGTACAAGTCAACATATTCAGTTTACTTAAAAAGTAGCCAACCTCAAATTATTAAACATTATTTTGGTTGTTTTGATCCTATGCAATATCCTCTTATTTTCCCAATGGAGAATCTGGTTGGCACCGGACAATTAAAAGATTAAATAAGAAACAAAAACAATGGTCCCTCCACCAACATGTGACGATGAAATTATTTACGACATCCAAACTGTTCAAATATAGACGAGTTTATGCGGTTTGAAGATCAAGGTATTATTGTACTATATTACAATTTAGTCATGTTTTCATTACTAAATAGAATGTTTTTATTATTTATGTAGTTTCAAAAACAAGAATACTCAAAGGACTACGATATCATGTCGTGAATACTATTGTTATAAGTTACAAATAAGAGAACACGATAAATCATTTTTACTACATATCGGTAGGCTTTTACAACAATATGTCGTTGACATGTATACTAAAATTGAAACATCAAGGTTAGACTTTTCTTAGAAATGCGTAAATACAAAATCGTTTAAGAAAATAAGTATATCGTGGTTTTACTATATTGGGCTCATTTGATAAGAGAAGCAAAATTAATTATATGGGATGAAGCTACTATGGCTAAACGCAGTTCTATTGAAAAGTTTGATGAAATGTTGAGAGATATAATGAGTTCGAGGTGATATTTTTGTGGTAAAATTATTGTCTTTGGAGGCGACTTTCGTCAAACATTACCAGCTATTATTAGAGGTTCCAAAGATGACATTGTGCAAGCCTCCATTGTTATGTCACCTTTATGGAATCAATTCGAAAAGTCAAATCGAAACAAAATATGCGGGCATTACTTGATCTGATTTCTCATCTTATTTGTTGAAAATTGGTGACGGAATTGAAAATACTAATGAAAAGATGAAATTCAAATACCATCTAGAATCAATATTCCTTTTACGGATGATATTACATCGTTGAATACATTAATAGATATAGTATTTCCAAATATTAGTGATTGCACTTTAGATTTTTCCGTATTTATCAAGCGAGCTATACTTACTACGAGAAATGATTTTGTCCATGAAATAAATGATGTCTTAATTAATAGATTTCCGGTCGGAAATAACTTATTTTAGTTGTGATGAAAACACGGACACTTACGTTGCACTGGACCAACAAGAATTGTTTCACTCTTTGACTCCTCAAGGGCTACCTCCCCACAAATTAACATTGAAAATAAATGCACCAATCATATTGCTACGAAACATTAACCCAACCGAAGGACTTTGCAATGGCACACACCTACTCTGTAAAGGATTTGATACAAATATTATTTATGCTGAAATCTCGGTTGGCACACATGCTGGAAAACCTGTATTTATTCCCGTATAACATTAGAAACTCCGCATGAGAGTTTCTCATCTATTCCATTCAAAAGGAAACAATTTCGACGCTTATGTTATGCAATGACAATTAATAAAGCACAAGGCCAAACTTTAGATTTTGTTGGTGTCTATTTAAAAGAACCTCGTATTTTCACATGGTCAACTTTATGTTGCATTGTCGAGAGCAAAAACTATTGACCAATTAAAAGTTCTTATTAGGCCATCAATTATGTCGGTTCGGACCACCAACTACACCAAAAATATTGTGTACCATGAGGTTCTAAATGTTGCCAATAATTACTAGATTATCTTAAGGTACTAAAACAAGTAAATTTTGGTGTTTTCTACTGTGTTCCGATTCTTGACATTATTTATGTTGTTACGAGAACTCATTAGTTACACTTCTTAAATTTAGGTCCAACAGTTTATTTGATATATGTATATATAATAGCCGCTTATGTATTCTCGCTCTCCTCTCTAACTTATACATTTGTTTTTTACGTAGTTGCGATGTCAAACCGCTTTCTTTCTCGAGCCGACTTTAGAATACACTCCAGGTATTCATATCATCAAGATTTGTCAATTTTGAATGTTTATTTATTTGATGATATATATGAGAATTTGTTGAATGATATCTCAACAATCAGCTTTTCTAACAACACAGGGCATCATTGAAAACCTCGGAGTTGATTCTATAGAGTCAAAAGACGGCGACATTGTAAGCTAAGCAGCTCATTAGTACTTCCTTCATTACTTGTTAATCCCTATTTTTCTACAATTAAAGGTTCGGACATGTGTTTGTCACAGGTACAAATATTATCTAAAGATTCGTACATTTGGGGAAAAGTCAAAATGCATTACCGGCAGCCTAACGGTGACTCACACGCTTTTTTTTCACTCGACGTGATGCCCAACCTTCGGTAATTTTTTCACTCTAATTCTTCTTGCCATTGATTCACAACTTGCATCACCGTAATTTGGATTCTAAAAATTTTGACATTTACTCACTCCAATCGCAATATTTCCCTTGTTCTCACAAATTAGGAAAAGTATTTTATGGCTCTACCTCTTCTATTATCCATAGTTTATTATGTGTATCGTGATTCTTTTAAGTGTCAAGGATTGATTATAATGTTTGTAAATTCTAGACATTGCAAATACCTAAAGGCCACCTTACAACCTGGCCGAAGATCCTCCTCTTTCTCTTATGGTAACAACTCAATCATCTTGGGTAAAAAGGGTACACCTTTTCTATATTTTAAGTATCTTGAACCATCTTTGTCTTATAATGTATGTTTCAAATTTGGTCCTTATATTTGGAAATGGTCCTTTTACATGCACATATAATCCTTTTTGGGACTATATGTGCAATTAAAAAGGACTATACGTGCATGTAAAAGGACTATATGTGCAATTAAAATGTATCAAAAAGGACTATATGTGCATGTAAAAGGACCATTTCCAAATATAAGGACCAAATTTGAAATGGAAAATTTCTTACAGACGATATGTGCAATTAACCCTATATATATATATATATATATATATATATATATATATATGGCCAATAGGTGTTTCTATTGGATACGTATAATCAAAATAGTTTTCTACCTAAAATATGAGTTTCTTTTACCCAAATTTAACATAAATTGACTAAAATGCCCTTTACTTAAGCATATTTCCTATACTTTTATGTTTTCATCTTTATTCATCTTCATAATTTGGGTAAAAAAATTGTGCGCCACTTCCATTTGCTCTTCAGATCTTCATCATCTCCTTTCAAGATTATGGTAAATAATTCACCTTAATATTTCATATCTATTTTTCTCTTCTTCTCTTCTCTTTTATTTTCGAATATACATGTAAAATAGAAAAATGGATGGTGAAATTGTTTGTCTCGCTGGTGAAATTTTCAAATATATATATATATTGCACTGTTTTCGATGTGGTACTTAATTTATGGAAATTAAGTGACTCGTGTGTTTTTGTTTTTCATATAGCGATCGAATGAAGATCGAGATTGAAATAGGGTTGCTTAATTAATATATATATAGGCAATAACTAGAATTAATTGATGCAGATAGTAAGGTTATCCATGATCCAATTGAGTGTTCACAAAACATAATTAATTGGAACCTTTGTCACAGCCTTTTGGAATATATATAAAGTGGGTACATCTCCAGCAGCCTATCTCTATTTTGAAATCAACTGAATATACTACTCAATAATAGAGACAATACTTTACTCCTAACATGGAGTAATATTCTATAATATTCATTTTAAATTACATATTACAACTGATATTTAAATTACAATAAAAATTATGGTACAATTAAAAATTAATTACAATAAACACCAATTAATTAGTGTATGAATTTTGCTCCCACAAATGATCAATTTGTTCATTTAATTCTTCTTCTTTAATTGTAACAATATTGTTTCAATTTTACTTGTAGTTTTTAATTACAAAAATAATAATTATATTTTATAATAAAAAAATTAAAAAAATGTTCAAGCAAATAGCTAATAAAATTTACTAGTAAAATAAAATAACAAGATGAATGGCATTGTATGGCCTAAGCGCCACAAATGTAGGCATATATCTTTGAATGACAAAAACATCTATATTGGCGTAAAGATTAATTGATTGCTGGGAGAAATTTAGAAAAAGAGCTATTACATAGACCTGATGGATATGGCTTATCAAAACATACTTTCACTTTTTTCCAAAAATAGATAGTTAAAATATGGATTGACATGTGGATTGAATGAAATAAACTAATTAAATAAGTGTAAATTGCACATTTGGTCCTGTAGAATTTTTTTCAATATTACAAAGTATGTTGGTCCCTATGTTTGCAAATAATCATTTTACATGAATATTTGGTCCTAACCGTTAACTAAGTTAACGGATTCCGTTAAGTGCTGAAATTGGAGGGAAAACACTTTTAGGGCAGAATTTTTCGAGGGAATTTGACCAGATGTATCGATTTGCAACAACTAATTAGGTCGTGGTATCGAATTGTAAATTTTAAAAGACCATGTTATAATTGACGAACACTTAAAAGGTCATGTACTTTTATGCAATTAATCGTAAATAAAATATCAAATGACCTAAATTATTAAAAACATCAATCTAAATTTATGGTTATAAGTCTTCCACATATTTTTACAAAACATCCAATTCCACGTATATGATCCAACAATCCAAAATAAAACTTAAAAAGGTTTAAGAACCATAAAAATGAAAAGAGAAAAAAAAATATGTAGAATCTACAACGAATTTACGATGATGAATAAAAAGAGAAAAAAATTATTTGCGATAAATATATTTTTATTTCAATCATAGTTCTTTTTAGTTTTAAATTTATTTTATTTATTTGCGATGAATTATTTTAGTTTTTAAAATTTATTATTTTATTATTTATTTGTGATATATCTATGTTAGAATTTTTAATTTATATTTTATTATTTATTTACGGTGAATTTTCTTATTCTTATTTTTATTTACGGTGAATTTTCTTATTCTTATTTTTTATTTATCTATGATAAATTTTGCAACCAATTTTTTTTTTTTTATTTTTAATTCTAGAATTTATATTTAATAGTATATCATAAAGTATTAATTATCATTGAATTTTAACAAATCCAATTTATTGTGATAAAATAAAATAATTATCAATGAGTTTTGATATTCTAAAATTTTTGGAATTATAAATTAATTTTAATAATTATAAAAAAATCTAATAAACAATATGATAGAATTCCAAAATGTTAATAATAATTCTTCAAATTTAAATTATGATATTATTCTAAAATATTTATTAATTAACAAGGCTTTAAATTGATTTTAATATTTATAAATTATAAAAATTTAATAAATAAATTGTGATAAAATTAATGTTAAAACTTAATAACAAAATTTGTGGGAATAAAAGTGCAAACTTGCGGGACTTTTAACAGCGTGTTATTTACATGCTCAAAATCTGTTAAAAATTGACAAAATATTAGTATAGGACCAAATATGCATGAAAAATGAGCGTCCATTTTCAATTCAAATTTTTTTACCGGATCAAATGTGCAATTATCCCAATTAAATAAAAGTGGGTTCATTCTTGATCGGTTGGCATACTATATAAATTGGTGTTCACTGTAGATATACAATCAAACCCGATATACAATCAAACCCGATATACATATGCATACACAGTTACACACTAGCTAGAAATAGGGGAGCCTTGAGGTACTACTCTTTGACTGAATAATTGTTCCGAGAGGTTCAATTATTAGTTATGTTTTGTGAACACTCCATTCGATCATGGGGGTTTTTTTTTTTTTTATCGGTAAATGTTAGTTTTTGTTAGTTATTAGCAATTTGTTCACCAAACACCCAACACTCCAAGGCTCCATTTGAATGGAGTGGATTTGAAATCAAGGGATTTGAGGATAATATATCATGCATTCACACAAACTAAAGTGGAGAAAAACTAAATGAATGGATTTGATTCACTCAAATATTAAGCACAAGTGGGAAAAGTGGGAGGATTTCAAATTACTAGGTTTTGTTGGGTATTTGAAATCCTCCCACTTATAAGTAATATTTGTGTGAACCAAATTCATTCATTTAGTTTTTTTCCATTTTGATTTGTAAATGTATGGTGTATTATCCTCAAATCCCTTGATATCAAATGACTCCATCCAAATGGAAACCAAGATTTTTCTCCAAGCCACCTTATAACTTCAAATTCGTTTCCAAAGGGAATCGAACACGGGTCACCCACTAAAGTGAGGAACGGTGGCGAGTGGACTAAGCCACCGGTTTCGGTTTGATCATGGGTGAATGAATAACCCAACGAATCTACATCAATTATATTAAATATATCAAATAGATTGATTTTCAACCTCTCTATAAGTTCGGACTTTTAGCACTTTTAGTTCCATAAGATTGTATTTTAAGTTTTAACATGCATCTTTTTATTTTTAATTTGAATCTTTTTATATAAATTTTTATTTATATTTTAAATTATTTAGATTGTTTATAATTATTAAAATTAATTTATAATGTTGAATATTTTAGAATAATATCAGAATTTAAATTTGAAGAATTATGATTAAAATTTTTGAATTCTATTTGATAATTTTTAATAGATTTTTATAATTAATAAAATTAATTTATAATCTCGAATATTTTAGAATAATATCATAATTTAAATTTAAAAGTTATGATTAATAGTTTTCAATTTTATTTGATATTTTTAATTAGATTTTTTTAATTATTAAATTTAATATATAATCCTAGAATAATATCATAATTCATTGATAATTATTTTATTTTATCACAATAATATTATATTTATTAAAATTCAATGATAATTATTTTATTTAATCATAATAATATTAGATTTATATGAATTCAACGATATTAGATTTTTTTTTAATAATTTATTAAAATTCAATAATAATTATTTTATTTTATCACAATAATATTTTTAAAAAATTAGGACTAAGAACGGTATGTAGGCGGCAAAGCAGTTGACATTTTAGAGGCGACGTTATGAAGGCGGTGAATGTAGAAGGGAAAGGGGATTCCCTACAATTTTAGATCTTAAGTTTTATTTTAAATATTTAGTCTTTAAGTTATTATATATAGTTAGATTCAAATAAAGTTATTATATGTTAAATTTTTAAAATTATCATAGTTAGTTTTATCCAAATTTAATTCTTAGATCTTACATAAATTATTACATGTTTTGATTTTTTTTTTTTTTTTTGTATTTTCATATTATAACTAAATTCTATAAATATATTTTTATTTTTATTTTATAGATTTTACATATATTATTATTTGGTTTTAAAGAATTTTGTTTTTGTATTTTCAAATTATATTCAATTCTATATATTTTTTAAATTTTCAGATTTTTAAATTTTATTTTTTGTATTTTAAATAATGTCCAAATTTTATATATAATTTTATAGTTTTTTTATTTATAATTACATAACTAATTTATTTTTCATAATAAATTTAAAATATTAACGGAAACCATTAAAAATTTAACGGACGGGACCATTTCGTTAAAAAAAGGACCAAAAAAGAACGTGGGACTAAAGGTGTTGGCTGAGAATTCTCATGGGACTACTTACGCAATTTATCCTTAATTCTAATTTGTGCCCCTATATTTAAGCAACCCTATCGATCTCGATCTTCATTTTCTATATGAAAATCAAAACACGTACGAGTCACTTAATTTCCATAATTGACCAAGTGTGTATATATATAATGCGAATAAATTGCATTATTAGTCTCTAGAGAATGAGTGGTCTCGCAAAGTGGTATATTTTTCGACACTTTTGATCCCTTAGTTTTTTATGATACTTTTATTACGCTTTGATTCCAAGAGAATTGTAAATTGCAGTTTTGGCCTCAAATGAATGTGGTAAAACGAGGTTTTGATCCTGAAAAATAATAATTGAGATCGATTTAGCAAAAAAAAAAAAGTGGGACCAACTGGATCATGATTTGCATGCCTAAAGATTGATTAGCTAGGGTTTTCTTCACCGGTATTTGTATTTGGGATGGTGGATGTCTTCTCTAGTGTTACCTTCTCCCCTATTTATAGTAATCTTGTGCATAGGATAATTCGCAGGAATCAATGAATTAATTTCACATCTTAAAGCCTATATACGTAATGCATCGTGGGTACAATTTCCGTAAAAAAACAACTTCACCCATAGTAAATTATTTACTCATTGTGTCTCTCCTCCAAAAAAAAAAAAAAAAAAGTTTCGATTTCTGCAAAAAGTAACTCCACCTATCCTTTCCAAAAGAATTTAATTAATAAATTAATTTCATGTCTTTCTATAAATTTGTTTATACATTTAAATAATGCATAATTCTTTAAGTTGAAAATTAGGACAAGTGGACAACCATGCATGGTCAGATGAAATAAAATAAACTACAGTTGCATTTAACATTGGTTACTATAATGAAGATTGAAGCCATGCAATATTAAATATTAATTAGACTTATTTAATTTATATATACACGGTCATCTTGCTGCCACGACTCCCAAGTCCAAATGCCGTCCTGAATCATGTGGCATATAATTTTAATATAAATATTAAAACATTTCTATTCTGAGCTCTTCAATGATTAACGTGGCATATAATTTTAATATAAATATTAAAACATTTCTATTCTGAGCTCTTCAATGATTAACGTGGCATATAATTTTAATATAAATATTAAAACATTTCTATTCTGAGCTCTTCAATGATTAACTAAAAGTTGAGCTCTTCAATGATTAACTAAAAGTAGAACAATAATGATTCTTATCATAATCCCCATGGTAAATTATTATTTAATATTCAATGACGCGTCTCCGGCCAATTATTGCAGGAATGGAATAATATAGATTTAGGGTGTGTATTGAATATTTTTCTACTCCCAATAAAAATAATTATTAGATAACTAAAATGCAAGGAAAACTAACTTTACCAAAAATAGTTTTAGATAAGTTATTGTAAACATTGTATAAATAAGTTTGTTTTCAAAATAAACATAATTTTCCCTATAGAATTGAATTTGTAAACACGAACTTAAAATGCCATCAATCTGTGGAGTTCTTTTAGGTTCTAATAAGTTTCATTGACATCTAATAAATATCATGTAACTGTTTAGGTATCTATATATTTATATATTCAGATAAGCGTAATGGTTTTTGCATTAATTGGCGAGGGGGTGATAATTATTCATTAAATTCAAAAATTACATCTTCAAATTTTTAAATTAAACTAAATTATCTATTAAGTATAACATAAAAATATTGAGAAAATTAAATTAGGATGTTGATATTTATTTGGAGCTTAATTATAAGATATAAATAGCTCCTGGAGTAATTGTAAGATCTTATAAGCTATTAAAAAAATTATCAAAACTCCTTTTGAAAGTTTAACAATACCTAACATATAAATTTTTTGATTAAAACTTAAAAAATCAATAAAGCTAAATAAATTTAAAATGTAATTAGTTTATTTAATTTAATTAGTTTTTTAAGATTTAGTTGATTTTTATTTTTATTTTTTTAGATTGTCAGTTTTGGCAATTAGCTTAATTCAATTTTTCAAGCCTTTTTTTTAATATAAGATTTAGTTTTAATTGGAAACAATCTTTAGGGTACCAATTACTCCCTCCGTCCAATATTAATATGCATAAAATTTTTACACGAGTTTTAAAAATATTAATAATTTATGTGTAAAGTAGATATGTTGGAGGGTATATTATGTGGTATTATGGGATCCATTTATGAATAAAGTGATTGATTATCAATAAAATCAATGACAATTTGAGTGATTAAAGAGATGTTATGAGGGTGGAGATAAAGCCTTGTATTCCATTTTAGAATATGCATACTAATCGTAGTATAGTTCTAGTGGATAGAAATTTATTATCGAACCCAAAGGACTAGAGGTGAAATGAAGCCATGAAATTGTACGTTTTCTAGAATTATGGAGGCTAGTCAAGTTTGCAATATTAATCACCAAATAAACAACTCAAATTCAACAAGAAATTAAACAATGCAATTAACAACTAAATACCAAGTGGAGAGAGTAGTGCTCGGATGTAAATCACCAAAGACTTGTCAATTTTGGATAAAAAATAATCGAGTGTTCATTCAAGAGAGATAATAGGGCTAACCGACAAATATTCAATTAAAACCGTACTTGGTAAGCCTAGGTTCTAAAAGATCGATTAAACACGTAGGAATGTAAGAGACGACACTCTCACACCCTCATTAATTACAAGCAATTCAACAAGTAATCAATGTGCCCTAATGAGGTTCTAACTAATTAACCAAGTATCCTTGATTTAACCAAATATTAACTTCAATCACAAAAGCAAACCTAACACATATGCATCAATTCAATAAACCAAGTATCTTTGAGAAAATTAAACCAATAAACACAAGATCAAAGCTCACCCAAGCAATTAAATCATGCAAAGCATCATTAAGACATTTAATCAACTCAACAAATGAACACCCAGTCATAAAATCATCAAAACCAACTCATCTAAGGGTCAATACACCCGAGCACATACGAGATTTTGCCAATCATGACTAATTGCAAGAAACCCATAAACATTGAGTATGGAAGAAACATGATTAAATGGAAATTAATGAACAAAAACTTGATATAAATGGTAGAAGTCACCTTGGTGGAGTGTAATACAACTTGTTTGCTCAATTCTAACTGCTACTACACTTGGAAAATGAAAAACTATCAAAATGTGAAGAACACCTTTCACCGTGTGTGAGTGTGTGTAAAGATGTGCTAAAATTAAACCTAAGGTAATGTTCTAAGTGTGGAATCTTCTTCAAAGGCTGATAAGAAGAATTATATATAGTGGGTAGTAAGTGAGAGATCTTAATTTGCTAATTAGGCCCTTATGAAAGCCTAAACTTTGCCCAAAATACGTAAAAATGCGCACAAAATGCCAACTCATCGGGGTGATTTCGGCACCGACTCGACCGAGTCAGGGGTGGTTGGCTAAGTCACTTTGGCACGTGAAAGTATGACTCGGGTAAGGCTCAAGTGTGACTCGGCCGAGTCGGATTGGTTTGGCCGAGTCACTTGGCTTCGTAAATTCTCCAACTCGAGCACTCAAGTGTGACTCGGCCGAGTCGGTTTGGTCCGGCCGAGTCGCTTGGCTACGTAAAGTCTCCGACTCGGCAATATAGTTTGTGACTTGTGCGAGTCACTATGGTTCCGCAGAGTCACTCTTCCTTGTATGCCACCTTGATTAGGGTAGATTTCTGCATGATTTTATTGCGAATTCATTGCATATTTTGATCTATTTTATGAGCATTATCACCATAATCGGTATAATTGTGAGCTTTATGGTTGTGGAAGGTATTTTGTCTGCTTTTGTAGGTTTTTGATCACATCTTGTGCAAAGGACAAGCCTTCCACAAAAATCGAATTTGATTTGAGTTGATGGTCCAAGAAACGAGCCCACCGATCACGTGTATTTTAGCAAAGAAGTATTTACGACCAAACAAATTTTCGAACTCTAGAGACTAGGAGAACAATGGAGCCTCAAAAACATGCGTTGTCATAGAATTATAGTGGCTAAATGGGTGCAAAAACTTAAATCGACACAAAGCAAAACAAGAGCAAAGAAATTAACAACTATGAAAGCAATTAAAACTCTCGACGAGTGCAAGTGGTGATAAAACGATCACTCGGTGTTTTTCTTATACAATCCTTTGGGTAAACTCACAAATCGATCACTAATTAAAGCATGAACCGGCAAGGCTAAGAGTAATCGCGTAAAATCTAACAAACGAGCATTAAAGACCGTTGATCACCTAGACACGTTCACAACGGGTATTAATGCCTCTTCACTACACACCTAAGCATGCAATGTCTACTAAGGGGTGACCTAGCAACTAACCCACCTCTCGGTGCAATCAATCACGATCAAAATCATCATAATTAATCGAAAAGTTCACTTAATCCTCCGACAAGTATATCTAACTCGTTGCAACATACAAATTCGACGAATCATGTTAATAAAAACAATCTATCATGAGATCAACACAAAGCCCAATAATAGAAGCATCAAAGCCACAATTACATACCCATCAAAGCAATCAATTCATGATCTACACCAAATTCATGTATAATTCCAACACCCAAGCAATCAAGGAGATTAGCCCATGGCTAATTTGAACAATAAAATAGAAATGAGAGAGAATAGATAAATACCCATGGCAAAATATATGAAAGCAAATAAATGGATGAATATCACCTTGATTTAATTGAATAAACTTTGAATTGATCCCAACAATAGCTTGATCCTTGCTTGAAAGTAAAGTTTACACCAAATTAATCTATGGGCTAACTTAATCTATGGAGAATTTAAGACAATCTAGCTAGGAAATTGAAAATACAAGAGAAAGGGGAATGGAAACTAAGAGTTCAAACTTAGGAAATTATAATCTAAGTGTGGAGAATGTTTCCCAAGTGTAAAGTGCTGCCTCTAATTCGTAAAATAGGGTATATATACTAGGGGTCTCGAGTGCAAAGGCAAAAATTGCAAGGGAGTCTTTTGAAAATTTAAATTCTGCAAAAACAGCTCCGAAATGCCTGTCTAGACTCGAGATGAACCTCTCGGCTCGAGTTGAGACGAATGGTCTTCAAAAGTCGTAGCCTCCTTAACTTGTCTGGACCTCACCGGTTGTCTCGACTTGAGCTCCCGGCTTGTCTCGACTCGACACGAGCTCGAGATGCCGGTCGAGATGAGCTCGAGACAACTTAGCTTGCTCATGTAAATTCCCTTCTTTTTGCTATGACTCGACTCGAACCATCACTCGAGACTGGACTCGAGACAAGCTCGAGATAGGCTCGAGACTATGCAAACGAGCTCCGATTTCTACGATTCCTCTTGCGTTTCGATCCTTATCTCGGTACCTTTCGATTTCCACTTGATCCTAGCATTTGCTGAGAATATGAACACAGGGATGGGCTCATCTCTTGGACAATCAACTTGAATCCCACTCGGTTTTGATGGAAGGTTGTCTTTTGCAATATATGTGATCAAAAACCTAAAAAAGGCAAAATACCTTCCACAACCGTAAAGCTCACAATTATAAGGATTAGGGTGATAATGCTCATAAAATAGATCAAAATAAGCAATAAATCCACCATAGAATCATGCAATAATCAACCCTAATCAAACTCCCCAAACTAAGGGATTGTTTGGACTAACACTTGCTTGGCTTTGTGAAGTAGTAAGGGCTCCCAATCGGTCCATCATCGTCATCATCATACTCTTCATAGACTCTATCTCTTCAACATGTGACACCCTATGGTGTGCTCCCGATTAACCGACACTTGAAATGAATCTTGGGCTATGTTCTCTATTATTTCGTTCATTTGCCCCACGGTTTTCGATCAAATCGACCCATTGGCACAAGCATTCAAGAACGACCTATCCCCATCCGTCAAACCATTGCAAAAATACATAATGGTTTGTTCCTCCGGAAAACCATGTTGAGGACAATTTATAAGTAACATTCCATGCCTCTCCCACGCCTCTAGTATTGTCTCCCCATTCTTTTGGCGAAAGTGGGAGATCGTCTCCTTAGCTTGCACGATTTTGGACGGTGGATAGAACTTCATTAGGAATCTCTTTGACAAATCCTCCCATGTACGGACGGTCCCGAAAGGTAATGAATTAAGCCATGCTTTAGCTCTCCCCTTGAGTGTAAAGGAAAAAAGCCTCAACTTCTTTGCATCTTCGGGTACCCGTTGTACTTGGTAGCGTCGGAAATCTCAAGAAATTGTGCCATATGTTGATGTGGGCACTCATTTTCATCCTTGCCTTCAAATTGCTTCTCCCTAAGCATCCTCACTAGGGCGGGACTTATCTCAAAATTGTTGGCTTCTATTCTCGGCCTTGTTATCCCGTCATAGTGCTCTCTAAGTTGTGGCTCAAAAACTCTCTCAATGGCCTCCTTTGAGGTGGTGACTCATTCATGGGTTATGGTTGAGCATTTGGAATGTGTGGTGGCTCATGGTATCGTGACTCTTGATTGTATGGCATTTGAGGATAGTATGGTGGAAATTGTTGTGGATGAGGTGGATAGTATGGGTATTGGTGAGCTTGTGGAGGGTAGGGTTATGGATTTTGGTAGGGAAAATATTGTGGTGGCATCCCTTGAGGGAAAGGGCCAACTTGAGCATTGAAATTGTTCCCATGACCTCCATTTTCTACTCTTCCTTCTCCATGTCCATGTAACTCCTCAACTTGAGGTTCACCAACAACTCTCTCCTCATTCCTTTGCTCTTCTCCTTCCATAGCTTTCCTTCTTCGTCTACCACGATTTCTTCTCAATGTAGCTTCTATCTCCGGATTGAGTGGCAAGGGTGGAATACCACTTGACCTTGTTATCATACACCTACAATACCACCAATCCAAGTATCAAATTCTAACAAAAACAAACAACAAAAACAAAAATAAAAACAACAAGTAGCCACGTCAAACAATCCCTAAGTCTCACTTAAGGCGCAAAACTAATTCCCCGGCACGGCGCCATTTGATTGGGAGTAGCAATCGGGTAAGTGGTATTAAGACCAATCGCAAATATCGAACCCAAGGGAAAAAGTATGCACGTGAGGCCCTAGAAATACAAGTTCTTAGTGACTATTGATGCAACAAGGGTTGACACTAACACTACAAAATACTTGCAAAAACAAATAACAACAAGCAAACAAATGATCGAATACTTGAGATGCAAGAACAAATACAACAATAAATGGTGGAAATAGGGGTGCTAGTAGAGCCATCGAAACGGGCTAGCGGGCGGGCGGGCCTAAACCCGCAAAAGCCCGTCTTTTGGCGGGGCGGGCGGGCGAGCCAAAAATATGGCGGGCTGCAAAATCCCCAACCCAACCCACTTATTGGCGGGCCGCGGTTTAGGCGGGCCAACCCACATTAATTTTTTTATATTTTTTTATTCTTTAAAATTTTAAAAATAATAATTTTAAAGCTTTAATACATTAAATTTATCACAGCTTAGGGTTGTATACGAATCAAATACTTTTGTTCGATTCGGTATTCGTGCTCGAAATTCGATATTCGTATTCGAAAATTTATGATTCGAATTCGATTACAAATATTCGATTTGATTCGATTATTAAACAAATACAAATACAAAATTATGATATTCGATTCGATATTCGTAAATATTCGATTCGATATTTAAATATATATTATATATAAATATATATTATTTTTATAGCAAATATATAAATATATATATATATATATATATATATATATATATTAATATTATATAAATATATTAAGGCTCCAATTATTTGCACCATATATTTTATAAATACACCACACCACTCGAATAAAAACACCACCATTTTTAATAAATACACCAATTAAAAATATCATTTTGATTGGACGAATTTTACACAATATTTCTTGCGATTTTTTGTTCATTAATGTAATTTTAGTAGATTCTCGAGAAGACTCTAATGACTTCTTCATCATCCGTTCATAACAAAGATTTGGATGTATTGGATCTTTATCATTCAAGGTTAACTCCTCACATGGTAGAAATTTTTAATTTATGGAGCAGATTAAGTTCGCCGACTTTATGGGATCAAGAAAACCATTATAACATAAGTTCTTTTAATTTTTTTAATTCATTTGAAATATATGATGTTATTTATGAATAAATTGATTTTAATTATTTTTGTTTTTTATTTAGGAGCAAGAAGAGCCTATTCATGTCATGTTGCAAACAACTTGAATTTGGTTTGCAAAATCGATGGAAGATTGATTCTAGTTATGTAATTTGATAATTAATTTTTCGCTTTGTATTTGATTATGTAACTTTTGAATTTGTGACTAGTATCGTGAATTGAAACAACAAAATTAATTTTGAATTGAATACTCAAAGAATATTGTTTAAAATATATTTGAGAAAAAATCGATTTGAATATTCGATTCGAGTATTCGAATAGTTCCAAAAATTCGATATCAATTTCATATCGAATATAAATCACATTTGCTATTCGAAAAATATTCGAATTCGAATTCAATATTCAAAAATTTAACGAATACAAATTCAAAATAGCGGTATTTGATTCGATTCGATTCGTTTACAACCCTAATCACAATCAAATATAATCAAATAATTTATGTTGGTGATTATCACTTTAAATAAATAAAAATAATATTTATCTCACAAATAAAGTTCATGCTTCATTTATTACAAAATAACTTCTTACAAAT
Organism: Paraleonurus japonicus; assembly: GCA_030762865.1. Taxonomy (NCBI): domain Eukaryota; kingdom Viridiplantae; phylum Streptophyta; class Magnoliopsida; order Lamiales; family Lamiaceae; genus Paraleonurus; species Paraleonurus japonicus. The sequence continues at coordinate 4,120,205 of CM061058.1, forward strand.
TAAAGTTTATAATTCATTAACCATAATAACTAAAAATATAGTCCCCTACAAATTAAATTTATCATCTATAAATATAAACTTTACAAGGTATCCTTAAAAATGATATTATAATTGTTAATATTGTATATAAAAATATTTAAAAAATAAATAAAAATTAAAAAAATTAGGCGGGCCGGCCCGCCAAAGCCCGCCCCAACCCGCAAAAGCCCGCGGCCCAAACGGGCCAGCCCATATAGGCCCGCTTCCAAACGGGCTAAAAAAATTCAACCCAACCCTCATTTTAAGCATGGCGGGCGGGCTGGCCCAACGGGCCTAACCCATTTTGACTCTAGGTGCTAGGGCTAACATCCATCAAGGAATCATTGATCAACAAGCTATAATTGAATCAAATTGCAAATCAACTAAGATAGAAAGCATAAACCACCATGAATTAATCACTCCATTAATAGCATGATGCCTAATGTGAGTATTCTTAGTCCTTCCCATCTCTCAATGAAGAAGCACCCAATTCATACAATCATGCAAAATTATAACCCGATTAACACCTAATCACGTTAGCTCAACTCTCACCTATTGCTAGGGTGATCAACCATTAATCTAAAGAGATAACTTTGCATGAAGCACCATGAGAATCACAATTAGGAAGCAATCTACTCAATTGATCTCCAATCATCAACAATCATAGCATAGGCAATCAATTCATCCTCAATTTCAATTAACCCAAGCACAAGAGAGTTAGCCCATGGTGCCACAAGCAATATCCATGGGAAGAAGATAGAATTGAACAAACACAAAGCAAATAACAACAATTAAGAAATTGAAAAGAGAAGAGAGGAAGAACATCACCAATTGAATTAAATCCACAAAAGAGGAATGCTTGAGTCTACAATACAAATCTCCAAATGAAATCCCAGCTTCAATTGATGGAACAATAATGATTAAATGCTAAACTATAGCTAATCTAATCAACATCAGTAGAACTCTAAATCTAATTCTACCTTTTACACTACCTACAATGGAGAAATTGGCTTAGGGCCTTGAAAATCGCCCAAAATCGTAAAGAAACCTCCTAAACTAACTTATGCTCGTTTTTCGTCCAAGTGGGTTTAAAAAGAGAAAAAAACTGAATTTTGGGGCCCTCGAGTCGAGCTTGGGGTCTTTTAAAAAATAAAATAAATTTTTACATGAGCGGGGTTTGAACCCGGGTCTATGGGTGGGCGGCCGAGGCGCCCGGAGCTCGACCAATGGTCGAGTCCAGGAATTTTGTGGACCCGACCTTCGCTCTTGACCCCGTTTTCACCCCACGTGTTCGTCTCTTCGCCGTAGGACTCCCGGTTCTCTCGGTTTGGTCAAATTCCACCGATTTACCTGAAAATGGGACGAAAAATATCAAGAATCCATTAATTCTTCACAAGTGATACTTTTCAAGCAAAGTAATGATACTTTACACTTTTAAGCACAAAATCTAACACTTTGCACCACTTTTTGCACTAAAATAAGCCTAAAAATCATGCATCAATTCACTCCAATCAATTGTCTTGAGATGACCTTCGAACTATTGACCCCTCGGTGACTATCTTATCTCACCTAGTCTTACAATCTAACTAGTGAAACAAATATGTTAGCTGTTCTATACATTCTCAGCTGGTCATCCTACTTACATAAGCTCATCTAATCTAACAATTTCCCTTTTGATGAAGTTAAAACTACAAGAAAGAAATGAACTCACAAATTGGTGTTAGTCAAAGTTATTCAAGATAATCAATTAATCACATAAGGTATATAAGCAACTTTCCAATGTATAAGTTCACACAAGAGCAACTCCTTATTCTTAAGTAAATTTATACCTAAAAAAATTATCGAGATAATGAACACTTAGAAAAATTTCTTTAAATCTTATAAAATTTTATGAATGAAAAAAATTGAACTTAAGAAAATGAATAAGGCATAATAGATCAAATAAGTTCAAATACTTCATTTATACATAACAAAAATTACATTTACAAGTTGAGCGAGATAAGATATAAAAAGATCTTATCTAGGCCGCCCAACGATCGGCTTTGGGAACCACCACCCAATCAAAGACTCTCTTCCTTAGCTCCTTCATCTCGCTCCGGGTCTTTAATCCCGATTCCACTTGATTTCTGGATGATCTCTTTGACTGACCAAGGTCAATAAATCCGTCTCGTGTTCCTCTTCGGGTTGGCATATTCAAAGGCGGGAGCAACCAGATCGACATTGAATTCTTCATCCGCTTCATCGATCAGCCGATGGTAGAGATTTGCATCCTCCTTTTCCATCCACTCATGCCATGCCAAATCGAGTACTCGGTAGAAACACTGGAGCCTTGTAATGTACCGTAAGTACATCCATTTAGCATCTAAGTTTTTCTCCTTGTACTCTTTCGTATATTTTACGGAGGCTATCTTTGGGGGACAATCGATACGTGGAATGGTCTGAAATTCATATTCCCTTGAGCATCTTTGGATTCCATTATCCACTTGCGTTGACCTTGCTCCATGTGAAATTCAGTGTCTTTGTTGAGCTTCTTCGACTTCCTTCTTTCCCTCTCCCCATATATCACCTTCTCTTTCTTGATCCTTCCGATCTGCTCTTGAGATAGATTTGAGTAGTTTGGCTCTCTTTTGCCCTTGCCTTTAGTAGCTTTAGCACCTCGGTGAAGGAGGTTCTTTAGCTACTTTTCCTTAGTCTTTCCCTTTGGCCTCGAGACTTCTCATTTTCGACTTCCTTGACTTGGCGAAGCCTTTCGATTTCTCCTCTTCCTCCTTCTTCCTCTTCTCTTCATCTTCTTTCAAAGAATCTTTAATCGACTCACCCTCGGTGAAGGACAAGCAAGCTCATTTGCCTTGATGCTCATTTCTTTCCTTGCTTCCTCCAACTCACCGGTGCATCAGCCTTTAATGGACACCTCTTTCTTAGAGGCTTCCAGATCAACTGTGAGGGTGGCCCTCATTTCTTTCTCGCTCTCTTCCCCTTTTACACTTCATCCGATAACTCCCTTAGCTTAGCCTCCAGAGCAGAGCATTGGACTCGTAGTCGATTTGTCCAAAGCAATCTCGTGCGTGACTACCTCATTGTCCTTTGCTACTTGCTCCTTCATCATCTTAACTTCCTCCTCCAAGACACTCAACCTTCCAGCCGAAGAGGTGTTAGATAAATTAGAAACATTACGAATAATGTTTACCTCGACTATTTTCATGTTGGTGATCATGGTGTCTGTGATGTACCTTGACGATCTTCTTTGTCTTCTTTTCCAACGGGTTCTCAAATTTTGCTTCCATCTTGCTTTGTAGGCTTTTAAAGATCGATGAGAAGGCCGAGGATGGGTTGTCACTATCTTCATCCTTTTGGGAGGATTCAGACGAGGACGATGTTTGCTCGAGAGGGGTTTGGGGAGATGGAGAGTGCATCTGAATATCTTCCGTAAGAGAGTAGGAAGGTTACGGAATTTGAATGGCTTGACTGGTGGGAGAGATTGAGATGGGGCGGGAGAAATGGTGATAGGGTGGGGTGAGGATGTAGATGGTTCGGTAGGGATGAAAGTGAGAATGGGTGTATCTCGATGGTTGAGTGGGAGAAGGAGTGGGTGTAGGTTCGGATGGGATTTGGACATCCGTGGGAGTAATAATGGGGGTGGGAATGGATGTAGGTTCGGATGGTGGTAGGGTAATTGTTTAGACTATTTGGGAGGGTGGCTGAATTGGAGGCTCCGAGGTATCACCGTGGTTACCTCTTCATTGCCATTGTGAGCAGATTTCTTAGAAATAGATAAAGATAGAGAGGAAGATGTACCTTCTCCTTTCTCGAGATATTGTTTGCTCATTGAGGTTCCCCGCTGAGCTGGGATCCTCGCAGCCTCAAAGATCCTACCGCTGCAGGTTATCTCCAAAGCCGAAGACTCTTCTCGCAAGAGAGTAAGGGCGATGAGGACTCCTCAACCGCTTTTTCTTTGTTGCAGCCTTGACTAAGAGACGCCTCTTGGGAGCCTTGGCCTTGGCCTTCGCCTTCCTTGACCGTGAAGCCTCGGGTGAACTAGTTCCGGAACGGAAGGCGAGCCTCACCTGCTCCCAACCTCCTTCCGAATTCCTTTGCATCGTCAAATTCGTCATCCGAGTCCGGAGGTCCACCGATGTGCTCATTTCTAGTCGAAGCCCCTTCGCTTCATGTAATTCCTTACCCCATTAGTCCAGGTTGATAGAAGGCAACAATGATTCGAGTAATACAATAACCTTATTTACCTTATTGAATAGATCAAGTTCTGTATTAGCCATCCATTCACTATTGATAAACACCAATCTCCTATTTTCTTCTTGAATCCTCGCCAAAAGCACTTCAGCCCAATCGACTTGTACCCCATCAACGATTGATCTCAAATAAAGACAATCTGGGTTTTGATAACCCATCATGTGAATTTTGTTCACCAAGAATTGATTTGGTGAGGACTCACATCGAAGGCGATACTTCCTCCTCAATATATTCTTCTTCAACTTCTTCCGCCTATCCTTACAAGAAGGTCGAGCCATCATTTCGAAGGACTCAATCCAGTCTTCCTCCTTGTAAGTAAAAGGATCCACCCCTTCACCATTTGCTTCAAAACTTTGGCTATCTTTGTCTTTGAAATTGACAACTTCTCTCCATCTACGGTAGTGGTAAACATATCATCCTCAAAGTTTCCGTTGACGTAGAACACAATAACCCTCATATCAAGTGTTTTGTTGTTGTCGATTTCTTCGAGTAGAATGACTTTAGATTTGATCTTTCGAGAAGTTGCGGGATCTCCAAAGATTCACTATCCCGAGTCGTCTCAAAGTCGACATAACATTTTGATTTGATCTTCTTAGAATATGTCTTACCGTTGAATTTGATCATTGTAGCGGTGACACGGTGGCCATTTTAGAAGGGATAGGAAAAAAATTTGAGAGTAAAATTACAAAGAGTGAAAAATAGGGTTTAGGTGAAAGTAATTTGTTAAAAAGAAGAAGATGAATCTTAAATGGGAGGGAAAATCGATGAATTGGCCATGTGGAAAGGTACTTTGAATCTGGTCCATTCGCTTTAAATATCACATTGTTTTAATCGACGACTAATAAAAATTAGACGCTCGAATCTAGTACGTGGCATTAACTCAAATTTGAAATGCGTAAAAGTAACCGCCCAAGCTATGAATTGACGGTTTTAGGGGCACTTTATGCGAAGCGAAGTAAGTATACCTTACTTAGCATAAAGGTTTCCCTTATCGATCGGGTTTTATCGAGACTTAGTCTAAAATAACCTTGTCTTAGGAATTTGAAAAATCTCCTATATATCTTCATATAACTTGTACACAAATATACTTAACTCGGTGATATTTTTCAAAGAACAACATATCCGAAAATTTTTGAAATTGATAAGTTGTGAGAGTATTTTTAGAAAATATTTTTAAAAACAAAGATTTGGTTTTGTTCGGATAAGAAGTTTTTCGATGAGAAGATTTTAAGATTTTTATTTATTCCGATCTAACAATGTACTGTGTGTATTCCTACAAACAAAAACTTGGGAAACCATTAGTATCTTTTGAGTAAGTCGCACAAGATGCACATACTCATCTCATTTTATGAAAGTCGACGATTATTGTGTTCATGTCTCGATTTACTTGATGTTAGATAAGAAAATATCAAGTTAGAAAAGGCCAATTGACTAATCGTTGATTCTTGATTCCTTAGAAAGGAGATCAATGATATCAGCTCCATGATTGTCCATGTGACATTTCTCAAGTCTCGATATTTCTTTATAGACATGATAAAGAAAGTGAAAGAGAAAGACAATACTTAATATACACAAAAGTAAATCACAGATCAACTAAGGATGCATCAAGTAATCCTAACTCTATCGACAATTCTTTAAACCTAGATTCAGCTAATGGTTTAGTCAATATATCTGCTCTTTGTAATTGGTTGATATTTTTATAATCCGATGTTGTTCTTTTCTACATGATCCCTAATGAAATGATGTCTTGCATCTACATGCTTACACCTAGTATATATGCAACACAGGGTTATTAGTCATTACAATAGCACTATTACTATCACAAAAATAGGCAGATGATGTGTGAATGTTGTAGTCTCTAAGCGTTGGCACAATCCAGAGAGGAGCCGAGAGCAACAACTTCCAACCGCCATGTATTCAACCTCGGTAGTGGATGTGGCAATGTAAGTCTCTGCTTTCTTAGATAACCAAGAATTCAGCTTAATACCTAAAAATTGACAAGTTCCAACCACAACCCAACATTTAAAGTCCCTTTTAGATATTTCAGGGATCTTCTTGGCTGTCTCCAAATGAGACTTCTCTTAGGATTCGATTGAAACCTTGGACATACCCCTACAACAAAGGCTATATCAAGCCTACTTGCAGTGAGATATAACAAAGATCCAATCAGTCCACGATACTCCGTTGCATCCGTGGGTATCCCGTTCTCATCTCGAATCCATAGAGAAGTTAGTTATCATATGTATCTTAACCTATCTACTAGTATTCATCCCAAACTTATCTATCAGGTCCTTAGCATATTTATTCTCAAGAATGAATATCCCTCTACTCGTCTATTTAACCCGCAAGCCTAGAAAATAGGTCAATTCTCCCATCATTGACATTTCAAACCTATTTTTCACAAGGTCACCAAACTCTTCACACAATGTCGATTAGGTGAACCAAAGATAATGTCATCTACATAGATTTTAACTAACAAAATATCACCATCTATTTCTTTTCGAACAAGGTTCTATCTATTTTTCCTTTTGTAAACCCACTTGAAACTAAGAATTCAGATAGGGTATCGTACCAAGCACGTGGTGCTTGTTTAAGTCCATATAGTGCCTTATTGAGTTTATAAACTTTGTTATTAGTTCTAAACCCGTGAGGCTGTTCTACATAGACTTTCTCAAGTAATACGCTATTCAAGAAAGTAGACTTAACATCCATTTGTAAGACTTTGAAACCCTTATAGGCGAAAAGTTAAAAACAATCTTATTGCTTCTAATCTTGGGACTGGAGCATAGGTCTCATCATAGTCTATCACTTTGATCGTGAGTAACCTTGTGCTACTAGTCTAGCCTTATTCGAACAATAACATTAATTGTTTTCATCAGCTTTGTTTTTTTAAATACCCATTTGGTGCCTATATTTTTTCTATGAATGGGTCTATCCACTAGCTCCCAAATATTTTGTCTTTCAAATTGATGTAGTTCTTCTTGCATAGTTGTTACCCACTTGGGTTAGATAAAGCCTCCTTAATAGACTTAGGTTCAAGAAGTGATACATAACAACCGAACATACTTTGAGAATCCAACATAGTCCTCGCCTGGACACTACTCGAAGGATCCCCAATGATCTGCTCACTGGATAATAGCTTCTCATCATCTTTTTGCCTACTTGAGTAGAAGTACCCTCATCACCGATTCAGATTGTAACTCTTCATGTTCAGCCTGAGTAGACATCCTCCTTCATCCGCTGACCTTGTCTCGATCGCAGATGTCAAAGGTGTCTCCTCGAGATGGGACAGGGTAAAGAATTTTCTTTACGAATATCGGATGAGTGTTCTTCTTCATGCGAATCGAATCAAAATTTGGAAGATAGACTTTCCTTTGTTTGGAATTGTTAAGTTCAAGTCTACTTAGATCATTTGAAATTTGGTCAACCTTATCTCGAAAATGCATGAATTTCATCAAACACCACAGAGGTGTTTCCTCCACACAAAGAGTAGTCTTATTAAAGACTTTAAATGCCTTAGATGTGCTAGAATATCCTAAGAAAATTCCATCAGTCATTTTAGCATCAAATATCTTTAATTTGGATCTACCATTGTTATGGATAAAACACTTGCAATCAAAAGCACGAAAATTAGAAATTCTTGGAATTTTACCTTTCCATGACTCATAAGGAGTCTTACCCTTGTCTTTCACAGACAGACACCTATTCTCGGTGTAGCAAGGCTGTATTGATTGCCTCACCCCGAACCTCTCGTGGAGTTCCATACTCAACTAACATACTTTTAGCTACCTCTTTTGGTGTTCTCGTTTCTTCTCTCAACAACTCCATTTTGTTGTGGAGTTCGAGCAGATGATGTCTCATGTGCAATATCACCAAAGCAAAGTAGTTAGATAAACAAGAATTTATAAATTCAGTACCTTTGTCACTCCTTATCTTGATTATACTAACACCTTTCTCATTTTGGATTTGTTTGAACAATTCTCGAATCTTGCTCATCGTCTCGCTTTTTCTTGAAAAGAAATAATACCCAAGTGTATCTGGAATAATCATCCACCACAACAAAGGTGTATTTCCTTCCACTAAAACCGAGAGGTGAGACAGGTCCAAACAAGTCCAAATGAAGGAGTTGTAAAACTCTTCCAGATGAGATCGTGTTAATACTCTTAAAGGAGTTCTGGGCTCGTTTACCTTTCTCGACATGCATCATATTTAAGATTATTAGAACATAACTTTTCAGGTAATCCTTTGACAAAATTTTTCTTGGCAATCTTGTTAAGGGTCTTTAAGTTCGGATGACTAAGCCTCTTGTGTCATAGTCGGTTGAGATCATCTCCACCCTTAGCAACAGCAGGATATTTTTAGGACAATCAAGTAAAGTTGGCAACATTACCGTGTCTCAAGCCGCTTAATAAAACCTTGTTTGAAAGATCGCCTAAAATATCACATTTATCTTTAGAAAATCTAACACCGACTCATTTGTCACAAAGTTGAGATACGCATAACAAATTATGCTTTAAACCTTTTAAAATAAACTTCGATACCCGAACATCACCTATAATTAAAGTTCCAACACCTCCGGTCCGACCACGCTTGTTGTCACCAAAGAGCACTCTAGGACCATCAATACTCTGGAAATTTGAAAGCAGACTCCTCTCACATGTCATATGCCGAGAACGACCACTATCAATGTACAAGATTGTAGCTAGAATTTTTTTCTTTAGAAGATGGTCCTTGATGTTCCTACAAAATAAAGTAAAGTAAGAGGCACCCTAGTGATCTTGTGTCCTTTTTGGTCAATAATCACCTTGGATAACCAGACAAACACATCGTTGTTAAGTAGTAAATCAAACTTAAGTTGTCTACCAAATCTATCAACATATATCCCAATCTTATATACAATTTTGTTATAGTCGATTTGGTCAACTTCTTGATCTTTTGAAATAGAGGAAAGCATCTGCTTGTTCCATCAAAAGAACTATATCTAAAGATCTTTTCAAATTTGGTTTTGGAATTCTTTTCTTGATTAGGCTTCCTCATCCGATTCTTTTTATCAGATCGAGAAGAGGTAGTCGTAATCGACTTTGAGGTTTCCAAGGTCCAAACTTAATTTCTTTTGAGGATTCTCCGGCTTTGACAAATTTCCTTGGTTTCAAAGATTCGATGTATTACTTCTATCATAACCAAGACCTGTTTTGTCATGAGACTTTTGTGAAGTTTTGAAAATATGATCTATAACAGATTGTGAGTTATTAAGGTGACTCAATTTGAAGACAAACTTCTCATTGGTTTTCTTAATAAACTCATTCTCATTACAAACCTCTCGTAAATTTGTCTTTCAAATATTTCGCTTCTTCCTCTAATCTTTCAGGAAGACTAGATGATGTACTAGCCTCAACCGGGGTATACATTTCCCCTTGAATGTATCCTCGGTTCGGATAGTTCATAATGCATTTTCCAATATATTAGAGTATGAACTTGTTCTTTCAAAGTCAAATTTTCAGATTCTAACCGCTTGTAAGCACTTAGAGATAATTTCAAATCCTTCAAAAGACTTTTAATCACAGATTGGTCATTATGCGAAACGGACTTATTAGACACATTTTCGAAGAAGAATAGTAATTTACCTCATTTACCATTAAACATTTCATCGTCGACCCGAAATCAGATTATGAGGATGATGAAGATGACTTTCTTGATTCTTTCTCCTCAGCAAGAAAAGCTCTGCAGTGCGCAAAGCGTTTGTCCCTCTTTTCCTCCCTTTCCTTGGGAGTCGGTGAGGACAATCATAGCTATAATGTCCTGGCTTGTTACATGAGTAACAAGTATCACCTCGTTCGATGCGGGGCTACCAAAACTCTTCTTTGCAGGAGACTTGTATCTTCTCATCCGACCTTTCCTTTTGTCGTCATCTCTGCCGCCTCCACATCATATTTTCTTCGGGATCTCGATCTCGATCTGTCCCTTCCAAAGCAAATCTAGATTTGTTATGCTTGTATTCATCTTAAGACGGCCATACCTTTTTGTCAACAAAGCCATTTGTTCCTTCAAAGAGAGATCAACTCCCTTTGACTTAGCAACATGCTTTTCTTCTCTCGTTGACAAATGCAACGATCTTTGTAGAGGTACTTGACTCGCCTCGTCTTCTTCATCCTCAACCCGGATATCGAACTCATACCCTTTCAAGTGAGAAAATTAGGTGTAATGATTCATAGTAGATAAATTCTTTGTGGCTTTAATCAGATTACCCTTTTCTCTCCAACGTTTTGTTAAAGATCTAAGGATTTTGTTATTTATCTCTTTCTCGGTATAGACTTTACCCAGATTCGTGGCTCTATTAATCAAATTGGTCATTCTCATGTTCAATTGATCAATATTTTCACCCTCTTTCATTTTGAAAGTGTCAAAGGAATGGGGAACAGCTTGGAGCTTGTTCTCCTTTACAGTCGGTGCCTTCGCACATATCACCTGTGGTGTCCCACATCTCGCTTAGCAGCTTTTACACTTCTTGATTTTCTCATACTATTCTCTCGAGGGTAACGATGATCTCGTTTCTTGCCACACGATCCAGCATTATAAACTTTTATTTCATCGTTAGTTAATTCAAATACCTTCTTTTCTACCCGAGCACGAGTTTTGAGCTGCTCGCTCCGTCACCGACTCCACCATGAAAGAACTTGATGGGTACTTGAGTCGAACATCTTTCATTCGAGGATGGATAGACTTGAGATGGTTCTCCATTCGGAACTTCCAGTAATCATAGTCTTCGATCTCAAAATCTGGAAGACTTTTAACCTTTATAACACTGGGAGACATGATTAGCAATAGACAACAATATATTGAGCAAAAATTGTCAAAAATAGATCTGGATCGAGAATTGAGTGGATAATGCTTTCGACCAAAAGAAATATCAAGAACAGCTTAACACCGCTCGATACCACTTGTTGGTCCCGGGATTGAGTGAATCTCCTAGAAATAATCTAGAAGGGGGTTGAATAGATTATCTAAATTTCTTGCGAAAATCGAGACTAGCTAATCAATCTTATATTCTAAAATAACTCGAGTACTCAATAAAGCAATTTATACTCAATCTTTAAACCGAATCTAAAAACAACTTGATAGAATCGAAATCACAAGATATAGTCGATCGAAAGTAAAGAACAAAAGGTTTATAGTGGTTCGGATCTGAAAATACTACGTCCCACTCTCCTTCTCCGACTTGAAGAAGGGTCTCGTCTTACTATCTTTCTTTCTTTCTTCGATTACGCTTTACAATCGGTGAAGATCTAACTCTTAGAATCTCCTATCTTCTTCTAATCTAACCTTCTAAGTATAGATTACGTGCAAACCGTAGAAAGAAGAGATTACATAGAAGTGTTCTACAAACACTTAGAAAAATATCAAAAATCGATTTAGAATGCTATGAGTGCTCTCGAGAATGTGTGTTTCGAGAAAATGTGCAAAAGTCCTTCTAAGGACTGTGCTTAAGCCTATTTATAAACACTTAAGACGGTTAGTTTGTTGTAACAAACTCTTAACCGCTTAATAAACTAATCTTGAAAACTACCTTGACTTCACCGACCTTCTTGAGTGAGTCGTCTGATCGACTTAGTCGAAATCTGCCTTTTTATTCTACTCAACTGATTTCTTCTTCGTCTTGAGCTCTTCATTATTCTCTCTATCAGATGACTTCTTCAAGATTGTCTCCAGATGACCTTCGAACTATTGACCCCTCGGTGACTATCTTATCTCACCTAGTCTCGATAATCTAACTAGTGAAACAAATACGTCGGTTGTTCTATACATTCTCACTGGTCATCCTACTTACATAAGCTCATCTAATCTATACATTTTAATTCATCAAAACTAAACCTGATCTAACAATGATGGATTAGACGTGTTAGTAGGAAAGTGTGAGAGAAAGTCGGCATTATTTTATTAATATAATTTAAAATGGCTGAAAAGTGGTGCGGATATTTTTTATAGTGGAGAGTATTGTTTCATTAATGGTAAAATAGGTAGTTTTATAGTGGAGAGTAATTTTAAATAGTAATAGGAGTAAAACACAAGAGGATAGGTTGACTTTGTAGTTTTAAGCAATTTTCTCTATTTTAAAGTGTAAGTGTCTTGTATTTCGTATATACCATAAAATTATAATGTTATTGTTTTTGACAAATTTAAAAGTATAAAATATTTGATCAAGAGTATTAAAAATTTCCTCAAGTATAGCTCAAGTGGTTAGAGTCCCACCACCTATGTCATATAATAAAAATCTCATCAAAAGAATCACATCGTAAACTTACGGTGTATACAAAACACATAAGACTTTGCCTACCCTAAAATATTTTTGGACTAAAATATCCTAATGTTACCCTTATATAATTACAAAAAAAAAAAAATCATATTAGTCCCCTATCTTATGTTTCAAGGACAGGTGATGAGGATGAAAATAAGTGTCTTGCATTTAAACCTTATTGTTGGTCCCTGACGAGATGTGCAGAGAGGTAGAAAGTCTAGAAGGGTGGGGGAGTTGAATAGACTTTCCCACACTCAAAACTTTTTACAACTTTTCGTGAGCTAAGTGTGAGGTTAGAAGACTTTGAAGTCTTCTACAAAGAAGGTACTCAGAGTGTGCTATGTGAGATCAGACTTCGAAAACTCGAAGTCTTCGATGGTGCGAAGCTAATCTCGTGTGTGTATTCGAAAAACCCTTTGAATGAAAACCTTGACGATGAAATACTTAGCAAGTTTCAAAGTGCAGTTTATTAAAACAATGATGTATGAATGAGCGTTATATGTATATATGCGTAAAGCTTGTAAAGACACAGAGATTTTTATAGTGGTTCGGATGTAACGATCCTACGTCTACTATCCCCGATTCCACAGGGGCCTTACTATCCACCAAACCGGTCTTGTCTCCTCTAAACTCCTTGAGGATTTGACCACAGGAAGTTTTACAAGTTCCTGCCCTTGTTACACAAGATGATCCTAAAATCAACTTAATAATCAACCTTCTCTCTACAGAAACTGGAAGGTGAGTTACAATTCCTTAACCAAAAATAGATCTCTCAAAATATCGGCGAATTGGATCGATTTACGGTGTGAATAATTATGTGTGTTCTTGCAATGAGTGAATGGATTTCTTGATGCTTCTCGCGTGTATATTCATTAAAATCCTTCACTTCAATTTATATGATCTGAATTTGACTAGCCGTTAGACTAATTTGTCAATCAGGTCTTCAAGAAATGGTAAGTAACCGTTGGAATAATTTGTTGACTTTGGATAATTGATTGTCGATACCAATCAATTATCTCTTGATTGATCTAATTGAGATTCCAATCTTCTCTAGATTGATTGTGAGTATCTCCGATTTATTCTTCTGTCTTTTAACAATCCGATAGATCTTTCAAAGTCAACTCTAGCAACCTTACACACCTTGCTTCAAAGACATTTCACAATCTTGTTGTAGCAAGGATTCCAACCTTCTTGTCCTTCACTTTAACCTTTCTTGACAACTTCCTTTTTGCAGATAGCTTATTATCTCTTCTTGATCTTCACGAAACCCTTCTAAGTTTTCTTGAAGGCAATCCTTCTTGATCTTCAAGTCTTCCGATCGGCCAGTCTTCGGTTCTCAACCAATATAGATCTTCGAGTCAAACCTAGCAAGATTAACTATACTAAGACATCAACCCTATCTTGATCATCACCGACTAACAGCTCACTGGTCCTATTACACTTAGGTTTTAGGAACATCATCAAAACATACAAATTTTAGACCCAACAAATTCCCTTTTTGATGATGTTAAAACCTTCTTGAGAATCGCACGCAATCAAAGAAATGCGAAAAGAAGAAATGAAGAGACCTTTAAATAGATCTCAAAAGAAAACATTTGACAACGAGAAGTTGTCTTAGAGCAAATCATTCACTTCTATTAATATCGAAAGATCGGTACATATTACGAAGTGAAACATAAAAGCAAGAAGAACAAAGAGACACCTAAGAGATTAAGCTATCTTCACAAACTCCACAACCAAAGAACCTTGATACTTCCTCAGTCATGCCTTCGATACCCTGTTGGAACATTCAGCCACTTGTACACTCTGTCATAGAGTTCCCTATTATCTGCTCCAATGGGTGGTCCGACCTCGGCCAAGCAGATTTTGAGTGTCCTGCGAACACTCGGTGATCAAACTTTCCATCTGCTGTGACTGGAGTGGGGATGGTTTCAAATTAGCGCATGATGGTTTAGGTTGAACTCAATAGAAGCTTTAAGAATTTCGCCCAAAGGTCACCGTGCCTTTCTTCCATCCAAGCAAAGAATGTTTCATTTCTTTGTTGCCCCAACGCCGATACTCTTGCATACATAGTACGAGCATATGAAATCTCTCTTCGCCGCTTTCCATTCTTTGATCCTCTTGAGAGGACAACAATCATCAACAAAACCATCGAGTGTTGTGAGGGAGAATGAAATCTTCTTCGGCCTCTGCTCCAGCAGCTTCTTACCTTTCCTATTATACTTTCTCTTTGACACAGGCTTTACGCAGTCTTCTTCGGTATGAATAACTTCTTTTGTTTGCAGTCCGTAACATCCACATCTTTTGCTTGTTTCCCAAGAAGTCCGAATAGCTTATGACCTTCTTTTTCTTCCATTCTCCTGGTTTCTAGATCATCAAGAAAAACTTCCCGATGTAAAGCTTCCAACTCTTCTTCACAGACTTTCCTTTCTCAACCTTTTCAGATACCTTAACCAACCTTCTCCTTTTCATAGGTTGGGAACTTTGGCCTTCGCCCATTCGAAACATGTCCAGATGACTCCCGAGAGCCCGCTTCAAATCTGTCTTTTCTTTCCGCTCCAAAGAAAAATTCTCAACCGCCTCAAGCCTTTCTTTCACCTCCTTCAACTCCTTATCCTTCGCCTCATATCTTGAAATCATGTCGGTTCTCAATCGTCCCTTCCCTTTTAACATCATTCAAAAGAGGGGTCCAATGAAGCTTCCATATCCAGCATCTTGGCAAGAATATCCCTTACATGCGAACCAAACTTCTCTATAATCGGCTTCACTTCAAAGCAAACTCAGCTGCTATAGGAGAAGCGATCTTCTCATCAATAGCCAACATGTGCTTAATGGCAGCGATCTCAGCCGCAATTCTTGTATTAGTCTCGGTTAATCGAGCATTCGCCTCTTGCCTGAGCAAGTTGTTTTCCCATCTCCAGCAGAGAAGAGTGAATGGTTGCATTTGATCAATCCTTTCTCGTAGTTGCGCATCCATGCTACCTAGCATCTTTAAGTGATCTTCCATCTTTTTCCGAAATCTTTCCTCAACCAAATCCCTTTCAAAGAAACACCTTTACGAGGCTATCTTGACTTTCTCCCCTTCAGCCTTCACGCTCTCAATATGCTTCGAACCTCATTTATGTTGTCCAAGATATCATGCTAGAGAGAGTCTCAATAATAGACTCCTGCCGCTCGTAAAACATATCAACAAAGTAGCTGATTTAATCAATGTGGGGGCCATCCGAATAGCAGCTTCTATGTAGAACTTGGAGGACTCAATAGATTCAGCAAGAGGGGTATACTTAACAGCCAATACAGAGAACATGGTAGCATACTGTTGTGTTAACTCAAAGAAACTTTGCGTAATAAGAATTATATAGATCCTCATGAACAACAACAGGCATGAAATTTGGCGAGACGTACGAGATGTAAAATCAGGAAGGGAAGAAGGAATAGTAGAGACACCTTTCTGATGTCTTCAGTGCATGGTGAAGAGAGGTCCTAAACCATCTTCAAGAAATTCCGCTTCATCCAAAGAACCGAGCAACTAAGCAAGCAACTGATGATCCGTTGACAAATCAAATGCCCCGCCACCCCAGCCTTAGATTGTAACTTAAACTCCCGTGAGCGAGAACTCATTATGACCAATCTCATTCACAAGAAGAATAAGATCATCAATAGTCCCGAGCCTCGCATTCTTCCAAACCAGAATATCGACCAGCAAACTACGTTCCCTAGAAAAATCCCGCAAATTAGGAAACTTGTTGTCTACCCAAGCGAAGCCTCGGACATCAAACACTTCTCAAAAGGTCCGCGGATTCTCCCGGCAAGATCCACCATTTGCACAGACTCCGTCGGATCGCTTTAATCGCATCCCCACCGTGTTCACCCTCAACAACAGGGTGTTAGGCTCGGCGCGGCACCCATGCCCGCGGCATCATCACCGACTTCATTTGGTGCAGCAGACTTTGGAGAACTAGAAGGAATCTCAGAAAGAGAGGGAAAAGGAATCGGTACACTGCTTTCTTCTCAGTAGTAGACTCGTGAGAGATCATCTCTTCGTCCCCCGTTAATGGAGAATCATCAATCTCCATGGCATCATCTACGAGATGAACCTTTACGTCCCTGAGTCACTTTAGGAAGCAATTGTGCTCCTCTTGTGCGACGACTAATGAACCTTTCCAAGATACCACGCTTACCTTTTGCCCTTCCTTTGTGGCAACCGGGACATCGGAATACGATCCTCGCTTCTAGAAGACTTCAAAGTCTTCTCCTCTCGAGCTAGCAACCTTGGAGCTTGCCGGTGCTTTCTCACTAGCACTCTTAGGAGAGTTTTCTCGAATCCTTCAAAATCTCATCCTTCCCACCATCATCCTTAATAACATCTTCATCACCACGTCTGTTATAGGAGCAACCTCTCTCGATAGGGACCACATCGGCAGGTTCCCCCTCAATTTCAGCCGGATCTTCCTCGGTATCGAGAATCGGGAGGACCGCTAAGCTCCTCATCCTTGTTCAACATGAACTTTGCCTTAGTGTAGGATTTTATCCACTTTGGGTCCCACTCCATATTCGGCAGGATCTTCTCCAACAAAGCGTGACCTTATTGGACATTGAAACATACTGTTCCACGCCTAAACCTTAACACCAGGATGTCCGTCAACCTCAGTCCGAAAGAACCGATTTTTCTCCTTCGTAGAATCTCCAAAACTTACTAACCCAATTACACTCAACCCCATCAACAATAGCCTTCAAAGCACAAATACGTCTTTGACTCAAAGAATCCATAGTACCGTCGTTCACCAAAAATAACCTTCACCATGATATCAAACAACAATCTATATTTCCGCTTGAGATATGCTTTCTTCAAATCTGACACATGATGACGACACGAGGTTTTCGCTAGAGAACGAAATGCGTCGAGATGATTTTCTCGACATATATGATTCTCGGGTCAATGCCTTGAAGAGATAAACCCAAGTGTTGATGAATATCTTGTCGTTTGATGGTTAGACTTTGGCCGAACACAAGCTTGTTTTGATGTCGTGGCTTTCCAAACTCTGCAGAACTAAATCGAACGACATAGGCATCAAGAGTTCGCTGCTCCAAAGAGTAAGCCGAACAAGATCTTGGTACAAGCCCCAATCAGATAGGAGATTTAAAATTTCCACTTTGCCTCTTGCTGTCTCGTTGAGCGAAAATCAATCGATAATTCACTCCTCACTTTCTCCGATAATGCCAAGGGATCCGAGTCTTGTGTTTCGGCAACCTTCTTCGAAGATGAAGATTGTTTAGGAGCCATTAAAATTAGAACAGAGATTGATAAATTGCCGAGAAACGAAGAACGGAGATAAGAGGTAAGGGAAAGAAATGAGAGAGAAAATCAATTTATAAGAAATAGAGAGGAAACTGCTAATTTTTAAAATACAAAATAAGATTTGAACGTTGATTGACATATTGCACGATCAGATCGAGCGGTTATGAACTAAACGGTTCGAATTCCGAAAAGTGAGTGACCTCTCGCAATGGACGCGAAAAGGGATTTTCCAAAATGAAGAGATTTTCGGATCCGCAGAAATAGGGTATAAAATAATATTTTAAAGG
The DNA here is from genome assembly GCA_030762865.1 of Paraleonurus japonicus. NCBI lineage: Eukaryota > Viridiplantae > Streptophyta > Magnoliopsida > Lamiales > Lamiaceae > Paraleonurus > Paraleonurus japonicus. The sequence goes on from CM061058.1 coordinate 4,138,350, forward strand.
AAAAATCACCCCATAATTTGTGTTAGTAAATATATGATTTGACAGCTTAACAAAAATAATCCCAATTGCTTTGAGGATAAAAGAGGAAATAAAATATTCCGAAAATTATTTTAACCACAAAAAAACAAGGAATATTTTATATCAAAATATTTTCAAAAGAATAGAGGTAAGAGGAGAGAGAGAGAGAGAGAGAGAGAGAGATCATAAAGAACATATCATCGAGTTGATATTGTAATCAATCGATACCACCGAGAATCAGTAGCGCAAGGTTTGAGACCCTTCTTTAGCAAAGTTGAAAGTTTTCTTCAAAGAAACTTTACAAGATCCTTAGCAACCTTCTCCAAAGAAAGTTTTAACATAATTTTCCTGGATCCATGAGGCCTAATTCCACCGATAGATCTCTAAACCTTGCTTCCGCCAATGGTTTTATGAGAATGTCTGCTCTCTGTCGATCAAGCATGAATCTTTTCCATTCTAATATTTTTCTTTTCCACATGATCTCGAATAAAATGATGACGTATATCCACATGCTTGCATCTCGTGTGAAGTACGGGATTCGAGTAATGGCAATAGCATCATTGCTATCACAAAAGATAGGAATCTCTTTAGTGACAATGTGATAGTCTTCCAATTGTTGACTTATCCAGAGTAGTTGTGAGCAACAACTCCCGGCAGCCATATACTCGCTACGTGGTTGAAGTAGCCACTGAAGTTTGCTTCTTAGAGAACCAAGAAACCAGCTTACTTCCAAGAAATTGACACGTACCGTGGTCGATTTCCTATCGATTCTGCAACCTCCATAGTCCGAATCGAATATCCACCGAGTTCGAGGTTATCATCAGCAGGTACCAAAGACCTAAGTTTGTTGTACCCTTACGGTATTTTAAAATCTTCTTTGTTGCATCCAAATGACTTTTCTTCGGATTAGCTTGAAATCTAGCGCATACTCCATGCGAAAGAGATATCAGTCCGCTGTTAGATACAAGAAGGAACCTATTAACCCTCTATATATGGTCTGGTCAACACTCTCACCATCTTCATCTAGATCCATCTTGTAGTTTGTCACCATAGGAATTTTTGCATCCTTGCTAGACAACATACCAAACTTTTCTAGCATGTTTTTGGTATACTTAGCTTGATTTATGAATATTCCTTTAGAGGTTTGCTTGACTTGAAGACCTAAGAAATAATTCATCTCTCCCATCATAGACATTTGAAACTTACTTTGCATCAAATCACTGAAATTTTCACAAAGTTTCTTATTTGGAGATCTCAAGATTATGTCGTCCACATAAATGCGTACTAGTAGAATTTCTGATCTTCTTCAATTCTGAATAAGGTTCGGTCTATCTTTCTTTTACTGAATCCATGATCAAGTAGAAAGCTGTGATAGTGTGTCATACCAAGCTCGGGAGCTTGTTTTAGTCCATATAATGCTTTCTTCGGGCGATAAACTTGATTTCCTTGTACAAAACCTCGGGGTTGTTCAACGTATACTTCTTCACAAGAACTCCATTTAGAAATGCAGACTTTACGTCCATTTGATACACTTTGAATTTCATATATGCTGCATATGCAAGAAATAGTCTTATAACTTCTAGTCAGCTCTTGGCGCAAAAGTCTCGTCATAGTCAATTCCTTACGATTTGTGAGTAATCTTGCGCGACGAGCCTTGCTTTTATTTCTAGTGACTTCATCTTTCTCATTCTTCTTGTTCTTGAAAACCCACTTAGTTCCAATCACCTTTTGATGTTTTGGCCTATCAACTAGTACCCAAACATCTTGTCGTGTGAATTGATTCAGTTCCTCTTGCATAACTTCTATCCGGTTTGTGTCCAACAAAGCTTCTTCAATATTCTTAGGTTCTTGTAGCGAAACATAGCAACTAAATAAACCGTCTATGTTTATTTTTCTTCTTGTTCGACTCCATCTTGAGGGTTTCCTAAGATTAAATCACCGGAATGATCTGTCATCCAATTTCTTCTCTTAGAAAGCGTTTAAGTCTTCTCGGAGGTATCGTTGGAACGTCATCTAGTGTTGTTTCCCCTTGATTTGATAAGTTCACATCCGGTGTTTTGGGTGAAACATCAACAATCTTTGGGGTTTCTTTAGCTGTAATAACCCAAAACCAATTATAGGATTTTATATTTAAATCACTAAGTTTAGTGATCATTTTATTCTTTTCCAATTTCATATGTGGTTTTCTTAATTTTTCTCCAATCGACGAACGGTTTTTCGACCCGAAAATCTACTCGATACTTTTCAAACTCACATCCGTAATCCGGATTTGTTTAATAATGATTAACTACCAATAGTCCTTTAAAGGTGGGAAACACTCAAGAAAACCCTAAGAAAAATGTTTGTTCTTCCATCACGCTGCTTTTAATAAATTTTCGAGCCGAAACTCGAACCGAAAAATACCGAAAACTCAACAACGAAGTCACACCACTGTATTAGAAATTAGACTACCAAATGGCAGCCCAAATCTTCCAAATTTTCGTGCACATGGGAGCTTTAAATGAGAGAATATTGTTGGTACATGAAATCCCTAGCCAAAATCCTAAGACTAAGACCTAGGACTAGTTTTCTTTAGCCTTATGCCTATTACCACCTAGTTACCCCCTTTTTCCCACCCCTCTTGACCGGCCATTTCCCCTCCTTCTCCCCTATAAATACCCCTCTTCCCCTCTTCATTTCCCACACCAAAAGAAAAGCTTGGGGCTCTCAAGAAAAGGAGGAAAATTCTCCAAGGGTAAGTCCCTAAACCCCCTCTTAAGTCTTATGTTTCCTCTTAGCTTAGGAATTCAGGAAAAATATGATATAAGGCCCTAAGAACTCCTTTTTACATGATATGATCTTATATGGAGTGCTTGAGTTGGAATTTTGGTGTTTGGAGTCAAAATGGTGAAGTTATACTTGAAACATGAAGCTGCCAAAACCATGCCCTACCCACTGACCCGTTTTTGTAAAATTTATTCCGACCCTTTCCACCCGTTTAAAAATCATGAAAAAATTCCTAGATGTGTTATTTGAAGTGTAGAATAACATACTAAAATTTCGTGGTCACTGGACTTTTTAGACTGAGAATAAAATAGTGAAAGATTATGTGTCGGAAGTAATCCGAAACTGGGAGCAGTGACTCATTTCTTTTATTTCTCCCCTTTCTGATAGTTATAAAACTCTAGGAAAAATCTGGGATGTTCCCCTTGATGTGTTGTATATCATAGTTAAAAATCATAATGTTTCGTTTAGTACTTCATGAGATAAAATTCGTTTTCTGAGTACCTGGTCGATGTTCGACGCATAGGGTTATTCTGTGTTGCACGAATTTATTTTTCCAGTTAGACTATTGTATAAATCATGAAAAATTCATGGATGTCCTACAACCTGTTTATAAAAAGTTTCTAAAGTTTGGTGATTTTTAAACAAGTATCCAACAAGTTATGAATTTTCTCGGAAGACATGTCCAGTAATCGAGCCAAACGATAGATTAAATGTTCACGAATTTTCTGGGCAGAATCCGTAAGTCAAATGGCTTGGGTTCCTGAATGAAAGTTTTTCATATTTGAGTAACACATCACGTGTTTTAATTTCATAATATTTGGATATTTCTACAAAGAGTTATGGATTTTATAAGTTTAAGGTCACTGTTTTGCCGAAACAGAAACTGAGAGTCTTTATTTCAAAATCTGCTATAGTTTCGTAACTCAAATGAACTCGGACTCTTAATAAACTTTGTTCTACACTGAAAGATGTACAACATACTAAAATTTCATAATTTTCCAACGAGTCTAAGTATTTTATTTCATTTATGCATGTATAGGTATTGTTTCTCCTTTTGACTTGTACTTGATAAATTAAATGGCCAAAACTTTTAATAAAGTGCATGTTTGAATATCGAATGTTATACATGATACTTTGTGAATACATATGCTTGAGTGTCTTACATGTTTTTCTTGAAAATGAACGGAACCGAAAGTCCCAAATTCGTGACCCACAAACCGTAGTACACCAACAAAGCCGATTGGACGTAGGATTAAACCCATAGAAGCTTTTGATAAAATAAAGTACCTCTTCTTCATGAAAGCCTAGTTTTTAGAAGGCACAATAAGATCAAGAACCTAAGTTTCCAATGGACAAAGATCATCGAACTAAACATACGAATTGTGCTAGGTAGAGTATGGTCGAACCGCAGACCGAGACTTTCGTACGAGAGGCCTAAGCAATCAAGAAGTTAGACTTTCTCTTAAAAGGTCTCTAGGTGGGTGACACTATCTCGTATAGCTAGTTAATGTTATATGGACTATTGTCGGTTTTCTGAATCAAACATAAATAGACTCCTCAAACGATGCAAATACCAAAAGCATGTGAATGCATAACTTATAAATGTGTGATCATCAAATGAATGAGTTTTATTTTACTGCCCTTTATGATATGATGAAAGTTTACGGGGTCCGGATGTGATAGGAAACTATCATGTGCCCTCCCATATGATGAAAGTTTACGGGGTCCGGATGTGGTAGGGAACTTGTCATGTGCCCTCCCATATGATGAAAGTTTACTGGGTCCGGATGTGATAGGAAACTATCATGTGCCCTCCCATATGATGAAAGTTTACGGGGTCCGGATGTGGTAGGAAACTATCATGTGCCTCCCATATGATGAAAGTTTACGGGGTTCGGATGTGATAGAATAACTATCATGTGCCTTCCCATATGATTACGGGTCTCGGACGTGTAAACGTGCCATTCCACAATGTGATTACGGAGATCGGATGTGATAGGAAACTATCATGTGCCATCTCATATGTGCTATATTTATGTACTAAGCTGTTGCAAAGAAAGATGAATCTCTTAATCGAACAAAAGTTAAAGGATGAAGATCTTATAACCGAAGATTACCTTGTACAAATGGGCTAGATGCCGTAACGAATAACTAAAGATGAAAGAAGAATAAAAGATTCAATTATTTCGGGTTTTCTGTCAACTGTAATAAAGATACAAAGTTACCCATCGAGATTTTATCTCACACCCCAAACTTAATATTTCAAAGTCATGAGAATGAGGCCCGGGAGCTGCAGTAGACGACCGCTTCCCACTCTCTCTTAATTAATAAATAAATCGTCTTAGTAACTTTTCAAACTTTTGTAATGAATACTTTGTTAAATTATGTTATTTTCTTCCTCCTGGGAGTTGTACTCGTCAGGATGTTTTTCTCCAAGTGAATAATGGTCTTTTATAATAAAAGAGTTTTTCTTCACCGAGTAAGTGTTTGCAAATTTTTCCGCTGCAACTTAATCGATTGTTATTCAAAAAGAAATTTTACTGGCTCAATTTTTATGTTTCACTAAGTGATGACTCGGGTTTAGGACGTCGGACTCGAAGGTCGACTTTCTCGAATTCCGAGGCGTTACATCGGCAGCTTTTGTTTTGCTTGAGTCTTCATTCCTTTACTGGAACAACCTTTTCCTTTTCGCCGACTTTGAAGTTTGCGCTCATCCTCAAAGATCTCGAGTCTAAAATGGGTAGATGAACCTTGACATACTTTGTCTTATCCTTGAGTTCTAGTTTCCCAAATCCTTACGCCAATGATTCTTCTTGTCCTTTGTCCTTAGACTCAGCAATAGATTCATTAAAAACCACATGGGGTGTTTCTTCCACAACAAGGGTTTTCCTATTAAAAACTTCGATAGGCCTTACTTGTGCTGGAATATCCTAAGAATATTCCATCGGCAACCTTGGCATCAAAAGTTTTTAACTTGGACTTGCCATTGTCATGAATGAAACACCTACAACCAAAAACACGAAAGAAGGAAACACGAGGAATTCTACCTTTCCATAACTCGTAAGGTATCTTTCCATGATCTTTGGTTAGCAAGCTTCTATTATGAGTGTAGCAGTCAGTGTATTGATAGCTTACGCCCAAAACCTGCGAGGAACATTAAACTCTGCTAGCATTGTCTGGCGGCTTCCTTGAGTGTGCTATTTCTCCTTTCAGCCTACGCCATTCTGTTGTGGAGTTTGGGCTGCAAACGCTTTCATCTTGAATCCCAGCTTCTTTACAATAAGTTGTTATGTGAGAGTTTAGAAATTCTGTTCCTTTATCACTTGATCCTTACAACATTTTCTCCTTCTCATTTTGTAATCTCTTGATGATAATTCGGCAACTTTGTGATGGTTTCATTTTTTTGAACATGAATATTACCCATGTGAATCTTGAGTAGTCATCTACCACCACTAGAGTGTATTTTCTCGCCACTCGAAGCTTAAAGGAGATACAGTCCAAATAAGTCCATATGAAGTAATTGTAGAACCCTACTTGATGTTGGTACAAGAACTTCCTAGAATGAAGCTCTAGTTTGCTTTCCTTTTTGACATGAATCACAAATCGATCTTTTGAGAAGACCTCATTTGTGGAGACCTTCTATAAGAGATTTTCCTACAATCTTGTTCGGTGTTTTGAAATTTAGATGACTCAATCTCTTGTGCCATAACCAGCTAGCTTCCGGAGTACTTTTTGCTACAAAGCATGTATTGCTTGTACACTTCAAATTGCGCAACATAAACATTGCCCTTTCTCAGCCGGTTAAAAGCACTCGATCATTTAAACCACTTAAGACAACACACAAAGAACAGGAAAACTTAATCGAATATCCCTTGTCACAAAATTGAGACACCGAAAGCAAGTTATGCTTTAATCCTTCCACATAGAAGACTTGTCAACACGTACATCTCCAATGTATAGAGTTCCAACACATTTGGTAATACCAAAGTTATTGTCTCCGAATACTACCCGTGGGCCATTTTGTGATTTTATTGAGCTCAAGAGTTTCTTGTCTCCGAGTCATATGCTTCGAGCACCCACGCCGATGTACTGCATAAGTATTTCCAAAGAACTCCTCTTCCATGCCCCACCGCGTCCCGCACGTTTAGTTGAGTTTTAGGTACCCTTTAGATTTGGGTCCTTGAGAGTTAGCACAGTCTTTAGGAATCCATAGGAATAGACTCTTCTTATCATGTCCGTAAGATCTTATCCTTCTTCCATACATATCAACATAGTCAACTTCATCTTTTGGTGCCTTCTTGGATGCATGTCTATGAGTGTTGGTTGTGTTCCTTCCGAAGACTTCGACCCTTCCGAGGTCCTCTGGATGGAGTGATCACCGATGTGCTATGGTTCTAGGGTTTTGATGATAAGGATACGTTCTACTTGAGCCATCAAAAGATTCATATCTTATAGGCACGTAAGACTTCGTAGAGCGTTTAGCAAGCTTTGAAGTTTGCTTAGGTTGTGTAGTATTGGTGAGGCTGTCTCCACGAGAGATGGTTTGGTGATATCTACTTTTCTCGACCTTTGCTGAGGTTTACGAAGTTGGGATTCCCCCTTCTTTTGATACCTCGTCATTGTTTAGGTTGTTGAGTATAACTACTCTTCTTCCCATTCAATCGATTTCTTTGGGTCGGCAACCCTTTTACCCTTATCGGTAGGTTTAGGTTTGGAACCCTCTCCTATCAAATCATTACCCTTAACATGTGTACTCTTCTTAAGTACACTTGTTTGAACTCGTGAGGATTGGGCAATGGTAAAACCAATTCCCTTCTTTATGTCAGGTGTTTGAGACGTCCTCAACTATTGTTTGAACAGCATGAGAAGCTTTGTTCAGTTGATCCAACCTCAAACTTAGACGTTTCTCACTTATTTTTATACGCTCATGCTGATGGAAAAGTTCATCAAACTTTGCTTGAAGGATTTTCAACTAATCGATTTTCTCAAGATTCTCAACAAGCAACCTTTCTACTATCTCGACCTTGTTCACAAACTTCATTTTAAGAGCGTTTAACTCTTCTCAAGTCGTCTCGACTAGAGTCTGCTAATGTTCCGGATGACTTGCTAATAGATTCTTGTGTAAGTAGATCAATTTTTCCTTTAAGCTAGCGTTCTCCTTTTCCACACAGTTGTAAGCGTTTATAAGCTTTTGAGATCTCCCATTAACTTATCACCAAAGTTATGGTCAAACTCTTACGCTAGAGAGACGCGAGAAGCGCATTTAAGAACAAGAATCGAAAATACCTCATCTTCGTTGGCCATTAGACACAAATCATTGTCTCAAGAGAAATCAAGATGATGTTGAATCACTTGAGAGAGTATCTTCCTCTTGACCACTAGAGCACGCTTGTCAAAGAAACTTCCTCGTTTCTCATTAACCTCTTTTCTTCTCTTTCTCTAGGAGTTAATTCTGGACAGTCATAGTCAAGTGTCCAGGTTTATGACAAGTATAGCAAGCATCACTTCTTGAAGATCTTCTTGGGCTAGAATACCTTTTAGGAGAGAAGTCTCTTCTTCTTGGACTTTCTTCTCTTCTTCTTTCTCGAGTTTTGAATCTTCTACTATTTTTGGAATCTTCGATCTCTTATCTCGAATCGTCAAGATTTGTTTTCGGATCCGAAACCAACTTTCTTTGTGTTCTTCCAATGTTTTACTGTATTTCCCAAATTTTGAATTCATTTTATCAAACTTTCTAGTCAGCAGTGCCATTTGTTCTTTCAAGCTCAAATCGTCTCCAACAAGTTCTTTAGGCGATCGATTTGGAGTAACTTTGAAGGCAACTTCTTTTCCCATGGAATTTGAATTTCCTTCATCCTCGTCTTCTTCTTGTTTCAGATCATATTCATGAGCTTTCAAGTGTGAGAATAGCTCATGATGACTTATTTTGCTAAGTTCTTTTGTATCTTTGATCACCGTAATCTTGACTCTCCATTTACTGGTTAGAGACCTTAATACTTGTTGTTGATCTCCTTCTCGGTGTAAGATTTACCCAAAGAACTTGCCTTGTTGATTATGTTTGTCAATCTCAGATCCAACTAATCTATTGTCTCATCAGCTTCATCTTGAATGTGTCAAACGAATGTAGAATAGACTGCAACTTATTTTCTTTAATTTGTTCTCGATCCTTCACACATAAGTGCCAGGGGTTTCCCACATTTGTTTTGCGATCTTACACGTCTTGACTTTCTCTATAAGTTCTCTAGTCGAGTTTCTATGATCTCAGACGAGCAACTTGGTCAAGATTAAATAGTTTCGTTTCATCATTTGACAACTCACTCCTTTTCTTTTCAACCTTCCGTCGAGTAGATGATTCTCGCTCCACCGCTCTGAGCTTACTGGTTCCCGTAGAATTTTATTGGACCATCTTCAAGAGTTTCAAGCATCCTATCATGAATTGCATCGAGATGATTTTCCATGCGAAATTTCAAGTCATAGTCTTCAATAGAGAACTCCGGTAGCTTTCTAGCTTTCTTGCTCTTATGAGAACTCATTGTTAGTAATAAAAATAGCTATGCAATAAATGCGATGAGCTTTATGAAAATGGTTTTTCAAAAAGATCTGCTCAGGTGACCACAACAGTCTTTCCTCAAAGACAATTGGTAACCAAAGCCGGTGGTAGGTTGAACCACCGCTCCGATACCACTTGTTGGTCGGATGAGATGTGTAGAGAGGTAGAAAGTCTAGAAGGGGGTTGAATAGACTTTCCCACACTCAAAACTTTTTACAACTTTTCGTGAGCTGAGTGTGAGGTTAGAAGACTTTGAAGTCTTCTACAAAGAAGGTACTCAGAGTGTGCTATGTGAGATCGGTAGACTTGAAACCCGAAGTCTTCGATGGTGCGAAGCTAATCTCGTGTGTGTATTTGAAAAACCCTTTGAATGAAAACCTTGGCGATGAAATACTTAGCAAGTTTCAAAGTGCAGAGTTTATTAAAACAATGATGTATGAATGAGCGGTTATAAGTATATATGCGAAAGCTTGTAAAGACACGAGAGATTTGTATAGTGGTTCGGATGTAACGATCCTACGTCCACTCTCCCGATTCCACAGGGGCCTTACTATCCACCAAACTGGTCTTGTCTCCTCTAAACTCCTTGAGGATTTGACCACATGAAGTTTTACAAGTTCCTGCCCTTGTTACACAAAGATGATCCTAAGATCAATTTAATAATCAACCTTCTCACTTACAGAAACCGGAAGGTGATTTACAATTCCTTAACCAAAAATAGATCTCTCAAAATATCAGCGGGTGGATCGATTTACGGTGTGAATAATTATGCGTGTTCTTGCAATGAGTGAATGGATTTCTTGATGCTTCTCACGCGTGTATATTCATTAAAATCCTTCACTTGATTTATATGATCCTGAATTTGACAAGCCGTTAGGCTAATTTTTCAATCAGTCTTCAAGAAATGGTAAGTAACCGTCGGAATGATTTGTTGACTTTGGATAATTGATTATGCGAATCCAATCAATTATGTCTTGATTGATCTAATTGAGATTCCAATCTTCTCTAGATTGATTGTGAGTATCACCGATTTATTCTTCTCGCCTTTTTAACAATACCGATAGATCTTTCAAAGTCAACTCTAGCAACCTTACACACCTTGCTTCAAAGACATTTCACAATCTTGCAGTAGCAAGGATTCTAACCTTGCTGTCTTCACTTTAACCTTTCTTGACAACTTCCTTTTGCAGATAGCTTATTATCTCTTCTTGATCTTCACGAAACCCTTCTATGTTTTCTTGAAGGCAATCCTTCTTGATCTTCAAGTCTTGATCAGCAGTCTTGATTCTCAACTAATATAGATCTTCGGGTCAAACCTAGCAAGATTAACTATACTAAGACATCAATCCTATCTTGATCATCACCGACTAACAGTGCTCAAGCAAGTCCTATTACACTTAGGTTTTAGGAACATCATCAAAACATACAAATTCTAGACCCAATACTTATTTATTACGGTGTCGCGTTTCTTGTTTTTACATTTTTCTTGTTGGGCTTTTATTTGGGAACAATAAATTGTTGAAGGGAGATTATTAAAAGGAATCCCACAGGTAGTGTTATTTTTAGAAGCCCATCTATCGGCCCATATTTTAATATGAGAATTGAGGCCATCGATTGGAATAATTAATCCAATGGTAATAGTATGAGATCGGTACATTCACGACACCGCAACATGGCAATGGATTTATACGTGAAAACGTCGAGCGAGAAGAGGTTGTTGAGTGCGAGGTATTCCTCTAAACTTTTGAATATTCTATCCTAATTTCACCATCTTCTTCGCCTAACCCTTCGTAATTCTCCATTGTTACAGGGGGAGTTAGTAATCTGCGGACATATATATTTGAATGAGTGAAATCGCGAGTTACGAAAATATGGGGTCCTATGGCTGAGACGATCATTCATTTGTCTTCTTCTTTTTTTTTTGTTATTTTTCTTGTTCCCGCTACCACGTTGTAGATTTGTAATCGATTTCTTAGATATTCAATCAAGTTTCCCCCTATTTACTGCGTCATTACGTTGGGACATTACAAGTGGTATCTAGAGCCACAACGCTCCCGCTCTAATAAAATGGCGAAAAAACCAGGATGAAGGATCTATATGAATCGATCAAATAGCACGAGCGTAAGTTTGAATCGAGCGAGGAAACTTTGAAGAACCTGGAAGCGAGACACTCAGGGCATGAGTCACAATCTGATTCATTAAGTCGAACATGGAGTATACCGATGAGAAAAGCCACCGAACCTACGATTATGGGTATAGACAAAGAGAAATGAGTATTGGAAGAATCGAGCTCTGGAGTGACGAGGGAAAGGAGTGGGGTTTACACCCTACCGTCATTATGAAACATGAATCACACACTGCCAACCCCGTTAATTATAACTCAAACTATCGAGGTAACAAAGTGACTTTTCATGAATTTAGTGGTGAGAACCCACAACATTGGATTAGGAGAGCCAATCGTTTCTTTCAATTAATACCAATGGAGGAGGATAGGAATGTTTATCATGCAGGATACTATTCGACGGGGGTAGCCGATACTTGGTATATGGAGTACATTGAAGGGAGAGAGGGTATACTTGGCACTGAATCGTAATTTATTGATGTTAAGGTTTATTTGCCCTGGTAAGGAGGATGTTGTTATTGAATTTACTAAACTCCAGCAAACTCATGATGTTAAGGCATATCAAGAAAAAATTGATGAGCTTAAATTCCTAGTTAAGGTTAAGAATCCTAACCTTAGTGAGGAGTTTTTAACATCTTGCTTCCTTAGGGGTTTAAAGGAAGAATTGCGAATCCGGTGCGGTTGTTCAAGCCTCTTGAACTTGATCAAGCCATTAATCTTTGCTAAGATGCTTGAGTCAACATTGAATGTGTGGGGAAGGAAGAGCAGGATGGGGAAATAACAAACCAACTGCTACCAATACTAACAATTATGGGAAGGCACTGGTAATTATAGCCATTCCAAAGCAAAAGGGAAGAAGGAGGGCACTAAAGTGGTACTTCCTAACATGAAAATCAGTGATGCACAATATCAAAAGAGGAGAGCCTTAGGGCTATGTTTTCACTTTGTGATGAGAAATACACTTACGGGCACGTATGCAAGAACAAACATTTCAATTTGATCATTGTGGAAGAGGAAGAAGTTGTGAGGGAAGAAGAGGAAGAATTGGAAAATTTAGAAGAGATCCAAGGGGTATCTCTATAAATTCTCTAATGGGAAACAGAAACCAAACTACTCTAAAGATAATCGGCAATATAGGAGGCGGGAAGGCGAGTATATTGGTGGATAGTGGGAGCACAAGTAGCTTTATGGACTTACAAACTGCACAAGAGTTTAATTGTGTAGTTGAAGAAGCAACTCACGGGTAATCACAATAGGTGATGGAGGAAAAACAACAAGCGATTTAAGTGTGACAACTTCAAGTGGCGAATGCAAGGAGTGACATTCTCTCATGATTTTAGAATGATCAAATTGGGGGTGCGATCTCATATTGGGAGCTGATTGGATGTGGGAACACAACCCCATTACCTTCGATTTGAAGAAAAATAAATTAGCTATGATCGAGAGAAGGGGTGGAGATGGAATTCCAAGGTGATGATACAAGTCCGTAACTCAAGATGATTAGTGCTAAGAGCACGGATAATTATCTTCATAAGAATACTCATGGCATCATTGTACAACTGTTCACTATCAATGCCGATACGATCAAGGAGAGGTGAATGTTACGATCCTAAAAGTTTTACAGCAGTTTGAAGGCGTGTTTGAGGAACCACATGGGTTGCCGCCTAAAAGGAACATCGAGCATGAAATCAATTTGAAGTCGGGTACACAAACCCATATTTCAAAGGGCTTATAGGTACTCACATTCTCTCAAAGGTGAAATAGAAAAGATGGTTAAGGAGATGTTGAATCATGATCAAATACAAGTTAGCTCGAGCCCATTTGCTAGTCCTAAAATTCTAGTCAAGAAGAAGGAATTGACGTGGAGATTTTGCGTCGACATCAAGCGATCAAGAACAAGTACCCGATGCGGTCATCGAAGATCTTCTCTCGGAGTTGCATGGTGCAAAAATATTCTCGAAGATTGATTTAAGACATGGGTATTTCGATTTTGTTAAAGGAGAGAGATAAATATAAAATAGCCTTCATTACACACCGTGGGTTATTCGAGTTCAAAGTGATGCCTTTTAGACTTACCAATGCTCCCGCTACTTTTCAAAATATGATGAATGAGGTATTTTTTGAATACGTACGAAAGTTTGTGCTAGTGTTCTTTGATAACATATTGATTTATAGCATGGACTTGGAAAATCATGTTCGACACTTAACCTTGGTGATGCAATTATTGGAGAAACATAAATTGTATGCTAAAAGGAGCAAGTGTGCATTTGGGGTTAGTCAAGTGGAGTATCTAGGACACATAATATTCGGAGAAGGAGTCAAAACGATCAAGAGAAGATTAAGAGTATGGTGGAGTGGCCACAACCAAAAAATCTAAAAGCTTTGAGAGGATTTTTGGGTTAACCAAAGAACTACCGAAGGTTTATCAAGGGGTATGGAGTGGTAGCAAAACCAATCACTAAACTTTTAAAAAAGATGCTTTCAAATGGGGTCGAGAAGCGGAAGAAGCTTTTACCAAATTAAAGAAATTCATGGTGGAAGCACTGTTCTAAAATGCCCGATTTTTCTCGGCCATTCGTCCCGGAAACCGACGCTTGTGGAAATGGAATAGGGCGGTTACGATGCAACAGGGACAACCTATCGCATTTTTCATCAGTCATTATCCATAAGGAACCAAGCATTGTCCACTTATGAGAAGGAATTACAAGCACTAATGACAGCGGTCTCAAGGTGGAGTCATTACCTTAATGGAAGTACATTCATCATTAGGACTGATCATGCTAGCCTTAAACATTTGAAAGAGCAGAGGTTGAGTAACATTTTACAACAAAAATGGTTAATCAAACTCATGGGACACGATTACACCATAGAATACAAGAAAGGGAAGGATAATCTGGCGCGACGCTCTATCTCGGCAATATGAGCAGACCTCTAAAGCCGGGAGGTATTGCGGGCGATAAGTACTATGGTCAAACCCAAATGGATGGAAGATGTCTGGCTAGTTATGAAGGAGATGAAACAATCCAGGAGATGATGGCACAAACTTTCTGGAAGCGGTGGAAGGGAAATTATTCAATTAAGAATGGGATTTTAAGATATCAAGGCAAAATATGGATTGGTCGGACCAACAAGATAAGAGAGAAAATCATGGAAACAATTCATGATTCATCGGTAGGTGGGCATTCGGGAATCTAAGCTAGTTATCGAGAGGGCAAAGAGCTACTTTTATTGGCACGGAATGAAAACGATTTTCACGACTTCATCAACGCTTGTGATGTGTATGTGTAGAAGGTGCAAGACAGAAAGTGTACCATATCTGGATTATTACAACCATTGGGCTGTACTGTAAAATGCCTTGGAGCCAAGTAACCATGGATTTCATAGAGGCGCTGCCCAATTCGGAAGGGAAGAGCGTGATTTAGGTCATAGTGGACATGATGACTAAATAGAGTCACTTTATTTCTCTTAGTCACCCTTTTACCGCTGAAAAGTTACTTGAAATCTATCTCAACCAGGTGTATAAGTTACATGGGCTTCCGGAGATTATAGTAAGTGATAGAGACATGGTTTTTCAAAGTGCTTTTTGGAAGTCACTTTTCAAACCTGGCCGAGTACGCTGATTACATGAGTCTTGCCCATCACCCACAACCGATGGACAGAGTGAACAGGTAAACCAATGCCTAGAGACCTATTCGAGGTGTATGACTCACACGAAACCCAAGAGATGGACAAGTTGGTTACCAATGGTAGAATGGTGGTACAACACTAATTATCACCAATCTATTCGAATGAATCCTTTCGAGGCATTATACGGTTTACCGTCACGGTTGGGACTTGGTCCGATGGAGAAGGCAAGGTCCGAGGAAGCGGGTGAATGGATGATAGACAGTGGCAAGGATGATTCAGTCTGAAGGAAAATTTACAATCAACGGTAGAAAGAATGAAAAAAATATGCAGATGCTCATAGATCCGAGAGAGAATTCGATGAAGGGGATTGGGTCTATTTGAGGATGCAGCCATTCCGAAATGCAGCAGATCAAGTGAGGAGGCAAACTAAGTTATCGGTCTAGTACTTTAGGCCATATCGAGATAGAAAAGAAGGTGGGAAAAGTGGCATATAAACTCATCGCCTCAAGGGTGCCGATTACACCCGGTGTTCCATGTCTTGCGGCTCGAAAAAAATCAAAACTAGATATTCGCCACAGACGCAACCACCGAGAAACAAATGAAGAAGGGGAAGTGGCTATCCTACCTGTTGTTGTATTGGAGCGTAGAACAATGAAGAAACACAACAAAGCGGTTGAGCAAATTCTGGTACAATGGAGTAACGGGCAGCCGGAAAGCGGCTACAGGAGAATCTTTGAAGCTATCAAAATGAAGTTCCCAGATTTGTTGACTTGAGGACAAGTCAATTCAAGGAGGCATTGTCGCGTTTCTTGTTTTTACGTTTTCTTGTTGGGCTTTTCGCTGGTAACAATAAATTGTTGAAGGGAGATTATTAAAAGGAAGCCCCTGGGTAGTGTTATTTTTAGAAGCCCATCTATCGGCCCATATTTTAATAGGAGAATTGAGGCCATCAGATTGGAATAATTAATCCAATGGTAATAGTATGAGATCGGTACATTCCTCGACACTACAACATGGCAACGGATTTATACGTGAAAGCGTCTAGCGTAAGAGGTTGTTGAGTAGTGAGGTATTCCTCAAAACTTTTGAATATTCTATCCTAATTTCATCATCTTCTTCGCCTAACCCTACTATAATTCTCCATTGTTATAGGGGAGTTAGTAATCTGTGGACATATATATTTGAATGAGTGAAATCGCGAGTTACGAAAATATGGGGTCCTATGGCTGAGACGATCATTCATCATCAATCAAGTTTCCCCTTTTTTCTGCGTCATTACGTTGGGACATTACATACAATTTGGTAAATCTTATGTATTTTAGTATATGAAGGGTCATTCAAAGTTAGTATTTAAAGACACATGGGTTGTAAATGAAAGTCGGTGGATGAATGAATGAAAATATTAAGGTTTTCCTCTTGAGACATGTTACTCTCATTATCTCATACATTCACCGGTATTCTTATCGAATCAACGGAGTTCGTGTTTATATTGATTACCCTTCCCTACATCGGTTGGTATCCAAAGTCACGATCACGGTTCGTACCATCCTCCACGTCATGAGTCCGTTGTTGGCAATGCCTTGGAGATGGGAACATTGTGCAATCAAATCGCGATCTCACACAATTGGTGGAGGCACTGGTGTACGCAAAAAAATGAGTTCTTAGAGTCATTTGCCCAGCCTCCAGCTCGTGGCCATGGTCACACTGCTCACGATAATTTTTGTGGTGTAATTCCAAAATTTAATGCTTTTAAAGGGTTCGGATTTCGTTGATTGGCTTTATATGGTGGAAGATGTCTTCGAGCTCAACCAAATCCACGATCATAAGTGTGTTGCCCTCGTGACTAAACAGTTCGTCACCGTGCCTCTACGTGGTGGTAGCAACTCAAAACTTCGACAGGGCAAGCCAAAGATTTCTTCGTGGAAAAATATTGACAAAACATATGTGTCGTAAATTCATCCCCGAAATTTCCAGCGCACACAGGCATGCGATTGTCCTATCAATTCCCGCCTTGTCTTGTTGTTCAAAAGAATCCCGTGGAGGACGATGATGAGGAAGTCGATTTACCAGCGCTCCCGCCGGTTGCCCACAGTGCCAACGTTGCCGCGCCGGCCCTTCCACAGGTCCCGGCCATTCAAATGACGGCACACACAAGTTGTACCAGCGCTGCACAATGAAGAAGATGATTTTAAAATTGGGCCAGTTGCCCTAGATCCTCAAATTGGGCCTTTCTCATGGTGTGAAGATTTTGGGCCTGATGTAATTGGTGGAGGTGTTTTATTTCATGGGGCGTGTTACTTTAAGGATGGCATAAGTTGTGAGAGTTTTGGGCCTGCAATGATTGTGGCGGATCTGGGCCAGTAAATTTTAATGATCCTAATAATTTTTAGGAGCCCAATGATCTTGAGTTGAATTATGATGGGCACCTATTTATGATGATGAGCTGTCCAATATTAATTATGTGCTTCCCATCTATGATATCGAGGCCGAAATCGAACCGTACCAGATATTTGATATAGACCTCATTGGTATTTTTGGGTACCCCTCACAGAATGCCTATTATTATTTATTAATAATGATAGTTGACGAAGTGGTATAGCTTAAGTGGTTAGAGCTCCACTACCTATGATCCAAAGGTCATGGGTTCGAGTCACCATTTGCCCGATAAAAAAATAATAATGATAGTTATTTTATTGGTAATTCTCTGAAAAATCATGTTGCTTATCGTCTCAAGACCTTGAATCATGAAATGCCAAATTTGACTTCCAAGTTGGGAAATAACAAGATAATGAGAACTCTAATCTCAATCTTGATAAACAATTCAAACAATATTCCAATCTGCTTAGAAACCACAAAAGTCCAAGTATTTATAGGATACGTGACTTTGAAGGGCCATAACTCTTTGAATACTTTGAATCTGACGCTCCATAATATATGCTTGAAAAGATAATTGAGTTAGCTTTCTAATGCCGTCAACCATGCATGAACCAGAGTTCCAAAGAGAAAGTTATTACTAATATACTAAACTGTGATGGGGTTAGCGAAACTGCATTGCATCATCCTCTCCAGGCGGGAAAGAACTCGTCTCAGAGTTCAGCTCGTTTTCTCCATGATAAGGGGTTAAATCACGAACATAGAATGTCGTATGAGTATTCAAATGTTCTGGCAATTCAATCTTGTAGGCATTATCATTTATTTTCTTCAATACCTGGCAAGAACCAACCTTCTTCTCCTTGAGCTTGTTGTATGTACCTGCTGGGAATCTCTCTTTCTTCAAATAAACCCAAACAAGATCTCCTTCGTTTAAAACTCGAGCTCAATCGATGGATATTTTGCAGCATCCTTGTAGGATTCATAGCTTTGTTCGAGTTTCTTTTTCACTTCTTCCCGAATCTTCTCCATTGACATAGTAAATTCTTCAACTTTCTTGCACGAACTTGGAATTTCAGCAAGATCAAGATAGTGGTTTGGAT
This sequence comes from Paraleonurus japonicus, assembly GCA_030762865.1. NCBI lineage: Eukaryota > Viridiplantae > Streptophyta > Magnoliopsida > Lamiales > Lamiaceae > Paraleonurus > Paraleonurus japonicus. Next base: position 4,156,906 of record CM061058.1, read on the forward strand.
TCTTTAAAGGAATATCATCTCGTGTCATATTCATTCAGCAAAACTGCCTATATACAAACTAAAAGTACAATAATCACGGAGATTCTAAAATACAAATCTACACCTACCGTATATAAAAGATTACAAGAGATTTGATTGACTTGAATTTATTCTATTCTTATTACACCCCTCAATCGAAGCAAGAGGTCGATGAATGCGAAGATTGGACTTGAATTCTTCAAATAAAACCTGAGGAAGCCCTTTAGTAAAGATGTCCGCAAGCTGAAAACAAGACGGAACATGAAGTACACGAACCTGCCCCGGAGAAACCTTTTCCCGAACAAAGTGAATATCCATCTCGATGTGCTTAATTCGTTGATGGTTTACCGGGTTGCTTGAAAGATAAATGGTGCTCAAATTATCGCAATAAATTAGAGTTGTTGTAGGTATAGGACGGTGGAGTTCCAAGAGCAAATTGTGGAGCCAACAAGTGTCTCGAGGCGACATTGGCCACCGCACGGTATTCGGCTTCGGCACTAGAGGCGAGACAATGTGGATTGCAGCTAGCGGACCATGAAATCAAATTATCTCCCAAAAAAACACGGTAGGCGGATGTGGACCGACGCGTATCAGGACAACCACCCCAGTGCATCCGTATAGGCCATAAGAGACGTGCGAACGAAGATGTGAGACTAAGCCCAAAATCCGGGTACCTTGTATGTACCGAATAATCCTCTTAAGAGCGATCATGTGGACTTCTCGGGGATCGTGCATGAAAAGACACACTTGCTGAATAGCATAGGTGATGTCGAGGCACAGTAAAAGTGAGACACTGTAAGGCACCCGCTAGACTACGGTAGAGACGGATCGAGACAGGAGGACTGTCCGAGGAGCCAAGCTTCGGCTTGGTGTCAGCGAGGGTAGCGGATGGCTTACGAGGCAGACATGCCTACGCGATCAACCACCTCACGAGCATACTTCTTACGGGAGAGAAACAGACCGGAAGCATGATATTCCACCGAAATGCCGAAAAAAATAGTGTAAAGTACCCAAATCTTTCATGGCAAATTCGGAGCTCAACTTTGAGATAATGGCGAAGAAGGGAATCAAGAATGCCATGTGAGAACCACGAACGTAAACAAACAAAGAATGATCTGATTGTGTGTGCGAAACCCGGCCAGACACGAAATCGGTAAACCGTTTGTTCCAAGCCCGAGGTGCTTGCTTCAACCCATACAACGACTTCCTCAAACGACACACATAGTCCGGAAAAGTAGAGTCACGGAACCCCGAGAGAGGCTGATGCATATAGACGGTGTCCTCAAGCGTACCATGAAGAAAGGCATTCTTCACGTCAAGGTGATGAATCTTCCATTTCTTGGAAAGAGCAAGATTAAGGACCGTACGAATAGTAGCGGGTTTAACCACGGGGGAAAGTTTCCCCACAATCAATTCCAACCCGTTGAGTCTGTCCGTCACCTACAAGATGAGCTTTATGCCTCTCAAATGAACCATCAAGACGTTCTTTATGAGTAAAAATCCACATAGATCGAATAACATTAACACCGGGAGGACGGGGAACCAACTCCCACGTCTTATTAGCAATTAAAGCATCAAATTCAGCCTGCATGGCCAACTTCCGGTCGGGTCCCGTAACGCCATCACGGGATTACGAGGTAATGGGGACCTAGTGACAGCGGTGGCGGTGGTCAACAGGTTAAAGAGACGCTTAGTACGGAAAATACCCCTTTGGCTCCGAGTAACCGGACGAAGGGGAGCAGGGAGGCAAAGGAGGTGGGAAGGTGTATCCGACCCCACGAGAGGTGAGGACGGGGAGAGGGAACTCGAGTCATAAACCTATGATGCTCCACATAAGGAGAGGTAGAATCATCGAGAAAATCATACGACACCAGAGTGGTTTGGACTTCGGTGAAGGGAAACCGAGATTCATCAAATATGACATGACGACTAATAATGATTTTGTTATTCGCCATGTCAAAGCACTTATAACCCCGATGATCATGTGGATATCCGAGGAATACACAAGGAGTTGAACGGGGATGAAGTTTATGAATCGTGGTAGAAGGAAATAAGGGATAGCACAAACACCCAAACACACGTAGGTGATCATATGATGGGTTTTTGTGGTAAAAGTAGTGAAGAGGAGTCCGGAAGGACATATACTTTCCGGGAAAAATATTGAGAAGGTAAGTAGCCATTTGAAGAGCATGATGCCAAAAAACGGGGTATTTTGGCATGAGTGAGTAGGGTACGGATCATATTATTTATAGTACTGAATTGTCTTTCGGATCCCATTTTGAGAAGAAGTGTGAGGGCACGAGAAGCAAAAAAGCATCCCATTGGTAGCCCCAAATTCCCGAAATGAATGATTATCTAATTCCCTCCCATTATCACACTGAAACAATTTTATATCTCTCTCAAATTGAGTCTTAATCAAAGCTCTAAAAGATAAAAAAACAGAGAACACGTTTGATTTGTGAGATAACGGATAAGTCCATAAAAATTCGAATAATCATCAAGAAAATCACATAATATCTATGACTAAGCGTACTTAATACCGGAGATGTCCAAACATCACAATGAATAATATCAAAAGGCAACAAAGAGTAAGTAGTAGAGGCCTTAAATGGCAAACAAATATGTTTTCCCAAAGCACAAAAAGAACACACGCCTTAATCACGTGGCTTATTACATTGTATGAATTTATTCAATCTAAGAGACTCAAAAATAGCAGAGCCGGGGTGACCCAATCGATCATGCCACAATGAAGGAGAAAAAGCAGCAAATGTTGAAGACACATGTTGAGAACTTATAAATCAAGTCAAGAAATTGAATTGTCATCAATTCTGCATTTAGTCCTTTAACTTTTTGTATAGCATATTAGGGACTATTTTGCAAGAGTTGTATTTTCTTATTAGTTGTTAGTTGGAGTTGTTAGGAGTTAGTTAGTTGGTTAGGTAGAATTGATGGCTATATAACTAGTTGTATAAGTTCATTTGAGATATATGAAAAAGATAGCCAAATAGTTCTTAAAGCAAATTCTTGCTTTGTGAATTGATTCGATAGCTTGCTAGGAGCTAGAGCTTCGAATCGGGTTTCGTTGCTTGCCAACCTGAATTGGAGCATCGAAATTACGAGGGATTGAGGGGTTCGTTGCTTGCCAACCTGAGTTGGGGCATCGAATTCATCGAGCCTAGTTCGCGGTTCTCATCAATTGGTGCTTTCATTGAGAGCATGGAATCACGACGAGAATCGCGCTTCAAAATGAAAAGAAAAATGATTGGTGCATGTACTCTTGGAGAAAGAATGGAGATCTTGGAAAACGGATTAGACGTTATGGAGAGAAGGATGACGAGAATTATCAAGATGGCGGAGAAGTTGGTGAAGGTAAGGCGACGGAAACAAACAAATAAAATTAAATCGTCGTCAAGAAAATCAAAGAAAACACCGCCGCATTCTTCTTGTTATCATCATGAAGATTTCGTGCAAGAGGAAGAGGAATTAAAAGAAGCAAGTTTAAAGCAAGAAAACCTTGAAAAGGAAGAAAGTATAGTTGTTAAAGGAAATGTTGAAAGGTGTAGTGAAGGTGTTTGCGAAAATGTCAATGAGGTTGGTGGAGATGAACCCATCAAAAATTATGGAATTGGAAACCTCTTTGTGAAGAATCTTGATCAATCGGTAAAGGGTGCTAGATTGGAATGCACTTTCTTCCAATATGGAACTATTCTTCCTTGCAAAGTTGTCAAGAGAAAAGGAACGGTCAAGATTGAAGTGGAAATGTTTGCACGATTTCGTTCAATTTTGGATGGCCGATTTTTCATTTTCGATAGAGGAAAAATCTTATTGTCTTCTCTTGATGTTCCAAGAAATAAGAGATCGATCCGGAGCTTATCCTTGAGGTCAAGGATGTTCTTTATGGGGCCGGGAATGTTGAGAACTTATAAATCAAGTCAAGAAATTGAATTGTCATGAATTCTGCATTTAGTCCTTTAACTTTTTGTATAGCATATTAGGGACTATTTTGCAAGAGTTGTATTTTCTTATTAGTTGTTAGTTGGAGTTGTTAGGAGTTAGTTAGTTGGTTAGGTAGAATTGATGGCTATATAACTAGTTGTATAAGTTCATTTGAGATATATGAAAAAGATAGCAAACTAGTTCTTAAAGCAAATTCTTGCTTTGTGAATTGATTCGATAGCTTGCTAGCCCGAGCTAGAGCTTGAATCGGGTTTCGTTGCTTGCCAACCTGAGTTGGGGCATCGAAATTACGAGGGATTGAGGGGTTCGTTGCTTGCCAACCTGAGTTGGGGCATCGAATTCATCGAGCCTAATTCGCGGTTCTCATCAACACACCACCACCCTCGAAGTGACAAAATAAAGAGCCCCCGACTATCACATCTCATTAGGACGCGTCCCCATCCGAAAATCCTTAACAGAAAACTCAAATGGATCAAATTCAATGATTAATCGAGTTATCGGTAGTGAATTTTCTAACGAAACTAAATTCTTAACAATAGCGGGAGCATGAAGGACATTTCGCAAAGTAAATTTAGGAGAAGTGGTGGCATCACCAATACCCGAAACTGGAATAGTATGACCATTGCCGACAATTATATCATGATTTTTGCTTAAATTGTAATAAGATGAGAGAGTACCTTGCACCGATGTCATATGGGATGTTGCACCCGTGTCCATGTACCAATTGGGGTCGAGGTGGAGTAATGCCAAGGGTGTACATCGCCGCCTCAATATCGGTGGAAGAAGGACCCGATTGAGCCGAGTAAGCTTGTGGACGAGGCCCCAAAATGCCCGGCTGTTGTGGGGTAGCGGGACGTGAACCAGGTTGTTGCCTAGGCCACGGGGTCATCGGGTATGCGCACGGCGGTGATGGCCAAGGCCATCGCCACGGCCAGGCCGGGAGGCGCACCACCCCACGGAGAAGCACCCCTCCACGGCGGGGCGAAGGTTGGGAGGGCCGACACCTGCTGGTTGGGCGAACCCTTCGGCCCTTTCTTCTTTTTCTGTGATTTCCGACCAGGTGACGCCGAGGAGAGCGACACACCGGCCCCATCAAATGGAGACCTGTCCGCGCCTTGCACCTCCGGGGCCGAAGCAGATTTCTTCGCAAGGCCAGCCTCTTCCCGAGAACAAGCATTGAGCGGGTTTGGTAAAGCGAGGTAAGGGGTCGCTCTAACGGATCAACGTAGCAACCCCATTGTACACGTCCGACAACCCGGCGACCAACTAAAGAACCAGCGATCGTTGGTGACCGGAGCGCCGACATTCTTCATTTGGTCCGCCAATACCTTCAAGCATTGGCAATACACGAAACCCGGTGAAGTCTGCCATGGACGTGTGAGAGAACTCCTGTTCGATCGTGGCGGCACGATAGTGCTTATTATCTTGGAAGATGTCACACGAGGCGAATCCATGCCCGAGCCGCCGTCGAATCGGGCTCCAAGATCGTATGCAATAGATCGATAGAGATTGTGGCATAAATCCACTTTGTAGAAACATGGCATCAAGAGTGAGCCATAATTCTTTTCCGCATCGATCGCGCAGTCGGAGGATCGGAAGGGATGATATGATGCAATACACGATGGGAACGAGCATGTATCTTGAAGAGCTCCGCCCACGTAGCGTATTGGACATTTTCTAACTCAAGAACGATTGAGATGTGGTTCTTGATATTAGAAACTTCAAGAGCGGGATGAAAACCGTCTTTAGGACCTGCCATCGGACGAGGTAAGCAGCGAGGCCGGAGAAGAAGAAGATGAACGGAAAGTAGGGCGCGCATGAGGGAAAACACCCTAGTCTCGTGATACCATAAAGGAATATCATCTCGTGTCATATTCATTACGCAAAACTGCCTATATACAAACTAAAGGTACAATAATCACGGAGATTCAAAATACAAATCTACACCTACCGTATATAAAAGATTACAAGAGATTTGATTGACTTAAATTTATTCTATGCTTATTATTCTTGCCATAAACAACTTCAAATGGATTCTTTCCGTAGAACGACTTACAACAGAATTAAAAGCAAATTCTCGCTCATGATAGAATGACATCCCATTACTTTGGCCTCCTCGAGGCAAGACTTCAAGTAAATTACCCAAAGTGCGATTAACAACTTCGGTTTAACCGTCTGTCTCGGGATGATAGGGATTCTTTGTAGAGCAAATTAGTCCCCAACTTTCTCCACAAACTTCTTCATAAATGGCTTAGGAACTTGGTATCACAATCTGATAGAATACTCTTCGGGAGACCATGAAGCTTGACAACCTCTTTAAAGTAAAGTTCAGCAACATAAGAAACATCCATGGTTTTCTTGCATGGTATGAAATGAGCCATCTTTGAGAAACGATCAACAACAACAAAAATTGAGCCAAAACCCCTTTTGTTCTTGGAAACTCCACAACAAATCCATGCTAATAGCTTCCCAAGGAATGTTGGGTCGAATAGGAAAAGGAGTGAATAAACCAGTATTTTGGCTTTGGCCTTTGCAAGTTTGGCGGATACGACCTCTTTTCACAAATCTTACAACGTCCCCAATTTGGCCAATTGCAATAGGATGATCAATATAGCAATCAACAAAGCAATTATGAAATAGAAATAGAGAGATAGGAAGAATATCACCAATTTGGCCAATTGCAATAGGAATTGAATGCTTGAATCCACTAATGTAAACTCTTCTTCTTCAATGAAATTACAACTTGAATCACTAATCTAATGGATAAAATGATAATCTAATTAACAATTAATGGAAATCGGAGAAACGTTCATTCAAGTGTCTATGGAAAGGATGGTCGCGAAAAACTATCTCAACCGCATGGAAATTATTAAAGGGTCGCATTGCAATCGGCCGACAATTTATCGAGGAGGGGGATTAACTGGGCCGGAGGTGAAACCTCGCAAGCTGTGTCATGAGCAAGATGAATCAGCTGCCTATTCATTTTGGTCCACTATCTTTTAGTGGCTAGGAGTTCATATTACAACACATGTTGATCCGGTGATTAACTTTCTACACCGTGAATGTTTGGGTAATGAAAAGCGTAGAAGAATTGTGTGTACCATATGGGTGGGTGTTATTTGGACTATTTGGAAATGGAGAAATGACGTAGTCTTTAACAATGGTTCCTCTAATATAGATAGGATGGCTAATACTTTGAAAATTAGAATTTGTCATTGGATTTCTTGTAGAGAAATTTCGTTGCTAAGTTCTAGTATTAGCGTGTGGCTAGACAATCCTTGGGCTTGTATTAATGTAATCGCTTGACGTTGTTGTTTTAATGGGTTGAGTACCCTTGTACTCAAATCTAATGAATTTTTGTTTGTCTCTGTTCAAAATATATATATATATATATATATATATATATATATATATATAATTAATGGAAATCTAACTAAGAACTTGAATCTAAGTAGCTAGGAAGTAAAAATTGGCTAAGAATCGTGAAAATCGCCCTAAAAACGAGTGGTAACTTCCCTAAACTAACATACGCTCTGTTTTTCGTCCAAGGGTGATTAGAAAGAGAAAAATCTGGATTTTAGGTGCCTCGAGTCCAGCTTGAAGGCCTCGACTCGAGCTTGGGGCATTTTAAAAAAATGGAAAAAAACTCGCATTGGGAGGGTTTAAACCGGGTCGCCTACACATGGGGAGAGTGCCTTGCCATCTCGACTAGTCAAGCTTTTGGTATAAACACACCCTTTGTAGTACATATTCAGCTTGGAGAAGCATGGCCTACTTTTAAAAAAAAATCACGACAAATGTCGCTAGTAGGGTTCGAACTGGGACCTGCACATGGTGAGATCAATTTACCACCCAGCCGGGCACACTTTTCGTAACAAACACGCCTTTTGTAATATGTATACGACTTGAGCGCGCCAAAACTTCAACATTTCCTCACTTCATCTTCAAGCTCGACCCGAGCTAATTAACCTCGACTCGAGCCATGTAAGCTCGACTTGAGCTTCAAGTGACTTAGGCAAATATTCATCTAATCATTCCAGGCTCGACCGGTGGTCGAGTCCAGAATTTTTGTGGGCTCGACTTGACCTCCAAACCCCGTTTTTGCCCTACGTATTCGTCCTCGCCGCCATATGAATTCCGGTACTCTCGATTCGGTCTAATTCCTCCGAAAACCCTGAAAATAAGACGAAACACCTCGAAAAATCATTAGTTTCCGCATAATAATACCTTTCATGCAAAAGAGTGATACTCTACACCTTAAAGCACAAATATTAACACTTTTCACAATTTTTTTGCAAAGAATTACCTCAAAAATCATGCAATAATTCACTCTCATCACTAATCCATGAAAACTTCGAACTTCATGCAAGCTCTTAGGAGTAGGCCATTCACGCATCGCTTTGATCTTTTCCTCATCCACCATGACGCATATAGGAGTAAGAATAAATACAAGAAAAACTAGCCGACCAGTCATGAAAGAACATTTTTTTAGGTTCACATAAAGTTTCTCTTTCTTAAAGACTGCAAAACCTCCCTCATGTGTTCAACATGCTCCAACGAATTCTTGTTATAAACAAGAATGTCATCAAAGTATAAAACAACAAATTTACCAATAAAGTAACGAAGTGCTTGATTCATTATCCGCTTGAAGGTACTTGGAGCATTAGACAAACCAAATGGCATAACAAGCCATTCATACAAGCCTTCTCGAGTGTTAAACGCCATTTTCCATTCATCTCGGCTTGATTCTCGATTTGATGGTAGCCGCTACAGAGATCAATTTAGAGAATACTTGTGCCACAACTAGCATATCAAACATGTCATCAATCCTTGGTATAGGAAACCTACTTAATGGTAATTCGGTTAAGTGCTCGACTATCGATGCACATCCTCTATGAGCCATCTTTCTTCGGAGTTAGAAGTGCAGGAACAACACAAGGAATCAAACTCTCCTTTATAAATCCTTTGCTTAGCAAGTCTAACACTTGTCGATTCAACTCTTCGTGCTCACTTGGGCTCATTCGATAATGAGACTTGTTTGGAAGAGCAGCTCCAAGAATTAAGTCAATTTGGTGTTGAATCTCTCATAGAGGTGGAAGCCCATGCGGTCAGTCGTCTGGAGTTACATCATTGAATTCGTCTAAAAGATCTTTGACGTCACTCGGTATTTCCGAAAGCTCCTCCAACTCCTTAGCCACCAAAAGATAGATCATGCCACCATGTTGAGCCTCTCTTTCAAACTGTGACAAATTAAGCAAAGTACTTCCCTCCTCTCTTTTCAAAGACTTGGTATGAGAGATATCTTTACATGGTAATAAAATAATTTCAACCTTCCCGTAACACCCTAAAATTCGAACTTAGTTAATTTAAGATTTTAAAAATTAATAATATTATATATATATATATATATATATATATATATATATATTGTGTACATAACACGTCAAGATTTTCCCAACAAAGAAATCTCTCTCTTATTTTTTTAAAGGTACCGGTTCTTCTCTTCTTTTTCTTTTTAAAAATTTGAATTTTTTAAATTAAAAATCTTACCTTTTACGTGTGAGATTTTGTAGATCCAAATTCCTCTTTTATCTCAACAAAAATATCTCTCTCACCTTTGTATTTATTTTAAATACACGGTTGTGCATTAATAAAACACGTCCAACAAAAAAATAATTTTCTTCATTCGTTAACGCATGTTTATTTGCGGAAACCGTGCATCGTTGGTTTAGCTGCGCATCGTTGGTATAGCCAACGCATCCTTGGTTTAGTCAAGGAACAAGTATTGAGTATGAATGTTATGAGTTGATGATTTTATTCATGTGTGATATTTAAGCGTGACAAAGGGACCTCACGAGCTATTTGTTTTGCTCACCTCAATCTCATTAATATTTTTGATTAATAAGGAGTGCGGTGGAGGGTCGGTGGATGTGTCACAAGCATTTAAGAAATATTTCATGTTTGAGAATTTAATTCTTTTTATTTAAAGTTCAAACTAAGAATTTAGAATTTTAGAATTTTATGTATTTATTTTTAAAAAAGTCACATCTCATGTTTCATTCGTGAAATTATTAGTGTTTTTACTAATTACTTGCTTGCAAGTTTTTACAAAATTAATTGTTACTACTAAACATATCTTTAAACGTTCTTGTCTTTTTATGTAAAATAAAGATTTTTGAATAATTGTTATTTTAAATCTCTTTTTAAAACTCTTCAAAAATAGGGATGTGACATTTCCCCATAAAGAATGAGTAATAGCACTCCTATCGTATTGCCATGGTCGACTCCAAAAGTATATGCCCAACATCCATAGGCACCACATCACACCAAACTTTATCTTGATAATTTTTACCCATCGAGAAGGAAACATGACATTTCTTATCGATTCGTACCTCATTATCCTTCTTTATCCATGAGACCGAATATGGATGAGCATGGGCGACGGTTGCAAGGTTGAGCTTGTCCACAATTTATTGAGAAATAAAGTTCTCAAAGCTGCCTCCATCAATGACTAACGAGCATATCTTCCCTTGTGATCTACACTTCATCAGAAAGATGTTGTGCCTCAACCAAGATTGATTATTGATATGTTTAGGGGCTGCAAGGACTCTTCGTATATCCAAACATTCTCCATCTTCGGGTTCGATCTCCTCACGTTCATGCTCATCATCTTCATCATAAATTGGACCCTCATCTTCAAGTTGTGGTTCTTCTTCTTCCTCGGCTACAATTCCCGCACGAGCATTAATTTTACGCGGGACACTCGCTCATGTAATGACCAGTTTGACCACACTTGTAATAAGGCTTTGAATTGCTTCTAGGTGTTGAATTAACACCTTCTTTACTTGCTCCCTTTCTCGGAACATTTATACTTGATTCACCTTTTTTAGGGTAAAGACTTTGAATATCCACGTATTTCTTTGTTCCACGCCTTTGCAATTTGGATTCTACTTTCAATGCAAGTTGATACGCAGCATTAAGTCTCCAAAGTTGCTGCATCTTAACCTCATCCTTGATTGAAGCTTTAAGCCCATTAACAAATCTTCCAATAAGTTGGTCTTCTGATTCTTGGTTGTTAACTCTTGCCATTAATTTGTAAAAATTTCTGTATAGTCCGTCACACTTTTATTGCCTTGCTATAAAGTATTAAATTGCACAAAGATGCTTTGAGCAAAATCAGTGTGAAGAAAATTCTCACGAAGCTTGGTCTTCATCTTCTCCCAAGAAGTAATCTTGGTCTTTCCTTTACACAATGATTAGTGTGAAAATTGCATGATTATTGTGTGTTTAACTATCTCATTTTGATATCATTTTCATGTTAATTCACATTTAATTGGCTAATTGCATTTGGTTATTTAATTAGGTATTTTGAGTTTTAATTTGTAGGTTTGAGACGATTTTGGAGAACAATTCCGGGCAATTAACGTCTTCAACTCAAATGAGAAAGAGGGCCGAGAGAGCTTCACAATGCAAAAGAATCGGGTCAAACGGAGCTCGTATGCAAAAGATATGGTCGAACGAAGTTGGGACGGCGAAAAAACACAAAACCGAGTTGCACCCTTCGGATTAGGAAATACACCCACCAACCGCACCCATCAATTTGATAAATACACCCCCATCGTCTTCAACATATCACGCATCTCTCTGCAACTCCCAAATCCATCCAACCACCATTCAAACACGAACCACCACACAAATCCGATCACGGCCAATCCTCGCTATCACCACACCTTCGCAGCACCACCGCTGCCCAGCCCCGTCGCGAATCAGATCCGCCGTCAGATCTCCAGCCCACCGGCGTCGCAACCCCTCACCAATCAGGCCGCCACCGCGACTCGACCCCAGCTTCTCCGCTCGACTCGAGACCAACACCTTAGTTCGAGTCGTGACGTAACCAGTTTTACGTAGCATCCCCAATTCGTCTCGAGCCTCGTCTCGAACCAGCGCCATCCCCATCTCGACCCGAGACGGTCCCTCTGACTCGACTCGAGCCACCCAGCAGCAAAGAAGCGCGTTAACGATTTTCCTGCGCGAAGTTTATTTTTCTTTTCTTCATCATTTCTTCAGCCAATGGGATGTTGACACGTGCATAACAAGATTTGGAAGGGGATATCAGCGTGAATATAAGGAAATTTGGCAGCATGATTTAGGAGCTGATTTCAGAAATTAGAAATGGATAGATACTACGCACAACACACACTGATTTTGAGAATTAAACACACACACTCACACATAGTAGTAGGTTTTTCATTTTCCTTTTAATTTCTTGCAAATTAGAGATAGATTTTAATTCGATCAAGTGTATCAACACAATTAAGGTGATACCCATCCTTAATCTCTTTATTTTAATGGTTTATTTCTTAATTTGTATGTCTCCTTCTCCTTTAAGTTTCTTAATTTTCATGGGTATTGTTTCTATTGCCTTTATTTCTATTTTATTGTTCAAATTAGCCATGGGCTAATCTCCTTGATTGCTTACACATGAATTTGGTGTTGATCATGAATTGATCATTTTGATTGGCATGTGTTTGTGGTTTTAATGCTTCTACTATTGGGCTTTGTGATGATCTCTTGATTAATTGATTTCATTAGCTTGATTCGTTGAATTGGTATGTTGCAACGAGAGTTGGATATGCTTAGGAGAGGATTAAGTGAACTAATTGATTGATTTTGATGATTTTGATCGTAATTGATCGCACCGAGACGTGGATTAGTTGTTAGATTCCCCATTAGTGGACATTGCATGTTTAGGCGTGTAGTGAAGGGACGACCCTAGACATTAGTACCCGATTGTGAACGTGTTTAGGTGATCAACGGTCCTAGGTGCTAGCTTGTTAGAATTTACGTGATCGCTCTTAGCTTTGCCCCATTCCATGCCTTGATTCGTGGTTGATTTGTGTGATACCCAAAGGATTGTGTAAGGAAGACACCCGAGTGATCGTTTCACACACCTTGCACTCGTTAGAGTTTTATTTGTTTCCTTTTGTTATTTGTTATTGCTCTTGTTTGATTATCGTTGATTTAAGTTTAGCCTCCCGGTTAGCCACTATAATTCCATGGAAACGTATGTTTTTGAGGCTCCGCCGTTCTCCTAGTCCCTTGGGTACGATAATTTGTTTGGTCGTAAATACTTATTGCTAAAATACAAGCGATCGGAAGAAAATTCTCACGAAGCTTGGTCTTCATCTTCTCCTAAGAAGTAATCTTGGTCTTTCCTTTACACAATCTCATCTCTTGAGTTTTATCCCACCAAAGTGATGCAAAGCCTCGAGCCGAGTAGCAACGAATTTAACTCTCTAGTTCTTTGAGATTTCTTAGTACTCAAATAATTTTTCCACGATACTAATCCAATCAAGAAACTCATCCGGTCGAAGGCGACCATGGAACTACGTATATCCATCTTTACAAAATCTTTGGAGAGGTTGAACCTTTCAAAGAAATTACTATTTTCTTTGTTGGCAAAACGATTCACATACTCGAGTCATCATTGGAACAACCATTTCCCGAACCACGTTCACTTCGGCCTCCCGACGCTCAAGATGTATGGTCAACTCCTCAACTTGCCTGCGAAGTGCATGAATTACAGCATCTCGTTCATCTCCCAAATTTTCCATGTTTCCACCACCACGTCTCTCTTCCTCTTCTTGCTGCCATTGCAAAAGAATGGAATTGCGAAGAGAGTATGCTGGCTTTAGATACCAAGTGATGGAGTTTGAAAACAAAGGATTAGAAAATGAAAATAAGAGAAATGCTAAATTCGACTTCCAAGTTGGAAAATAACAAGAAAATGAGAACTCTAATCTCAATCTTGATAAACAATTCAAAAATAATCCAATCTGCTTAAAAACACATAAGTCCAAGTATTTGTAGGATACATATGCTGAAAATATTAAATGGATAAGAATAAATAACTTGCAAACTTTCAAGGTGACTTCTTGACTTCTAGACGTGACTTTGAAGGGCCATAACTCTCTGAATACTTTGAATATGTTTCATAATAAATGCTTGAAAAGATAATTGAGTTAGCCTTCCAATGCCGTCAACCATGCAGGAATCAGAGTTCCCAAGAGAAAGTTATTACTAAAATACTAAACAGTGACGGATTTAGCAAAACTGCACTACATCACTTTATCTCATACGTTCACCGGTATTCTTATCGAATCAACGAAGTTCGTATTTATATTGTTTACGCTTCCCTACATCAACAGGTAAATCCCTTATCTATTTTTTAGTTCATTCAAATTCTTCATTTTTTAATTAGATCAAATAATCCCTTCAACCACATAATCTCTCTTGAACATTTTATCGAACATCTTTCCTATATACCCTATATATTTTCTCGAAGGTATTTTATCATCCTCTACATTACTCTCGAAGATGGTTGCTACATATTATTATGTTATGTATGATGAATATATTTATTATAAGTAGTTCAATGAATATAATGTACATATTAATTAAATGCACTTATTTTTATAAAAATAAAATTTTATTCAAAAAATATTCTTTAAATTAGTTAATTATTAATATAACGATAATTTAATACCTGTCTAAAATAATAAATTTTTCAGGTCCCAACAATATTAATTTATAGATGTTTTATAGTATTAGCAATTTCTTTTATATTAGGCCTCTTGTGCATCATGTGTACCATGCATGCAATTTAAGTGTATTTTTAAGCGATCACGTCAAGCTTGTATTTATAAACAGTTATGGTCAGTTATAGTTTTACCAGCCGTAATCGTTTAGTGAAAACAATTGTGACTGTTTAGTGAAAAAGACTGGTTGTTTATAAATACACTTGAATTGTACGGTGCACCTAATACATACAAGATTAAGGCCCTCCTCGACCTCGACCCCGACCCCAACCCCAGCTCTAGAACTAGAACCAGATGTGATCATATGTAACAAAAAGTCATATATCATTATTTTTTTCCCTCGTTAATTTATATTTTTTGGTAACTTTGCTTCATTTCATTTAAGTATTAATTAATTACACATAAGATGCTTTTATTGACTATTTCAATGCCAATTAATTTATGCGTCAAACCGGTACAGTAAATTTCATTTATATATATCTTAATTAAAGTTGACTTATTCTTGCTTAATCCTAAGTTCATTAGAATAATGCATATAAAAAAATCTGAAAAGAGAGTAATTAATTGCACAAACTAATTAAAGGAGCGTAGACATGGTGATGCGAACCGCGATTAATTTTCACACCGTAAATTCGTCGCTCCGACTCGGGCCGGCAAGCATATGAAATCACAATCGAGGCCCTAGCTCAGGCTAGCAAGCTTTCGAAAGATAAATTGACATTAATTTGTCAAAATACTAGTCTATTTTCATTCCCTCCTTCATAACTCTCGAAAGTACAATATATATAGTTTGAATAATAAATCTAAAGCCCATGGGTCAAATCCCTAATTAAATGGGATATCTAATCTAAGGTTGTGTTTGGTTGGTAAGATACTAATCTTGACAATTAGTCTGATATACAATCATACGGTTAATATGTCAGCATATTTTTAAAATAGTTGTGTTTGGTTTAACTACTCCCATTCCAAGATAAGATTTATATGTTATTTTAAAAAATAAAGTAAATGTCCATTATACCCCTTTAACATCAGTATTTTTACGTCCATGGTTTCACCATCTATTCCAAGGCACGCTGCACGCACACAAAATTTTAGCACCTCCGCCACCACCCCACCCCCACCCCCGACTTTCTCTTCCGTCACCGACCCCGCCTCGTCCGCCGTCATTCTCTTTCCTCGCCGCCCCTGCTTGCTCCGTCGTCTTTCTCCTCCCTCGCGTCGGTTTTCTCATCCCTTGTCCATTTACATTTATATTTCAAATGGAAAATGTGATTACCGAAATAACAGATTGTGAGGAGAATTAAAAGCACAAACCACTCATTTCAAGATTGCAAATAAAGGCCCAGTAAAAACTTTAAATATTACAATTAATCTCTTTGTATCATTAAATCCATCTAACTATATTACACAGAGAAAAACTAATTATCGGATGGTAGTTCAGTTCCGATCGTAATGTAGTATTTTGTAGCACTTTATGCCTTGCGCCCCATCACCTCATAAATTTTCTGCAATTGAAGCAATCTCAGCTCCCGACTATCGCATTTAAGACGGACTAATTGCACGTCAATTGCCACCTCCGAGATAGAACGCATAACCGGAGAAAAAACAAAAACTTATCCAGTTAGGAATGCATTTGTTCCTCAATAATATTTGTAATCAACACACAATAAAGAGAGTCATTTTTTTATTTCAAAAGGAAGTGCAATAGACAACCAAGAAAACATATATATGCAAAACCATTGTTTAAACAAGATCAAGCACAAATTGATTTAATGATCATCATATTTTTGTTTAGTTCCAGCCCTCAAAAAGTTATCAGTTCAAACAATCATATCAGAATTAGATTACTGTAAAATCTTCCTTTAACATTTTATCAGTTCATCACTGAAAAAGTTAAAGCACAGCGCCAACTAAAGAAACAAGATAAAAATTTACTGAGACTAATCAAAGGCACACAAAAAAACTTTCAAGCTTTATCTTTTCAAGAATTGAAAATCCCCAAATCTCACAACATAACCCTAAAAGCAGCAATGGATCTGAAATGAAAAAAGCAAAACCTCACAAATTTCAAAGATTTATTGGATAATAGACAACTCACTACTACACATTTGGACTTAGACAGCTTTACTTAGAGAGCATTTAAAAAACCTCTCTCTAAGTGGTGGCTTAGAGAGCGGTTTTACAAAAATATATTTAAAAAAATGGGTTAGAATCGCTATCTAAGATTAACTCTTAGACAGCTGTTATTAACCGCTATCTAAGTGGTCAACTCTTAGACAGCGGTGATTAACCGCTATTTAAGTGGTTTTACACGAACACAGCAGCTGCCCTCGCTCTCAAATATCCTCCACCGACGCCGCACCCTGCCCCACCGCGCCGCCGCCGAAGCTGATGGGGGACTCGTCGGGAATCATTATCAGTCGGGCGCTGAAGCTTCCAGGCCTGCGGAGGAAGCGAAGGAGTTGCAGGAAAGCAGCGTCGTCACTCATCTCCCGCACCTCCCGGGAAGAAAACGTGCTCCGCCAGCGCGTCGCTTCACTTGATTCTCGCATCAACTCCATCCGCAGCTCCAAACACGACAATAAAGTATTATACTTAACTTATATGTGTAATTGAACACCTCATGCTGTTGATATTTCAAGCTGTATATTGACATCACGTGTATTCATGTATTTGTTTTCTCTTTGAATTGCAAGTTGGATGAGGAGTTGGTGAAAGCGAGATATATATTGAGTGAAGGAGATGCGGCGGCGTACCTCCCAAGAAAATCTCATGGTTTGTTGTTTTCTTTTTTGTTTATTACATGATTTGTGTGCTGTGTATGTGGATTGAGATAGCCATTTCACTTGTTCTGTTAATATAGGGAGATTTTTGAGGATGTTTTTGTGACCAATTAATGTGCGGGCAAATAGGAAAGATGTGCAGTTGAAAGTGAAAGAGGAATACAATAACTTCAGAGTATGATAATATATCCAACTCTTAATTTACGTTTTTGCTTAAGATATTGGGGGTATTGTTTACTGTTTTTGTTTTTAATCTCTATATGTTATCTGTTTGATTAGATATTTATTAGTAATTTTATATTAAATTTTGTGTCTTCTCAGCTGTGAGTTAGGCCACAAAGTAATGAGTGTTGCGACTCTTCACTTAGTTTAATTGATGAAAAACATTTGCTTCCTCGTGCTTGAACATTTCTCATTATTATTGGCAGGATAGAACAACTTACTTATTCCTTAGTTTTCCATCTCTGCTGCTTATGCTAAGGTCTTGGATTTGGGATGGATGTCTACCTGCATTGCCTGTTCAACTATACCAGGTATTACATGTTGATTTTTTTCCTTGTATTTTACATTCGTATTGTCCCAAAGTTATGCCCCTAAACATGATGCCTTCTTCCAGGCTTGGTTGTTGTACCTGTACGTAGGTTTGGCACTCAGAGAAAATATCTTGAGAGTTAATGGAAGTGATATACGGCCATGGTAATTGATTACGACTTGCACTTCTTTTACTTTTCTGTTATTTGAATTTGCGTACAAATGTGGATATTTTTAATTATCACCCCCTCTGTGGTAATCTAAAAATACACATTTGATCTTTGCTGATGATGTGCTTCTCTTTGCCCGAGGTGATGCTATGTCTGTTGGAGTTTTAAGAGATGCCCTTGTGGAGTTTGAGGAAGCCTCTGGGCTTGCTAATAGTCCAGCAAAATCTTCTATTTTTCATGCCGGCCTTCGGAATGAGATGGAGAGTGTGTTGGGCCGTGTTGGGTTTCAAGGCCAGCTCCTGATCGTTATTTAGGAGCTCCCCTTGTTGCTACCACTTTGTCAAAGTCCGGCACTATGATGCCCTTATAAACAACTTGGCGAGTAATATCAGAAAGTGGTCTTTGATCGTTCTATTTTAGCAACAAGTATTTAAGACCAAACAAATATCGAACCCAAGGGACTAGGAGTACAATGGAGCCTCGAAAACATACGTTTCCATAGAATTATAGTGGCTAGTCAAGATTGCGAAGAAAAATAACAAAAAGAACAACACAAATTCAACAAGAAATGAAACAAAACACAAAGCAACAAGCACCAAAGATGAGATAGTAGTGCTCGGGTGCAAATCACCAAAAACTTCGTCAACTTCGGATCATCAACAATCAAGTGTTCATTCAAAGAGGGATCATAGGGATAACCAACAATTAATTCAAATAAAACCGTACTTGATAAGCTTAGGTTCGAAATGATCGATTGAGCACGTAGGAATGTAAGAGACGGCACTCTCACCCCCTCACTAATAACAAGCAACAACAAGTAATCAATGTGCCTTAATGAGGTTCTAATTAATCAACCAAGTATCCTTGTGTTAACCAAATATCCACTTCAATCACTTTAGCAAACCTAACACCTATGCATCAATTCAATCAACCAAGTATCCTTGCATCAATTAAATCAATAAACACAAGATCAAAGCTCACCCAAGCAATTAAATCATACAAAGCATCATTAAGACAATTAATCACCTCAACAAATGAACACCCAATCATCAATTCACCAAAATCAACTTATCTAGGGATCATTGCACCCAAGCACATAAGAAATTTAGCCAATCATGGCTAATGGAAAGTAACCCATGAACATTGAGTAAAGGGAAAACATGAACATGCTGAAATCAATGAACAAAACTTAATATAAATGGTAGAAGTCACCTTGATGGAGTCTATTACAACTTGGATGATCAATTCTAGCAGCTATTACACTTGGGTAAATGAAATCTAACAAAATTGGAAGAACACCTATCACTATGTGTTTGTGTGTGTGAAGGAATGCTGAAATTTTAACTAAGGAATTTATCTAAGTATAGAATGTGCTCTAAGTGTGTAATCTCCTTCAATCAGCCTGAAATTGGGGGTATTTATAGTGAGGGCAAAGTTAAAATAACGAAAATTGCACCTTGGTCCCTCAAAATCAGATAACTCGCAAAATCGCGCAGACGCAGGTCAACTCGGGTCGAGTTGAAGGCAACAGTGCAATCGAAGGATTTTTCTCAGTCAACTCGGGCCGAGTTGGTCAACTCGGCCGAGTTGGGCCAACTCTGGTCGAGTTGGTTTCTCATTTCTCTCTTTCCGACTTCGTTCCCCATATCTTGAGCATCCGACCTCCGATTGAGCCAATTCTTTTGCGTTGCGAAGCTCTCTCGACCCTCTTTCCAACCATATAATTTCTCATTTGATTTGACAATGTTAACAGACCTCAATTTGCACTCAAAGTTGGCCTAAAACCTGCAATTTCAACTTAAAACACCAAATCCAACAATTAAATGCAATTGGACCAATTAATTATGAATTAACATGAAAATCATATCAAATTGAGACAATTAAGCACACAATTAACCTGCAATAATTCACCCTAATCAACTCCCCAAACTTAAAGTGTTACTCGTCCCGAGCAACGAAACAAATAAGCACAAAGGGTGAATTGATTGCAACTATGTCACATGGCAAAAAGATGAATTTTTGGACAATCAAACTCATTAGTGAACACAAGTTTTCAATGCCACTTTCAACTAACACTCAAAAATGTCATGCTTTGACAAGATGCAATTTCAAATGCTTTCTCAATGCTCCTTCCAAGGAGTGTATCTCTCATCACACAAGGGTATAAGGACAATTTAAGCACTCAATCATCAAATTACAACCATACACACCATATAATTGCCACAAGACTCAATTTCAATCATTCATTTTGTGCATCAACTACAAATCAAAGAGGTCTTTTCAAGAGGTTGTAATGAAGACTCTTTGGATGAGGTGGGTGAATTTGGAAGAAGTGACTCAATGATAGTAGAGCAATGAGAGTTGAACATATAATTCAATGCCATTTTTCACCTCATTTCAACAAACACCACTCTTTCTTTTCACTTTCAATCTTTTCACATAACATTCACCACCAACACCTTTTGAGACTTTTTTTTTTCATTCAAGCTCAAATTGAATTTTCTTCTTCATCATTTTTTCACTTCTTTTCTCACTTCAATTTTTTTTTTTCATTCCTCTTTTCTTTCTTTTTTCTTTTCATCTCAACATACTTATCCCAAACATACCACCACACTTTTTCAATTTCACTTCACCATTCATTGCCAACAATCATGCTCTACTAAACATATGGGAACAAAGGCTCATAAAGATAGGCAAAATGGCTTAATTTCACAAGCTTGCCAAAGAATAAGGCTTTAAGGCACAAATTGGCTTACTAGGGAAATCAATGACGTTGGTGGGGTAAAATTTGGCTAAGTAGCTTAACAAATCAAACATGGCCTCAAATCATCTTCATAGATCTACACAAAACTCAACTTCAATAAGTCTATAGGCAAGTTCTAGCATGCATAATCGCAATTGATGCACTCAACAAGGAATCAAACCGTTTCTCATGCACGATTCAAAAGGTTCAAAAGCTCACGGGCTTAAAAATTAGCAAAGAGAATAAGCATTCTACATCACACTCATCATCACAAGACAACTTCTCATGCTAGACTCAAGCAACAAATCAACTCAATATCACATCACAAGTTCACCATGTCCATCAATCAAAACAAATATGCCACGTACATACCTCCAAGCATAACACCACATCAATTCTCATCAAATAAACTCAAAGATAAGAGTGAAATCCACATTAAAGCTCAAAATTCACAAAAATTTTCACATAATTTTCTCATTACAAATGAGAGGCAAATTGGTGCAACAAGCAATGCTAACTAACACACACCCCCAAACTTTTTCATTGCAAAACAATTAAAAGTTTGGCAAATGTAGTTAGCTAGGTGAAGTTGCACACAACTACCCACAATGAAATCCAAAACTATCATCAAGTAAGCATATGCACAAGTAAGTTCATCTCAAAATTCATGTACAAGTAAATATATCATATAAGCCCCAAACACGAGGTGCACCGGTGCAAATGGAAAAAGGGTGAAAGAGGCACACCTCCCCCAAACTTAGACGAGTCTAAGTCTAGAGAAGGTGTGGTACCGTAAGGTCTTCACTTCCTCTCAACTTCAAGCTTGTAACTCACCAAGCCTCATTTGCACACCTCGACCTCCTACAAAGGGTCACAAAGATTACACACACACTTATTGAAAGCAAAACAAAACAAAAGCAAAGAAAGCAAGAAAAGCGATGGGTTGCCTCCCATCTAGCGCTAGTTTTAACGTCCTATGCCGGACATTATTCATTGAGTTCACACTCTTTTCATCGGAATGGCCAAGGATATCGGTCCTCCTTGCCATTATATTTCATCCTTTGAGCTTCAAAATCACGGAGGCGCTCATGATTGGTAGGACAACCACCTATATATATGGACATTGTCAATGGTTGTCCCCTTTGCTCTCTCAACATCCTCCTTTTCCATTCCTTTTTTCCAAGGATGCCCAAGCACTTTATCAATTCCTTCCTATAATCAAAGTTTACAAGAGGTAAAATAAAATCAATAGAAGCATCAATTTCAATTAAAGTACAAATTGAAGAGTTTGAAGGTTTAGAAATGCTCATTTCATTCTTCAATGTCTCATTCAAAGCTTCTAGATTTTCTTGTTCATTGTTGCTCATGTCCATCAAAGGACACTCTTCTTCATCACTTTCGACAAGGAAATCGTCCATTTTATCCTTCTTGCTTGGACCCCCTTCTTTCTCTTTCTCTTTCCATTTCTCTTCTTCTTCTTCTTCTTCTTCTTCTTCATTTTCTTCTTCCCCTTTTTCTTGATGGTTCTCCATGATGGTTATGCTCTCGACCTTGCATAGAGAAGCTTTGAGTTGACTTACTAGAACATTGAGTTGAGCTTTGGTGATCTCCATGTTCCCATCTATCATTGCATCAACCATTGTCTTTGTCTCATAGATGCTCTCATACAAGGGGAACATTTCTTCAAATCTTGAGTTATCTTCCACAAATCTCTTCAACAACATCCCAAGCATCTCCTTCAAGATAGCTCTCACATCATGGATTTCCCATTCTTGATAATGAGAGGAAGCTCGTGGAATTTGATAGTCATACTCATAGCTTCTCCCATTATTGTAGCCATAACCTTCATAGTGTGGAGGATAAACTATACTATTTTGGTAATAGTATTGATTCCACGAGTATTGGTTATATCCCTCCATCTTGGCAATTAAGCTCTTCCCTACCTTTGCATTCTTTTGGTGGCTAAGTTTGAGGTTCGATTTCTATTAAGAAATTTAACCCCCTAAGAACAAGTGAGTGCCACCTACGAAAGAGAGCAAGTATCAAATTCACAAAAACAAAAACAACAAAACAACAAAAATAAATGCCACTAGTAACTCCACTCAACTAGAATTCAAGTTCCACCTAAGTGTCCTCAACTAGTCCCTAAACGGCGCCATTTTGATCGTTCTATTTTAGCAACAAGTATTTAAGACCAAACAAATATCGAACCCAAGGGACTAGGAGTACAATGGAGCCTCGAAAACATACGTTTCCATAGAATTATAGTGGCTAGTCAAGATTGCAGAAGAAAAATAACAAAAGAACAACACAAATTCAACAAGAAATGAAACAAAACACAAAGCAACAAGCACCAAAGATGAGATAGTAGTGCTCGGGTGCAAATCACCAAAAACTTCGTCAACTTCGGATCATCAACAATCAAGTGTTCATTCAAAGAGGGATCATAGGGATAACCAACAATTAATTCAAATAAAACCGTACTTGATAAGCTTAGGTTCGAAATGATCGATTGAGCACGTAGGAATGTAAGAGACGACACTCTCACCCCTCACTAATAACAAGCAACAACAAGTAATCAATGTGCCTTAATGAGGTTCTAATTAATCAACCAAGTATCCTTGTGTTAACCAAATATCCACTTCAATCACTTTAGCAAACCTAACACCTATGCATCAATTCAATCAACCAAGTATCCTTGCATCAATTAAATCAATAAACACAAGATCAAAGCTCACCCAAGCAATTAAATCATACAAAGCATCATTAAGACAATTAATCACCTCAACAAATGAACACCCAATCATCAATTCACCAAAATCAACTTATCTAGGGATCATTGCACCCAAGCACATAAGAAATTTAGCCAATCATGGCTAATGGAAAGTAACCCATGAACATTGAGTAAAGGGAAAACATGAACATGCTGAAATCAATGAACAAAACTTAATATAAATGGTAGAAGTCACCTTGATGGAGTCTATTACAACTTGGATGATCAATTCTAGCAGCTATTACACTTGGGTAAATGAAATCTAACAAAATTGGAAGAACACCTATCACTATGTGTTTGTGTGTGTGAAGGAATGCTGAAATTTTAACTAAGGAATTTATCTAAGTATAGAATGTGCTCTAAGTGTGTAATCTCCTTCAATCAGCTGAAATTGGGGGTATTTATAGTGAGGGCAAAGTTAAAATAACGAAAATTGCACCTTGGTCCCTCAAAATCGGATAACTCATCAAAAATCGCGCAGACGCAGTCAACTCGGGTCGAGTTGAAGGCAACAGTGCAATCTGAAGGATTTTCTCAGTCAACTCGGGCCGAGTTGGTCAACTCAGGCCGAGTTGGTCAACTCGGGCCGAGTTGGGCCAACTCTGGTCGAGTTGGTTTCTCATTTCTCTCTTTCCGACTTCGTTCCCCCATATCTTGAGCATCCGACCTCCGATTGAGCCAATTCTTTTTGCGTTGCGAAGCTCTCTCGACCCTCTTTCCAACCATATAATTTCTCATTTGATTTGACAATGTTAACAGACCTCAATTTGCACTCAAAGTTGGCCTAAAACCTGCAATTTCAACTTAAAACACCAAATCCAACAATTAAATGCAATTGGACCAATTAATTATGAATTAACATGAAAATCATATCAAATTGAGACAATTAAGCACACAATTAACCTGCAATAATTCACCCTAATCAGTCTTCCAGCTGCCTTTCATATGCGGGAAACTTGAGTTGATTTACCTTTGTCATCCGGGGTTTCTTTGTTTTTGGATGTCCGTTCTACCTTTGCCTACTACCATTGAAAGTTTATGTAAGACTTTCTTGTGGGGCTCCGTAGAGGCCTTGTGGCGTGGTCTGATATTTGTATGCCTAAAGAAAGAGGGGCTGGGGCTTAGAGATCTATCCTCACGGAATAAAGTGCTGATTGCAAGGGTTATTTGGGACGTTCAAAATGAAAAAACAGCCTATGGATAAAATGGGTTACCCATAATTACTTGCATGGGCGTTCGATTTGGGAGTTTGTGCCTAGGCGTGTGGATTCTAAATTTATGAAGTATGTGGCCGATATTAGAGATGATCTTGTGGACCTTTTTGGTAGTGTTGATAATGTGACGGTGATATTTTGATTATGCGGGGAATGGTAAATTTGTTTCCTCAAAATTTTACCATCTCCTCAGGCCCATTAGCGATAGGTCCACTACTCGATTTAGGGATATTTGGAAGGGCTTCATTGCTCCAATGTTTTCTTTTATTGCTTGGCTTGTGTTGCGGGACGCCTTCCGACTAAAGATAGATTGTCCTTCTTAAATATTGATCCTTGGTGCACCTTTTGTGTTGGAAGGCATGAGACTCTTAGGCATTTATTTTGGAAATGCCCCTTTGCGAACCTCGTTTGGGTGATGGTCAAAAGATGGTCGAGTTGGAACTCCTCACCAAAATCCCTTGGTCAAACTCTCTTGGAAATCAAAAGGGATAGAAGGTGTAGTGCTCTCGAAAGAAAGGGACGTTTACTCTGTTTAATGGCTGCCATTTACCATCTTTGGAGGGTGAGGAATGAATGCATTTTTATGCTAGACGCCGCTCTATTCTTGAGGTGGTTCGGCGCATTAAAGTTGAGGTTTGTCATTTTATTCATGTTATTGATGTTGATAATATCTTGGGTTGGTATTAAGCGCCTCTCTTTGTTGTAAGATAATTTTTGTCTTAGGTTGATTTATTTGCTAGAGAGTCGTTGCTATTCTTTGATGCAGAATACTCCTTGGGCTGTTTCTGTTTTCTGGTTTGAGGAATTTTGTTGCTGGAGCGGGGATAATGGGACGGGGATAGACTGCTGATGGCCATGCCGAAGGTGGTCTTTTTCCTCGCCATTATTGTTTCTGTTGCCATGTTTTTTCGGGGTGTCCCTGGGGTAATTAGTGGGCTGCTGGCCTTTGATTTTTGTGGTAATGTATGGCTGATGGTGAGAGGCTGTGGGGCTGGGACGTATTTTGTTTGGCTCTTGGTGTTGTCTGGACTGCTGTTTCATGCTCGTTGTGGTGGCAAGTGGGCTGGTTGTTTGCAAATTTTTTTATGCTGGCAGGTTGGGGCTGATTCCTACTTTGATTATGCTTCTTGTCCAACAAGGGCTGGGCCTTGGAGTGTTTTTCTGAGTTGGGGCGAGGATATTAAGACTATGGCAAGATTATTGGGCTTTTCTGATTTTGGGCCTTTAATTTTTGAGGAGAAGTCTTGGTGCTGGTTTTTGATGGCAAGATGATGAAGTTATTTTGGGGGCAGTGTACTGTGGACCAGCTTGGGCGGGCCAGATTTGGTCCTTTATTTTTGTGTGGTGTGAGCTTTGGTGGCAAGAGGCCTGGGCCCTTCTGGATAAGGTCCGCTATTTTTTCTGGACTTGTTTTAATTAGGGGTGAAAACGGATCGGATACGGACGGATAGTGCTTATATCGTATCCTAAACCATATTTTTCTCGAATTCGGAGTCGAATACGGAAAAGCCGGATTTGAATACGAATTCGGACTATTCGGTATACGGATACGGGACGGATATCGGACGAATCCGGGCGAATTCGAATAACTATAATCGGATAATATATTTCATACGAAAATCATCAAAATGTGATTGAAACACATAAAAAAACTACTTACGGATGAATAAGAAAAATAAAATCAAAACCCAAGCATGAATAAAGCTATCAACAAACTTGCTCCTAAACCAAAATATCATCCACTCATGAAAACTTTAAACCATACGGAACAAAAATTATCCTATAAATTATCCTCAATTTTTGACATAAAGAGCCTCAATTATCCTATAAATTAACAAAAATAAAATACGCTAGTATACCTTTCAAAAAACAAAATACACTAGTATAACTATGTATAAAATACATGTAATACATAGAGTTTTGTGTAAATATAAAGCCTAAATCGACATATATATATATATATATATATACATATATATATATATAATACATCTCCCTCAAAAGAGAAAGAAAAAAACTGTGAAGCTCCTCGGCGACGGGATGGTGCGCGGTGGTCGGTGGAGCCGTGGAGGTGGAAGTGGTAGGGAATCGGCGGCGGTGGTTGCTTTGGTTGGGAATCGGCGGCGGCACCTAGGTTTAAAATGGAAATATGATTGAGGAGGAAGGCTGGAAGAGTATGCGTCCTCTTTCTATTTTTTTAATATTATTCTTTTTTTAATATTATTATATTATTATATATATTATTATTTAATATAAAATAAAATATATTAAAAAAATGGATATCCGGATTTGCTATCGGGATAAAATATGGTAAAACTCGGATACGGTCGGATATTACGTATTCAAGTATCCGTTTCCGTATCCAAAGTCAACTATCCGTATCCGTATCCGAATCCGACCGGATACTTATTTTTTTACCGAATTCGATACTGACCAGATACGGCTCCGGATCGGTCGGGAAATATCCGATCCGTTTTCACCCCTAGTTTTAATCTAGTGAGCAGCGAGCTTTTGTGGCAAGAGATCTGGGCCTTTTTATTTATGGTCCAGCAGCTTCCCTGGGCCTTTATTATTTATATCTGCTGCGAGATGTGGTGGCAAGGGAGTTGGGCTTTTGTGATTTGGGTCCATTACCTTCCCTGGGATTTATTTCAAGATGGCTGTTGGGCGGATGATGGGCCCATTTCCAGGTTGTACTTATTTTTTGTTATTGGCCCTTTATGTTTGATGGTGGCAAGATCTTTTGGGCTTAATTATTTAGGGCCTTTAAGTTTTATTTGCTTTGATGGTCCAATAAGTTTTTTGAAGATGGCGGACTGCTTTATTTTTCGAGGGCATTTCATATCTTCCTTTTATAGCCCTGCATGTTTTGGGCCTTTACTTTGGACTGACTGTTTTTGGTCCTTTTTCTTTTGGTCCTCTTTGTTTTGGGCCTTGGTATTTTTGTGGGCCCTTATTTGTTTGGGTCTTTTTGATCGCTCTACGTGTTTTGAGCTTTTATTTTGTGGCCGGTTATTGTTGTGGCCATTTCTTGGTCTCGTCTTTATGGACCAAGTTTAGCCTTCCCGTGGCTCTTTCCCACCTCGTGGTTTTGCCTACACTGGGTTTTCCACAAGTGGGTTTTAGCGAGATCGGATGGGCTAGGGGGTCTTATTACATCGTTCGCGGTGGGGACTCCTTTTTGATCGGTTACGAGTGTCTTCATGCTCAGTTTTGTACTCGGGTTTAGGCCCGTTGTTTTTATCAATAAATTTTTACCGATAAAAAAAAAAAAGAATATTGTTTTTCTACCTGTTAGTTGTACCTTCTCATTCCTCGCAATTACACTATTTGTGTTTCATAATCTTAAAGCCTTGGACGATGTTTGTTTTGGGATTTATGTGGTTTTGTAAAAAGCAGGTTTACGAAATCTAAGAGATTTTGAGATCCTACAAAATAGTAAGATGTGTATTTGTTTTGAAATTTTGAATGGGGTGAGATTTAGTTTTATGTTAAATCAATGTGTTGGAGTGATTGATGTTGTATTATATTATTGTTGAGTGTGATTGTAATGATTGAATGATGTGAATTATGATATGTTATATTATTAGAAAGTGTGATAGTAGGTTTATAGGTGTTGTAGTGGTGGTTTTTAAAATCGGAAATACAACTAAATTTAGATTTGTAAATCCAAAACCTGATTTTTTAAACCCAAAACAAACATCACCTAATGGTTGAATGTACTGAATCTTTTCATTTCTTTTCAATTGGTTTTGTCTTATAATGGATCTTGTCTTTTCTCTAAATTTTGTAAAATCAAATTTTTCTTTATTATGCATCGATTCTATGTATAAACGTAGGAAGAAAATATCACGCATAGACCTGATCAATCTACTTAATTGCGTACAAAATGAGCACTTAAATCCAATGTACATCATTAAATGCGATTCGCTTAACTCGCAGATGCGGTGCTTTGTGGTTTTGGGAAGACGGGAAACATTTAATGTTGCGGGATAATGATAATGGGAAACCTCCTCTTTTGCTTCAAATGAGCGGTGATTCGATGATCTTAAGTTCATGTGGGTATTAATCATTAGATTCTTCAGGTTCAAAGTTTCTTATTTAAATTATTATTTGAATAAAAATTCATATTATTTAATTAAATTTTCAATGTAATTTGCAGTTTGTGCATACACCTCGGATCGATTTTTACAACAACGATAGAATGGACAAATGGAAAATGGATTGGATTGGGTATTTTTACAATCGATTCTTGTAATAATATTGTTCTTGTACGTAACTTTTGGTAACATGTAACTTATATATTAGGAGTAATTTTTATGATATATAATATTTCATGTTTTGTTGTATATTTAATTATATTTATTTATTTGATGTTACCAATTAAAATTAAAATTAGTATAAGATTTGGTAATTTTTGTATATAAAAACAGGTTTATAAATATAAAAAATATATAAAAATTATATAATTAAAATGAGATTAGATAGCGGTTAAAAATCGCTGTCTAAGTGAGCTTAAATAGCGGTTAATAACCATTGTATCTAAAGAGGTGAGCTTAGATAGCGGTTAAAAGCGATTGTCTAAGGGGTGGACTTAGATAGCGGTTAAAAACCGCCGTCTAAAGTTCCTCACTTAGATAGCGGTTATAATCGCTATCTAAGTTCCTCCGCACTTACATAGCCGATTCTTAGAGAGCGGTTATAACCGCTATTTAAGCTCAATTTTAACCGCTATCTTAGCCCTTTTATGTATATATACGTGACTATATGAGAAGCAAAACTCACTACTACACATTTGGACTTAGACAGTTTTACTTAGATAGCATTTAAAAAAACCGCTCTCTAAGTGGTGGCTTAGAGAGCGGTTTTAAAAAATATATTAAAAAAATAAAAATGACTACGAGGGCGGTTTACTAACCGCTATCTAAAATTAACTCTTAGACAGCGGTTTCTAACCGCTTTCTAAGTGGTTAACCCTTAGACAGGTGGTTACTAACCGCTATGTAAGTGACATGAGATAAGGCAGAGTTAAAATAACCGCTATGTAAGTGGCATGAGATAAGACAACGGTTTTTAACCGCTATCTAAGAATTAATCTTAGATAGCGGTTACTAACCGCTATCTAAGGGTTTCAACCCTTTTATCGATTCTTCTTCCCCATTATCGCGATTTCTTCACAAAGACAACTCGAACCCGGCCCTTTTATTTCACAAAGAACTCGATCCTCCGCGCCGCCGAACCCAGCCCCACCGCGCGCCGCCAGCTGCACCCAGCCCCACCGCGCGCCGCTGCACCCAGCTCCACCGCGCACCGCCACCGCCGCCTCACCCAGCCCCACCGCCGCCGACGCAATTTCAAAAGGTTTGTCTTAATTAATCCTTTTACTGCAATTTTTCCCTTTTGTTCATTTTCATTTCGCTCGTGAAATCAGATTCAATTGCAATTATCTCAATGCTTAAGCCTCTCAATTTATCGTTTTATATGTATATATATACACGTATATATACTTGTTATGTTCTTGGATTTTGGCTTCAATTATTTTTATTGGAGATCTTGTTATCAGGATTGATTATATTCATCGTCTCCAACTACGTGGGATGAGTAAATTTTGTAGAGAGAACCATATGAATAGCTGTTAATATTTTTGGGATTAAAGATTTATACGCCCGGTAACTTGACACAACTTTGATTTTGGTCCCAATCATTTGCTCATTTTAATTTTGGTCCATAAAATTTTTTTTTGAAATTAGTCCTTTAACCGGCGGCGAGGTTATCTAACCGGTCATAACCTATGTGGACTTTTTTTTATTTTTAATTTTATTTTCTTACTCACGTGGCATTTGTTATACTTTTTAATGTTTGGTGAGTGCACCCTCGCGGCGATGAGTACACCCACCTTCTCCATCACACAGATCTGCACCCCACACACCCAATCAGCCTTCAATGGCGTATTATTACCAGTCACCACAATCTGCGCCACTCATTACCGTCACCCATCATCGACGACTAACCACCACGTCGCTCTTCGCGCCGCCCATCGCCGAAGCCTGCAAAGACCGTGAGTCGCACACCGGCGCCGGAAATCATCGTCGATGCCTTCTCTTCGCAGCCCCAGCAGCGCGCCGCCGCAGAACAACCCTCCTTCGGTAGCGACGGGTGATGATGAAGAAAATCGCGCAAGACGGCGGCGGTGGAACCTGGTTGGTCGCGATGAGGCTTTGCGGTAATAAGGTCGCGACGGCGGCGGTGCTGGGTCGCGTCGCTGGTGCTTTCTGCGACGGTGGTTGTCTTTGCGGCGATGGGCTGCGACGGATCACGTGCTTTGCGCGACGGCAGTGCGAATCTGCGTCGCGAGGAGGGTGATGCGGCTACGTGCGTCGCCAATGAGAATGGCGACGGCGATGGAGAGTGATGGTGAGAGTGGTTGTTGCTTTGCGGATCTTCTTTGTTGGTGGCGAGGATGAAATGCGACGGATCGGTGGGTGTGGTTTCTTTGAGGAAGAAGGTGGGTGAACAAATCCAAATGTGGGTGAACTACTCGAGCCGTGGGTGTTAGGGCATGCCTTATTTGAGAATACCCGCCCCTTTATTGCCCGACCCAAAACCCGACCCGAAACCCGACTCCGAACCGATTTAAAATACACCCAAAACCCATTTGGTCTAATTAGATCCAGTCATTACTTATAGCCAATGAATGAATTACACGTGGACCGTCAAATTAAACAAAAATAAAATCAATATCACACATGGACCTGACCGGTAAGGTTACCTCGCTATTCGAGGTTAATGTCCTTATTTCAAAAAAATTATAAATTACTGGACCAAAATTCAAATGACTTAATGATCGGGACCAAAATCAAACTAGTGTCAAGTTCACGGGACCTACAAATCTTTAATCCTAATATTTTTCAATGTTGGTTTATTTTCTTTGCATGAAACATGTTTGATAAAATGTCTGTGAGAAATTTTATTTATTTCAATTTTATTTTTTATGGAATTGGTTGTTCTTGATTTCATAGTTAAATTAAAGTTATTAGTTTGTTCTATAATTTTTCCTTTCACAGAGAGGTAGGAAGGGCAGTTTCACGGTTGATAGCCCTTGCTCTAAGACTAGATTTCAATATTTTGGAAGAACCTTTTTGCATTCTTGCGACTGTTGCATTATGAAGGTAAGGATTATCATGATTCTGCAGATATGTAAAGACAAAGATGCTAAGCCTCAGATATGGGAATATATACCGCCTTTAAAAGGGTGCAGCTTTATGATCCTCGTATTTTATCTTACCATGCAGAATCTTATGCTGCTTGCCTGAAGCTGTTTTCTCACTCTCTTTGATGATTGGAGATTTAAATTTTGATGTATTGGATTTGCGACTGACTATGTTTTATGTGACGCTTATGTATTTAAATTTGTGATATTTTTCACTTGTTTGATTTACTTAAGAGGATTGGATGATTTACTTTTTTTAATTTGGTTTTGTTTTAATGCTCATAACAGCTATTCAGCTAGATGTATTTGTGAATTTAATTTGAAAGAAGTCAGGCTCTTGAATTCGTGTTAGGTTTCCTACAAATTAACAATCGTAGCGCCCGTTGATAGCCCTAATACAGACGGGATCCACATTAGTGCATCGACGCACGTTGAACTCAAGGACATGGTTATTGGTACAGGTATGTTGGTCTTTGAACAACAATTTGCTGCTCAATTTTCATCTCTTCATTGTGAGAATGGAAGTAGGCTCGAGTTTGTAATTTGTCAAACTTATGTTTCATAAACGAATCGTAGGAGACGGCTACATATCAATAGTCAGCAATTCTTCTGGGATTCGAATAAGAAACATCTACTGTGGACCTGGCCATGGTATAAGGTAATACAAAATTCCCTTAAATAGGTCTCTTGTGATTTTTGAATCAAGTTCACGTGAACTCCCTTCATCAAAATAATACTATTTAATATATGAAGTAATACTGTTTAGCATAAGAAGTGTTATTTTTGTTTAAAAATGCTTGATTCTTTTCAAAATCATTAAATCGTGATACATCGTATGCTAAATAGTAACACTTTGTATACGAATCAAATAGTATGACTCAGTATAATTTGATCGATCCTACATCTTCACTGCAGACTTCAGCAGTTATTATATATAGACAACGTCTCGTTCCGTGGCATTAGCGGGACTTCAGCAACAGAGGAAGCCATCAGGTTATCATGCAGTGACACTTGTCCATGTAAAAGACTATATCTCGAAAATATTCAGCTTACCTAGTCAAGTCCAACTCCACTAGGTGGCTGAAAGATGATTATGCTCTCTTTTAAGCACAGAATCCACATATCAAGTGGTGTTTAGCTGTCATTCTTTGAAGTTTCCCTTGATAATGAATCATTGCCGTGAAGATCAAGAAACTGCATGAAGAAGAGCAAGGTAGATGTTATTCTGGTTTATTTTCATCTGCAGATAGATGACAGACTATACATATACCTTGAGTATGTATCTGGTGGTTCTATATACAAAATTCTCCAAGAGTATGGGTATTTCACAACAGGTTCTTGTTTTATTTACATTATTGTTTCTAATGCAACTCTTGGAGTTTGGAAGGCTATAACATCTTGTGTATTTGTATATGGTCAGGGACATCAAAGGAGCAAATATTCTTGTTGACCCTAATGGGCGTGTAAAATTGGCTGATTTCGGGGATGGCCAAACACGTAAATATTCCCTCTTAACTACTCATGAGTTCCATTCGAAGTAAGTCGATTTATCGATTTATTTAAATTATTATTGATTAAATAAAAATTCGTATTATTTAATTAAATTTTCAATGTAATTTGCGGTTTGTGCATACGCCTCGGATCAATTTTTACAACAACGATAGAATGGACAAATGGAAAATAGATTGGATTGGGTATTATTACAATCGATTCTTGTAATAATATTGTTCTTGTATAACTTTTGGTACCATGTTGTAACTTATATATTAATTTTTTATGATAATTAATATTTCATGTTTTTGTATATTTAATTATATTTATTTATTTGATGTTACCAATTAAAATTAATTTTAGTATAAGTTTTGGTAATTTTTTGTATATAAAAAACAGGAATATAAATAAATAAATATAAAAAAATATAAAAAAATTAAATAGGATTAGATAGCGGTTTTTAACATTGTCTAAGGAGTGATAACATTGTCTAAAGTGCTCACTTAGATAGCGGTTATTAACCGCTATCTAAGCTTCTCACTTAGATAGCGGTTATTAACCGCTATCTAAGCCCATCCCTTAGACAGCGGTTTTTAACCGCTATCTAAGCTCATTCTCACTTATATAGCTGATTCTTAGAGAGCGGTTATAACCGCTATCTAAGCTCAATATTAACCGCTCTCTAAGCCATTTTATGTACTAGTGACTACTCAACAAAGCTATTGGAACAAAAAATCCAAAAGAAAACCCCATGGAAATGAAATGAAATTCTTGCGCATAGTAAATATACCATTAGAACGCCGCTGACATTGACGAGTTCGGTCGCGGTGAGTCACGAAGCAGCGGTGGTGTTCCATCGTCGATTTCCACTACACATCTTCCATCGTTCACTCATCTTCGACAAAAAACCATGCTAGCAACGAGGGTCCATCGTATAATCGGGAATGGGCTGAATAATAGGGTTTGTAGACGCGTGGATTTGGGGAGGAGAAGAAGGTACGAGCGGCGTAAAATGAGGGTTTCTAAATCGCGTGGGTGGGAGGAGAGAAGATCAAAGCGGCGAGAAATGAAGAATGTTTTCACAAATGAGGGTTTCATTGGTATATATATGCGAGGGGCATAAATGTAATTCCATCTACTTATCTAAGTGGCCGTAAATATCAAATATGTAATCTCCATAAATTTGAGCAGATATGTCCTCGAAGCTTTAAACAGATAATAACCTCGGGCCCTTCACTTATCTTGGGCCTTTAAGATTGCAACCAAACAAGATTTCACACAAGATAAGCCATAGATTAGGACAATATCTTACCAACCAAACTAGGCCTAATCAATTAATAAATCAATTTATACCCTAAGGGGTCGTTTGCTTAATAAGACGGGATGGATTAGTTGTGATAGGATTTAGTGGGATTGTACTATTTGAATTATTTTGTTTGAAAAATATATATGTTTGGATTGCGGGCTACATTTCTCTTGATAAATGATTATATTATATATATTTGCATTGCGGGATATATGGTATAAGTATGGTAATTGTCAATAATACCCTTTCTTATTCTCGAGGAATTAAGTCATTTTGTGTTAAATTTGAGGGATATTAAAGACATTATGAAAGATGGATAAATCCATCCAACAATGGCATTGATAAGTGCAGAATTTCTTTTCGGGTGGGATATAGTCTCGGGCCAAAGTCTCACAAACCAAACAACTTGCTACTCGGATTAAAGTATCCATCCCACCTACTCCCTTAAACCAAACAACCCTAACTAAAACAATCAAATAATCTTGATCAAATAATCTAAATCAAATCAATCTAAATTAAATCAATCCAAATTAAATCAATCTAAATTAATTTCTAATATTTTCTAATCTATAATGAAATCTCATCATTAAAGTAAGCCTTTGAAACGAACCTTGTCCTTAAGGTTAAAATCTGAAAATCACGTCTGCAGATTCTCAACCGAACCGCGAATTAGAATCGATGATTTCGATGCCCCAACTCAGGTTGGAAAGCACCGAACTCCTCAAACCTATGTAATTTTTATGCCCCAACTCGGGTTGGCAAGCAACGAAACTTAAATCGATACTCTAGCTCGGGCTAGAAAGTATTCGATTAATAGCTATAAAACTTCTTCTATTTTCTTCATATTTCAATCGCGATTCAAAATACTCTCAATGAAAGCACCAATGATGCGAACCGCGATTTTCCACACCGTAAATTTGTCGCTCCGACTCGGGCCGACAAGCATACGAAATCACAATCGAGGCCCTAGCTCGGGCTAGCAAGCTTTTGAAAGATAAATTGATATTAATTTGTCAAAATACTAGTCTATTTTCATTCCCTCCTTCATAACTCTCGAGAGTACAATATATATAGTTTGAATAATAAATCTAAATGTTAGATCGGGTTTCTAGTTTTGATTAAGTGAAAATGTATAAATTAGATTAGCTGATCATGTAAGTAGGATGACCAATTTGAATTTGTATAGACTAGGTGATGTAATGCATTTCACTAGTAAGTGATCGGACTAGGTGAGATGGAATGAGTCGATTGAGGACAAAGAGCTTGAAGGTCATCCGAAGACGACCTTAGAGAAGTCATCGATTGAGAGGATAATGAAGAGCTCAAGACGAGAGCAAGTGATTAGCCTGAGTAGAATAAGAAAGCGGACTTTCACTAAGTTAGAGTCGGACGACTAACTCAAGATCAGCTCAAGTCAAGAAAGATTTCAAGATAAGTTTGTTAGCGGTTTTAAATTTGTTACAATGATCGCGTGTATTTTAGCAATAAGTATTTACGACCAAACAAATTATCGAACCCTAGAGACTAGGAGAACAATGGAGCCTAAAAAACAAGCGTTGTCATAGAATTATAGTGGCTAAACGGGGTGCAAAAACTTAAATCAACAATAAGCCAAACAAGAGCAATCAAATTAATAACTACGAAAGCAATTAAAACTCTGGCGAGTGCAAGTGGTGAGAAAGCGATCGCTCGGGTGTTTTCCTTATACAATCCTTTGGGTAAACTCACAAATCAATCACTAATCAAGGCATGAACAGAGCAAGGCAAAGAAGCGATCACGTAAAATCAAACAAGCGAGCATTAAAGACCGTTGATCACCTAGACACGTTCACAACGGGTACTAATGCCTAGGGTCGTCTCTTCACTACACACCTAAGCATGCAATGTCTACTAAGGGTGACCTAGCAACTAACCCACCTCTCGGTGCAATCAATCACGATCAAAATCATCATAATTAATCGAAAAGTTCACTTAATCCTCTAACAAGCATATCGACTCTCGTTTGCAACATACAAATTTGATGAATCAAGCTAATAAAAACAATCAATCATGAGATCAACACAAAGCCCAATAATAGAAGCATAAGAGCCACAATTACATGCCCATCAAAGTAATCAATTCATGATCTACGGCTAGAGCCGTCAAAGCGAGTGGGCCCGTTGGGCCAGCCTGCCCCCATGTATAAAGCGAGGGTTGGGCCAAGGATATTTGGCCCGTTTAAAAGCGGGCCTACACGGGTAGTGGGCTTTTGCGGGGTGGGCGGGTTTTTAGGGCTGGCCCGCCATTCCTTTTTTATTATTAAAAACCGAGAAACCGGCGATTTATGTAGGCTGCGTTTTTTTTTTACATTTTATTCCTTACTGCCTAAAAGGAAAGGACACCCCCAAAGATTCCAAACCCTAACCCGCATCACCAACGGCGTGAATCTTCTAATCCTCTCGGATCGGAGCCTCGGAGGTGATATTAAAGGCATCACCGACGGCGTGAATTTTCTAATTTCCGGTAAGTTTCTTATCACCGACGGCGTGAATCTTTACACCTTTTATATAGGACTTTTTGTCTAATTAACTTTTTGACATGATTATGACTTCTCACAATTGTGCTACGCTTCCAAATGTCATAGCTTGATTTGTTGTATTAATTATTAATCTTATTAATCGTATGCTTCTCTTTTATGTAAATACATCGTATGTGTATATATATATAGTAGTTTATATATATATTTATAAATAACAATAATAATATCATAAATGAAATTCGTAAGACCATTAGATTAAAAATACTTAATTATACCTTGCAAAAAAAAATACTAAATGCTAAATGAAATTTGTAAGACCATCAAACCAGGGAGGGATTCTGAGTGAATAATTATATTTTGATTGAATAATTATATTAAATAATTAATTATTATGACATTTTTGTTGCATATCAGATTATATATAGGTGGGATTCTGATAGATTCTGAGTCATTCATTTTTTATTATCTAAATTAATATACAAATTCAATGTTATTTAGTCTAATAAGTTCATTTATTAAGAAACCAAAAAATTCAATGTTATTTATAACTGTAAGTAGTTTAATACTCTTTTTATGATTATTATTTAGTTATGCTTTCATTAGTTGTTATCTTTTGACTATTAGTATTTAATTGTTGTTACAATATTAAGTTATTAATAAGCGTAGTTTGTAGCTAATTCACGTTACTTAAATTATTTTTCATTCTATTGCGATTGAAACTCATGGATTCTACTCGAAGTACAAATCTTGATGACATCACTTCGGATGGTAACAAGGGAAGAAAAGAGCATATTCTGATGTTTGGAACTTTTTACAAAGAAGGAGGTTGATAATGAATCTGTTTTTTAGTGTAAGGGATGCAAGAGAGATTACAAGAGTGGAGGTAAAAGGTATGAAACTTCTACTTTGAGGCGTCATATGGAAGTTTGCAAAAATTTAAAATTTCATGATGTGGGACAAATGTTTATTGATCAAGATGGGAAGCTAAAGAATCAAAAGATGAACCCCATGATTGCACGTGAAATGCTTGCTACGCAATTATTAAGCATAATGTGCCATTTTCATTCGTTGAGTATGAAGGATTTAGGGCTTTTCACAAGCATTTGTGCCCCACGTTTCTTGGAGTTTCTAGGAATACTATTGTTTGAGATGTTAACAAACTTTATTTGAAAGAAAAGCTAAACTTAAGCAAGTTTTGGCTAATATTCCAAATAGAGTTTGTTTAACTTGATACGTGGACTGCATGTAATGGTGAGGGTTATATTTGCTTGACAACCCATTATGTTGATGAAAATTGGAAATTGAACAATAAGATTCTTAACTTTGATCACTTCCCTCCCCACATTGTGGAGTTGATTTGGCTGAAAAAATACTCAATTTTTAATGGATTGGAGAATTGAAAAAAGGTTTTTACTTTGACTTTGGATAATGCATCAAGTAATGATTCTATGCAAAATATTTTGAAGGAACAACTGATGGTGCATGATGGTTTTGTTATGTGATGGTGAATTTTTTCACATTCGTTCTTGTTGCCCATATATTGAATCTTATTATTCAATGTGGTTTAAAATTGAGTCTTTGAGTCTTTGTTTAAGATTAGAGAATGCATGAAATATGCATGTGAAAGGTTCGAAAGTAGGATGAAGAAATTCGAAGAATGTGTGAGATTAGTTGGCAACATTGATGAAAGTGTGTGTTTTCGAGATCGAGATTATTCTCATCAATGTTGTAACAATGAGAGTAACACTTGTGATTATAAGCTGCGAGAAGACTTAGTCAAAATCTTTGCAAACAAGGATAAAATTTTTCATAGATTATTTTAAATAATAATCTATGAGGAATCGATTCACTATGTTAATAATGAATACAAATCAAGTAAAGAATGATTCACAATTCAAATCTTCTCAATAAACCACTACAAGACCTAAACAAAATGTTTATGATCTAAAGCGCTAAGTGTATAAAATACACCGTCAAAGGTGACCTATCTAGATATGTTAAAGAACACCTGTCTACTAACAATCTAAATAGAATCTATTGTTACACGAAATGTGGTAACATCTAATGTAACATAAGCGGGAAATAATGGCCCTATCAATCTGGATGCACTTATCGCACTCAACGATCGATACTCGATTACTTCTCACGCAAGGCTCTTATGATTTATGATTGATCAACTCGTATTGCCTTGTTCTTCATTCTTGAAGCTTGATCATCTATTTATAGATGTCGATCACAACCTTCAAGAGCATCGTAGATCCTTGTAGATGGATCTAGAAATCTCCACTTATTCCCTATTATTTAGCTCCTGAATTCCGGTGGAAAACCACCTTGAAAGCGCCTTTTGTAACCGCTATTGACTTGTAACCGCTTGATCTAGAAGACTCCCTTTATTCTTGATCCTTGTAGATCCTTCTAGAGTATTGGAGTCGATTCGGATCGTCAACTTACGATCAACAACATCAAAGACAACAACTTTGAAACATGAAAAGTTAGTTGTTAGAAGAAAGGACAAATTAGATGTCACACCCGATGTTACAACATTGGTGGTATCACCAAAACGTTTAAATCGGTGACATCAACAATCTCCCCCAATTTGACCTTTTCGCTACAACACACGATATATATATATACCCCATATAAATCGGTGAAGTTGTGTGTGTAAGACGAGCATATCAAACTTTAAGAAATCAAGAGCACAACTCTACTCAAAACAAATCAAACTACACATAGTCGATAAATATTGAGAACAACTAAATAAGGGAAATAAGCAATCGAGCAAAATAAACAAAGGAAGAAAATAAATAGACAGAGCATAAAAAGAAATCGGAGCAAATAAAAACAAATGGAGCACTAATCATGAAGTGCTCACAAAACGTCCTAATCAACTATTGTCTTAGAACCATGCATAATATAAATTGTTCGAGCAATAAACAAAACAAGACAAAAACAATTATCAAGAGAGTAATCATCTCCCCCTTAATAATTGATCAAAATAAAAAGCTGTCTCTTGAACACGCTCCCCTAAGGCGAGATCTCCATAGAGGTCTTATACAACATCTTCAAAATCACCATCTCCTTCTTCATTTCCATCTGGATTTCCAGCAGTACATCGGCAACGAGTTCGGCTTCGGTTGTTGCGGCGGTTGGTGAAACATCATCGGCGGCATCTGCAACTCTAGCTTCATCGGCGGTGGTGGTATCGGAGTCGGTCACGAGCACGAGCGCACTGGTACTCCCCTGTTGGAGCGAAAGCAACCTCTCCCAAAACATCTTCATAATCAGTAA
The DNA here is from genome assembly GCA_030762865.1 of Paraleonurus japonicus. Classification (NCBI taxonomy): domain Eukaryota; kingdom Viridiplantae; phylum Streptophyta; class Magnoliopsida; order Lamiales; family Lamiaceae; genus Paraleonurus; species Paraleonurus japonicus. The sequence goes on from CM061058.1 coordinate 4,197,506, forward strand.
CTCATCAATCTAATCACTTAAGTTATTAATGCATTGCAAGTATAAAAGATCTATGAAACGGTGGTGAGTTAACAGGTGAACTTCTCGATTCGATGTGATCATCAATGTGACCAACATTGCAGGTGGCTCTGCTTGGCTGGTTGTGCGAGATCGCCTTCATGATTTTGCGGCTCATCTCTAGCCAAATTGTTCCAAGGCGAGATCAATGACCCTATTACCAGCTAGCAACACATGGAAAATACCTAAGGGCTGTACCATACCACTTAGAATCTCAACTCAAAATCCACATTCTTCAACACTAACCCAATCAAAGCGGGATAAGGCGGTATCCCTCTCTTAGCAATATTACTAGCAAACCTCATCATATGATTAAAGATTGTCCTACCTAGATTGAAATTATTCATCACAACAATCCTATACATGAGCATTGCTTGATCCATTATAACGTGAGTAGTGTTGGTTGTGGGAAGCCAATTATACACACACGGTTTATGCACAACGAGTATAAACTAGTGAGTGAAGATGATAAATTTTGGTTGTCCAAAGCCTAATTCTACCACTGTTATGGCTGTGCAAATGTGATCCATATACGGTATCTTATCTTCATCAATATCGGGAGCTTTCAAGATATTCATTTATCAAAGTAGGGTTGAAGAAACTTCATTACCCCTAAACTTTACAGATCCATATCTCCTAGAGTTTCTTCTACTGTACCTTTTCTCAAATTATAGTAGAACTCAACAATCCAATTATCCACATAAGAGGCATGCATACTCAACACACTTCATGACCTCTAACTTCAAGAAATTCAATCAAGTTATACTTGAGAAAATAAGAATGTTTAATCTTTCTTTCGAGCGAAAGATGTCTTCTTTTCAATTTCTTGAACTTATCGAAATAACCCCAAAATATTCATCTTGATCATCACTTTCAAAACTACTAGATGAATGTGAGGGTAAATTACCTGGTTCATCATCGGGACTTTCGGCAGCTTCTTCACTGATCCACCGGAAGAATCGTACTACCCCAGACTCTCGATGTTGCCTCATCTCCTGCCGGCATCCTCGGCAGACTCGAGAATGAGAATCATCCTCCCCGTACTTGGTTCATTCTCGCTTCTTTGTTCTCTTTTCCAATCTCTCTATCAATTCAGAGATAGGAATATTTTCTTGAGAATACGATGTGTCGAGATGATGTGTCAACACTAGGAGTGACACTCGGTTTAGCGGTGGAGTGCGGCAAGTTCGGTGGTGGTTACGAAGTTTGGCTTGGTTCTCTAGCAGACCTCTCCGCCATTTTCATATTGAAGTCGACTCGAGAGAGTTGAATGGAGTGCAGAAGACATTCCTTCTTCATTCACCTTTCCCCACTTAGCCGTTTTAGAGTAGTTCACTCTCATTACTGAGACCTACTCGACTTTCTCCTAGCCTTAGCAGGGCTTATCTTCCTCTTGGGTTTCCTCACCTTCATGGCAACAACTTTTTGAGTTAGTAGAATCATTTGCCTAACTCATTATCACATCATCGATTGATTGGAGTATATAGGACAAGAGCTTTTAAGACCAATCACAAAATATCGAACCCAAGGGAAAAAGTATGCACGTGAGGTCCTAGAAATACAAGTTCTTAGTGACTAGAGTTGCAACAATGGTTTGGAACAAAAACAACAAAACACTTGCAAAAATAAAAACAATAACAAGCAAGCAAATGATCAAACACTTAGAATGCGATAACAAAAACAACAATAAATGGTGGGATAGGTGTGCTAGGGCTAACATCCATCAAAGAATCATTGATCCGAAATTATGAGTGCCTTGACTCGAGGTCTCACGCCACGACTGGGGATATGCAAAAGCGAACTCCTCGACTCGAGGTACCACCCTCGACTCGAGGGATGTGTAGAATTTTGAAATTTGCCTAAGTGTAAATCCCTCGACCCGGGGATATGCAACCTCGACCACAGGTCGAGTCCAGGAATTTTTTACGATTCCCGGGACCGACCCGACCCGAAACTCCTAAAAATGACCTCTATGCCCCTAACGAACCCAAATATGCAAGAAATTACCGTTTTGGTCCCTCGATTTAAGCCCGATCGCTCATTCGATCGAGGAGACCGGGTTTTCTTCCTTTTCGCTCATTTTCATCAACTTTTAAGCTCTCCTTCTCTTCTCGATTCCTTGATTCCTTTGCAAGTTCGATCCTTTTTCAATCCAAGTAGTGAGTATCCTACAAACGGCAAACAACTTCATCAAATAATCATCACTAAGAGATGCATTTCTACCCTAAATGAACAACACCCCCAAACTTGAATGATTACATGCATTCAAGTTTGGCTAATAATCTATGCAACTCATAATGATATCATCAATAAGCTCAACCTCCTAAATATATCACCAAAGCAAAGAGCATAATTCCCTAAGCATGAGCAATTAAGAATCTAGCCAAATCTCCCAAAACAAAACAAAAACACTAATCTACCAAAAGAACACAAGAAAAGAAAAGAAATAAAAAAAAATGATGGGTTGCCTCCCATCGGCGCTATTTTTATTGTCCTATGCCGGACTTATTCTTTCACTTCCAACGTCCTTCATCGGAATGGCCAAGGGTAGCGATCCTCCTTCCCATTATATCTCAATCTTTGTGCTTCAAGATCAAGGAGGTTCACCGAATAGATAGGACAACCAAATATAGAAATGCAAAGTGTCCATGGTTGTCCCCCTTTTTCTCTTGCCATCCTTCTCGATTCTTCCTTCCTTTCAAGGATGCCCAAAGCGTTTCATCAACTCTTCCCTATAATCAAAATTCACAAGAGGCAAAATTAAATCATTAGAAGCATCTTTATTAATAAAAGTACAATTTGAAGAGTTTGAAGGTATAGAAATGCTCATTTCAATCTTCAAGGTTTCATTCGATGCTCTTTGATTTTGTTCCTCATTATAGCTCATGTCCATCGATGGACATTCCTCTTCATCACTCTTGATAAGGAAATCTTCTACTTTGTCCTCTTCGCTTGGACCCTCTACCACATCTTCTTCAATTGTATTTTCTTCCTCCCCTTCTTCTTCTTGATTCTCCATGACGATTAAGTTCTTCACTTGGCGTAGGAAATATTTGAGTTGACTTTTAATAAACATGAAATGAACTTCGGCGATCACCATGTTCCCCTCTATCCATGAATTATCCTTTGCCTTGGTCTCATACATTTCTTCGTACAAGGAAGCATTTCATCACACCTAGGGTCATTTTCCTCAAACTTTTCCAACAAAAATCCTAGCATCTCTAGCAATATGGCTCTCACATCATGGAGTCCCCATTCTTCAACTTGAGGAGAAGCCTGTGGCATTTGGTAGTCATTCTCATAGCTCCTCCTATCATCATAGTATGCTTCCTCCGATGCCCCATGAACTTCAAATCCAAAATATGGACCAAATGTTTGATTATGAGGCTCATAGTATGGGAACATCTCTTGAGGTGGGGGAGAAATTTCTTCACATATCCAATCTTCATACTTGGATGAAACTTGTTGCCATTGAGAATTATCTTCATAGTTCCTCCAATCATTGTAGCTAAATTCTTCAAAATGTGGAGAATACACCCTACTATCTTGATAACACTCTTGATTCCACAAGTATGAGTTGTATCCCTCCATCTAGACAAGATTTCAAAGTATCAAATTCCAACAAAAATAACAAAGCAAACACAAACACAAAGGCAACAAGTAGCCACTTCAAACAATTCCTAAGTCTCACTTAAGGAGCAAAAACTAATTCTCCGGCAACGGCGCCATTTGATTGGAGTATATAAGGTAAGAGCTTTGAAGACCAATCGTAAAATATCGAACCCAAGGGAAAAAGTATGCACGTGAGGTCCTAGAAATACAAGTTCTTAGTGACTAGAGTTGCAACAATGGTTTGGAACAAAAACAACAAAACACTTGCAAAAATACAAAACAATAACAAGCAAGCAAATGATCAAACACTTAGAATGCGATAACAAAAACAACAATAAATGGTGGGATAGGTGTGCTAGGGCTAACATCCATCAAGGAATCATTGATCAACAAGCTACAATTGCATCAAATTGCAAATCAACTAAGATAGAAAGCATAAACCACCATGAATTAATCACTCCATTAATAACATGATGCCTAATGTGAGTATTCTTAGTCCTTCCCATTTCTCAATGTAAAAGTTCCCAATTCATACAATCATGCAAAATTGAAACCCGATTAACACCTAATCACGTTAGCTCAACTCTCGCCTATTGCTAGGGTGATCAACCATTAATCAAAAGAAGAAATTTCACATGAAGCACAATGAAGAATCACAATTAGGTAGAAAGCTAATGTGAGTATCCTTAGTACAACTAATCTCTCGATTCCGAAGCACCCAATCCACACATTCATACACAATTATAACCCGATTAATCTCGGATCACGTTAAGCGCAGCTCTCGCCTATAGCTAGGGTGATCAAACACTAATCTAAAGAGATAACTATGCATGAAGTGCAATTAAGAATCACAATTAGCAAGCAATCTACTCAATTGATCTCCAATTATCAACAATCATAGCATAGGCAATCAATTCATCTTCAATTTCAATTAACCCAAGCACAAGAGAGTTAGCCCATGGTGCCAAGGGCAAAAACCATGGGAAGAAAATAGAATTGCACAAACACAAAGCAAATCACAACAATTAAGAAATTAAAGAGACAAAAGAGGAAGAACATCACCAATTGAATCTTCAATCAACAACAATAGGAATGCTAGAGTTCTTCAACACCAATCTCCAATTGAATTACAAGCTTGAATTGATGAATCAACAAGGATCAAATGCTAAACTAATGCTAATCTACCAACAATCAATTGAAATCTAATCCTACTTCTACCAATCTACTCTACCTAAGGAAGAAATGGCTTGGGGCATGAGAAATCGCCCCAAAACCGCTCTCAACCAAGCTATATTGAATTATGTATGATATATCCCAAATGCTCGGCTTCAGCTCCTTTAAATACAAAATCTGGAAAAACCACCCCCTCGAGTCGAGGGTCAGACCTCGACTCGAGGCTCGCGTATTTTCCTCCTCCCTCGACTCGAGGGTCAGGCCTCGAGTCGAGGCCGCTGCCTTTTCCATTTTTGATCCTTCTCTGCACATCCCTCGACTCGAGGCTCTCGTACCTCGATCGAGCTCGAGTCCAGGGCACTTTTCTCGCGCGGGGCTTCGGCCCCGACCCTCGTTTTCATCCGATATGTTCGTCTCTTCATTCTAAGTCCACCGGTACTCTCGGTTTGGCAAAATTCCACCGATTTACCTGCAAAACGGACGAAAAACATCAAATTCTCACAAATAATACTTTTTAGGCAAAATAGTGATACTCTACACTTTTAAGCACAAAAGCTAACCCTTTGGCTCACTTTTTGCACTAAAATACCCCTAAAAACATGTATCAATTCACTCCAATCATCGATCTCAGCATTGTCCGATTGACTATATCATCGCAACCTGAATTGCGGCTTCGTAGGTGTAGTTTCCATGGGAACAGTAGTAGGAGAAGGGGTTTGAGTGGAAGGGTTAGATGTAGGTGTGGCATTCTTATCATATGCAAGAAATTTTGAGACATCGATTTGGATTGAGCCTACGGCTCCGTTGGTGGTTGTGGAAGGTTAGGGAAATCACGAACGGTGGCTCAAATGCGTTTGAAGGGCTTGTGGAAAATGGGAAGACAACGGTCGAGGAACATGGTCATGAACAGGTAGATGTGGCCGTTGATGGTCAGGCAATATTTGTGACATCAGCGGATGAAGGGTTTTGAGCGACCATGGATGCAAGAAGATTCAAAGGGTTTGAAGTCGAGGAGTTTGAGGAAGTGTTTGAGGGAATGTTTAATTTTTCCGCCATCTTTGATACTTAAACCACAAATAAAGTGCTAAAATTAAATGAATTAAAATAGCAACTTTAATCTAAACCAAGCAATAAACAAGTGTTATGCAAAAATCTCTGGAAATCGGTATACCTTGCTCGAGCTAAGTTTCTAAGTAAAGATGACACGTAAATTCGAAATCTATAAATAGAAAATAAGAAGATAAGTGATTGGAGTGAATTGATGCTTGTTTTTAGGGCTTATTTGAGTGCAAAAAGTGATCAAAAGTGTGATTTTTGTGCATAAATGTGTAGAGTATCACTTATTTGCCTAAAAAGTATTACTTGATGAGTATTTGATGTTTTGCGTCCGTTTTGCAGGTAATTATGTGGAATTTTGTCAATCCGAGAGTATCATTGTGCTTAGAATGAAGAGACAAACATATTGGACAAAAACGGGGTCGAGCCGAAGTCCCGCCCGAAAAAATGCTCTGGTCTCGAGCTGCAGTCGAGGACCAAGAGCCTCGAGTTGAGGGTTGTGATGGAGGGAAAATATTTGAAAAAAGTAGAGCTGCCTCGACTCGAGGGAGGAGCCTCGAGTCGAGGGATGGCAAAGGCGGCAACCTCGAGTCGAGGGCTGAGCCTCGACTTGAGGGGAAGATTTTAGAATTTCGCCTATTTAAATCTTGACAGAGCATAATGAAACAACATTCTAGATAGAGCGGTTAGTAGCGGTTTTGGGGCGATCTCTTAGGCCTCAAGCCAATTTCCCATTGTAGGTAGTGTAGAAGGTAGAATTAGATTTAGATTTCAATTGTTGTTGATTAGATTAGCCCTAGTTTAGCATTTGATCATTGTTGTTCCATCAATTCAAGCTTGAATTTCATTTGAAGATTTGTATTGAAGACTCAAGCATTCCTATTGTTATGGATTTAATTCAATTGGTGATGTTTTTCCTCTCATCTCTTTTCAATTTCTTAATTGTTGTGATTGGTTTTGTTGTTGTTCAATTCTATCTTCTTCCCATGGATTCTACCCTTGGCACCATGGGCTAACTCTCTTGTGCTTAGGTTAATTTAAATTGAGGATGAATTGATTGACTATGTTATGATTGTTGATGATTGGAGATCAATTGAGTTAGATTGCTTCCTAATTGTGATTCTCAATTGTGCTTCATATAAGATTATCTCTTTAGATTAATGTTTGATCACCCTAGCAATAGGCGAGAGTTGAGCTAACGTGATCCGGGATTAATCGGGTTTTAATTTGTATGAATGTGTGGATTGGGGACTTCTACATTGAGAGATGAGAAGGACTAAGAATACTCACATTAGGCATTGTGTTATTAATGGAGTGATTAATTTCATGATGGTTTAATGCTTTCTATCTTAATTGATTTGCAATTTGATTCAATTGTAGCTTGTTGATCAATGATTCCTTGATGGATGTTAGCCCTAGCACCCCTATTTCCTCCATTTATTGTTGTTTTTGTTCTCACATCTCAAGTGTTCGATCATTTGTTTGCTTGTTGTTGATTTGTATTTTTGTAAGTGTTTTGTAGTGTTAGTGACATTCCTTTGTTGCATCAATAGTCACCGAGAACTCGTATTTCTAGTGCCTCACGTGCATACTTTTTCCCTTGGGTTCGATATTTGCGATTGGTCTTAATAGCTCTTACCCTATACACTTCCAATCAAATGGCGCCTGCTTGGGGGGAGTTAGTTTTGCGCCTTAAGTGAGACTTGGGAATTGTTTGAAGTGGCTATTTGTTGCCTTTGTGTTTTTGTTTGTTTTGTGTTGTTATTTTTGTTTGAATTTGATACTTTGCTATCTTGTCTAGATGGAGGGATACAATTCATATGCGTGGAATCAAGAGTATTATCAAGAGAGTATGATGTATCCTCCACACTATGAAGAATTTGGATACAATAATTGGATGAGCTTTGATGATAATTCTCAATTACAACAAGTTCCATCCAATTATCAAGAATGGAGATATGATGAAATTCCTCCCCAACCTCAAGAGATATTCCCATACTATGAGAATTATGATCTATTCGATCCTTATTGTGGATTTGAGTATCAAGGAGCATCGGAAGGGGAATACTATGATGATAGGAGAAGCTATGAGTATGATTATCCAATGCCACAAGCTTCTTCTCAATTTGAAGAATTGAGACTCCATGATGTGAGAACTATCTTGCAAGAGATGCTTGGAGTTTTGTTGGAAAAATTTGAGGAAAATGACCCTAGATGTGATAAAATGCTTCCCTTGTATGAGGACATTTATGAGACCAAAGCAATGGTTAATTCATGGATAGAGGGGAACAAGGAGATCACCGAAGTTCATTTCATGTTAATAAAAAGTCAACTCAAATATTTCCTACGCCAAGTAAAGAACATGACCATCATGGAGAATCAAGAAGAAGAAGAAGGGGAGGAAGAAGGTGAATGGAAAGTTGAAGAAGAAGAAGAGGGTCCAAGCAATGAGGATGAAAGGGAAAATTTCCTTGTCGAAAGTGAGGAAGAGGAATGTCCATTGATGGACATGAGCTATAATGAACAAGCAAATCTAGAAGCACCAAATGAGGAATTGAAGAACGAAATGAGCATTTCTAAACCTTCTAACTCTTCGATTTGTACTTTAATTGAGATTGATGCTTCTATTGATTTGATCTTACCTCTTGAGAACTTTGATTATAGGAAAGAATTGAAGAAGTGCTTGGGCATCCTTGGAGAAAAGAAATGGAGAGGGTTGTTGGTGAGAAAGAAAGGAGGACAACCATCAATAAAATGCAAGGATGTGGATGATGGGTCTCTCCTACATATGTGCCTCCATGATTTTGAAGCCCAAAGGTTGAGATACAATGGCAAGGAGGACCGCTATCCTTGGTCATTCCGATGAAGGAAGATGGAAGTGGAACAAATAAGTCCAGCATATGACAATAAAAATAGCGCTTAATGGGAGGCAACCCATCCTTTTTATTGCTTTTGTGTGCTTTTGATAGCTTTGTGTTTTTATTTTGTTTTTGGGAGATTTGGCTAGATACTTAATTGCTCATGCTTAGGAAATTATGCTATTTGCTTTGAGATTTGTTGGGAGTATTGAGCTTATTTGTTGATACCATTAGAAGTTGCATATATTTTTATCACTCTCATTCTAAACCTTGAATTCATGTTATCATTCAAGTTTGGGGGTGTTGGTCATTATTTGGTTCTTGCATCTCTTAGTGGTAATTATTTGAAGATTCTTATGCCCGATTGTAGGTACACTTGCTAGATGAATGGAAAGCGATTGGAATTGCAAGGAAATGCAAGATCAAGAAGGAAAGAGCTAGGAAGCTTGATGATCCCTACATGCTTGAAGAAAAATATGGAATTTCAAGGCTTATTGGTACAACACTTCCTTTCAAATTTAGACTTGTCTAAGTTTGGGGAGGTGTTTCTCTTCCCTTTTCTAATTCTTTTGTGCTCTTCTATGATTTTGGGGTTGGATGAGCTTATTGCTTATTGATGATGATGCTATAATTGTGTCTTGGTTTCCTTGTATATTTTGAGCTTAATTTGTCTTGAGCTTAATTGTGGATTTATTGCATATATCTTTTAGATCATTATTGACATAGTGAGTGTGCTTGAGATTATGTACATGTGCACTTGTGCTTGTTGTGCAAGACATATTGGATTTTGATTTAACCATTAGTTGATATGTATCTTGAAGCTAGTTTCTTGATAATTATGTGAAGATGAATGTGATTTATAATGCTTGATTCATTGCTCAATTTAAGCCCGTGAGCTTTTGTGCCTTAATGATCGTACATTTTATACGGTTGATATGATTTCTTGAGAGTGCATCATTCATGATTTGTATGCTAGAACTTGCCACTAGACTTGTTGATATTGATCTTTGTGTGATATCATGAAAATAATAAGAGGCCATGTTTGGAATGATGAGTCACTTTGCCAAATTTTTCCCACCAAATACATTTGATTTCCTTAGTGAGCCATTTTGAGCCTAGTATCCATATTCTTTGGCAAGCCAAGTGAAATTGAAACCATTAGCCTATTCTTATGAGCCTTTTTGTCCTATATTTAGTAGAGCTTGATTGTTGGCTATAGATGGTGATTTATTTGCTAAGTGTGGTGGAAGATGATGAGTAAAGTGGTGATGCTTGATGAGAAGAATAAAGGTTGATGAAAGAAAAATTGAATTGTGAAGAAAAATGTGAAAGTGAAAGAAACGAAAGATTCAATTTGTGAGCTTAAAAGAAAGAAAGCTCAAGTGAATGGTGGTGATTGATCATTGAAGTTCAAAAGAAGGAGTGTTACTTGATGATGATTGAAGAGATGTGAATTGTGTTGCTTAGTTAACTTTCAAGTCTCTACTACTTAGTCACTCTTACCCAAATATATCCCACCTTTCCAAAGAGCCTACATTACAACCTAAAAGAAAGACCTCTTTGATTCTTGATTGATCAAAATTGATTTTGATTGAGATTGAGTCTATTGGCAAGCATATGGTGTGCAAGTTTTTGAATTTGATAATTGAGTGCATTATACCCTTATACACTTGAGAGTAGAGTGAAACACTCCATGGAAGGAGCAATGTGTTAAGTATTTGATTGAGCATTTATTTGAGCATGATTCATCTTGCTTACTAGTGGATAATTGCATTGATATTCATGATTATTGATGAGTTCGATTGTCTTATATTTTGTCTATGGTGCCATGTGACATAATTGCAATCAATTCACTCATTTGTGCTTAGTTGCTACGTTGCTCGAGGACGAGCAACACTTCAAGTTTGGGGTATTATGATTGGAGTGAATTGATGCATGTTTTTAGGGCTTATTTGAGTGCAAAAAGTGATCAAAAGTGTGATTTTTGTGCATAAATGCGTAGAGTATCACTTATTTACCTAAAAAGTATTACTTGATGAGTATTTGATGTTTTTCGTCCGTTTTGCAGGTAATTCGGTGGAATTTTGTCAATCCGAGAGTCTTGTTGTGCTTAGAATGAATAGACGAACATATTGGACGAAACGGGCCTGAGCCGAAGTCCCGCCCGAAAATGCTCGGTCTCGAGCTGCAGTCGAGGACCAAGAGCCTCGAGTCGAGGGTTGTGATGGAGGGAAAATATTTGAAAAAGGCAGCTTCTGGACTCGAGGGAGGAGCCTCGAATCGAGGGATGGCAAAAGGCGGCAACCTCGAGTCGAGGGAAGATTTTCAGAATTTCGCCTATTTAAATGCGAAAACAGAGCATAATGAAACAACATTCTAGATAGAGCAGTTAGTAGCAGCTTTGGGGCGATCTCTTAGGCCTCAAGCCAATTTCCCATTGTAGGTAGTGTAGAAGGTAGAATTAGATTTAGATTTCAATTGTTGTTGATTAGATTAGCCCTAGTTTAGCATTTGATCATTGTTGTTCCATCAATTCAAGCTTGGATTTCATTTGAAGATTTGTATTGAAGACTCAAGCATTCCTATTGTTATGGATTAATTCAATTGGTGATGTTCTTCCTCTCATCTCTTTTCAATTTCTTAATTGTTGTGATTTGTTTTGTTGTTGTTCAATTCTATCTTCTTCCCGTGGATTACGCCCTTGGCACCATGGGTTAACTCTCTTGTGCTTGGGTTAATTGAAATTGAGGATGAATTGATTGACTATGCTATGATTGTTGATGATTGGAGATCAATTGAGTTCGATTGCTTCCTAATTGTGATTCTCAATTGTGCTTCATTCATATAAGATTATCTCTTTAGATTAATGTTTGATCACTCTAGCAATAGGCTAGAGTTGAGCTAACGTGATCCGGGATTAATCGAGTTTTAATTTTGTATGAATGTGTGGATTGGGGACTTCTACATTGAGAGATGGGAAGGACTAAGAATACTCACATTAGGCATTGTGTTATTAATGGAGTGATTAATTTCATGATGGTTTAATGCTTTCTATCTTAATTGATTTGCAATTTGATTCAATTGTAGCTTGTTGATCAATGATTCCTTGATGGATGTTAGCCCTAGCACCCCTATTTCCCCCATTTGTTGTTGTTTTTGTTCTCGCATCTCAAGTGTTCGATCATTTGTTTGCTTGTTGTTGATTTGTATTTTTGCAAGTGTTTTGTAGTGTTAGTGTCATTCCTTTGTTGCATCAATAGTCACGGAGAACTCGTATTTCCAGGGCCTCACGTGCATACTTTTTCCCTTGGGTTCGATATTTGCGATTGGTCTTAATAGCTCTCACCCTATACACTTCCAATCAATAAGTTATAAGATATTAACCCACTAAAAAGGAATAAACCAAAATCCCTAAAAATAAGGAACATGGAGATAATGATACTCCCATGTCCAAAATAACCGCTCAATCGATCTCTAAAGCTCAAAAATAAATTAAATTAATTAATTAAAATTAAACATGACACAATACTGAAAATGACGTGGGAAGTTACCATGAGAAAAAGTCAATTCCAGAATTATCACATAATTAATTAATTCGACTTATAAAAATAAACTGAATCAAGTAGATGTTGTAGACAATGTGGCAGACACACACTTCAACATTGATTTTCAATGTTGCATTTTATTTTTATCGGCTTTCACACATAAATCCATATTGATCCACCTTTTCAAAAGAGAACATCGTAGTCGCGATCTCCGTACCCCATAGTTACTCGGCGGATTATGGACAAATTGATGTTATTTTAATAACCTTTTGAAAAGAAGTCATCGTAGTAGCGAACTCTGTGCTCCATAGTTACTCGGTGATTAAGAATAAACATCTAAGTGTGTATTCTTATGTATGCATTTAAGAAGTGTATGTCTGTAAGTCACATAATCTTGATTCAAGTATATTTCACAAAGGATTTAACTAATTAATAGAAAGAATCTCAAAAATATCAATTTTCTCATAGACCTCACTGATGTTGTCACAAATGTTGTAACATTTGCTTCAACATCCGTCACAGATTTTCGATTGTACACAAACCAAGAGATTTCCTAAGAAATGAAAACCTTTCAAAATCAAGAGCTTTAGTAAACGGATCGGCAAGTTGTTTATCGGTGGGAACATATTCTAACTTCACCATACTCTTTTCTACAAGATCTCTTATAAAATGGTGTCATATACTTATATGCTTAGTAAGAGAGTGTTGTACAGGATTTTTAGAGATATTTATTGCACTTGTGTTATCACAAAAATAGTAAGGATATCGATATCAAGGCCATAATCACCAAACATCTTCTTTAACCACAAAAGTTGTGAGCAACAACTACTGCACAACATATTCGGACTCATTGTAGATTGAGAAACACAATTCTGTTTCTTGCGGTGCCATGAGATCAAATTGTTACCCATATAAAAGCATCCGCCACTTGTGCTTTTCCTATCATCAACCACCCGCCCAATCGGCATCACTATATCCAATCGGTGTACTATTTGTATCTTTTGTGTACCATATACCAAGATCAACAAACCTGCAACATATCGATGATTCTTTTCACAACATTCATGTGTGATTCCTTGGGATTTGCTTGGTACCTAGCACAAACACAAACATTGTACATTATATCAGGTCTACTTGAGGTTAAATAGAGAAGACTACCTATAATGGATGCGTACAATGTTGGGTCAACATCTTGTCCAACATTGTCCTTACGTTTCTTTGTGGATCCCATAGGAGTTTTCATATGCTTAGAATTTTCAAGACCAAACCTTTTTACCAAGTTTTTAGCATATTTACTTTGTGAAATAAAAATACCATCATTCAATCAAGTTTGATTTGAAGACCTAAAAATAATTCAAGTCCCCAACTATGCTCATCTCAAATGTGGCGGACATTGTTTCAACAAAGTCTTTCAACATGTTATTCGATGTAGATCCAAATACTATGTCATCAACATAGATTTGTGCTATCATCAAATCTCCATCAACCTGTTTGATAAATAAGGTTATATCTTGCTTCTCCTCTAATGAAACCAATCTGCAAAAGAAAGTCAATAAACCTATCATACCAAGCTCTAGGAGCTTGTTTCAAACCATACAATGTTTTCTTAAGCTTAAAGATATGATCTGGATATTGAGGATCTTCAAATACTTTTGGTTGTTCTACATATACTTCCTCATTTAATATACCATTCAAATATGCAACTTTCACATCCATTTGAAACAATTTGATTTTGATATAACATGCAATAGCTAACAATAATCGATAGATTCAATCCTAGCTACAGTGCAAATGTTTCATCAAAATCTATACCCTCAACTTGAGTGTATCCTTGGGCAACTAACCTAGCCTTATTTCTTACTATGTTTCCAGGACTCATCGGTTTTATTCTTGAAAATCCATTTAGTTCCTATAACATTAGTATTACTAGGTCTAGGAACTAATGTCCATACTCCATTCCTTTCAAACAGATTAAGTTCCTCATGCATAACATTTATCTAATTCTCATCTTTCAAGGCTTGAGTCACATTTTTAGGTTCCACAATCGAGTGATAGCATTTTGCATCAATTTTGTTATAAATGGAAGACATACATACTGACCTCACAAAATCTTTTTAACTTACCTTTCTTGGTTTGGACTCCTACGAGATGATTCACCAATAATCCGACTAGAAGGGTGACTCTTTAATATCTTGGAAGCAGTGCTTTACCTTGTTTGAAATTGTCTAATTCCTCGGTTTCGAGATAATGTGACTCCCGATGTTGTACTATCGGTTGTAACATTTTACGATCCGGGTTCATCGATGTATCAAGAAGGTCTATAATATCATCTTCAACACTTTTACCTGCTAGACTTGATGTATCATCAAAAACCACATTGTGATTCTGTATAGTGTCAATTCTTAAATTATAGATCCTATGGGCCTTACTATTTCTAGAATAGCCTAAAAAGAATCCTTTATAACTTTTAGAATCAAATTTATGCAATTGATCTCTATCATTCAAGATATAACAAACACAACCAAACACATGAAAGTATTTCAAATTTGGTTTCTTGTTATTCATATGAGGTTTTTGTACCATCGGACCTAACAAAGACCCTATTTACAATGTGACAAGCGGTATTTAATACCTCGGCCTAAAACCTTTTAGAAAGACTTTTAGCATGTAGCATTACTCTAGCCATCTCTTGTAAAGTCATGTTTTTCCTTTCAAAGAATTCCATTTTGTTGTGGAGTTTTTGATGATGAAAATTACGGATTATACCTTTCTTTTTACGTAAATCGAGAAAATAAACTATTTTCAAATTCCCTACCATGATACTGATCTAATCCTACTTACTTTCAAATTATAAGCAGTTTTAAACCTTTTATACATGAATTTGAAAGCAACAAAGGTATCGATTTATCTTCTGAGAAAATCAACCAAGTATACCTTGAGAAATCATCAACTACCACAAGAGAGTACTTTTTCCTCCTAAACTTTCTGTTTCCATAGGACCCATCAAATCCATGTGAAGTAGTTCAAAACATCGTGTTGTAGTGCGGTGTGACAACATCTTGTGTGACACTCTTACCTATTTACCTTTTTGACAAGGACCACAAACCGTAGTCTTGTGAAATTTCAGCTTTGGTAAACCTCTCACACTCAACTCGATTAGTTTACGGATATTCCTAACATGCACATGTCCAAGTTTTTGATGCCATAAATTGAATTCATCATTTTTGGCAAAATTGCATACATTGTTAGTTCTAATGAGATAACAATTATCAATTGACCTATGACGATCATTAGACATTCATTATTATCATTCAAAACATAACAAGAATTCTTATCAAACTTGACATGCAAATTGTCATCACATAGTTGGTGATACTAACCAAATTAGCAAGCAATCCTTCAACATGCAGAACATTTGACAATTTAGGAAATCCTTCAACATTCAAAGTTCCCTTTCCAACAATCTTACCTTTTGATCCTCCACCATATGTGACATTACCACCATCATAAGGTTCATAATTAGACAAGAAATTAATCTGTCGGTCATGTGCCTTGAGCATCCACTATCGAGTACCATAAACCAGAACACATGCTTTTAATGAAGTATACACAATATTACGGGAGACCTTAGTGTTTTTGGACTTCGTGACTTCGATGTGGTGACACCGAGGGTAACATTCTTTTAGCCATCAAATCATTTTCCAACTTAATACGGTGAGGACGAATATGACCTTTACGAACAATAATGACACAAACTTTTTTCGGACTTTTTACCGGTATTATTTGTTTTAACGGAAGATTTATCCTTTGATTTATGTTCGCCTTAACAAATTTTATTAGTTCTTTAATACTCACAGAAGTTTTGTCAATTTTATAACCTAGACCGGTGGTATCAGTTTTACCAATCATTAAAGCATCTTTTAACACATCAGCCTTTGTTGGTCCTGGACGAGATGTGCAAGGAGGTGGAAAGTCTAGAAGGGGGTTGAATAGACTTTACCACACTCAAAACTTTTTCAACTTTTTGTGAGTGAGTGTGAGGTTAGAAGACTTTGAAGTCTTCTGCGGCAAGGTACTCGAGTGTGCTATGTGAGATCAGCGAGACTTCGGAAACTCGAAGTCTTCGATGGTGCGGAAGCTAATCTCGTGTGTATTTGAAAAACCCTTTTAAAGAAAACCTTTGAGAAGAATACTTAGCAGGATTAATGCGAGTTTATTAAAATGATGAATGAGCGGTTATAAGTATGAATGCAGAAAGCAAATAAAGACACAGAGATTTTTATAGTGGTTCGGATATAACGATCCTACGTCCACTCTCCCGATTCCACGGGGGCCTTACTATCCACCAAACTCGGTCTTGTCTCCTCTAATCTCCTTGAGGATTCGACCACGGGAAGTTTAACAAGTTCCTGCCCTTGGTACAATCGATTCGATCTTTGAGTGTTTAACTCTTAGATCTAAAACAATCAACCTTTTCTCGTCTTGAGATAATGAAAGGTGATTTACACTTCCTTGACCAAAAATAAATCTCTTAGTAAATTCAGCGTGTTTGATCAATTTACGGTATGAAGAGTTAAGCGTGTATTTCGGTGAGTGAAGGAGTTATTCTTGATGTTTCTCGCGCGTGTATCACTTTTTTGAAAATCCTTCACTTCAGTTTTTATGCTTCGAATTTGACTAGCCGTTAGGCTAATTTGTCAATCAGATCTTCAAAGAAATGGTAAGTGATCGTTGGAAGATTTGTTTGACTTTGGATAATTGATTTTCGATACCAATCAATTATGTCGTGATTGATCTTGATTGATAATCAAATCTTCACTTGGTCGACTTGAGTATCTTAGAGTTATCTTTCGACTTTTGTTATCCCCGATGAATTTCTTGAAGTCAACTCTAGCAACTTTCAACCTTGCTCCAGACATCTAAAGCTTGCTTTGTAGCATGGATTCCAACCTTGCTATCTTCACTTGAACCTTTCTTGACAATACTTCTTTTTGCGTAACTCTTATCATCTCTTCTTGATCTTCATGACGCCCTTCTAAATGACTTCGAACGAAATCTCTCTTAGATCTTTAAGTCTTCTTATCAGTGACCTTTAGTTCTCAACCAATACGATACGAAGGTTAAGCCTAGCAAGTTTAACTGCATTTCAAGACATAAACCCTATCTAGATCATCGGTGACTAACAGTTCACTGGTCCTATTACACATAGGTTTTAAGAACATCATCAAAACATACAAATTCAAATCCTAACAAATTCCCCCTTTTTGATGATGTTAAAACCTTCTTGAGAACTCACGAGATAAGAGAAAAAAACAAAGAGACCTTAAAAAGATCTCAATCAAAACCAGTGACAACGAGAAGTTGTCTAGGCGCAAAACATTCACTTCTATTCATATATATATCGATCAAGACAAAATTACGTAAGTGAAAAGCAAAAAGAACAAGAGATAACAAGGAAATGCATAAAAAATACTAACATCAGCAGCCTTCTCGGCAGTCTAGCTTCTCAACCAGCAACCTTCATGTCTTCCTCGGTCATACCTTGAAACCCCTGTTGGAACGTTTAGCCACTCATACACTCTATCATAGAGTTCTCTGTTATTTGTTCCAATAGGTGGGTTGACCTCGGCCAAGCAGATTTTGAGCGTCACTGCGAACACTCGGGGTCAAACTTCCCATCTGCTTTGTGTTGGAGTAGGAATCTTTTCAAATTACGGCGCTTGAAGGTTCGGGTTGAATTCCACGAAGCTCTCGAGAATATACGCGAGAGATTACTTGTGCTTTTCCTCCATCCAAGCAAAGAATGTTTCATTGGCTGGCCCCGACGCCAATACTCTTGCAGGACATAGTATGAGCAGATGAAATCCCTCTTTCTGCTTTCCAGTCCTCAAATCTCTCAGGAGGACAGCAATCATCCACAAAACCATCGAGAATTGTGGGGAGGATAAAGTCTTCCTCGGCCTCTGCTCCAAAGAGCTTCTTTCCTTTCTTACCCTCGCTTCTTCCTTGACACAAAGAGTTTTGCTTTCCTGACTTTCTTCGGTATGAATCTGCTTTTTCTGTTTGCTCTCCAGACATCCACATCTTTCCCTTGCTTCCCTAGTAGCTTGATCATCTTGTGACTATCCTTCTCTTCCATCCTTCTAGTTTCTAAGTCGGCCAGAAAGGCTTCCTCATGCAAAGCCTCCAACTCTTCTTCACCGACTTTCCTTGAACTTTTGAGACATCTTAACCAACCTTCTCCTTTTCGGTGGTTGGGAACTCGACCTTCATCTTCACCCATTCCAGCAGACTCTCGCAATGCCCTTTTCAACTCTGCTTTTTCTTTCCGTTCCAACAGAAAACTTTCATGACCTCCACCTATCTTTCAGATCCTTCAATTCTTTATCCTTAGCCTCATCTCTGTCAACCATCTCGGTTCTCAATCGGCTTTCCCCCTTTTAACATCATTCAAAAGAGGGGTCCACCGACCTTCCATTTCCGTCATCTTGGCAAGAATATCCCGTCAGTAGGCGGTAAACTTTTCCGTGAACTGCGATTCGGCATACTCACCGCTATTGGAGAAGCAATCTTCTCATCGATTTTGAGCAGATCTTGAACAGCGGCAGCGATGTCGACCGATGCAGTAGCCGTCTCTCCGTCAATCTAGCATTTGCCTCACGGACGATCGCAATTTGCTTTCCCATGTCCAGCATAGATGATTGGATAGTCGCATTCTCGATCAATTCCTTCCTTTAAGCTGTGCTTCCATGGCACTGAGTTTCTTCAATCGATCTTCCATCTTTGTCCGAAATCGTCCTCAATCGCCTCTCTTTCAGCAAACACCTTCCCGAGAGTGGCTTCGGCTTTCTCACCTTCAGCCTTTACACTTTCAACGTGCTTTCTCACCTCATTTATGTTGTTCAACATTATGCGAGAAAGTGTTTCGATGATAGTCTCGTTGCTCGAGAAAACATATCGGCGCGGTTTGACGGATCAAAGAGGGGGCCGTCGAATGGCGGCCTCGATGTAGGACTTGGACGACTCAATAGACTCAGCAAGAGGAGTGTATTTAGCAGCCAATACGAGAAAACATTGAAGCATACTGTTGTGTTAACTCGGCAAACTTTGAGGAGTAAGAGTTATACGAGATCCTCATGAACAATAACAGGCATAAAATTTGGCAAGCGTACGAGATGTAAAATCGGGAAGAGGAGGAGGGATAGTAGAAACACCTTTCTTGATCTCTTCAGAGGCGTAAAAGGAGGAGCTGAACTACCTTCGGCGAGTTACGGTTCATCCATCGGTCGAGCAACTAGGCATGCAATCGATGATCCGTAGTTAGGTCAAAAGCTTTGGCAACTCCGGCCTTGTTACGTAGTTCGAACTCCCATAGAGAGAACTCATTATGGCCAATCTCATTTGCCGAAGAATAAGATCATCTATTGCTCCCACCTCGCATTTCTCCATACTAGGATGTCTATCAGTGAGGCTTCGCTCCTCGACATATCCCGTAATCTAGGAAACTTGCTGTCCACCCAAGTAGAAACCTCGGTAATCAAACACTTCTCAAATGGGCCACGTGGTCTATCGGCCAAGGTTAACCATCTGCATTGGGATATCTCCAACCACACCTCCACTGTGATCACCCTCGGCAACCTGGGTGATAGGCTCGGCGGCACCCATGCCCGCAACATCATCGCCAATTTCCATCGGTGCGGCAAGCTTGGAAGAAGAGGGAATCTCGAGAAAGAGAAGGAAACGGAATTGGTACTGTTCCTCCTCATGGCGGATTCATGAGAGACCATCTCTTCGGATCCGAAATCGGAGAATCATCAACCTCCATTGCATCCACCACCGACGATCCTTTCTTTCCGGGAGATACCTTAGGAGGCATCTGTGCTCCTGCAGTACGATTGCTCACCGAATCTTTCCGGGTTGCCACGGTGAACCTCTTTGCCTTTCTGCGGTAGGCTGTGAAATCGGAATTTGATCTTGATTTGCCGAGAAGACTTCCGAGTCTTCTCCCCTGTACTTAGCAGCCTTTGAACTTGCTGGTGCACGATCACTAATATCCGAATCTTTGTGATCTCATCTTTTCCACCAATATCCATTACTGGGGCAATTCCTCGATGGGTGACACATCTGCGGGTTCCTCAATCCCACTGGTCTTCTTCATCATCGTAATCGTGGAGGACCACCGAGCTCCTCATCCTTATTCAGCATAAACTTTGCCTTAGTATATGGTTTCGTCCACTTTGGGTCCCACGCCGTGTTGGGCATCACCCTTTCCCATTAACACCGTAATCTTGTTCGACATGGAAACGTCTTTGTTCCACTGGCCCATACCTTCACTTACGGATTTCCAACCACCTCTCGTCCGAAAGAACCTATTCTTTTCCTTCGCAGAATCTCAAAGAATTTCTTGACCCAATCACACTCGACTCCATCCACAATCGCCTTTAAAGCACACAAACGCCTCGACTTACTGAATCCATACTCTGGCGTTCACCAAACATCACTTTCACCATGATGTCAAACAACAGTCTATACTTCCTTTTGAGATATGCTTTCTTCAAATCCGACACATGATGCCGACATGAAGTTTTCGCTAGAGAACGAAAGGCTTCGAGATGATTATCGACATATAAGATTCTCGGGGTCAATACCTTGCAGTGATAACCCTAAATGTTGATGAACATCCTCTCGTCCGATGGTCGACTGCGGCCAAACACTGCCGTTTTGATCCTGTTCTTACCAAAATCACCACGAACCGTACCACATAAGCATCAAGAGTTCGTCGTTCGGGAGAATGAGCCGAGCGATCTTGATACAAACCCCGATCGAGATAGGAGATTCAGAATTTCCACCTTTGCTTCCCGCTGTCCAGGTTGTTCTAAAATCTACGGATAATTCACTCCGTACTTTCTCTCGATAGAACCCGGAGGGTCGAGAGTCTTGTGTTTCCCTGCGATTGTTTTCGAAGAAGATTGCTTTGGAGCCATTGATATTAACTTAGAGAAGGTGAACAAAGATCGGAAGAAGGAAAGAGATGAACAATAGTATGAAGTAATGAGGAAGAGAGAGAAAATAACACCAATTTATAAGAAAGAAGAAAGAAACCGCTAAAATTTTAAAAATACAAAATACGATTTGAACGTTGATTGGCATATTGCGATCAGATCGAGCGGTTATAAATTAAACGGTTCGAATTCGAAAAGTGCGTGTCCTCGCTCTGGATTTGAAAAAGGTAATTTTCCAAAATTTGAGAAATTTTCGTCCATGCAGAAATAGAATAGGAAATAATATTTTAAAGGAAAATTATCCCATACCCCATGGTTGAAAAGATTTGATTTGACAAGTCACACTTTAATTTTCGTAGCCGAGGATAAGTAAGGAAATAAAATATTCAAAATTAATTTAGCTACAAGAAACAAGGAATATTTTATATCAAGAATAATTTTAAAAAAAAATAAACGAAGTAAATCGAGAGAGTACGAGTAACATATCACGAGTTGATATTGTAATCAATCGATACCTAATCTTTATGCTTGAGCAAGGTTTTAGACCACTTCTCCAAAGAGTTTGAAAGTTCGCTGCAGGCTTTTTATACTCTTCTTCAAAGAAGCTTTATACTGCTTGACAAGCTTTATACCTTTCTTGACAAATTTGTTTTCCTGGATCTAATAGACCTAGTTCCACCGATAGATCTCTAAACCGTGCTTACGCCAAAGGTTTTGTAAAAATGTCTGCTCTCTGTCGATCTGTATGAATCTTTTCCATTCGAATGTTTCTCTTTTCGACATGATCTACGATGAAGTGATGACGTATATCTACATGCTTGCATCTTGTGTGAAATCTTGGATTACGAGTAATAGCAATTGCCTTGTTGCTATCACAAAAGATAGGAATTTCTTTAGTGATAATGTGATAATCTTGTAATTGTTGACTTATCCAAAGTAATCATGAGCAACAACTTCCGCGGCCATATACTCTGCTTCCGTGGTTGATGTAGCCACTGAAGTTTGCTTCTTAGAGAACCACGAGACCAGCTTACTTCCAAGAAATTGACAAGTACTGTGGTTGATTTTCTATCGATTCTACAACCACCATAGTCCGAATCAATATCCACCGAGTTCCAAATTGTCATCAGCAGGATACCAAAGACCCAAGTTTGTGGTACCCTTGAGATATTTTAAGATCTTCTTTGCTGCATCCAAATGACTTTTCTTTGGATTGGCTTGAAATCTTGCGCATACTCCAACTGCGAAAGAAATGTCAGTCCGCTTGCTTTAGGTACAAAGAAAGAACCTATTAGTCCTCGGTACATAGTCCGATCAACACTTTCACCATCCTCATCTGGATCCATCTTGTAATTTGTCACCATGGGAATTTTTGCATCCTTGCTTGTTATCATTCTAAATTTTTCTAGCATATTTTTGGTATACTTTGCTTGATTTATGAATATTCCTTTTGAAGTTTGTTTGACTTGAAGTCCTAAGAAATAGTTCATTTCCCCCATCATAGACATTTCAAACTTACTTTGCATCAATTTACTAAATTTTTCACAAAGCTTCTTGTTTGGTGATCCAAAGATTATGTCGTCCACATAAATCTGTACTAAGAGAATATCACGATCTTCTTCAATTACCGAACAAAGTTCGATCAATCTTCCCTTTACTAAATCCATGATCAAGTAGAAACTGTGATAATGTGTCATACCAAGCTCGAGGGGCTTGTTTTAGTCCATATAAAGCTTTCTTCAGCGGTATACTTGATCTCCTTGTACGAAACTCCGGAGGTTGTTCAACGTATACTTCTTCCGCAAGAACTCCATTTAGAAACGCTGATTTTACGTCCATTTGATATACTCTGAATTTCATATATGCTGCATATGCAAGGAATAATCTTATAGCTTCTAATCTTGCTTGGGGCAAACGTCTCATCATAGTCAATTCCTTCCGACCGTGAGTAACCTTGCGCAACGAGCCTTGCTTTATTTCTAATAACCTCATCTTTCTCATTTTTCTTGTTCTTGAAAACCCACTTTGTTCCAATCACTTTTTGATGTATTGGTCTATCAACGAGTATCCAAACATCTTGTCGTGTGAATTGATTTAGTTCATCTTGCATAGCTTCTATCCGGTTTGTGTCCACGGTGCTTCTTCAATATTCTTTGGTTCTTGAAGAGAGACATAGCACTAAACAAACCATCTAGATTTATCCTTCTTCTTGTTTTGACTCCATCTTGAGGATTACCTAAGATTAAATCACTGGGATGATCTGTCATCCAATTCCTTCTATTAGATGCGTTCAACTCTTCTCAAGGCATTATTGGAATATCATTTTGAGTCATTCCCCTTTGATTTGATAAATTTATATACGGAGTTACGGGTGAGTCATCAGCAGGTCTTGAGATTACTTCACAGACTTTGTTACGCTGAGTCTTCTCTTGTCTCAAGAATACCTTTTCCTTTTACGCCAACTTTGAGATTTTTCGATCATCTTGTAATCGGAATCTAGAATAGGTAAATGAACCTTGACATAATTTGTCTTATCCTTGAGTTCAAGTTTCTCAAACCCTTACGCTAGTGACTCTTCTCTTCCTTTGTCCTTAGACTCAACAATAGATTCATTAAAAACCACATGAGGTGTTTCTTCCACAACAAGAGTTTTCCTATTAAAAACTCGATAAGCCTTGCTTGTCTGGAATATCCTAAAAATATCCCATCGCTGACCTCAAGGCGTCAAAAGTTTTTAACTTGGATTTGCCGTTGTCATGAATGAAACACTCGCAACCAAAAACACGAAAGAAAGAAACACGAGGAATTCTACCTTTCCATAACTCATACGGTGTCTTTCCATATTCTTTGATCAAAGAAACTTCGATTCTCGAGTATAGCATCTTTGTATTCACGGCCTCGCCCAAAACCTCTGGGAACATTGTATTCGCTAGCATTGTTCTCGGGCAGCCTTCCTTGAGTGTTCTGTTTCTCCTCTCAGAACACCATTTTGTTGTGGAGTGCGGGCGTGACGTTTCATGTTGAATTCCAGCTTCTTTGCAATACATCGCTATGTGAGAGTTTAAGAATTCTGTTCCTTTGTCACTTCGATCCTTACAACACTTTCTCCTTTCTCGTTTTGTAATCTCTTGATAGTTCCGGTAATCTTGTGATGGTTTCATTCTTCTTGAACATAAATATCACCCATGTGAATCTAGAATAGTCATCTACCACCACCAAAGTGTATTTTCTACCACCGAAGCTCAATGGGGATACCGGGCCAAATAAATCCATGTGAAGTAACCGTAGTACTCTACTTGACGTTGGTACGAAACTTCCTTGAATGAGGCCTTAGTTTGCTTTCCTTTACGGCACGAGTCACAAATCGATCTTTTGAGAAAACTTCATTAGACAAGCCTTCTACAAGAGACCTTCGGCTATCTTGTTTAGCGTTTTGAAATTTATGTGACTCAATCTCTTGTGCCATAACCAGACTTGTTTCTCAAGTACTTTTGCTACAAGGCATGTATTGCTTGGACATTTACGAAATTCTCGCAACATAAACATTTCCCTTTCTCAAGCCGATTAAAAGTACACGATCATTTAAGCCACTCAAAACAACACACGAGAGAACTAGAGAACTTAATCGAGTATCCCTTATCACAGAATTGTGAGGCTGAAAGCAAGTTATGCTTTAATCCTTCCACGTAGAAAACTTCCTCCACACGTACATCTCCAATGTATAGAGTCCCAACACCTTTGGTAATACCAAAGTTATTGTCTCCAAATACCACCCGTGGGCCATTTTGTGATTTTATTGAGCTCAAGAGTTGCTTGTTTCCAGTCATATGCTTCGAGCACCCACCGTCGATGTACTGCATAGCTTTTCCCAAAGAACCTCTCTTTCATGTCCCACGGCGTCCCGCACGTTTAGTTAAGTTTTAGGTACCCTTTAGGTTTGGGTCCTTGAGAGTTAGCACAATCTTTAGGAATCCATAGGAATTGATTCTTCTTATCGTATTCGAAGATCTTATCCTTCTTCCATACATATCAACATAGACAACCTCATCCTTTGGTGCCTTCTTGAATGTTTGTCTATGGGTGTCGATTGTGTTCCTTCCGAGAAAACTTCGACCCTTCCGAGGTCCTCTAGATGAAGTGATCAGCCGTTGTGCAATGGTTCGAGGGTTTTGATGATAAGGGTACGTTCTACTTGAGCCATCAAAAGATTCATATCTCACGGCCTGAGATGACTTAGTAGATTGATTAGCAAGCTTTGAAGTTTGCTTAGATTGTGTAGTCTTGGTGAGACTGTCTCCACAGAGATGGTTTCGGTGACGTCTACCTTTTCTCGACCTTGCCGAGGTTTCTTAAGTTGGGATTCCCTTCTTTTGATACCTCATCGGTTGTTTAGGTTGTTGAGTATAACTACTCTTCTTCCCATTCGGTGATTTCTTTGGGTCGGCAACCTTTTACCCTTATCGGTAGGTTTAGGTTTGGAACCCTCTCCTACCAAATCATTACCCTTAACATGTGTACTCTTCTTAAGTACACTTGTTTGAACTCGTGAGGATTGGACAATGGTAAAACCAATTCCCTTCTTTACGTTAGGTGTTTGAGACGATTCAACTATTGTTTGAAGCTGCGTGAGAAGCTTTGTTGAGTTGATCCAACCTCAAACTTAAACGTTCCTCACTTGATTTTATACGCTCATGCTGATGGAAAAGTTCATCGAATTTCGCTTGTAGAATCTTCAATCGATCGCTTTTCTCAAGATTCTCAGCAAGCAACCTTTCTACCAAAGAAACCACTGTTCAAGATACTTCATTTTAAGAGTATTTAACTCTTACGAAGTTATCTCGATTAGAATCTGTTAGTGTCTCGGATGTCTTGCTAATAGATTCTTGTGTAAATCGATCAATTTCTTCTTTCAAGCTCACATTCTCCTTTTCCACACATTTGTAAGCATTTATAGCAGTTTTGAGATCTTCCATTAACTTATCAACAAAGTTATGGTCAAACTCTTCTCGCAAAAGACACACGAGAAGCGGACGAAGAGCAGGAATCGAAAGTACCTCATCTCCTTTGGCCATAAGACACAAATCATTGTCTCAAGAGAAGTCTCAAGATGATGTTGAATCACTTGAAAGAGTATCCTCCTCTTCACCACCAAAGCACGTTTGTCTCGCAAACTTTCTGCTCCTCATCAATCTCTTTTCTTCTCTTTCTCTTGGAGTTAGATCTGGACAATCATAACTAAAATGTCCCGATTTATGACAATTATAGCAAGCATCACTTCTTGAGGATCTTCTTGGACTAGAATCCCTTTTAGGAGAAAAGTCTCTTCTTCTTGGACTAGAATCCCTTTTAGGAGAAAAGTCTCTTCTTCTTGGACTTTCTTCTCTTTTTCTTTCTGGAGTCTTGAACCTCCTATCCTCCTTGGAATCTTCTGGTCTCTTATTCGAAGATTTGTTTCCGGACTAAACCAGTTTTCTTAGAATTCTTCCAATGTCTTCTATATTTCCCAAATTTCGAATTCATTTTATCAAACTTTCTCGTCAAGAAGGCCATTTGTTCTTTCAAGCTTAAATCCTCTCCAATAGGTTCTTTTGATGGTGATTCAAGTGACCTTGAAAGCAACTTCCTTTCCAAAGAGAGTTTGAATTTCCTTCGTCCTCGTCTTCTTCTTGTTTCAAATCATATTCATGAGCTTTCAAATGTGAAAATAACTCATGATGACTTATCCTGCTCGATTCTTTTGTATCTTTGATCACCGTGATCTTGACTCTCCATTTACTAGTTAGAGATCTCAATATTTTGTTGTTGATTTCCTTCTCGGTATAAGACTTTCCTAATGAACTTGCTTTATTGATGATATTTGTCAGTCTTAGATCCAACTGATCTATTGTCTCATCGAAGCTTCATCTTAAATGTGTCAAACGAATGTAGAATAGATCGCAACTTATTTTCTTTAATTTGCTCCGAACCTTCACACATGAGTGCTAGGGTTTCCCACATCTCTTTTGCGGTCTTACATGTCTTGACTTTCTCTCGTAAGCTCTCTCGGTTAGAGTCTCTATGATCTCTGTCCGAGCAATTTGATCAAGATTAAATAGTTTCCTTTCATCATTTGACATTTCACTCCTTTTCTTTTCAATCTTACGCCGAGTAGATGCTTCGCTCCACCGCTCCCGTAACTTACCGGTTCAAAGTAAAACTTTATTGGTCCATCTTCAAGTGTTTCAAGCATCCTATCATGAATTGCACCAAGATGATTTTCCATGCGAAATTTCCGGTAGTCATAGTCTTCAATGGAGAACTCGTAGCTTTCTTTTCTGCTCTTATGAGAACTCATTATTAGTAATAAAAATGATTATGCAATGAATGCAATGAGTTTTATGAAAACGGTTTTTCAAAAAGATCTGCTCGTATGACCACAACAGTCTTTCCTCAAAGACTATTGGTAACCAAAGCCGGTGGTCGGTTGAACCACCTTTGCTCGATACCACTTGTTGGTCCCGGACGAGATGTGCAAGGAGGTGGAAAGTCTAGAAGGGGTTGAATAGACTTTACCACACTCAAAACTTTTTCAACTTTTTGTGAGTGAGTGTGAGGTTAGAAGACTTTGAAGTCTTCTGCAGCAAGGTACTCGAGTGTGCTATGTGAGATCAGCAGACTTCTAAACTCGAAGTCTTCTCGATGGTGCGGAAGCTAATCTCGTGTGTATTTGAAAAACCCTTTTAAAGAAAACCTTTGAGAAGAATACTTAGCAGGATTAATGCAGGTTTATTAAAATGATGAATGAGCAGCTTATAAGTATGAATGCGTAAAGCAAATAAAGACACAGAGATTTTTATAGTGGTTCGGATATAACGATCCTACGTCCACTCTCCCCGATTCCACAGGGCCTTACTATCCACCAAACTCGGTCTTGTCTCCTCTAATCTCCTTGAGGATTCGACCACGTGAAGTTTAACAAGTTCTGCCCTTGGTACAATCGATTCGATCTTTGAGTGTTTAACTCTTAGATCTAAAACAATCAACCTTTTCTCACCGAGATAATGAAAGGTGATTTACACTTCCTTGACCAAAAATAAATCTCTTAGTAAATTCAGCGTGTTTGATCAATTTGGTATGAAGAGTTAAGCGTGTATTTCAGTGAGTGAAGGAGTTATTCTTGATGTTTCTCGCGCGTGTGTCACTTTTTTGAAAATCCTTCACTTCAGCTTTTATGCTTCAATTTGACTAGCCGTTAGGCTAATTTGTCAATCAGATCTTCAAAGAAATGGTAAGTGATCGTTGGAAGATTTGTTTGACTTTGGATAATTGATTTTCCGATACCAATCAATTATGTCGTGATTGATCTTGATTGATAATCAAATCTTCACTTGATCGACTTCGAGTATCTTAGAGTTATCTTTCCGACTTTTGTTATCCCCGATGAATTTCTTGAAGTCAACTCTAGCAACTTTCAACCTTGCTCCAAAGCACATCTAAAGCTTGTCAGAGTAGCATGGATTCCAACCTTGCTATCTTCACTTGAACCTTTCTTGACAATACTTCTTTTTGCGTAACTCTTATCATCTCTTCTTGATCTTCATGACGCCCTTCTAAATGACTTGAACAAAATCTCTCTTAGATCTTTAAGTCTTCTTATCGAAGCCTTTAGTTCTCAACCAATCGATACATGAAGGTTAAGCCTAGCAAGTTTAACTGTACTAAGACATAAACCCTATCTAGATCATCACCGACTAACGAGTTCAGTGGTCCTATTACACATAGGTTTTAAGAACATCATCAAAACATACAAATTCAAATCCTAACAAGCACTCTTGGAGTATTTCTTGAAACTTAAAGTTGAATCTTTCAATCCATCTTTGAATTTAGAAATTTTCAAGTCTTTCAATCCAGATCATCATCTAAAGAATCATCATAGAGTATTCTACCGTAAAATGTAAATTTTTCATCTTTTTGATCTTCATGCTCCTCATCGATTCATCACTCAAGGTAGCATTAAAGTTCAATTTCTTTTTAAGCAAGGTATTAGCACATTCATTTGCATAATGACCATATCCGTAACATGCATTACATTGAATGACTTTCTATAATCGTGGGTCATAGTTGTCAAACCTGCTTTTGCTTCCACTTCCACTACTACTACCAAATTTCTTTGGTTGTATAGTTTTACCTTTCCTCTCGGTGTTTGTGGAGTATTGTTGATTTGAATCCTTGGTTGAATGTTGTTCCTTGTCACACTTGACTTCTTTTTCCGTAAAGCTTTAAAGCTGTCTTGTCAAGAAGCCAATGTGGTTAGCATTGTCAAGACATAGCTCGACAACATCATCATCCGACTCAAGTTCAGTCACAAATGATGTCTTTTCAGCACTTGAGGATGATTCTCCTTTGAAAGCAATCACCTTCTTTGAATCTGGAGTCTCATCTCTCCGGGTATGCTCACAAGCTCGGTTTGGCTCAACGTATTCGTATTCTTAGCTTCTTCTATAGCACAAATTTTTGCATCAAAATGCTTAGGTACAAGACGTAAAATTTTGTGAACTAACCTGGTGTTTGAGATAGGATCTCCCAATGATTGAGCTTCATTTGCAATCTCAGGTGATCTTCTCATTGTAAGAAGAGATGGTTTCATCCTCGTGTTCTCGAACTTTGTCCCTAACATTCGAAGTCTGGACCTTCGAACACTTTCTCGATCCTTCACAATGATCTTGCAGCCAATCCCAAGCATCTTTTGCACTTACACGCTTTGATATGAGTTTAAACATGGTCATATCAACTGCTACAAAGATTGTATTCAATGCTTTGGAATTAAGGCTTGTAGTTGTGCTTTCATCATTCGTCCATTCCAACTCACATTTGACAATGGTTTCTCCTTCAAGATCTGCATTAGTCCTTGGGGGCGTTCAACCTCGCTAGTACACTTCTTCAAGCTCGTTCATCAATTGACTTGATGTACATCCTCATCCTTGGTTTCCAATAGGCATAGTTTGTTACATCTAGAACGGGAGGCCTAAGTGATTGAGACAGTGGGTAATCCATTGCAAAGACAACACACTAGACACAAGATCTAACTTAGTAACGTCAAGTTATGGCTCTGGTGCCAAATGAAAGTGTGTGTTTTCCGAGATCGAGATTGTTATCACAATGTTGTAACAATGAAAGTAACACCGACAGCTTATAATAGCGGAAGACTTAGTCAAAATCTTTGCAAACAAGGACAAAATTTTTCATAGATTATTTTAAATAATAATCTATGAGGAATCGATTCACTATGTTAATAATGAATAAAAATCAAGTAGACAATGATTCACAATTCTAATCTTCTCAATAAACCACTACAAGACCTAAACAAAATGTTTATGATCTAAACTGGCTAAGTGTATAGAATACACCGTCAAAGGTGACCTATCTGGATATATTAAAGAACACCCCGTCTATTAACAATCTAAATGAATCTATTGTTACACGAAATATGACAACATCGATGTAACGTAAAGGGGAAATAATGGCCCTATCAATCTGGATGCACTTATCGCACTCAACATCGATACTCGATTACTTCTCACGCAAGGTTCTTATGATTTATGATTGATCAACTCGTATTTCCTTGTTCATCATTCTTGAAGCTTGGTCATCTATTTATAGATGTCGATCACAACCTTCAAGAGCATCGTAGATCCTTGTAGATGGACCTAGAAATCTCCGACTTATTCTCTATTATCCATTTCGTGAATTCCAGGTAGAAAACCACCTAGAAAACTGTCTTTTGTAACCGCTATTGACTTGTAACCGCTTGATCTAGAAGACTCCCTTTATTCTTGATCCTTGTAGATCCTTCTAGAGTATTGGAGTCGATTCCGGATCGTTAACCTACGATTAACAACATCAAAGACAACACCGAAATATGAAAAGTTAGTTGTTAGAAGAAAGGGCAAATTACGATGTCACACTGATGTTACAACATTGGTGGTAACACCAAAATGTTTAAATCGGTGACATCAACAATTGACACTAGTGTTGGTTTGAGATTAGATGTGCCAACTCGTTGGAACTCAACATATTTGATGTTGGATAGTGTCATTAGGTACAAAAAGCTTTTTCTTCTTTACAAGTCCATGATTCAATTTATAAGTGGTGTCCTACAACCGATGAATGGAAAAAGCGAAAAATTATGTGAGTTTCTTCAACCATTTTATGAGACTACCAACTTGATTTCAGGTTTTACTTATCCTACTTCAAATGTGTACTTTATGCAAGTTTGGAAGATTGAAAGTTTGTTGAAGGATAACTTGTTGAATGAAGACAAGACGATCAGCTGATATGTGTGAAAAAATTATTGAGAAATTTGATAAGTATTGGAGTGAATATAGTACGGTGCTTTCATTTGGGGCTGTCCTTGATCCACGAGTGAAACTTCAAATGTTGGAGCAAGTCTATTCAAGGGTTGATCCCAATCCTACAAAATGTCAAGAGAAGTTGTTTCGTGTGAGACACAAGTTGTATAAACTTTTGAGGAATATGTTAATGCGAGCAAGTCGAGTTCTTCAATTCCATCTTCTCATGCACTTAGACCAGATCCAAGTAGACCAAGTAAAGCAACTAGCAAGAGTCTTTTTGATGTAAGTATTATTTTGTTAATTTTTACTTGTATTATTTAATTGATAACAAGTTATTTATAACAAAATATTGATTTTAATGTAGGATTTCAAAGCTTTTGATACCCAATCTATAAAAATTGTGGGAAAGTCTCAATTGGATCTCTACTTGGAGGAGCCAAAGTATAATTTTACACTCTACGAAGATTTAGATGTCTTAGAACATTGGAAGAGTCAAAAGAATCAATATCTCGAACTTGTATTAATGGCATGTGATGTTTTGGCCATCCCAATAACTACCGTTGCATCTAAATCAACTTTTTCAATCGGTGGTCGTGTGCTCACCAAGTATAGAAGTTCCATGCTTTTTGACAATTTTCATCGGTTGATTTGCATTCGTAATTGGCTGCATGGTTATGAAGTTAGTGGTAAGTTGAATTATCTTATACATATTTAAATTGCATGAATTACTTCATATTTTGTCTTTTATCTTTATAGTATTTAACTAATATCTTTTCGATGTAGATGATGAATATGGAAGTAGAAGTACAAATACTAATTCAACTTTATCATGTGAGGGCTCTAATGTTTTGGAGAACGAGGATGGGAATGAGAATGATGAAGAAAATGAAGATGATTTTGATGATGTAATGATTGATGAACTTTGAGAGATGTTGTTCTAAGTTTATGTCTTTGGATTATTTATTTTCATTTTATGGACTTTATGTTTTGGAGGAAAATATTTTATATTTATGGATTTTTTTGTTGACTTATCTTTTGATAATTGATGAACTTTATTTTGTGAGATATGTTTAATTGATTATCATGTGATATATGAATTTTAGATTATGTAATATAATAATATGATAAAAATATATTAATTTTGTCATTTTATTTTATATAATTAATTAAATTTTAATTCTAAAAAAATGTGGGCCGGCCACCAAAGGTCGCAGCCCGCCTTTAAGTGGGTTGGGTCGGGATTTTCGTAGCCCGCCATATTTTCAGCCCGCCCGTCCCACCGAAAGGCGGGCTTTTGCTGGTTTTGGCCCGCCCGCTTGCCTGTCTTGACGGCTCTATCTACACCAAATTCATGTATAATTCCAACACCCAAGCAATCTAAGTGATTAGCCCATGGCTAATTTGAACAATACCATAGAAATTAAAGCAAATAAAACAATACCCATGATGAAATAAATGAAAACAATAAATTGAGAAATATCACCTTGATTTAATTGAATGCAAACTTGCAATAGATCCCGTCACGCCCCAATTTTCATAATAATAAGTTTTGAGAAATAATTAATAATTTAAAATAAAAGGCGCGAACTAAAATTAATTTAAATAAATTTGACAATAAAATAATATTGACAATCAAGGAAGACTTTAAAATTTAAAATCGTGTCACAAAAAAATTTGTTTCGAAATGTCAATTGTACAAAAATAATATTATCTCATTAAACTTCAATATGTGAATTTTGATGACGAAATAATAGTTTATAAAATTTCTAATATTAATCGAATGTCATCCACCGCCTTTTCCCCCGCCATCGGCTCCTCGATCAAAATATTTAAAAAGTATGGTATGAGCAAACTACTAGTTCAGTGTGATTCCCTTGTCAAAACTAAATATAACATACAAATAAAATGCCTAACCACAAACAATTATGAAATTCACGTATTGACACATATAAGATTCTTAACATGTAAATTTATAAATTATGTTTCACGGTTTTCCCAAGAATCTCTTTTAAATCCCACTGTGTCCCCCACGAAGACCTCTTTTCGCCTCGTGCTCTATTCTTGTCACGGTTTTCCCAAGGATCTCTTTTAAATCCCACTGGGTCCCCCACAAAAACGTATTTTCAATCTTGTGTTCTTTCTTATGCATGCCTTTAATAAATTTATTTTTAATAATATGATTCACTTTCATAACATCTGTCAGATAAACAATTTATTCACACGAAATATTTAATAAAGGCAAGTAAACCACACCTTAAATCTTTATCAAATAAGTTGTTCCATCGATCGAGTAACTTAATTATCACGTTGAAGACTACGAGTCTCGATGAAAGAAATATTTTGTTGGCATCGTATTCGGTGGTTTTATGGTTCATGAATTGGTATTGTATTTATAGAAAAAAATAATAGATTTCTTGGAGAAAAAGATTGAGATTTATATCTCCAATAAATATCTAAGAGATAAAAATTTAATCTAATAATAAATCTTTGAGATTTAAGAATTTTTAAAAATAAGAGATCAAAAAGGAAATTTGAAATTAATAGTTATCCCTATAATTTTGGACTAGATTATTTTAGTATATCTATATATATAATTATTAATTTTATTTGTTACTATATGTAAATAATAATTTATTTTAAATTTTCGGGTGTTATAGATCCTTACAATAGCTAATTTCTTGCTTTAATTGAAAGATTAAACTAAGATAAGCTATGGGCTAACTTAATCTATGGGGAATTTAAGACAATCTAGCTAGGAAATTGAAATACAAGAGAAAGGGGAATGGAAACTAAGAGTTCAATCTAAGGAAATCATAATCTAAGTGTGGAGAATGTTTCCCAAGTGTAAAAGTGCTGCCATTAATTCAGAAAATAGGGTATATATAGCAGGGGTCTCGAGTGCAAAGACCAAATTTGCAAGGGAGTCCTTCGAAAATTTAAATTCTACAAAAGCTGCTCCAAGATGCCTCGTCTCGACTCGAGACGATCCTCCGGCTCGAGCCGAGACGAATGGTCTTCAAAAGTCGTAGCCTCCTTAACTTGTCTCGACTCGAGCTCCTGGCTCTGTCTCGACTCGAGACGAGCTCGAGACAACTTAGCTTGCTCACGTAAATGCCCTTCTTTTGCTATGACTCGACTCGAACCATGCACATGTCTCGACTCGAGACATCACTCGAGACTGGACTCGAGACAGCTCGAGACTATGCAAACGAGCTCCGATTTCTACGATTCCTCTTGCGTTTCGATCCTCTTCTCGGTGCCTTTCTGATTTCCACTTGATCCTAGCATTTACCGAGAATACGAAAATGGGATGGGATCATCTCTTGGACAATCAACTCGAATCTCACTCGATTTTGGTGGGAGGTTGTCTTTTGCAATATATGTGATAAAAACCTACAAAACCGACAAAATACCTTCCACAACCGTAAAACTCACAATTATGAGGATTAGGGTGATAATGCTCATAAAATAGATCATAATAAACAAGTAAATCCACCATAGAATCATGCAATAATCAACCCTAATCATACAACAAAATAACCTGTCTTACAAAGATTATAAATAGGCCTAAGCACAATCCTTAGAAGGAATTTTGCACTCTTTTACGAAACTCATATTTTCTAGAGCACTCACGAATTTCTAAAAGCATTTTCATAAGTTTTCTAAGTGTTTGAAGAACACTTTCTGTATTTCTGAAAATCACAATCAGATCTGTAATCGTAGATTCAATAGATAGATTGATAGATTGAAGGAGATTCAAAGACGAAGATCGTCTATATTTGTAATCTGTAATCAGCGGTGAGAAAGTTAGTGAGTAAGCGGTAGAGACCCTTCTTCAAGTTTGAAGAAGGAGAGTGGATGTAGAATCTTTTGATCTGGACCACTATAAATCTTGCGTCATTTACTTTACGCATTTAATTCCGGTTGATTATTGTTTGATTTGTTAAATTTGAATCAGATCGCTTTTAGATCCAGATTAATAGATTTAGTATAAACCGATTTCTGCTGTGAACTTTGATTTTGATTTGAAAGGCTTAGTTTAAATTGATAAATCTGAATTTTCAAAAAGAAATTGAGATAATCTATTCAACCCCCTTCTAGATTATCTCTAGGAGGTCTCGCTTAGTTTTTCTTTATTCACTCAATCTTCGTGACCAACACTAAAGTCCATGGGCCAAATCCCTAATTAAATTGGATATCTAATCTAATCAATTAATAAATCAATCTATACCTTAACTAAATCAATCAAATAATCTAAATCAAATCAATCTAAATCAAATCAATCTGAATTAAATCAAACTAAATCAATTTCTAATATTTCCAAATTTATAATGAAATCTCGTCACATGGTCAAGGAATCAACAACTGTACGTAGTACTACTAATTAATCAATATTTTTCTAACAACTTGTCTGTGAAGATTTCACATAGAGATTTGCAATTGGCCTGTGAAGATTTGGAGTAATGAAAGCATCAGTTTGAGAGCAAGGCTCAAAGATAACGGTTTAAAGGGGAAAATTGTAATTTTTGTCCCAAAAGAATGAGTGATCTTCACAATGGTCCTTTTTGGCACTTTTGGTCCCGTACATTTTTTCGACATTTTTAGTCCCAAAAAAATTGCAATTTTGGTCCCTAGAGAATGATAAATTGCCATTTTGTCCCAAAAGAATGAGATAAAATTACAGTTTTGGTCCTAAAAATAATGGTTGGGAGTATTTTTGCAAAATAAAGGACAAAAAAACGTGGGACTAAAATTATCGTTGAAAAATTCACATGGGATCAAAACTTCAATTTTCCCTGGTTTAAAGAGAGCAAATAAGGGGCTTTCTTTACAGTTTTTTGGTTGTGAGTTAGTTACTAGTTTTCATCAGTATTTTATCTCAGCATATTCTCAGGAGTTAGTTATGATCTACATTCAGCTTGTAACACTCACTTTTAATTTTTCAATAGAGTTTCTATCAGGGTGATCATATAAATGGAACCCAACCTCTCTACAAATTCGGAAGTTTAGATGAGACGAAATCCTTTCATAGTATCAGAGCAAAAACCTGAAAGCAACTCTCGAGTTGTATCACACGAATTGCATTAGGAACAACCTTAGCACAGCTTAAGTAGTTTGATACGTAACATCGATTAACTTATTCGATTATGAACCCGAATACATAGATGTATATAATTAGAAGGGTATGTTAATTAGAGTTTCTATTAGAGTGATGATATAAATGGATTGATTCCCAATCTCTCTACAAGTTCAGAATTTTAGATGAGACTGAATCCTTTCATGATATCGGACCAAAATCCTAGGTTTGAGCCTGTTGGAAACAACTCCACCCACTTTTAGATGAGGCAGAATTCTTTCAGTTTCAAAACACACACTTAATCCGGTTCATAACATGAGGATCTACAATGATATTGTGCCGACGGTTCGGAGTTGTATCACACGAATTGCATTAGGAACAACCTTAGCACAGCTAAGTAATTTGATACCAGAATAAACTTAAAACAAAAATATCAAGGGTAAAAATAATATTCCATGAAACCCCACAAAAGCAATACAATAAAGAAAATGTAATTAAGTTTACGTTCAACTCCAAATCAATTTTTACATGTAAAATGAAACTAAACTTATAATCATATTCAATCCATCATCAGCCTTCAACGTACCTGCAGATCTGTCAATAAACATACACAATTCTTTAAAAGATGTATATTTGTTACCCTATGTGCATTTTATCTATAATTACTCACACACACACGTATATATGTAGTTAAATTATTTTATTTCAAATGATATTTCGTCTCTTCTTCCAAAAAAACCAACACCATCATGTCATGCTCTAACTGATCAAGTCACGTTGTCACAAAACATGTAGTAATCATTATACAAATATAGGTGACAGAATATGCACAATTTCTACATAAGAATTTGGGAAAATTGTTGGTCCCATGAAAATTTTTCAACAACAATGTTAATCACACGTTCTATTTTGGTCTTTTTTTGCAAAAATAGTTTCGATCATTATTTTTAGGACCAAAACTGCAGTTTATCATTCTTTTGGCATCAAAACTGCAATTTTTCTGGGACCAAAAATGTCAAAAACTACGCGACCAAAAGTATAAAAAAATGGTCATTTTGCAGACCACTCATTCTCTTGGGACCAAAAATAAAATTTACCCTATAAGAATATCATTGAACAAGATGTGTGTGTATATCGTGAGATGAGGGGCACACTCGAATGTATTGTGTATCATGTAGCAACGTAGCCGAAGGAGAGATAACAAACAAGCTAGGTTTTGATTTTTTCTTGCAATAAAATGTAAATGAAATTGAATGACTAACCTTTTTCAATGAAGTGAGACATGAGTTAAGTTTAGAGCTTGCCATCTTCCCATGATGAATGGACATGAAGATTTACTTTTCCAGGAAAAGTTTTTTCATTTCCGCTATACATGAAGGGTTGCAATCAATGAGTTTCGTTCTAATAAATTTCTTTCTGAACATCCCATGAATCTTTTTAGTTTGTAACAACGTTTCATTGTTAAGGACACAAGATTTCCAAAGGCACCACATCCAAATTTCCAATCCACCAGATTAGTGTCTTCAATTATAAGATGATAAAGCCCGGGAATCCTGTTTCTTCAACTTCCCAATCCGAACCTTGAAAAGCATAGTTTTTAACTTGAGCATCAAAAGATTTGGTATTGTAGCAATTATTCTCATATCTTTCCAAGGATATCCCAACCCACTCAAATGTAATTGTGCCAAACTTGTTCCTTGGAAACTTGAAATCGGAACAACCGGTGAAACAACCTCGGGATTAACGATGGCACATTTAAATTTAAATAATTCTCGTAAGATGGCGAATATGAGCTAAGCAACTAAAAGGATTGCCATTGTCATTAGGTGCCAATTCAATTCGAATACTTAATTCACTTAGATTGGGTACTCCTTTAAAAATGACCTCAGTGCAGCTACGAGCACTCACATTTAAAAGTGTAGATAGGTTATCCAAGGAAGCGCCGCGAGGAGGATCTGGTAGGTCGCTTCCCATGACCTGGAGATGCTTTAGTGCTTGCAAACTCCATATCTCCACAGGTAGATACAATGCGTCCTTACAAGACTTGATGCTTTGATGTCGTTCGACAATAAAAAACTCAAGGAATTGCAATTGGGAAATGGAAGCTGGGATCATTCCATTCAAACTAAGAGAAAGGTAAGTTAATCGAACAAGTTGTAGTACCTCCATTGGGAACTCGTAGAAACGGATTGAAAGAGAATCGAGTTCTCTCAACAATTCCAAACGAAACATAGTGGTACTTGATATTGAAGGTATGGACCAAAACACAGTAGAGAACGTGCAGCGAATGCACAATTATCCTCCACGAATTTATGCACACCTTTCATGGCAAGCAAAACGTTACACAGGATGGACAATCGGTGATGCCCTTCCATACCATCTTCCAAGCAATCATCGGGATTGCTTAAGATGAGTGCAAACTTGGTCTCCTCAGCTTTTTGTTTAGACATGTGCGACAAGGAAGAATGGAGGCCGCAAGTTTTGATAGTGTGACCATTTTTAATACTGCTCTCTTTGTAGACTCTTACAAGATTATTGACAACAAGCTACTCCAAATACTCTTTAGCATTATCAACAGAATTTATGTTTATATTTAATTCAAGAAATCTATCAGCAAGCCATAAATTGATGAGCTTGGATCGTGGTATCTCGTAATTTTGAGGAAAGAGTCCAATATAGAGAAAACACATTTGTAGAATTGGAGGTAAGTAGGTGTAGCTTGGAAGTAGTACCTTTGCTATTTTGTTGTACGCATCCATGAAAAGTCGATGACGTTTTTTGGCTGCAACCTCATTCCAGTATTCCTCGTTAATCTGCTTCTCTTTACATAGAAGTCGAGCAACCGTGAGAATTGTAAGAGGAAGACCTTGACAATTCTCGGAAATTTTCTTTCCAACATTCACAAGTTGAGGAGGACATGACGAGCCTTTACAAAATAATTTTTCACGAAGTAGATCCCAACTTTCTTCTTTGTTCAACAACCGCATTTTAACATTGGCAAGAAGGATCGCACAACTTGATCGTAGTTGTTGCAGCCTGCTAGTAAGCAAGATTCTACTTTCCGAATGAAGAAAAGGATGGTCTAGGCCATTCCTTTCGTACCGATAAAAAGGATGCAAGAGATAGGTGGCGAATCTATCCCATACATCATCTAAGACAATGAGGAACCTCGTACTTTTCAAAATCTCCTTCAAGCATTCTTCAACTTCTACTTCTTCAGCTACTTCTGGACTCATACCAAAGTTGGTAAGGATCTCCTCTAAAATGCGCCGCGGGACATCTTTTACCCCACATTTCTTGCCTACATCAACCCAAACGTGATGGTCAAAGTATTTCATTATCGTTGGATCGTGGATAATTTTGTTAGCAAGAGCAGTTTTACCAATGCCTGGCATGCCAACGAGTGAAGAGACCTGTGTACTCATTAATGAATCTTTGAGTTCCTCGTACACATCACATACTCCTATCATCTTTGATGTAACACAATCATCATCTTCAACTTCTTCTTCTTCATCATCTTCTTCTTCGTCGTCCGGAAAGGAGTTGTATAAACCATCAAAGCACCTTTGCTTCAACTCGTCTATGGAGAAACGAACCCAATCAGCATCAGAATCTTCATATTCATCGTCTTTGTCGCGAAATTGAACGTCCGGACAAATCTCAGCTACAATGGCTTGTAATTTATAAACATCAGAGCAGATTGCGTTATGTAAATCGGTGCGGAGTGTTGTTTTGGCAGTTTCTTCAAAAGAGTCAACTTGCTTGTATACAAATTCTAAGGTTTCTCGACAATTGGGACTTATATGCGAATGATTTCCAGGTTTTAGAAGTTGCTCTATTTTGATCTTAAGATCATCCACAAGATAGAAAGCATCCTTTATAAACATAACTCTCTTTTTTTTTTTCTCAATCAAATCTCACTACAGCTTTAGGAAGAAATTGGTAATGGGAGTATAAATTAAGGAAACCTCTTTGTAACTACGAAAACATAAATTATGAATTAATGTTTCCAGTTGCATTAATTTATTAATGAGCATTGGTACGTATTAGCCAAGTTGAGAGTAAACTGTCGGCCACGATATAAGGTGTATTTAGATAAAATAGAAAAAGGGAAAGTTGACAAAAAAATATTGCAAGTTTGTTTTTTTATAAAAGTATTTTGCAAACGCTTCTATGAAACTTGTTCACTGAATGAAATTGGATTCGTTTATTAATTTTGTTATATTTATTTATTAATATCGTAATAATCATTTAGTAATATCACTACTCTTATAAACTAATATCATAACATTTTACATGCACGAACATGCCCGGATTATGTGAGATTTGTTTATAAGTATGATAATATAAATTCCTGAATGAATGTTATAATATTATTAAATGAATGCAAAAATATTAATTAATTTTATATGGCGAATAAGTTTCACTTTGGAGACTAAGTCTTTTTCAATTGTTCCATTTTCTAAAACACAATACTTTTACCGTGAGTCGTTATGTGGAAAAAAAATGTATATTTTATTTGAAGAATAATACTTATTTTTAGAATATTATATTCTTATTGTTTTAATATATGCTTTTTATTTTAAAAGTATTATCTTTTCACTCGAGTACTGATGAGAGTGAATTGCAAAAAGTGATGAAAAGTGTTAGAATTTGTGCTTTAAGGTGTAGAGTATCACTCTTTTGCATAAAAGATATTACTATGTGAGATTAATGGTTTTTCAAGAATTTCGTCACATTTTCAGGATTTTCGGAGGAATTAGATCGAACCGAGAGTACCGGGATTCATACGGCGAAGAGACGAACAAGTGGGGCGAAACGGCAGAAGATCAAGTCGGGCCACAAAACTCCTGGACTCGACCATTGGTCGAGGCCGGGCGCCGGGTCGAGTTTGGTGCTTAGGGAAGAGGTGTTGAATTTTGGGCGCGCTCAAGTGGTATAGATATTATAAAAGGCG
Source organism: Paraleonurus japonicus (assembly GCA_030762865.1). Taxonomy (NCBI): domain Eukaryota; kingdom Viridiplantae; phylum Streptophyta; class Magnoliopsida; order Lamiales; family Lamiaceae; genus Paraleonurus; species Paraleonurus japonicus. Next base: position 4,239,174 of record CM061058.1, read on the forward strand.
AGTTATAACCAAACACGCACCCAGCCAAGGCGGCAAAGCGCTTTCCCCATGCGCGTGGCGTCCGGGATCGAACCTGCTAGGCGCGGATTTGGATTTTTTAAATGAGCCATGACGCCTCGGAAGCTGAATATGTACAACAAAAGGCGTATCTATGAACAGGATCGTGGCCAGCCTAGGCGGCAAAGCGAAAAAGGGCAGGTTTATACCAAAAGCTTGGCTAGCCGAGACGGCATGAAGCTCGCCCAATCATGTAAAGGACCCGAGTTCGAACCCCGAAAAGGCGATTTTTTTCATTTTTTTAAAATACCCCAAGCTCGAGTCGAGGCCCCCAAGCTCGACTCGAGGCACCTAAAATCCAGATTTCTCTCTTTTAAACCCCTTTGGACGAAAAACAGAGCATAAGTTAGTTTAGGGAAGTTACCACTCGTTTTTAGGGCGATTTTTGCATTTCCAAGCCAATTTTCACTTTCTAGCTACTTAGATTCAAGTTTTTAGATAGATTTCAATTAATTGTTGATTAGATTAATATTTTCTCCATTAGATTAGCCATTTTGAGATCGTAATTCAATTGAAGAGAAGTTTACATTTGTGGAAATTCAAGCATTCAATTCTGTTGCATTTGGGCCAAATTGGTGATGTTCTTCCTCTTTCTAAATTTCTATTGGTTTATTGCTTTGATTCTCATTATGATCATGCAATTGGATTTTCCACCCATGGATTTTGCACTTTGCTCCATGGGCTAATTCTCTTGTGCTTGGGATTATTGAAATTGAGGATGATTTGATTGCTCCTGCTATAATTGTGAATGATTGTTGTTTGATTGAGATAGTTAGTTCCCTAATTGTTGATTTTAATTGTGCTTCATGCATTTTTATCTCTTTTGATTAGTGTTTGATCACCCTAGCAATAAACGAAAGTTGAGCTTATGTGATTAGAGATTAATCGAGTTATAATTGTGTATGATTGTATGAATTAGGTGCTTCATAATTGAGAGAATAGTTGCACTAAGAATACTCACATTAGACATTGTGTGATGAATGGAGACATTATTGCATGGTGTTCATACTTTCTATCTTGGTTGAATAGCAATTTGATGCAATTATAGTTGTGATCATTGATTCCTTAGTGGAGATTATCCCTATCACCCTTTCCCATTTGATTACTTTGAAGTTTGTTTAGCTTGTTAATTGTTTTAGCTTAATTAATTCCTAGTTTAATTGCTTGTTTAGTTGCTTTTGGTATTTCATCCTTTTGTTGGTAGATTGATAGAACTCAATCAAGCTTGCATCAATAGTCGTCGAAAACTCATGTCCTAGGGCCTCATTGCATATCCTATCCCTTGGGTTCGATAATTAATTTGGTTTGGTCTTAATAACTTTTACCCGATTATACCACAACCAAGTAGTAATATTTATTTATTTTATATCTCAAACGGAATGCATTAAGCTCTTACTTTTTAAATATTTTTCATCGTAATAATGCATATAAAAAATCTGAAAAGAGAGTAATTAATTGCTTCCTATTCATCTCACTTTTTTTCTCAATAAAATTTCACTAAAGCTTTAGGAAGCAATTGGTAATGAGAGTATGTATAAAGGAGTCACATATGGCTTCCAAAATATCATAACAAATTTATCAATAAAGTTTCCAGTTGCATTAATTTATTATAATGAGCATTGGAATAGCCAAGGTGAGAGAAACTGTCGGTCACTACTAAGGTGTGTATTTTATTGAGTAAAATTAAAATAAAACAGCTATACAGCACTACAACCTAAATACAAACGTGGATTTGGTCAACCATGATGAATATGCGCATGGGCTTCACACCAAATGCAAACAAGTACAGTAAAATCTGTATGATCAATTAATACTCTACAAATAAATAAATTCTCTAAAATAATAATTTTGTTCGTTCCTGATTTAGGCCAGTTCTAAACTTTATCAATTTCAATAAGATAATAATTTTTAAAAAAACCACGTATAATTTAGTGGTTCCATCAATATCATAAATTAACGATTTTTTCAAATTACAACAATAACTAGGACCATAGTAAAATAAAAATCTATTGTTGATTGTTTCTACGATAAACTTCACATTTGGATCTCATCTTTAAGTTTTCTTATCCACATTCTTGTGTTGTGTTCTCAAACTGCACCAAAAGTTGTGAAACGTACGGGATGTTATAAGTGTTTTATTTCTCGCAACTGGTTCCAAAAGGAGTTAAAATTCAATTTAGTTTCATAACTTAATTTGTACTTTAAAATATATATCATGTGTAACGAAACCCCAACCCCAGCACTAGAACTAGAACCAGATGTGCTCATATGTAACAAAAAGTTATACATCATAATTTTTTTCCCTCGTTAATTTATATATATATTTTTTTGGTAATTTTGCTTCATTTCATTTTAGTATTAATTACACATAAGATGCTATTATTGACTATTTCAATGCCAATTAATTTATGCGTCAAACCTGTACACTAGTAACTTTCATTTATATCTTAAAGTTGACTTATTCTTGCTTAAGCTAATTAAGTTCATATAAAAAAAAATCTGAAAAGAGAGTAATTAATTGCACAAACTAATTAAAGGAGCGTAGACATGGTCAAGGAATCAACAACTGTACGGTGTACTACTAATTAATCAATATTTTTCTAACAACTTGTCTCTATGACAACTTGATCCAACCACTATTATTGCATTGAATTTTCTCCATAATATAATATTTAAAAACAATATTGTATGTTTACTCGATAAACACTTAATTTGTAATATTGCACATAAATCAAAATCTTTGTTTTTTTAATGTCTTAAATTTCTGCTTCATCCTGCCAAATATTTTTTTCTCCATATTTCCAGACTCTCATGTCAGGCTTCAATTAAATTTGAATGTTTTTTTGTGTCTGTTGTCATATTTAGTTCTTTATCTCTGTTGAAGTAAGATACATATTCTGATTTCACATAGAGAATTGCAATTGGCCTGTGAAGATTTGGAGTAATGAAAGCATCAAAACCAGTTAGTTAAATCAGTTTGAGAGCAAGGCTCAAAGATAACGGTTTAAAGGGGTAAATTGCATTTTTGTCCCAAAAGAATGAGTGATCTCCAAAATGGTCCTTTTTTTGGCACTTTTGGTCCCTAGAAAATGATAAATTACAATTTTGGTCCCAAAACAATGAGATAAAATTGCAGTTCTGGTCCTAAAAATAATGGTTGGGAGTATTTTTGCAAAATAAGGGACAAACGTGGGACAAAAATTGTCGTTGAATAATTCACATGGGGCCAAAACTACAATTTTCCCTGGTTAAAGAGAGCAGAGAAGGTGCTTTCTTAAGAGTTTTTGGTTATGAGTTAGTTACTGGTTTTATTCAGTTTTTATCTCAGCATATTCTCAGGAGTTAGTTATGATCTACATTCAGCTTGTAACACTCAGCTTTTAATTTTTCAATAGAGTTTCTATTAGGGTGATGATATAAATGACTCAATCTCTCTACAAGTTCGGAAATTTAGATGAGACGAAATCCTTTCATAGTATCAGAGCAAAAACCTGAAAGCAACTCCCGAGTTGTATCACACGAATTGCATTAGGAACAACCTTAGCACAGTTAAGTAATTTGATACGTACTTTCGATTAACTTATTCGATTATGAACCCAAACACATAGAAGTATATAATTAGAAGGGTATGTTAATTAGAGTTTCTATTAGAGTGATGATATAAATGGATTGATTCCCAACCTCTCTACAAGTTCAGAATTTTAGATGAGACTGAATCCTTTCATGATATCAGACCAAAATCCTAGGTTTGAGCCCTGTTGGAAACAACTCCACCCACTTTTAGATGAGGCAGAATTCTTTCAGTTTCAAAACACACACTTAATCCGGTTCATAACATGAGGATCTACAATGATATTGTGCCGACGGTTCGGAGTTGTATCACACGAATTGCATTAGGAACAACCTTAGCACAGCTAAGTAATTTGATACCAGAATAAACTTAAAACAAAAATATCAAGGGTAAAATAATATTCCATGAAACCCCACAAAAGCAATACAATAAAGAAAATGTAATTAAGTTTACGTTCAACTCCAAATCAGTTTTTACATGTAAAATGAAACTAAACTTATAATCATATTCAATCCGTCATCAGCCTTCAACGTACCTGCAGTCTGTCAATAAACATACACAATTCGTTACAAGATGTATATTTGTTACCCTATGTGCATTTTATCTATAATTACTCACACACACGTATATATGTAGTTAAATTATTTTATTTCAAATGATATTTCGTCTCTTCTTCCAAAAAAACCAACACCATCATGTCATGCTCTAACTGATCAAGTCACGTTGTCACAAAACATGTAGTAATCATTATACAAATATAGGTGAGAGAATATACACAATTTCAACATAAGAATTTGGGAAAATTGTAGTTTTGGTCCCATGAGAATTTTTCAACAACAATGTTAATCACATGTTCTATTTTGGTCCTTTTTGCAAAAATAGTTTCGATCATTATTTTTAGGACCAAAACTGCAGTTTATCATTCTTTTGGGATCAAAACTGCAATTTTTCTGGGACTAAAAATGTCAAAAAACAACGCGACCAAAAGTATAAAAAAATGATCATTTTGCAGACCACTCATTCTCTTGGGACCAAAAATAAAATTTACCTGTACGAATATCATTGAACAAGATGTGTGTGTATATCGTGAGATGAGGGGAACACTCGAATGTATTGTGTATCATGTAGCAACGTAGCCAAAGGAGAGATAACAAACAAGCTAGGTTTTGATTTTTTTCTTGCAATAAAGTGTAAATGAAATTGAATGACTAACCTTTTTCAATGAAGTGAGACATGAGTTAAGTTTTGAGCTAATTGCCATCTTCCCATGATGAATGGACATGAAGATTTACTTTTCCAGGAAAAGTTTTTTTCATTTCCGCTACACATGAAGGGTTGCAATCAACGAGTTTCGTTCTAATAAAACTCTTTCCGAACATCCCATGAATCTTTTTAATTTGTAACAACGTTTCATTGTTAAGAACAAAAAGATTTCCAAAGGCACCACATCCAAATTTCCAATCCACCAGATTGGTGTCTTCAATTACAAGATAATGAAGCTCTGGGAATCCTGTTTCTTCAACTTCCCAATCCGAACCTTGAAAAGCATAGTTTTTAACTTGAGCGTCAAAAGATTTGGTAATGTAGCAATTATTCTCATATCTTTCCAAGGATATCCCAACCCACTCAAATGTAATTGTGCCAAACTTGTTCCTTGGAAACTTGAAATCGGAACAACTGGTGAAACAACCTCAGGATTAACGATGGCACATTTAAATTTAAATAATTCTGTAAGATGGCGAATATGAGCTAAGCAACTAAAAGGATTGCCATTGTCATTAGGTGCCAATTCAATTCGAATACTTAATTCACTTAGATTGGGTACTCCTTTAAAAATGACCTCGGTGCAGCTACGAGCACTCACATTTAATAGTGTAGATAGGTTATCCAAGGAAGCGCCGCGAGGAGGATCTGGTAGGTCGCTTCCCATGACCTGGAGATGCATTAGTGCTTGCAAACTCCATATCTCCACAGGTAGATACAATGCGTCCTTACAAGACTTGATGCTTTGATGTCGTTCGACAATAAAAACTCAAGGAGTTGCAATTGGGAAATGGAAGCAGGGATCATTCCATTCAAAGTAAGAGAAAGGTAAGTTAATCGAACAAGTTGTAGTACCTCCATTGGGAACTCGTAGAAACGGATTGAAAGAGCATCGAAGTTCTCTCAACAATTCCAAACGAAAACATAGTGGTACTTGATATTGAAGGTATGGACCAAAACACAGTAGAGAACGTGCAGCGAATGCACAATTATCCTCCACGAATTTATGCACACCTTTCATGGCAAGCAAAAGCGTTACACTTTGGATGGACAATCGGTGATGCCCTTCCATACCATCTTCCAAGCAATCATCGGGATTGCTTAAGATGAGTGCAAACTTGGTCTCCTCAGCTTTTTGTTTAGACATGTGCGACAAGGAAGAATGGAGGCCGCAAGTTTTGATAGTGTGACCACTTTTAATACTGCTCTCTTTGTAGACTCTTACAAGATTATTGACAACAAGCTCCTCCAAATACTCTTTAGCATTATCAACAAAATTTATGTTTATATTTAATTCAAGAAATCTATCAGCAAGCCATAAATTGATGAGCTTGGATCGTGGTATCTCGTAATTTTGAGGAAAGAGTCCAATATAGAGAAAACACATTTGTAGAATTGGAGGTAAGTAGGTGTAGCTTGGAAGTAGTACCTTTGCTATTTTGTTGTACGCATCCATGAAAAGTCGATGACGTTTTTTGGCTGCAACCTCATTCCAGTATTCCTCGTTAATCTGCTTCTCTTTACAGAGAAGTCGAGCAACCGTGAGAATTGTAAGAGGAAGACCTTGACAATTCTCGGAAATTTTCTTTCCAACATTCACAAGTTGAGGAGGACATGACGAGCCTTTACAAAATAATTTTTCACGAAGTAGATCCCAACTTTCTTCTTTGTTCAACAACCGCATTTTAACATTGGCAAGAAGGATCGCACAACTTGATCGTAGTTGTTGCAGCCTGCTAGTAAGCAAGATTCTACTTTCCGAATGAAGAAAAGGATGGTCTAGGCCATTCCTTTCGTACCGATAAAAAGGATGCAAGAGATAGGTGGCGAATCTATCCCATACATCATCTAAGACAATGAGGAACCTCGTACTTTTCAAAATCTCCTTCAAGCATTCTTCAACTTCTACTTCTTCAGCTACTTCTGGACTCATACCAAAGTTGGTAAGGATCTCCTCTAAAATGCGCCGCGGGACATCTTTTACCCCACATTTCTTGCCTACATCAACCCAAACGTGATGGTCAAAGTATTTCATTATCGTTGGATCGTGGATAATTTTGTTAGCAAGAGCAGTTTTACCAATGCCTGGCATGCCAACGAGTGAAGAGACCTGTGTACTCATTAATGAATCTTTGAGTTCCTCGTACACATCACATACTCCTATCATCTTTGATGTAACACAATCATCATCTTCAACTTCTTCTTCTTCATCGTCTTCTTCTTCGTCGTCCGGAAAGGAGTTGTATAAACCATCAAAGCACCTTTGCTTCAACTCATCTATGGAGAAACGAACCCAATCAGCATCAGAATCTTCATATTCATCGACTTTGTCGTCGAATTGAACTTCCGGACAAATCTCAGCTACAATGGCTTGTAATTTATAAACTTCAGAGCAGATTGCGTTATGTAAATCGGTGCGGAGTGTTGTTTTGGCAGTTTCTTCAAAAGAGTCAACTTGCTTGTATACAAGTTCTAAGGTTTCTCGACAATTGGGACTTATATGCGAATGATTTCCAGGTTTTAGAAGTTGCTCTATTTTGATCTTAAGATCATCCACAAGAGAGAAAGCTTCCTTTATAAGCATAACTCTCTTTTTTCTTTTTCTCAATCAAATCTCACTACAGCTTTAGGAAGAAATTGGTAATGGGAGTATAAATTAAGGAAACGTCTTTGTAACTACGAAAACATAAATTATGAATTAATGTTTCCAGTTGCATTAATTTATTAATGAGCATTGGTGCGTATTAGCCAAGTTGAGAATAAACTGTCGGCCACGATATAAGGTGTATTTAGATAAAATAGAAAAAGGAAAAGTAGACAAAATAATATTGCAAGTTTGTTTGTTTATAATAGTATTTTGCAAACGCTCCTATAAAACTTGTTCATCGAATGAAATTGGATTTGTGTATTAATTTTATTACATTTATTTATTAATATCGTAATAATCATTTAATAATATCACTACTCGTATATCATAACATTACAACATCAAGGAAACAAAAATCGGAACAATTTCATGCTATGCAAATCATCCGACGTTATTTCTCATAGTTCGTGGTGAGTGCATTTCAACCCAAGATTGCATTGGAAAACATCATGTCCTATTGCCTTGAACATAACATGAGAGAAATTGCAGTGTAAAAATCATTTGCCTTTTTTAAAAGCAGCGTCCTTCGGTAGTTTTCGACAAACTCCGATGAGATTTGGGACGTAATTTACGGAGTTAGCAAAAATTAGGAACGTAATTGGCTAAGTTATCTTTATTAGGGCGTTTTGGTCGAACACAATAATTTATGGGATGTAAAAACACTGTATCCCGTATTAATTACACATAAGATGCTTTTATTGACTATTTCAATGCCAAATAATTTATGCGTCAAACCTGTACAGTAACTTTCATTTATATCTTAAAGTTGACTTATTCTTGCTTAATCCTAATAAGTTCATCAGAATAATGCATATAAAAAAATCGGAAAAGAGAGTAATTAATTGCAGAAACTAATTAAAGGAGCGTAGATGTGGTCAAGGAATCAACAACTCTACGTAGTACTACTAATTAATCAATATTTTTCTAACAACTTGTCTCTATGACAACTTGTCTCTGGGCAGATCCAACCACTATTATTGCATTGAATTTTCTCCCTAATATAATATTTAAAAACAATGTATGTTTACTCGACAAACACTTAATTTGTAATATTGCATAAATCAAAATCTTTGTTTGTTTTTTTTTTTTTTTAATATGTCTTAAAAGAGATTCACTTCTTTTTCAACCTCTCTGCCCAAATACTTTTTCTTCATATTTCCAGACCCTTGTAAGGTTAATTTCTCATGTCAGGCTTCAATTAAATTTGAATGTTTTTTTTTTTTTTTTTTTGTGTTTTCATATTTATTTCTTTATCTCTGTTGAAGTAAGATACATATTCTGATTCCATACGGAGAATTGTAATTTTTTTTTTTAACGGGGCAGATGGAGAATTGTAATTGGCTTGTGAAGATTTGGAGTATTGAAAGCAACAAAATCAGTTAGTTAAATCAGTTTGAAAGCAAGGCTCAAAGATAACGGTTTATGGACAGCAGATAAGGGGCTTCTTAACAGTTTTTCGGCTATGAGTTAGTTATTGGTTTTCATCAGTTTTTATCTCAGCATATTATCAGGAGTTAGTTATGATCTACTGATGAGAATCACGATGATGTAACCGTTCCGGTATCCCAATCCAGCCGGCGAGCGTCGGAATTTGGGGAGATGATTCGCAAGGATACGAATTTCTTTATTAGCTTTCTGATAAAAATCTCCAAAATACAAGTCTCAGAGTTATTTATACAAAGGCCCTGATAACAAATAATTTGGGCTTAAACAATAAAAAGGCCCACTAGTTCATTTATTTAGATCTGCTCAATTAATTCTCCTTCAGCTTGGGCTTCCGCATTCTGGGCCTTGATTTTAGCTCGTCGGGCCCGATTGTAGGCATTTTTGAGATTACGGCCCTCACCCTCATCATTCCTTCCTCCTTCGAATTCGTCCTTGTCCTCAAGGACTAGGTACTGAAATCTTTGTCTCATTTCGTTAAGATTTTCCCATGTTGTGTCATCTTCGGGTATGTCTTCCCACCTGAATAAGAGTCTCCCATCCGAACCTGGCACTCTTTTTAACACGTCGGTAATCAATAGCCTTTGCTGGTCTGAATGTCAGTTTGCCATCTCCGGTAGTCGCCGGCAACCGATCTTCGATAATGTCTTCGTCGCCAAGCCTCCTCTTGAGTGATCGGAGATATGGATAGCTGGGTGGATTTAGGCATCTGGTGGTAGGTGAAGACGATAAGCTACTTCTCCTATTCTCTCCATTACTTGATATGGTCCATAGAAACGGCTTTCAAGTTTGTAAATGCCTTACGGGATATCGATTGTTGTCGGGAAGGTCGAAGCTTCAAATATACCCAATTTCCCACCTCAAATGCTTCTTCATGCCTGCCCTTGTCGTGGTAGTTCTTCATCCTATTGATTGATTGCTGCAACACTTCTTTAAGCTTTTGAATCATTATATCCCTTTCTTGCAACTCTCTATCTACTTCGGCGTTTGGTGAAGTGCCAAGCTGAGTAGCTAACTAAACTTGGTGGCAAGCGGCCATATACTACTTCGAATGGGGAGCGTTTGATTGATGAATGGTACGAGGTATTACACCAATGTTCTGCCCAAGGGAGAAACTCCTCCCATTTTCTTGGATTTTGGTGTACGAAGCACCTCAAATATTGCTCAAGTATTCGATTGGTATCCTCCGTTTGTCCATCCGTTTGTGGGTGATAAGCGGAGCTCATTGCCAATTTTGTACCTGCATCTTAAAAATTCCTTCCAAAAATTGCTAATAAAAATATGATCCCTATCGGTGATAATAGATGTTGGTACCACATGAAGTTTAATCACATATTCTACAAATAATCTAGCAATTGACTTGGCATTATAAGGATGTACTAAAGGTATAAAGTGAGCATACTTGGATAACCGATCGACTACCACTAATACTCCATTGTAGCCGTTGACGGCTGGTAGGCCCTCTATTAAATTCATGGTTACGTCTTCCCATATTCTTTCGGGAATAGGGAGGGGCTGCAACAAACCACTTGGTTTTCTTGAGTCACTTTTTACCTTTTGGCATGTGTGGCATTGAAGAACATAATTCCGCACGTCTTGTTTCATGCCCAGCCATGTGAACGTATAAGCCATTCTTGCCCACGTTCGATAAATTCCAGAATGTCCACCAAACCTAGAACCATGAAAATGTTCAATTAGTTCTGATCGTAAAGTATGTAAATTAGGAACCCACACTTTACCTTTATAGAATAATAGATTATCATGCCATTCATACTCTAGGCGTCATCACTATTGCCTTCGATTCTTGTTTCTTTTTGAGAATTTCTTGATCAGTTTTGGATGCTTCTCTGATGGTTTCCCAGATCATCCAAGTAGGCCCGATTCTTGCCGCTAGCTCGGGACGTTGGTACGCCGGGATAGTGCGTCGCCCACGGCATTTTGCCGTCCGGGACGATACAAAATCTCGAATTCAAATTCCATAAGTTTTGCGGCGAATTTCTGTCGTTCGGGGTAACAATTTTTGCTCCAACATGTGTTTTATTGGTTGTTGATCGGTGACAATTCGAAACTTTCGGCCTAACAAATAGGGTCGCCAAACCCGCACCGCCTCAACGATCGCCATCATTTCTTTAACGTATATTGACCACTCCAATTTTCTTGGACCCAAAGCTTTACTAAGGTAAGCTAACGGCCTTCCTCCTTGAGTTAAAACCGCCCCAATTCCTATGTCACTTGCATCGGTGTGAACCTCGAATTCTTGATCAAGATCGGGCATAGCTAAAACCGGTGTTTGCGTCATGGCTTTCTTCAAGGCTCCGAATGCAATTTCAGCTTTCTCGACCACTTAAAACCACCCTTTTTGTTAATTCAAGAAGAGTTTTTGCAATGGACCCATAATCCCTCACGAATTTGCGATAGTATCCCGTCAATCCCGTAAATCCACGTAATTCGAAACATTTCGAGGTCTTGGCCAGCTTAGCATTGCCTCGATCTTGCAGAATCAACTTGCACGCCTTGCTCCGAAATTACATGACCTAAATATTCAACAACCTTCTCTCCAAAAACACATTTGCTTAGTTTAATATGGAATTGATGTGCAACAAGAATAAAAAAAAATCTCCTCTACATGATTCATATGATCAACCCATGTTTTAGAATATATTAAAATATCATCAAAAATACCATAACAAACCTACGATGATGCGGTTCGAATATGGAATTCATAGCGCTTTGGAAAGTCGAAGGGGTGTTGCAAAGCCTGAAAGGCATGACAAGGTATTAGTAATGTCCATGGTGGGTGTGGAATGATGTTTTATGGATGTCGGCTTCCGCTAGCCTAATCTGGTGGTATCCGGCTCTAAGATCCATCTTGGAAAAGTATCGAGCACCTCCCAATTCGTCAAGCGTGTCATCGATTGTCGGTATAGGAAATCGATCATTAATTGTTGCAGCGTTGAAGGCCCGATAGTCCGTGCAAAATCTCCGTGTTCCGTCTTTCTTTTTAACAAAAAGGACGGGTGATGAAAATGGATTGTTGCTAGGCGAATCAATCCTTGACTCGGCATCTCATTCACTTGACGTTCAATTTACTGTTTTTACGAAAGTAGGCGTAACGGTATGGATGTATTCACGGCCTGGTTCTCGTCCTTTAAAGGTATTCGATGGTCGAATTTCCTCTACGAGGGCGATCCACGTGGTTCATTCACAACCATAGAATAGTTAGTCAATATGTTAGTAATATCTTGATGTTTTTTACCCGAGTCAATTAGAGGTTCTATTTCTTTGTGCTCGATCTTAATAACGTAGCATTGGCCCCCTTTCGTATCATCCGTTCCAGGACTTTTAACTCCTACTTCCTGCGTTTGGTCCTTTGTTCTTGCCTTTAACTTGACCACACCATCACCCCATTTAAACTCCATTGTACTCCGCCTTGTAATCGGTCACCACCTTTCCCAAGTTTTCCAACCATTGAATGCCTAATACGATATCTATTCCACCAAGGGGTATTGCATACATATCTGCGATAATACAATCACCCTAAACCTTGACGGCACTTGCCTTGTAAATATAGGCACAAGTCAAAGCGGTCTCCATTTGCTACTCTAACATGAAAAGGATCAATTGGAGTTGCTTTCAAATTTAATTTTCTTGCAATTTCTTGATTGACAAAGTTATGCGTTGATCCATTATCGATTAATACGATTACCCTTCGGTTCCCGATCCATGATCCTATCCGCATGGTTCGTGGTCCACGTACATTTGCCAAGGCAACGGCAGGATATCTCGGCCTCTTCGTCTTGTGTGGCCGCACTGGCTCATCGTCCTCACCGCCTTCTATTGGCTCAATAAGAAACGCTTGCTTCATCTTGCACTTATGCCCTGGGGTAAATTTCTCGTCACAATTGAAGCATAATCCTTGTTCCGTCTTTTTGAAGCTCCCCCATGGTAGGTGCCTACCTCCGGATGGAATTGCATTGAGTCGCTCCCCCTGTTCCCCCAAGAGCTTGATTTCCTCCTATTTTCGTTTCAACAAATGAACTTACAGCTTTCTTGGCCCCATGTGTCAAAGAATTTTTGGCCACGCCAATATCATGATCTTCTTGTAGGCGTGCGACTTCAATTGCTTCACGGTAGGTACTCGGCCGATTGACTCGGACTTCAGCCGCTAATTCAGGTTTGAGTCCACCTATAAAGGCCCCAACCAATGTCTTTTCCGGCCAATCTTGCACCCTATTAGCGAGGTGTTCGAACTCTTTTGATAATCTCTCAAACTTCCAGTTTGCTTGATATGAGCAAGGACCTCATCATAGTCGGTGTATACCGATGGCCCAAATCGTGTCATCAGTTCTTTTTCAAAATCTTTCCAACGAATTAGTTCCCCTTTTCTTCAATATAATTTAGTGACCCATTGCCACCAAGCATTAGCCTCACCCTCTAAATAATACGCAACATAGCGCACTCTATCTCCCTTCTCAATTTCATTCAAATCAAAATATTGATTCACACGGCTCAACCATGAGTTTGGATCATTTATGTTGAAAGTTGGACATACCGGTTTGGGTTGTCCCCAGTGTCCTCCCCACGCTTAGGTCTTATTTCTTCTTCATCTTCACGGCGAGATGGATGTCGTCGGAACTTCCTTGAGCTCGGTGCTTCCTCCGATGAAGATCCAGAATTGCTTTTCTTGGATTTCTTTCACATTCATTTGCCCATCATTACATGACGCTGGCATAATTCTTCGTGATTCTCGTGGTATCTCTCAATGAAAGCACAGTTTGATGAGAATCACGATGATGTAACCGTTCTGTATCCCAATCCAGCCGGCGAGCCGGAATTTGGGGGAAAAGATTCGCAAGGATACGAATTTCTTTATTAGCTTTACGATAAAAATCTCCAAAATACAAGTCTCTGAGTTATTTATACAAAGGCCCTGGTAACAAATAATTTGGGCTTAAACAATAAAAAGGCCCACTAGTTACATTTATTTAGATCTGCTCAATTAATTCTCCTTCAGCTTGGGCTTCCGCATTCTGGGGCCTTAATTTTAGCTGGTCGGGCCCGATTGTAGGCATTTTTGAGATTACGGCCCTCATCCTTATCATCTACATTCAGCTTGTAACACTCACTTTTAATTTTTCAATAGAGTTTCTATTAGGGTGATGATATAAATGGATTGATTTCCAACCTCTCTACAAGTTCGGAAGTTTAGATGAGACGAAATCCTATTATTGTATCAGAGCAAAATCCTGGGTTCGAGCTCTGAAAGCAACTCCACGCACTTTTAGATGAGAGAGTTCTTTCAGTTTCAAAACACACACTTAATTTGGTTCATTACATGAGGATCTACAATGATATGGTGCCTACAGTTCCGAGTTGTATGCAGCTAAGTAATTAGATACCTAACATTATCTTGGAACCACTGCAATATAAACCCGAAGACATAGACGTGTATAATCAGAAGGGTATGTTAATTAGGTTTTATATGATGTAAACCTTATGATTTTAAACATGCTCCCTGTGCCTGCTTCACTTAGGATTCCAGAATTTAATAAACTTAGAAAAATAAAACAAAAATATCAAGGGTAAAAGTAATATTCCATGAAACCCCACAAAGCAATACAATGAAAAAATATGTAATTAAGTTTACGTCCAACTCCAAATCAACATTTACATATAAAATGAAACTAAACTTATAATCATATTCAATCCATCATCAGCCTTCAACGTACCTGCAGATCTGTCAACAAACATACACAATTCGTTACAAGATGTAAATATGTTACCATATATGCATTTTATCTATAATTTCTCACACACACATGTACATATATAGTCAAATTATTTTATTTCAAATAATATTTCAGCTCTTGTTCCAAAAAATCAACAAATCACGTCAAGCTCTAACTGATCAAGTCACGTTGTCACAATTTGAATATAAGAAAATCATAGAACATAGAGATGTGTGTGATGAGGGGCACACTCGAAGGAGAGAAAACAAACAAATTAGGTATTGATTTTTATTTTTGCAATAAAGTGTAAATGAAATTGAATGACTAACCTGTATCAACGAAGTAAATTAATCGTGAGTTATGTCTTGAGCTTCCCATCTTTCCATGATGAATGGACAGAAAGATCTACATCTTCCAGAGCAGCTTTTTTCATTTCCCGTTCACATGAAGGATTGCAATCAACGAGTTCCACATTTTGAAGATTCTCTCCGAACTTCCCATGAATCTTTACTAATTTGTAACAACGTTTTATTGTTAAGAACACAAGTTTTTCAAAGGCACCCCATCCAAATTTCCAGTCCACCAGATTAGTGTCTTCAATTACAAGAGAAAAAAGTAAGGGAAATCCTAATTCAACTTCCCAGTCTGGACCTTGAAAAGCATAGTTTTTTAACTTGAGCATCGTAAGATATGGTAGTTTTGCAATATTTCTCATTTCTTTCCAAGGATAGCCCAGCCCACTCAAACTTAAGTTTATCAAATATAGTCCACGGTAACTTGATATCGGAACAACCGGAGGGAACAACCTCAGGGTTTACGATGACACATTTAAGTTTGTTAAGTTTTCCAAGATGAGAAATATGAGCAAAGCAACTAAATGGTTTGCCATCATCATTAATTAGGTGCCAATTCAATTCGAATACTTAATGCACTTAAATTGGGAACTCCTTTAAGGACAACCTCCGTGCAACTACGAGCACTCACATTTGAAAGTGTAGATAGGTTATCCTAGGAAGCACCACGAGGAGGATCTGGTAGGTCACTTCCCATGACCTGGAGATGTTTTAGTGCTTGCAAACTCCATATCTCCACAGGTAGATACAATGTGTCCTTACAAGACTTGATGCCTTGATGTCGTTCGACAATAAAGAACTCAAGAAATTGTAGCTGAGAAATGGAAGATGGGATCATTCCATTCGAAGTAAGAGAAAGGTAAGTCAATCGAACTAGTTGTAGTACCTCCTTCGGGAACTCGTAGAAACGGATTGAAAGAGAATCGAGTTCTCTCAGCAATTCCAAACGGAAACATAGTGGTACTTGATATTGAAGGTATGGACCAAAACAAAGTAGAGAACGTGCAGCAGATGCACAATTATACTCCAAAAATTTATGCACATCTTTCATGGCAAGCATAACATTACACTGGATGGACAATCGATGATGTCCTTTCATACCATCTTCTAAGCAATCACTGGGATTGCTTAGGATAAGTGCAAACTTGGTCTCCCCAGCTTTTTTCTTAGACATGTGCCACAAGGAAGCATGAAGGCCGCAAGTTTTGACCGCGTGAGTAATAATAATACTGCTCTTTTTGAAGACCCTAACAAGATTATTGATAACAAGCTCCTCCAAATACTCAATAGCATTACTAACCGAATTTACGTTTATATTTAATTCAAGAAATCTATCAGCAAGCCATAAATTTAAGAGCTTGGATCGCGGTATCTCGTAATTTTGAGGAAAGAGTCCAATATAGAGAAAGCACATTTGTAGAATTGGAGGTAAGTAGGTGTAACTTGGAAGTAGTACCTTTGATATTTCATCGTATGCTTTCATGAAAAGTCGATGACGTTTTTGGCTGCAATCTCGTTCCAGTATCCGCATTAATCTCCTCCTCTTCAGAGAGCAATCGAGCAACCGTGAGAATCGTAAGAGGAAGACCTTCACAATTCTCGGAAATTTTCTTTCCGGCTTTCACAAGTTGAGGAGGACATGATGAGCCTTTACAAAATACTTTTTCACGAAGTAGATCCCAACTTTCTACATTATTCAATAACCGCATTTTAACTGTGTCTAAAAGGATAATGCGACCTTCATCTAGCTGTTGCAGCCTGCTAGTAAGCAAGATTCGACTTCCACTGTTCGGGTGAAGAAAAGGATGGTCCAGGCCATTCGCTACGTACCGGTAAAAAGGATGCAAGAGATAGGTGGCGAATCTGTCCCATACATCATCTAAGACAATGAGGTACCTCTTACTCTTCAAAATTACCTTCAAGTAGGCTTCAACTACTTCATCATCTACTCCAACACGGTTTACAATACTGTCGGGAAATATCTCCGCTAGAATGCGCCGCGGAATATCGATCTTTTACCCTACACTCACTTTTAATTTTTCAATAGAGTTTCTATCATGGTGATCATATAAATGGAACCCAACCTCTCTACAAATTCGGAAGTTTAGATGAGACGAAATCCTTTCATAGTATCGAGCAAAAACCTGAAAGCAACTCTCGAGTTGTATCACACGAATTGCATTAGGAACAACCTTAGCACAGTTAAGTAGTTTGATACGTAACATCGATTAACTTATTCGATTATGAACCCGAATACATAGATGTATATAATTAGAAGGGTATGTTAATTAGAGTTTCTATTAGAGTGATGATATAAATGGATTGATTCCCAATCTCTCTACAAGTTCAGAATTTTAGATGAGTGAATCCTTTCATGATATCAGACCAAAATCCTAGGTTTGAGCCCTGTTGGAAACAACTCCACCCACTTTTAGATGAGGCAGAATTCTTTCAGTTTCAAAACACACACTTAATCCGGTTCATAACATGAGGATCTACAATGATATTGTGCCGACGGTTCGGAGTTGTATCACCACGAATTGCATTAGGAACAACCTTAGCACAGCTAAGTAATTTGATACCAGAATAAACTTAAAACAAAAATATCAAGGGTAAAAATAATATTCCATGAAACCCCACAAAAGCAATACAATAAAGAAAATGTAATTAAGTTTACGTTCAACTCCAAATCATAAAAATGAAACTAAACTTATAATCATATTCAATCCATCATCAGCCTTCAACGTACCTGCAGATCTGTCAATAAACATACACAATTCTTTACAAGATGTATATTTGTTACCCTATGTGCATTTTATCTATAATTACTCACACACACACGTATATATGTAGTTAAATTATTTTATTTCAAATGATATTTCGTCTCTTCTTCCAAAAAAACCAACACCATCATGTCATGCTCGCTCTAACTGATCAAGTCACGTTGTCACAAAACATGTAGTAATCATTATACAAATATAGGTGAGAGAATATACACAATTTCAACATAAGAATTTGGGAAAATTGTAGTTTTGGTCCCATGAGAATTTTTCAACAACAATGTTAATCACACGTTCTATTTTGGTCCTTTTTGCAAAAATAGTTCGATCATTATTTTTAGGACCAAAATTGCAGTTTATCATTCTTTTGGGACCAAAACTGCAATTTTTCTGGGACTAAAAATTTCAAAAAAACTACGCGACCAAAAGTATAAAAAAATGATCATTTTGCAGACCACTCATTCTCTTGGGACCAAAAATAAAATTTACCCTATACGAATATCATTGAACAAGATGTGTGTGTATATCGTGAGACGAGGGGAACACTCGAATGTATTGTGTATCATGTAGCAACGTAGCCAAAGGAGAGATAACAAACAAGCTAGGTTTTGATTTTTTCTTGCAATAAAGTGTAAATGAAATTGAATGACTAACCTTTTTCAATGAAGTGAGACATGAGTTAAGTTTTGAGCTAATTGCCATCTTCCCATGATGAATGAACATGAAGATTTACTTTTCCAGGAAAAGTTTTTTCATTTCCGCTACACATGAAGGGTTGTAATCAATGAATTTCGTTCTAATAAAACTCTTTCCGAACATCCCATGAATCTTTTTTTTAATTTGTAACAACGTTTCATTGTTAAGAACAAAAGATTTCCAAAGGCACCACATCCAAATTTCCAATCCACCAGATTGGTGTCTTCAATTATAAGATAATGAAGCTCTGGGAATCCTGTTTCTTCAACTTCCCAATCCGAACCTTGAAAAGCATAGTTTTTTAACTTGAGCGTCATAAGATTTGGTATTGTAGCAATAATTCTCATATCTTTCCAAGGATATCCCAACCCACTCAAATGTAATTGTGCCAAACTTGATCCTTGGAAACTTGAAATCGGAACAACAGGTGAAACAACCTCGGGATTAACGATGATACATTTAAGTTTAACTAAAATTGTAGGATGGCAAATATGAGCGATGCAACTAAAAAGATTGCCATTTTCATTAGGTGCCAATTCAATTCGAATACTTAAATCACTTAGACTGGGAACTCCTTTAAAAGCGACCTTAGTGCAGCTACGAGCACTCACATTTAAAAGTGTAGATAGGTTATCCAAGGAAGCGCCGCGAGGAGGATCTGGTAGGTCGCTTCCCATGACCTGGAGATGCTTTAGTGCTTGCAAACTCCATATCTCCACAGGTAGATACGATGCGTCCTTACAAGACTTGATGCTTTGATGTCGTTCGACAATAAAAAACTCAAGGAATTGCAATTGGGAAATGGAAGCAGGGATCATTCCATTCAAAGTAAGAGAAAGGTAAGTTAATCGAACAAGTTGTAGTACCTCTATTGGGAACTCGTAGAAATGGATTGAAAGAGCATCGAGTTCTCTCAACAATTCCAAACGAAAACATAGTGGTACTTGATATTGAAGGTATGGACCAAAACACAGTAGAGAACGTGCAGCGAATGCACAATTATCCTCCACGAATTTATGCACACCTTTCATGGCAAGCAAAACGTTACACTGGATGGACAATCGGTGATGCCCTTCCATACCATCTTCCAAGCAATCATTGGGATTGCTTAAGATGAGTGCAAACTTGGTCTCCTCAGCTTTTTGTTTTGACATGTGCCACAAGGAAGAATGGAGGCCGCAAGCTTTGATAGTGTGATAAATATTAATACTGCTCTCTTTGTAGACTCTTACAAGATTATTGACAACAAGCTCCTCCAAATACTCTTTAGCATTATCAACAAAATTTATGTTTATATTTAATTCAAGAAATCTATCAGCAAGCCATAAATTGATGAGCTTGGATCGTGGTATCTCGTAATTTTGAGGAAAGAGTCCAATATAGAGAAAACACATTTGTAGAATTGGAGGTAAGTAGGTGTAGCTTGGAAGTAGTACCTTTGATATTTTGTTGTACGCATCCATGAAAAGTCGATGACGTTTTTGGCTGCAATCTCGTTCCAATATTCCGCATTAATATCCTCCTCTTTAGAGAGCAGTCGAGCAACCGTGAGAATCGTAAGAGGAAGACCTTCACAATTCTCGGAAATTTTCTTTCTGGCTTTCACAAGTTGAGGAGGACATGACGAGCCTTTACAAAATACTTTTTCACGAAGTAGATCCCAACTTTCTTCTTTGTTCAACAACCGCATTTTAACATTGGCACGAAGGATCATACAACTTGAACTTAGTTGTTGCAGCCTGCTAGTAAGCAAGATTCTACTTTCCGAATGAAGAAAAGGATGGTCTAGGCCATTCCTTTCGTACCGATAAAAAGGATACAAGAGATAGGTGGCGAATCTATCCCATACATCATCTAAGACAATGAGGAACCTCGTACTTTTCAAAATCTCCTTCAAGCATTCTTCAACTTCTACTTCTTCAGCTACTTCTGGACTCATACCAAAGTTGGTAAGGATCTCCTCTAAAATGCGCCGTGGGACATCTTTACCCCACATTTCTTGCCTACATCAACCCAAACGTGATGGTCAAAGTATTTCATTATCGTTGGATCGTGGATAATTTTGTTAGCAAGAGCAGTTTTACCAATGCCTGGCATGCCAACGAGTGAAGAGACCTGTGTACTCATTAATGAATCTTTGAGTTCCTCGTACACATCACATACTCCTATCATCTTTGATGTAACACAATCATCATCTTCAACTTCTTCTTCTTCATCATCTTCTTCTTCGTCGTCCGGAAAGGAGTTGTATAAACCATCAAAGCACCTTTGCTTCAACTCGTCTATGGAGAAACGAACCCAATCAGCATCAGAATCTTCATATTCATCGTCTTTGTCGCGAAATTGAACGTCCGGACAAATCTCAGCTACAATGGCTTGTAATTTATAAACTTCAGAGCAGATTGCGTTATGTAAATCGGTGCGGAGTGTTGTTTTGGCAGTTTCTTCAAAAGAGTCAACTTGCTTGTATACAAATTCTAAGGTTTCTCGACAATTGGGACTTATATGCGAATGATTTCCAGGTTTTAGAAGTTGCTCTATTTTGATCTTAAGATCATCCACAAGAGAGAAAGCATCCTTGTACATATCTTTTTTTTTTTTTTTTTTTTGGTTTTTTTCTCAATCAAATCTCACTACAGCTTTAGGAAGAAATTGGTAATGGGAGTATAAAGGAAACCTCTTTGTAACTACGAAAACATAAATTATGAATTAATGTTTCCAGTTGCATTAATTTATTAATGAGCATTGGTACGTATTAGCCAAGTTGAGAGTAAACTGTCGGCCACTGATATAAGGTGTATTTAGATAAAACAAAGGGAAAGTTGACAAAAAAAGTATTGCAAGTTTGTTTTTTTATAAAAGTATTTTGCAAACTCTTCTATGAAACTAGCTTGTTCAATGAATGAAATTGGATTCGTTTATTAATTTTATTATATTTATTTGTTAATATCGTAATAATCATTTAGTAATATCACCACTCTTATAAATTAATATCATAACATTTTACATGCACGAACATGCCCGGATTATGTGAGATTAGTTTATAAGTATGATAATATATATTGCTTTGAATGAATGTTATAATATTATTAAATGAATGCAAAAACATAAATTAATTTTATATGACGAATAAGTTTCACCGGAGACTAAGTCTTTTCTAATTGTTCCATTTTCTAAAACACAAGACTTTTACCGTGAGTCGTTATGTGGAAATAAAAAAGTATATTTTATTTGAAGAATAATACTTATTTTTAGAATATTATATTCTTATTGTTTTAATATATGCTTTTTATTTTAAAAGTATTATCTTTTCACTCGAGTAGTGATGAGAGTAAATTGATGCATGATTTTGAGGTAATTAATTGCAAAAGTGATGAAAAGTGTTAGAATTTGTGCTTTAAGGTGTAGAGTATCACTCTTTTGCATAAAAGATATTACTATGTGAGAATTAATGGTTTTTCGAAGTGTTTCGTCTCATTTTCAGGATTTTCGGAGGAATTAGACCGAACCGAGAGTAGCGGGATTCATACGGCGAAGAGACGAACACGTGGAGCGAAAACGGGGTCGAAGGTCAAGTCGGGCCCACAAAATTCCCTGGACTCGACCATTGGTCGAGGCCGGGCACTCGGAGTCGAGGTTGGTGCTTAGGGAAGAAGTGTTGAATTTTGGGCGCACTCAAGTGGTATATATATTATAAAAGGCGAGTTATGACCAAACACGCGCCTAGCCAAGGAGGCAAAGCGCTTCCCCATGCGCGTGGCGTCCCGGGATCGAACCACGCTAGGCGCGGATTACGGATTTTTAAATGAGCCATGACGCCTCGAAGCTGAATATGTACAACAAAAGGCGTATCTATGAACAGGGATCGTGGCCGGCCTAGGCGGCAAAGCGAAAAAGGGCAAGTTTATACCAAAAGCTTGGCTAGCCGAGACGGCATGAAGCTCGCCCAATCATGCAAAGGACCCAAGTTCGAATCCTTGAAAAGGCGATTTTTCATTTTTTTAAAAATACCCCAAGCTCGAGTCGAGGCCCCCAAGCTCGACTCGAGGCACCTAAAATCCAGATTTCTCACTTTTTAACCCCTTTGGACGAAAAACAGAGCATAAGTTAGTTTAGGGAAGTTACCACTCGTTTTTAGGCGATTTTTGCATTTCCAAGCCAATTTCCACTTCCTAGCTACCTAGATTCAAGTTTTTAGATAGATTTCAATTAATTGTTGATTAGATTAGCATTTTCTCCATTAGATTAGCCATTTTGAGATTGTATTTCAATTGAAGTGAAGTTTACATTTATGGAGATTCAAGCATTCAATTATTATTGCATTTGGGCCAAATTGGTGATGTTCTTCCTCTTCCTTAATTTCTATTGCTTTATTGCTTTGATTCTCATTTTGATCATGCAATTGGATTTTCCACCCATGGATTTTGCACTTTGCTCCATGGGCTAATTCTCTTGTGCTTGGGATAATTGAAATTGAGGATGATTTGATTGATCTTGCTATAATTGTGGATGATTGTTGTTTGATTGAGATAGTTAGTTCCTAATTGTTGATGCTAATTGTGCTTCATGCATTTTTATCTCTTTTGATTAGTGTTTGATCACCCTAGCAACAAACGAAAGTTGAGCTAATGTGATTAGAGATTAATCGAGTTATAATTGTGTATGATTGTATGAATTAGGTGCTTCATAATTGAGAGATTAGTTGCACTAAGAATACTCACATTAGGCATTGTGTGATGAATGGAGACATTATTGCATGATGTTCATACTTTTTATCTTGGTTGAATAGCAATTTGATGCAATTATAGTTCATGTGATCATTGATTCCTTGGTGGAGATTGTCCCTAGCACCCTTTCCCATTTGATTACTTGAAGTTTGCTTAGCTTGTTAATTGTTCTAGCTTATTTCCAAGTTTAATTGCTTGTTTAGTTGCTTTTGGTATTTTATCCTTTTGTTGGTAGATTGATAAAACTCAATCAAGCTTGCATCAATAGTCGTCGAAAACTCATGTCCCTACTCATTGCATATCACTATCCCTTGGGTTCGATAATTTGGTTTGGTCTTAATAACTTTTACCCGATTATACCACAACCACGTAGTAATATTTATTTATTTTATATCTCACACGGAATGCATTAAGCTGTTACTTTTTAAATATTTTTAAAGTTGACTTATTGTTGCTTCCTAGTTTCATCGTAATAATGCATATAAAAAATCTGAAAAAAGAGTAATTAATTGATTCCATATTCATCTCACTTTTTTTTTTTTTTTCCTCAATAAAATTTCACTAAAGCTTTAGGAAGCAATTGGTAATGGGAGTATGTATAAAGGAGTCACATATGGCTTCCAAAATATCAGAACAAATTTATCAATAAAAGTTTCCATTTGCATTAATTTATTATGATGAGCATTGGAATAGCCAGGGTGAAAGAAACTATCGGCCACTACTAAGGTGTGTATTTTATTGAGTAAAATTAAAATAAAACAGCTATACAGCACTACAACCTAAATACAAACGTGGATTTGGTCAACCATGATGAATATGCGCATGGGCTTCACAGAAATTCCAAACAAGTACAGTCAAATCTCTATGAATTAATTAATACTCTATAAATTAATAAATTTTTAAAATAATAATTTTCTCCGGTCCCGACTTAGGACAGTTCAAAACTTTATCAATTTCAATAAGATAATAAGATAATAATTTTTTTAAAAAATCACATATAAATTAGTAGTTCCATCAATATCATAAATTAACGATTTTTTCAAATTACAAAAATAACTAGGTCAATAGTAAAATAAAAATCTATTGTTGATTGTTTCTACGATAAACTTCACATCTACTTGGATCTCATCTTTAAGTTTTCTTATCCACATTCTTGTGTTGTGTTCTCAAACCGCACCAAAAGTTGTGAAACGTAGTGGATGTTATAAGTGTTTCATTTCTCGCAACTAGTTTCAAAAGGAGTTAAAATTCAATTTGGTTCCATAACTTTGTACTTTTCCGAAAAAGTCCCAAGCAAATTAAAATTTTCAATTTTATCTCATAATATCCTAATTGGTCGATTTCAGTCCAAAAGTCGCGAAATTCCACAAACGAAATTGACGCACATATTCTTGGAATCATTTGTGAAAAGTTCAAAGTTATGGGATCAAAAGTACAAAATTTGGCAAAAAAAGGACCAATTCTCCAAATAAATATGAAGTTACAGTATGAAATTAAAAATTCTAAATTTTTTGAGACCTTTTCTTTGAAAAGTCCGAAGTTATTGGACCAAATAAAATTTAACTCGTTCCAAAGGTATTGTATCATCCTCGTCATCATCCTCCACATTATTCTCGAGGATGGTTGCTACACATTATTATGTTATGTATGATGAATATATTTATCATAAGTAGTTCAATGAATATAATGAATACATTAATTAAATGCACTTATTTTTATAAATCTAAAATTTTATTCATCGTATCGGAAAAATATTCTTTAAATTAGTTAATTATTAAATAAAAATAAATTAATATCTGCCTAAAATAATAAATTTTTTCAGGTCCCAACAATTTTAGTTTATAGATGTTTTATAGTATTAACAATTTCTTTTATATTAGGCCTCTTGTGCATCATGTTTACCATGCAATTTAAGTGTATTTTTAAACAATCACATCAAGCTTGTTTTTACTAAACAGTTATGGTCAGTTATAGTTTTACAACCGTAATCGTTCAGTAAAAACAAATGTGACTGTTTAATAAAAAAAGATTGATTGTTTATAAATGCACTTGAATTGCACGTGGTGCACCTAATACATACAAGATTATGTCCCTACTCGCCGGCCCAACCCCAACCCAAGCACTAGAACTAGAACCAAATGTGCTCATATGTACGTATATCGTTATTTTTTGCCCTCGTTAATTTATATTTTTTTTTTTGGTAATTTTGCTTCATTTTATTTTAGTATTGATTACACATAAGATGCTTTTATTGACTATTTCAATGCCAAAGCGTCAATCCTGTACAGTAACTTTCATTTATATCTTAAAGCTGACTTATTCTTGCTTAATCCTAAGTTCATCAGAATAATGCATATATAAAAATCTGAAAAGAGAGTAATTAATTACACAAACTAATTAAAGGAGCGTAGACATAGTCAAGGAATCAACAACTGTACGTACCACTAACTAATCAATAGTTTTCTAATAATAATAATAAAAAAGTTCGACGGACCCCATCTCTATGACAACTTGTCTCTGGGCAGATACAACCACTATTATTGCATTGAATTTTCTCCCTAATATAATATTTGGAAACAATGTATGTATACTCGACAAACTCTTAATTTGTAATATTGCATAAATCAAAATCCTTGTTTTTTTCAAAAAAAAAAATGTCTTAAAAATAGATTCACTTCTGCTTCATCCTCCCAAATATTCTTTTCTCCATATTTCCAGACCCTTGTAAGGTTTCTCATGTCAGGCTTCAATTAAATTTGAATGTTTTTTTTTTTTTTGTGTGTGTGTCGTCATATATATTTATCTCTGTTGAAGTAAGATACATATTCTGATTTCATATAGAGAATTGTGAAGATTTGGAGTATTGAAAGCATCAAAATCAGTTTGAGAGCAAGGCTCAAAGATAACGGTTTAAGGACAGCAGATGAAGGGCTTTCTTAACAGATTTTTGGTTATGAGTTAGTTACTGGTTTTCAATTTCATCAGTTTTTATCTCAGCATATTCTCAGGAGTTAGTTATGATCTATATTCAGCTCGTAACACTCACTTTTAATTTTTCAATAGAGTTTCTATTAGTTATGACAATAATTTGTCATTATTTGTGATGGAATTTGGTCCGTCGATATTTCACTGCTTTCTTTGTAGTGTACGTTGGCAAAAATTGATGACATGTGTGACGCAAGTGACCGAAACGATGCCGCTTTTTTGTCATTTTTTAACGTATGGGACGAAATTGGATAAATTTGAATTGTTATGGGACTATTTCAGAAAAATAAAATGTTATGAGACGAAATTGGATAAATTCGAATTGTTATGAGACTATTTCGAGAAAAGTAAAATGTTATGGGACAAAATTGGATAAATTTGAATTGTTATGGGACTATTTCAGAAAAGTAAAATGTTATGGGACAAAATCAATAAAGTAGGAAAGTTATGGGACCAAATTGGTGTTAAACTCTTAGAATATCAATTTAAGTTAGTAATAATTACACGTTATATAATATATACTAATAAAAATTGTATACATATACTAACAAACATTTGTTTAATGTTCCCATTAATTTCGAGGAGTTTAATTGTTTTACTCTACGAATTGTGGGGTATCACTCAATGGGTATTAAAACATTTTTATTGCTATTCTAAAATTGTCAATTATTAATAGTAAAAATTTCTCGTGAATAAGCATAAATGGTCAAAGCCAATGTATTGTTAAAAGTTTGCTTCCACTGAGTAATGATATAAATTTAGTAGATCATCTATCAGAAGTTTTGTTCGAAAGCGTTATTCTAAACCCGAAAATGGGGTTATTGCTAATTTTATATCACAATACTAGTGTGAATCAGTTTAATAATATGATATTAATATTATTATATTCATTCATTAATAATATAACATTTATTTAGTGATACTACAATATAAAATGGTTATGATATCAAGGTAAATAACTATAATGATATCAATTAATAATATTAATCCTCTCAAAAAAAAAATATTAATTATACCAGTTTCATACTATAAAACTGATTATCAGGAAGTGACTCTTTTTATATAGGTGCTTTTTATTTTGTCATAATTAAAGACCACTCCTTAATTTTCCGATCTTAACAACTGCATTAACTATTAATAAAAAGATGCTATTTAAACAAAAATTATTGAGCCTAAAATTTTGCTTCTTTTGTAAATACAATATGTGTATAACATTCTCAAGAAAAATGGTGGAGAATTCAGTGTATAATGTAAAATTATATTACTCTTATTAATTAGATAACTGTGATATTATCTTACAAAATTGATATATTAGTAAATAAAAAGAAAAAAATTATTAAGTACACCTAAGAAAATATGTAACACCATAATTTCTTTTTTTGATAACTCAGATCCGGCCCAAGGACCGACTAATCAGGGACCAATCCCACCGTCCACTAGCGGGGGCCCCACTTAAAGCGAGAGCAGAGCTCTATATGGGACCCATCTCATTTCAATTATCACATAACTACTTCTTACGATGTAGATTGTTCAAAATAAAATCACACGAGTTTAATAAAAGTGTTGTTTATTAGTAAAGATGACTTTTCAACTTTATTAGAGTGGGTAATTGAGTGAGGAATTTAATTAACATTCATCTCTTCTCAAGTATTAAAATATTATTTTCCAAGTTATATTCCGTTTCACCGTGATAACATCTCACAATAATTTGAAGTTGAAATAACTTTTGGAATGAATTCCAAATCAAGTGCTAATTAGTCATTAGTAATCAACTCCATTAAAAAAATAACTTTTGGAATGAATTACAGGAGGTTCGTATCCTTGGAAGCCTATCTCCGGATATTTGAAGTTTGAACTGCTGCCGGAACAATTCAATTTTTTATTTATTTTTCCTTAGTTTCCACATTAATATATATTTGTTTCAAAATATTGTAACAAGGCATAAGTTGAGAAATGTAACATTTGATCGATCAATGTACTTTTGTTAATACGAATTAATTTCCAAATCATATTTTAGTAATTTACAGTAACATTTGACAACTATTTATATTTTTTTAATTAAATTTGAAGTTGAAATAACTTTTGGAATGAATTTCAAATCAAGTGCTAATTAGTTATTAGTAATCAAGTCTGTCAAAAAAATATATATTTTTGTATGCAGGTAACAAACATTTGTTTAATGTTCAGTTTAATTATTTTTCTTTTTCTTTTTTCTTTTTCTTTTTTTTTTATATCGAGGAAATACCCGAATGCACAAACCCTCACTTTTACCAGAGGCCCCTAATCAGGCGGGTATCATTCAACACCCATTTTTAACTTAATAAAACCGTTTTTAAGTCAGCAAAAACAAATATTTTAGTTAATTAATATTTTTTTGAAGGGTAGTTAATTAATATTTCTAATGCTAATTTAGGAAGATTTCGGTTTGATGGAACCAAAAATCGAACCGAAATATTTCAGTTTCGGCCAAACATTTTTTTGGTTTTGAGAAAAAAATCAATTCATAATTTAGTTTGGTCTATTTGGTCGGTTCGATTAATCCCTACTAATGGGTGGACATTAAATTATATGTCCACCACATATATAATGATATAACATAAACAATCACTACAAAAAAACTTAATTTAGTGACGGATTTTAGTAACGGATTTAAATTTGTTGGTAATTAAATTTAAATACTAACAAATTTGTAACGGAATTGAGATCCAACAATTTACCGACAGAGTATTAACGGATTACTCATACAATTTACTAACGAACTTAATCTGTCACTATATGCTAACAGATTTGTAACGAAAAACGATTTTAATGATTTGCTAATGGATTATCGACGGATTACTAACATATATTTTTGACGGAATTCCAATCCGTTAGTAATTTTTTATTCCCAACAAAAAAATCTGTTAGTAAATATTGCAACAGATCAATTTCCGTCACTAACATCAGTACTGTACACATGTAATTCGATCAGGACTTATTAGCTTTTTCTTTTTACATTTCATTGTTACCCTAATTTTACATTAATCAAATCCTTAATCTTTCATTGCAGAAAACCCTCAGCTCTACCGGCGCCGCGCCTCCGCCTTTACCGCCGATCGTTGACCGCCGACCGTCGCCCGTCGCTCACTCTGTCGAATCGTTGTACGCGCGCCTCTGCTCTCAGCCTTCGATGGGCTGAGACCGCCGCACCGCGCGATGTCTCAGAGTTTTGCCCCTGCCGCCGCGCCAACAGTCCACCGCCGCCTTAATCGCCGCGCGTTGTCTCAATAGTTTCGCGTCTATCTCCGCGCCTTAACCATCAAGTTGCTCCAATTTTCGATTCAGAGGTAAGTCCATTTTTCTCAATTTTTGAATGTTTTCTCTATTTCTCAAATTATAATTTCGTAATTGCACCTTTTTCTTTAATTTTATCACTCCTGGAAATTTTTCGAATTCGTAATTTCGTAATTCCATGTTTTAAGTTGTATATTTCATGTTATTCTATATTGTTGCTCAGATTGTTGTTTGTTGAACATTTAATTTGAATTTTGAGCATTGACTTTTGAAATTGAATTTTGAGCAGTTGGTTGCTGTTAACAAATTCATTCACATCTAGTTTATTTACTGATTTTTATGAGCTTACAATTGGTGGTTGGGAGTCTACGTTATTTATGAGAGATATTTGTGTAGGTTTTCTATTTTTTCAATATGTTAATATGCATATGTTTGTAGATGATAACGGTGTTGTATTTAATGGATGATGGAGATATACATCTACCAGTTTGATGTGTTTTTCCAATTGTGGTACTATTAATTAATTAATTTTGTTGAATTTTATGTTGATAGATGGCGTAGGAATGGGTTTGCATATGCATGCTTACGTTAGTAACAATTAGTTGTAATGTTCGATTCTGTATAATAATTATTACTTAATTTTGGGATTTATTGCTATTTTTTAGCCTCAATGGTAAGCTCTGTTCCATTCACTAATTCACAGCCTTGGTCTTCTTTGTTGTCTTCTACTTTCACTTGGCTAAAACTTACTCTGAATTTTTCTTGCTTTTACTTTGCACTCTCTTATTCTGCAGAATCACTGAAGTTTTACAGTTAGCAGATTGAATGCAAAAGAAAAAGCTTACAGGAAGTGAATTAGTTGAGAAGCTGTGATTACTACTGGTTTGTGATGATGATATAATAGATTGGTAAAGTAGGAAGATTGCTACTGGTTTACTAGGCTTTACACATTCTTATTTGAAAGCTTAGGTATAGAGTAGATTCTGGCTTAGTTGGGAAATATTCTAAAGTTTGTTATTGCTGGAGTAGTAGATATTGGACGTGCCATCCTTAATTTTATTTGAGGTTTAATTATTTATCAAGATTGATTTTCTTAAATATGCTTAAGCCAGCTCTCCAAATTTAGATGTAGTCATTTTTTTAAAAAAATTTCATCAATCAAGTGTGAATTTCACAGGGAAATGTATTCCTATAACAAGGGGAGGTGGAATCTAACAGGAGCACATGAACGAGGTTCTTGACCACCTGACTGGTGGAGCTTGGGTATTATTTTCAATATCTCACATCTTTGTATAGTTAATAAGGTTAACTAGCATACCATTCATATAAAATAACTTTTGTACACATATTACTATGAAATAATTGTCACACAAAAACCGTTGAAAAAGTCAACTGTGAAAACCGATCAGGACGGAGGTAGTATAAATGAAAATAAGTGTGATAAAAATTCTTACAATGTTTAACTCTTTGAAGGTGTGTGTGAGTGCTTCAATCTCTTCTGCGGCAGCCTTCTCTTTCTCAGCCATCGTAACCAACCTTCTTCTCTTGCTAGGTTGGGAGGTTTCTCCAATAGCAACATCTGCTAAGATTGTAGGGATCGTAGCAATAGTACCCACGGTGTCCCTATGCGCCGACTCCCTAAGAGCCTTCTTCAATTCAGCTTTCTCCTTCCGCTTCCAAAGCAAGAAGTCTTCTATTGCCTTCAACCTTTCTTGCACCCCAGCCAATTCGGACTCATTTCCTTTCAAATCGGTTCTCAACTCTTCTTCCCCCTTTTTAACATTCATCAAAAAGGGTGACCACTTGGCATCCAGAGCCCGAGTGCGTCCGAAGATGTCTTTTTCGATAGGCATCAAATTTTTCACAAATTTGTTCAATTCCGCCCGATTCAGCGGTTATAGGCTTGGCAATCTTATCTTCCACATCAAGCCAATGCTTTGCCGCCGCAAAGAACGTCCGCAGAATAGCAGATGTAGCTTCGATGATGTCCTTGTTACATTGCATAACGGTGAAAATCGCTTCCGCATCTCCTGTAGAGATAACCGAATGGACTCATTCTCGATCAATACCATCCCTTAAGGCTTGCTTTGCATCCCTGCATCTCGATGTAGCGCATGTCAATCGACGGTTTGCCTTAACCTCGGCTTCCTTGATTGTGCTTCCCTTTCTTCGACAACTCGCTTCTAGTTTGCTTCACTTTTCTCCTTCGATCCCTCATGGCCTCAACCTGAATTCGGACTTGATTGACATTGTTGACATCATCCCACTTAGGGTATCAATGATGTTCTCGCTGCTCAACAAACATCTCGGCCGTCCTTCGGATCATTTGCGGAGCCATTTGAATCGCGGTATCGATGTGTGCTTTGGATGATTCAATACTTGAGGCCAATGGAGCATATTTGGCATCAAGCACAAAGAACATAGTAGCATACCGATCCTTCAACTCAAGCAAACTTAGCGGCATATTTCTTATACAAGTTATCATGAACAACAACGAGGCATAAAATTTGTTAAACATACGGAAGAGAAATCGTAAAGAAGAGGGAGGAGAATTCACAACTTTCACGACTTCGGCGGCCAACACAAAGATGTGGTCCAAGAGTGTTCTCCTCAACAGTTCCGGTTCCCCAAAGAACCTTGCTACTAGACAAATCAACTTGGTGATCCGAAGACGGATCAAAGGCTCGTCCTACACCCGCCTTGCTGCGCAAATCATACTCCCAATCCGAGAATACATTCCCCGCCCATCTCTTCTATCATTAGAATTAGATCATCGATTGTTCCCACCTCGAGCAAGCATTTCTCCACAAAATGATTTCTATCAAGAACTTTCTCTCGACATCATGATCCGCAATCTTGGATACTTGCTATCTACCCATGAAGTCGCCTCCACCATCAAGCAATCTTCAAATGGGCCACGACTTCTCAAGGCAGAGCTTGGTTGAATCTCCTCAACAACGGGATTCACCTCGGCAACTCCGGGTGGATGGCTCCAGCGGCACCCAACTCCGCGGTTTCATCGCCGACTTCTTTCAAAGACAAGTCTTTCTAAGGACTAGAAAGAGCGTCATGAAAAGACAGAGAAGAAGGAAATGATACCTTCTCCTCACCGCAGATTCTCGCAGCTCCTTGGATGAAGAATCCTCAATCTCCATTGCATCAACGGTGATGCTCCCTTCGTGTCAAAGGCGATAGGTCCAGGACATTCGTGCTCCCTGGTTCGAGTGTGACCGACTTTGAAGACTTCTAGAAGCTTGTTGGTTGAAACCGTCTAACTTCTTCTTGGTTTGTTGAAACTGGTTCATGATTAGTTTCAACCGTTTCTATTAAGAAGTTGTAATCGCTTCTTGAAATCTTTAACACTTTCTTTCTTCATCTCGTATCTTCTTTACATCGATGACTT
The DNA here is from genome assembly GCA_030762865.1 of Paraleonurus japonicus. Classification (NCBI taxonomy): domain Eukaryota; kingdom Viridiplantae; phylum Streptophyta; class Magnoliopsida; order Lamiales; family Lamiaceae; genus Paraleonurus; species Paraleonurus japonicus. The sequence goes on from CM061058.1 coordinate 4,272,101, forward strand.
CTCCTGTCTCGGTCTTTGGCACGCCTTTCTTATTCTACTCAAGATGTCTTGATCTTTCTAAGTATGTAGTCATCCGACTTCTTCTCATCATACTCTTGACCTTGTCGACTTGAGTCACCATCGATCTTCAATACTTAGTCTATCTATTACAAAGTATTATCACTTACTAGCAAACACAAGGAATTGCCGTTGGACCACATTTACAAACTAACACCTTTGGTCAACTGTCCTCAGTTTGTTGATCATACCAATATGCACATCAACTAAGTTTTTTTACAAAAATTATCTACGTAATTGTGTTACAAATTTGATTTTACTTATTAATAATGTTTATTCTCAGATTTGCTATGTGGTGCTGTACATGTCTTCCCTCCACGTTTTATCCAAAAACTTTTGAAATATGTACAAGATTTGTTGTTGTCAACGAAAAGTAAGTTACTTGGTTTGAATACTAACCTTCTCACTACTATGCTCTTGAATTTTGACGGCTTAGGGATGAGCTTATCCGTGAATAACTACCATGGTACGAATAAGTATATTTCACTCAAACACTACAAAATTTAGCCAAGCATGAAACTAAGCAATGAACCCATGAAAATCAAAATTAGGGAAAACATGATTAAAAGGAAATAAACCAATAGATATATGAAATAAGGATAGAGGTCACCTTGTGAGAGTGTATTACACTAGATTGTATGAAACTATCTTCTACTTTACAAGAAATTAAAATGGAAAGGAAGAACACCTATACTATGTGTGTATTGTGTGTTTAATCTAAGGAAAATGTGTTTTAAAGAGTGAAGAATGTGGAGAATAAATGGGGAAGAAGCCCTAAAATTTAAAAAACTAAAAACCGTAATGACCCTTAGATGAGTTGATTATGGTGTTAATATGATTGGGTGTTTCAATTATGGGGTTGATTGATTACTCACTTGTGCTTTGAATGAATTAATTGCTTGATTTCGTCTTGAACCCTTGTTTGATGAATTGATTATCACATACATATTTGGGTAATTTAATTATTAGCTAGAGTGTTAGATTTTAATTGTGTGATTGATATCAATATTGGATTAACGCAAGGATACTTGATTAATTTGATTAGAACCTACATTTGAGTACATTAATTGCTTGATTTGATTGCTTGTAATTAGTGAGGGGGTTAGAGTGTTGTCTCTAACAATCCTATGTGCTTAATTGATCATACAGAGCCTAGATTTACCAAGTGCGGTTGTGTATGAGTTTTTGTTTTTTTTTTTTGATCGGTAGAATGTTAGTTATTAGTGGTTAGAAGTTAATTCACCAAGTCTTCTTACAATTCCAAATTCTCCAAGCCTCCTTATACCTCCAACTCCAAATTTGTTCCCAAAGGGAATCAAACTCGGAGTCTCCCACTAAAGTGAGGAACCCGGTGGCCGTGGGCTAAGCCGGTGTATGAGTTTTGGTTGGATATCCCTATAATCACCCTTTGTAATTGATTCCCCAATTGTATGTTGCCATAATTGACAAGTCTTTGGTGAATTGCACCCGAACACTTTCTTCTCTTATTTGAATTCTTTTTGCTAGATTACTTGATTGCTTAGTTTTATTGTTTGTTTGCTTGTGTCATTTCATTATTTGTTCATCCTTGATCGCTTCTATAATACTATGACAACGTTTAATTTCAAGGCTTCATTGTTCTCTTAGTCTCATGGGTTCGATAAACGATTGGTCTTAAAATATTTTCCACTAAATTACAAGACAAATCAACATGATAAAATAATGAGTGGGTCCTAATTTATTGTATTTCACTCATTATTTTGCTATGTGACCATCTCTCTCAAATATTTACAAGAAATTTACACACAAATAAATGTAGAGATCCATTTCTCGGACATGAGGTGGGATGAAATACTGGGCCCTTCCCGTCAGGCCCAATCCTTGATGGGCTCTAGTTTTAGACTGTGTGATAGGGTCAGTAAGTCCAGATCCAGATAGCTAGGGGTGGGTGGGTTGAATTTATTGGGAAAGAAGTCTGTTTGAAGTAAGGATCAGGTTATTTGGACTTCTTTTGCAAAGTTCACCATCTGGTTGAGTTTACCCTCTTTTAGTTGAGCTCACGACCCTTTTTCTCTATGATACCCTCTCTCTTTTCAACTAAAAATGAGGGGATGAATACTGTAAGGGTGGTGAACTCCCCACTTTTTAAAAAAATCTCGCGCTAATACCACCGTTGTTTCGTCCATCATCCACCGTTGTCCACCGTCACCGCATAGTAACCGCCGCCCACCGCTATTCGTCTCAATTGATAAAGGTTCGTTTTTTAATTTTAGGTTATTTTATATTTTGAATACTTGATTTCTTATATGTTTTCAATCTTTAATATTACAATATTATTTTATTATTGTTGTAATAAATCGTATATTACATGTTTTTTTGGTATATTAATGATAAAACCGTGTATACTTATTTTGGTGGATGTATTCCATTTTTAAGTTTTCCAATCTATGTATGTATATTTGTTATTTTCAAACGTCACAATTTTCATGTGAAGAGATATTCCATGCAGACGTCCACGTCACAATTTCCATTGGATTCCCCAATTCGAAGAGTCACGTGCACGACATGTACTAAAAATGACACCGTTTTAGTCTTTCCGGTGAAAATTGGAGCGTAAATTGAGCAATTAAAGTAATTATGGGTCTAAATTGAATTTCGTGAGACCATTTACAAAAAGGTAAAAGTTATGGAACGAAAAAAGTTTTAAACTTAAAGATTAAGTGTAAACTAATTTAGTTGAAATTTGAATAGATATATTTCAAATAAATTTGATTAATTTTAAATTCAAAAAAATTATTTATTTAACATATATTGAGTTGAATATGATTAGTCGAGTCGGACACATTTTAAAAATAAATTTTGAGCCTAAAATTTTGTTTCTTTTGTTAATACAAGAGAAAAATTTTATTTGGTCCCGTAACTTGTTGAGTGTCCAGTTTTGGTCCCAAAAAGTAGGGTGCTCAATTTTGATCCCAATTTTCCTAATTTTGTCCAATTTTGGTCCCAAAAAATCGAAAGCACGTCGTTTCGTGTCACATGACTCGCGCGTGCCGGCGGACCTCCGCCTGAAAAATGATGTGTCTGCTGACATGGTAATTTTTAGTATTTTTATTTTTTTATTAAAATTTATACATCTGGATTTTATACAAATAAATTTAACCTTAAATTAAATAAGAAAATGCTGACTCAGCATTCTAATATCTAATAAATAAACTAAACAATATATAAAAACTAAAACAAAAACCCCAATCCACAAACATATACTCAGTTCTCTCCCCACTAATTAATAAACAAACAATAAAATAAACAATATATAAAAATGAAAACAGAAAACCCATCAGATTAAAAGAACTCGAACAAAACCCCATCAGATTAAAACAGTATACTCTCTGCAAATTAGAATTCGAACAACACATTACCATAGGGTTCTACGATTGAGGGGATATATCCACTTTTAAAGAGAAATCGTGAGAGATAACCGGCAATAGTGGAGATTCAACGGAAGTCGGCCACCGAAAGAGAGGCGCGATGGTGTTCGTGCGCAGAATCAGCCTTCTCCGCCTCCTTCGTTGCCTTCGCGATTCAAAACGATTCTTAATCTTAAACTTGATTTAGGTTTTTGGGTTGGATTTCTATTGTTGCGATTTGGTAAGAAATCATTTTTCTTCGCGATGGGGTTTAATCTGATGGGGGTTTTTGTTTTTGGGTTGGATTTCTTTTAATCTGATGGGGTTTTTGTTTTTATTTTTATATAATGTTTAGTTTATTTATTAGATATTAGAATGCTGAGTCAGCATTTTCTTATTTAATTTAAGTTTAAATTTATTTGTATAAAATCCAGATGTATAAATTTTAATTTAAAAAATTAAAAATACTAAAAATTACCATGTCAGTGTACACATCATTTTCAAACGGAGGCCGGCCGGCACGCTGAAGTCACGTGACACGAAACGACGTCGTTTCGACTTTTGGGACCAAAATATGACAAAATTAGGAAAATTGGAACCAAAATTGAGCACCCTACTTTTTGGGACCAAAACTGGTCACTCAACAAGTTATGGGACCAAAAAAATTTCTCTCATGTAGCAACCTAGTCAAAGGAGAGAAAACAAACTAATTAGGTATTGATTTTTATTCTTGCAATAAAGTGTAAATGAAATTGAATGACTAACCTTTATCTTGATTTTTATTCTTGAGCTTCCCATCTTTCCATGATGAATGAACAGAAAGATCTACATATTTCAGAGTAGCTTTTTTCATTTCCCGTTCACATGAAGGATTGCAATCAACGAGTTCCACACTACGAAGATTCTTTCCGAACTCCCCATGAATCTTTTCTAATTTGTAACAACGTTTTATTGTTAAGTACATAAGTGTTTCAAAGGCACCCATCCAAATTTCCAGTCCACCAAAGTAGTGTCATCAATTACAAGACTACAAAGTTGGGGAAATCCTAATTCAACTTCCCAGTCTGGACCTTGAAAAGCATAGTTTTTTAACTTGAGCATCATAAGTTGTGGTAGTTTAGCAACATTTCTCATTTCTGTCCAAGGATAGCCCAACCCACTCAAGCTGAATCTTAATAAATATATTCCATGGAAAATCGGAACAACTGGGGAACAACCTCAGGGTTAACGATGACACATTTAAGTTTAATGAGTTGTCTACAATTGTAAATATGAGTGAAGCAAGTGCCAATTCAATTCAAATGCTTAGTTCCGTTAGATTGGGAACTCCTTTAACGACGACCTCCGTGCAACCACGAGCAGTCACATTTGAAAGTGTAGATAGGTTATCCAAGGAAACACCGCGAGGAGGATCTGGTAGGTCACTTCTCATGACCTGAAGATGTTTTAGTGCTTGCAAACTCCATATCTCCACAGGTAGATACGATGCGTCCTTACAATATTTGATGCTTTGATGTCGTTCGACAATAAAGAACTCAAGAAATTGCAGCTGGGAAATGGAAGCTGGGATCATTCCATTCAATGTAAGACAAAGGTAAGTCAATCAAACTAGTTGTAGTACCTCATTTGGGAACTCGTAGAAACGGATTGAAAGAGCATCGAAGTTCTCTCAGCAATTTCAAACGGAAACATAGTGGTACTTGATATTGAAGGTATGGACCAAAACAAAGTAGAGAACGTGCAGCGGATGCACAATTATGCTCAGAAAATTTATGCACATCTTTCATGGCAAGCATAACATTACACTGGAAGGACAATCGATGATGTCCTTTCATACCATCTTCTAAGCAATCACTGGGATTGCTTATGATAAGTGCAAATTGGTCTCCCCAGCTTTTTTCTAAGACATTATTCTCAAAGATGGTTGCTACACATTATTATCATGTTATGTATGATGAATATATTTATTATAAGTATTTCAATGAATATAATGAATATATTAATTAAATGCACTTATTTTTATAAAACTAAAATTTTATTCATCGTATCGGAAATTCTATAAATTAGTTAATTATTAATTTAAAGATAAATTAATACCGGCCTAAAATAATAAATTTTTCAGGTCCTAACAATTTTAATTATAGATGTTTTATAGTATAAGCAATTTCTTTTTATATTATATAGGTTTGTGCATCATGTGTACCATGTAATTTAAGTGTATTTTTAAACAATCACGTCAAGCTTGTTTTTACTAAATAGTTATGGTAAGTTATAGTTTTACAACCGTAATCGTTCACTGAAAACAATTGTGATTAATAGTTTAGTGAAAAAGACTGGTTGTTTATAAATGCACTTAAATTGCACGGTGCACCTAATACATACAAGATTAAGGCCCTACTCGACCTCGACCCCGACCCCAACCCCAACCCCAGCACTAGAAATAGAACTAGAACCAGATGTGCTCATATATGTATCAAAAAGTTATATATCATTATTTTTTTGCCCTCGTGAATTTATATATATATATTTTTTTGGTAATTTTGCTACATTTCATTTTAGTATTAATTACACATAAGATGCTTTTATTGACTATTTCAATGCCAAAGCGTCAAACCTGTACAGTAACTTTCATTATCTTAAAGTTATTCTTGCTTAATCCTATGTTGATTAGAATAATGCATATAAAAAAATCTGAAAAGAGAGTAATTAATTGCACAAACTAATTAAAGGAGCGTAGACATGGTCAAGGAATCAACAACAGTACGTAGTACTACTAATTAATCAATATTTTTCTAACAACTTGTCTCTATGACAACTTGTCTCTGGGCAGATCCAACCACTATTATTGCATTGTTTTCTCCCTAATATAAAATTTAAAAACATTGTATGTTTACTCGACAAACACTTATTTGTAATATTGCATAAATCAAAATCTTTGTTTTCTTTTTTGATATGTCTTAAAATAGATTCACTTCTGGGTCATCCTCCCAAATATTTTTTTCTCCATATTTCCAGACCCTAGTAAGGTTAATTTCTCATGTCAGGCTTCAATTAATTTGAATGTTTTTTTTTTTTTGTGTGTGTGTTTTCATATTTATTTCTTTATCTCTGTTGAAGTAAGATACATATTCTGATTCCATATGGACAGTTGTAATTGTCTTGTGAAGATTTGGAGTAATGAAAGCATAAAAATCAGTACTTACGGTTTAAAGACAGCTGATAAAGCTTTCTTAACAGATTTTTGGTTATGAGATAGTTACTGGTTTTCATCAGTTTTTTATCTCAGCATATTCTCAAGAGTTAGTTATGATCTACATTCAGCTTGTAACACTCACTTTTAATTAGAGTTATGATATAAATGGATTCCCAACCTCTCTGTAAGTTCGGAAGAAACTCCACCCACTTTTAGATGAGGCGGAATTCTTTCAATTTCAAAACACACACTTAATTTGGTTCATAACATGAGGATCTACAATGATTACGTGCCTACGGTTCCAAGTATTATCACACGAATTGCATTAGGAACAACCTTAGCACATGCACCTAAGTAATTTGATACCTACATCGATTAACTTATTCGATTGGAAAAATTGCAGAAGTAATCCCATGAGAACAGGCCCTCATTAAAATGGTCATTTTTTAAACAATTATAGTTTTATTTTTTTGTATAAAAAGTGTAAAAAATAATTTTCGTGGGATCAATTTTGCAATTAAATACATACCAAAGGACCATTTTCGAGCATGGTACCAAAAGTGCAATGCGAAAATTCTCTTGGAACCAAAACTACAATATGAACCCGAAAGACATAGATGTATATAATTAGAAGGGTATGTTAATTAGGTTTTACATGATGTAAACCTGTATGATTTTAAACATGCTCCCTTCTGCCTGCTTCACTTAGGATTCCAGAATTCAATAAACTTAGAAAAATAAAACAAAAATATCAAGGGTAAAAATAATATTCCATGAAACCCCACAAAAGCAATACAATGAAAAATATGTAATTAAGTTTACGTCCAACTCCAAATCAACTTTTACATGTAAAATGAAACTAAACTTATAATCATATTCAATCCATCATCAGCCTTCAACGTACCCGCAGATCTGTCAATAAACATACACAATTCGTTACAAGATGTATATTTGTTAATTACCATATATGCATTTTATCTATAATTTCTCACACACACATGTATATATGTAGTCAAATTATATATCATATTCATCTCTTGTTCCAAAAACCAACACCATCACGTCATGCTCTAACTGATCAAGTCACGTTGTCACAAAACATGTAATCATTAACAAAAATAGGTAAGAGAATATACACAATTTGAACATAAGAATATCATAGAACATAGATGTGTGTGATGAGGGGCACACTCGAATATATTGTTTATCATGTAGCAACCTAGTCGAAGGAGAGAAAACAAACAAATTAGGTATTGATTTTTATTCTTGCAATAAAGTGTAAATGAAATTGAATGACTAACCTTTATCAACGAAGTGAGTCGTGAGTTATGTCTTGAGCTACCCATCTTTCCATGATGAATGGACAGAAAGATCTTGATGTACTTCTCCCAGAGTAGCTTTTTTCATTTCCCGTTCACATGAAGGATTGCAATCAACGAGTTCCACCTTAAGAAGATCCTTTCCGAACTTCCCATGAATCTTTTAATTTGTAACAGCGTTTTATAGTTAAGAACATAAGATTTTCAAAGGCACCACATCCAAATTTCCAGTCCACCAGATTAGTGCCGTCAATTACAAGACTATAAAGTAGGGGAAATCCTAATTCTTCAACTTCCCAATCTGGACCTTGAAAAGCATAGTTTTTTAACTTGAGAATCCTAAGATATGGTAGTTTAGCAATATTTCTCATATCTTTCCAAGGATAGCCCAGCCCACTCAAACTTAAGTTTATCAAATATAGTCCACGGAAACTTGATATCGGAACAACCGGGGAACAACCTCAGGGTTTACGATGACACATTTACATTTTTCTAGTTCTCCAAGATGAGAAATATGAGCAAAGCAACTAAACGGTTTGCCATCATCATTAGGTGCCAATTCAATTCGAATACTTAATACACTTAAATTGGGAACTCCTTTAAGGACAACCTCCGTGCAACTACGAGCACTCACATTTGATAGTGTAGATAGGTTATACAAGGAAGCACCGCGAGGAGGATCTGGTAGGTCGCTTCCCATGAGCTGAAGATGTATTAGTGCTTGCAAACTCCATATCTCCATAGGTAGATACGATGCATCCTTACAATATTTGATGCTTTGATGTCGTTCGATAATAAAGAACTCAAGAAATTGCAGCTGAGAAATGGAAGCTGGGATCATTCCATTCAATGTAAGAGAAAGGTAAGTCAATCGAACTAGTTGTAGTACCTCATTTGGGAACTCGTAGAAACGGATTGAAAGAGCATCGAAGTTCTCTCAACAATTCCAAACGGAAACATAGTGGTACTTGATATTGAAGGTATGGACCAAAACAAAGTAGAGAACGTGCAGTGGATGCACAATTATGCTCCAAAAATTTATGCACATCTTTCATGGCAAGCATTACGTTACATTGGATGGACACTCGATGATGTCCTTTCATACCATCTTCTAAGCAATCACCGGGATCGCTTAAGATAAGTGCAAACTTGGTCTTCCCAGCTTTTTTCTTTGACATGTGCCACAAGGAAGCATGGAGGCCGCAAGTTTTGACAAAGTGTGAACAATAATAGTACTACTCTTTTTGTAGACTCTAACAAGACTGTTGATAACAAGCTCATCCAAATACTCATGACATTACTAACCGAATTTACGTTTATATTTAATTCAAGAAATCTATCAGCAAGCCATAAATTGAAGAGCTTGGATCGCGGTATCTCGTAATTTTGAGGAAAGAGTCCAACATAAAGAAAGCACTTTTGTAGAATTGGAGGTAAGTAGGTGTAGCTTGGAAGTAGTACCTTTGATATTTCATCGTACGCATCCATGAAAAGTTGATGACCTTTTTCGTGGCAACCTCGCTCCAAAATTCTACGGTCATTAATTAGGGTGAATTATTGCATGATAATTGTGTACTTAATCGTCTCAACTTTGGGGGCAAATTGAGTACATTTATTTTATTCAAATCAACGGAGAAATTACATGGGTGGAAAGAGGGCTGAGAGACGGTTTGTAATGCAAAAAGAATAAAGTCATTCGAATTCGTATGAAGGAGATACGGTCGAACGAAGTTATGGTAGGCGAATCAAGTGGTACACCCACAAGCGAAGCTGCACCCTTGATTAGGGTGCACCACCAACTACACCCACAAATCGGATTAGTTCACCACCATCAGATCGCGCACCCAAATCTGCAGTAAACATTCACAACACCAACCACCGCCGTAACCCCAACCACCCATCGCCGTTAACCACCATTAATACCGAAGACCCATCACCGATTGCCGCCTCGGCTGCCGTTCCCAAAGAACGCGAACCGTGCCGCGCCTCTCAACAACCACCACCGCGAGCCTCCGACCAGCGCCGTGACCTGCTCGTCGCCACCGTGAATCATCACCAGCGCGGCCGCTCCCTTGCCGATTTTATCTCGCCGTCGCCGCGCGAATTCACCACAAACCAACAAACGCTGCTCACTCGATCCACCACCATTCACAACTCGAACCAGATTCGCCTTCCGATCCAAACCTCGTATTTAATGCCTCGAACCGAAATGCCCACGCAGTCGAGCCGAGGCGAAGAATTCCCAGATGCCGTAGGTCGCTCAAGCCATCCCGAGCTCGCCTCGACTTCGCCATTCTCCCTCGGTCCGAGACGCCTCAAAGAAGAAGCGCAACAACGATTTTTCCTAACGAAGTTTTCTCCATTTCTCTCAGCCAATGGTTGCATGACACTTGGAGGGATGACTCTTGTGCCTGAAAACTCGATTATTTTCATCGATTTAAAAGGATATAGCAGCGAAATTGGAGGGGGACAGACTGACAGAGGGGCAAATAAGATTTTTAGAGAAAGAGGAATTAAAGGGGCTTAACCCCAACCCACTTTACACATATAGAATAATTTCCTTAGCTTTTCTCTCATGTTTTCTATTGTCTTTCTCTTGTATTCCAATTTCATAGTTAGATGCCTAAAACTTCTCATAGATAAAGTTACCCATAGTTTATCTTAGTATTTTCATGTTCAAGCAAGGATCAAGCAATTGTAAGGATCATTTCCATGTTAATTCAATTCAATCAAGGTGATATTTCTCCACTTTATTATTTTCATCTTTTCTTCCGTGGGTTTTGATCTATCTTCCGTCATTTCTATTTAATTGTCCAAATTAGCCTCGGGCTAACTTCTTTGATTGCTTGGGTGTTTGAATTATCCATGAATTTGGTGTTAATCATGAATTGGTTGCTTTAATGGGCATGTAATTGGGTTTTGATGCTTTTATTTTATTTTATTTTTAATTTTTTTGATGTTTTATTAAAGGGCTTTGTATGGATCTTATGATTGATTGTTTTTATTAGTTTGATTTATCGAATTTTTGTGTTGCAACGATAGTTGGATATGCATGTTGGGTGATTAAGTGAACTTTTCGATTAATTATGATGATTGTAATTGTGATTGATTGCACCGAGAGGTGGATTAGTTGCTAGATTCCTCTTTAGTAGACATTGCATGCTTAGGTGTGTAGTTAAGAGACGAATTCTAGGCATTAGTACCCGATTGTGAACGTGTCTAGGTGATCAACGATCTTAGAAGCTTCTTTGTTAAATTCTCTCGTGATCACTCTTAGCCTAGCCCGACTCATGCCTTGATTTGTGATGGATTTGTGATTTTACTAAAGGATTGTATAAGGAGAACACCCGAGTGATCACTTCTAACCACCGCACTAGTCCCGAGTTTTAATTGCTTTTAGTTGTTATTTGTTTGCTTGCTCTTGTTCGGTTATTTGATCATTTCTGTCTTGCACTGGTTAGCCTCTATAATATTATGGCAACACTTATTTTTGAAGCTCCGTTGTTCTCCTAGTCCTTTGGGTTCGATATTTTATTTGGTCGTCAATATACTTGTTGCTAAAAATACACGCGATCAAAATGGCGCCATTGTCCGGGACTAGTTGAGGACTTTCTAGGTGGAACTTGAATTCTTGTTGAGTGATTGTTACTAGCGGCATTATATTACTTGCTTTGTTGTTTTTGTGTTTGTGAATTTGATACTTGGCTTCTTGTGGTAGGTGCATTATTGAACTTCAACAATTGAGAACGAAGCACCCCGAGAAGAAGGAACAGAGGAAGGAATCGGAGAGCCGTTGTTAGAGAGATGGAAGGGGATCCACCTCACACAAAGGAAGGCTCTTGCAAATGACGGGGGAAGGAGAGATCAATGTCCAAGGGATACACGTTAAGTTGAGGGGTGCTCAACCTCAACAAAGAGAAGAGATAGTACCTCAACACCAACCCAATCCTCAAAATCAATACCCTTACCCCTACCCATATCCTTATCCCTATCCACCATCTCCATTACAAGGCCAAAATCCCTATCCTTATCCACCTTCATATCCACCATATCCTCCATACCAAGATCAAAACTATGTTTCTCCTTACAACCCACCACCACTACCTAATCCTCAACCTCCTCAAAATCCTCCACCTCAAAGAGAAGGAAGGCCAATTTGTGCCTATTTTGAACCCCAACTCCGGGAGTACTATGACAAAATTGCTAGGCCTAATATTCAAGTCAACAATTTCGAGATTGCACTATCTATGGTTAAGCTCTTAATGGAGAACCAATTTGAAGGAAGGGGTGGAATCGATGATCCTCACAAATACTTGGATAGATTTTTGGAGCAAGGCGGATACAATGAGTGTCTCCGAGGATGCTAAAAAGTTGAGGTTGTTCTCATTCACTCTTACCAAGACACCACAAAAAAATGGTTTTAGAGAGGGATTTAGCGAGGGGTTACCGAGGGGATGGGTTTGGCGAGGGTTTTACCGAGGGAAGGTTGCCCTCGGCAAAACCTTGTCGGTAACTATTCCTCGGCTCAGCCCTCGCTAATTACCGAGGATACCGCCCTCGCTAATTGCCGAGGGATTTGGCGAGGATTTGGCGAGGGCTTTGGCGAGGGGTATTTGGCGAGGGCATTGGCGAGGGTTATTTGGCGAGGGCATTGGCGGGGGAGGTTGGCGAGGGCTTTGGCGAGGGGGAAATTAGCGAGGGCTTTGGCGAGGCTAGCCGGCGAGGGCTGGGCCCTCGCCAGCCCTCGCGAAATTTAAAGCTGATAAAATAAAAATGCGGCCAGGGGTATCGAACTCGCGCCGGCCGCGAGCCCCTGGCCGGGCGGCGCGATTTTAATTTCACGCGAGGAGGATTCGATCCCGCGACCTCCGTGTCAATAGGAGGAGAGTCTCACCGCTTTTACCATTTGGGCAAAGCTAATCATTCGATATGTTTTTGCTTTTAATTATATTAATATCATATTATGTTCAATATTTTATATATTTAAATTATAATTAAAATTGTATACTATATATTTAATTAAATTATCTACTATATATATTCAATTAAATTATATCATTTTTAATTTTTATTATTATAACATATATATTCAATTATATATATTTAATATATACTATATATTTAATTAAATTGTATACAATATATTTAATTAAATTATCTACTATATATATTCAATTAAATTATATCATTTTTTAATTTTTATTATTATAACATATATATTCAATTATATATATTTAATATATACTATATATTTAATTAAATTGTATACAATATATTTAATTAAATTATCTACTATATATATTCAATTAAATTATATCATTTTTTAATTTTTATTATTATAACATATATATTCAATTATATATATTAAATATATACTATATATTTAATTAAATTGTATACTATATATTTAATTAAATTATCTACTATATATATTCAATTAAATTATATCATTTTTAATTTTTATTATTATAACATATATATTCAATTATATATATTTAATATATACTATATATTTAATTAAATTGTATACAATATATTTAATTAAATTATCTACTATATATATTCAATTAAATTATATCATTTTTTAATTTTTATTATTATAACATATATATTCAATTATATATATTTACTACACATATTATCATTTTATCATTTTTATTATTATCACATATATTTTCAATTAAATTGTATATTATATATTCACTAATGTTATTATAACATATATATTCAATTAATATATATTATCATGTCTATAATTGTTATTATTATCATATATATTATCATGTTTATATATTGTACTCTTAAACAATTAAAATTAATACTTTAAATAATTAAAATTCATCATCTTAATTAATTAAAATTCATACTCGTAAACATTTAAAATTCATAAATTCTTAATTAACATTCAGAAAAATTCATAGTTTTAAACAAAAATAATGAATTCGGCGTCGCCTAGAACCCGGGACCCTCGTGATGACCGATCGAACCACTCGACCACCTGGGAACACCACTACTGTGTAAGGAACTCTGCATCCCCTGCACAGCCTCCTGGATTTGACGTTGCATGTTCGCCGTCAACTCCTCTCTCAAAGCTGCCTCTCTCGCTCCATCTCCTCCCGCACCCTCTCGATGTTGCTCTTCTATGGCATTCTCGCGACCTCTCACGCTCCTCTTCGAGCAAATGGCCGACATCACTGGGTGTAGCCAACAAGAGGAGGAGTTCTCGATGAGCAAGAGCCGGAGGGGATGCATCTGGACTTACCCAAATGACCGAGACCCCGAACCCTCCCGTGTTGTTTTCCAACGGTTTGGACATAGATCACGGGATAAGTCGGGTTGGGGTTCGAGCTCGACCTCGAGAGGGCCGAGGCATCTCGGGAGGCCGCCTCTTGTACTTCATCTGTACGAATATTTCCACAATTAAAATTTTAGATTACAAAAATAGACATATATATAATATTTTTTTATAAATTATTACATAATATAAAAATGAAAATGCTTACAACCGTGTCACTAATAGCGTAGGTGTACTCCCCTTCGGGAGTTGCGTGGTAATGCCGCACTATGTCCCGATCGGTGGGGGACCGTCCATGCTTCCTCTCCCGTATTTATTTTATTAGAACCACGTGTTTAATTAAAATATTGAACTAGCATTAAAAAATTACTTACAAAGTCATATGAATACTCGGGTGATCCACGGGATCCGCCCCTATGACGGAGATGCTGATTCCCGGCCTCCAGGCTCCGATAGTCGATTCCTCCTACACCTGCGCGCTCTTTGACCTCACCTCTTCTTTACCCCAATACTCGAGCGGTGGATTGAAGACGGCGTCATCCCATCCAGGCCTCTAGTCTCTTGGTGAAGAACAACGTTTTCACGTTGTTCGGCATATCGCTGTATCTTTCCGCCGCCTCTACGTAGGAACAAATGATACACCTCCGTTGAGTTCGTAACGGAAGGGTCCCACCTAGTCACTCTCTGCCAAACAAAATATTATTGTACTCAATAAGCGTTAAAGTTTATAAATTAATCAAAATTAAATAGCGAATAACAAAATATAATGTACTGAAATGACTCCCAAGACGTCTGGCAGCCTCCGAGGAGATATCATCCGGAAAGTGAATGCACCGGGCTCCATTTGTTTATACATAATATCCCGAATAATCTGGATACCTGATTCGATGGCATCAACCTGCAAAACGGAATAAACACGCGAAATTAATAGACATATAAATATGACACGCTTTATTATTCACAAGTATTTAACTTACGTGCCCTCGTAGATCCATATATCCGTGATCGAACCCGCAGGAGCCGGAGCCGGATCTGGATGGTCCTCATAAGACTCCGAGCCGACAGCCTCGTCCGCTTCATCCTCGCTGAATAATCGGTACCAATCTGGTACCCTCGACCTGCATCCAGACGCTCCGTCGACCCAAATCGTCCCTGGACCTGCACGGTCCCCTCCATCCAGACGGTCCGCTCATCTCGTAACAATAATTAATAAAACCACATTATTACACTATTCAATAACAAATAATTCATCATATACTCGAAAGCGGTGCATTAAAATGAAACACACATAATTATTACACTATATATTCAATATTCATCTCGAGTTTTCATCCTTCTCCTCCTCTTCACTCTCCTCCTCATCATCATCATCATTTTCTTCTTCTTCTTCTTCTTCTTCGTCTTCTCCTTCCTCTTCTTCATTATTTTCAATATCAATTAGTGCACCATTGACATCTCACAATATGATTGGATCATCATCCGTTTGCACAACATTAATTTGGGACTCAAGGTCGTCTTGAAAGGAGGGAAGCTCTTGTTCATTCGTGGGCACTGCTTTCGACCAAGGATCTCGGTTTGATTTTGCAAGCGGCCAACCACTCATGTCTACACTTTCTCGGTACTTGCAATAGTAAACTTGAGTGGCTTGACTTGCTAACACAAAAGGATCGTAGCGGCCGTATCTTCCCCTTTGATTAACGTCCACAAGTTTGTAATGAGGATGTACTCTAGTTCCATTTGGCACGAGATGGATCAAACCACTCACACTTGAGCAGAACAACATTTTTCTCAATACGTCCGGTACTCCAATTGCACTACTTCCTCGAGGATCCCGTAGAAATCATTCTCATCTGCATCATAATTTTTACCCTTGATACAAACGCCACAATTTGAAGTAGATTTGGATGAGCCATAAGTTCGTGTGTGAAATTTGTAACCATTCACGTAATATCCAGGGTATGTGGTGACACAACTCGAAGGACCGCTAGAAAGATCACGTATCCACCGATTTTGAATATTGTTTATCCTTACAAGTTGTTCAAACCATGATGCAAACTCATCATGTAGTCTATTATCTTGTTCAGCCCTCGAGAGTCCCGGTTGGTATTTTTGCAATTGCTCGGAAAACATACTACAAAAGGGGATTTGATTATTTAATATACGGATTGACGGTATAATTAACAAAAGTTGAACGTTATAAACTTACTCGATATACGGTTGCAACTCGGGACAATTCAAGAACACGTACGTATGAGCCGTGTTTTTCTCCTCATCTACAATCCATCTTTTGTTCACCTTTCCAAGATGTCGACCAGGAGGTATAAATATGGACAAAGTACCTTTCGCTACTTCGGGTACCTCGCCCGACCATCGTAATTACGAGGTACACCGTGCCGCTCCGTCTCGAACGTGATCGCCAAAATAGAGGGAACAAAATATTGAGGCCTCTTTTGTTAAATACGCATTTGCAATCGATGCTTCAACATGCGCCTTGTTACCAACACTGAGCTTTAAATTGTGAAGATACCTAATTAAATGAATCAAGTGTTATATATATATATATATATATATATATATATATATATATATATATATATATATATATATATATATATATATATATATATATATATATAATATAACCGTTTTAGGTAATCAAATAATTTAGAGTTATAAATTACCTCTCAAATGGATACATCCATCTATACCGCACAGGACCAGCTATCCTTGCTTCGTATGCAAGGTGCACGAGCAGATGCTCCATCGAATTGAAGAAGCCGGGCGGAAAAATACGTTCCAACTTACACAATATAAGCTGGAACATCTTGCTTCCAATCGAGCCATGTTCTCTACTGTAATGGATGTAGAAGTTAACTCCTAAAGAACAAACTAAGTTCGGTGATTGCTTTCCACACATTCGCGGCAGAGTTTCACGAAAAGCAATCGGGAGTAGTCTCTGCATAAACACATGGCAATCATGACTCTTCATCCCAAACATCTTCAATTTGCTCCAGTCTACACATCGAGATAGGTTAGACACATAGTCATCGGGAAACTTCAACTCAAGCTTACCCATACGCAGATCATCCTTTTGACTCTTATCAAGTGAATAACAAGTTTTGGGATACTTTCTGTGCGTTGACATTTCTCTAGAGAGGGACGACGACAATATTCATTAAGTTCATCCCTAGACTTATTTGTGTCTTTTGTTTTCCCTTCCACATTCATCACATGTAGAACAAATTATCAAACACATTTTTTTCAATGTGCATCACATCCAAATTATGCCGGATCAAGAGGGTACTCCAATATGGCAAATCCCAAAAATACTTTTCTTCCTCCAGCCACCATCTAATCTTTTGTTGTGGGCCTCAAAGACCCTCTTCCGTCACTTTCCGGTACCCCCAACCAATCAATTTCTTGTAGAAGCATTTCACCTGCTCGGATGGGTGGTGGGTCATCTCGTAACTACTACATTCTTCGTGAATGCAGCCTTGTTCCCGCGATACGGATGTCCCCTAGGTAAGAACTTACGATGGTTATCAAACCACGATTTGCTTATGGCCGAGTTTTAAAGTGAAGGCATCGGAGTACTCAAGACAATATGGACAAGCGGTCCTTCCAAATGTGCTCCATCCAGACAAAGATTGAGTAAGCCGGAAAGTCACTAATGGTCCAGATTAATGCGGCTCGCATCATAAAATTCTGCTTTCTAGCAACATCATAGGTTTCCACCCCATTTCCCCACAAAGATGTTCAAATCATGAATTAGTGGTCAGTAAAAATACATCTAAATTATCCTTCGGATTTTTAGGACCAGGCACCAAAACCGTCGAAACATGAATTGTTCTTTCATGCACAACCATGGGGGCAGATTGTACGGTGTCACTATCATCGCCATGACGAATACCAAGTTTTCCCGATCGCCCAAACGGTGAAAACCATCGTTGCTCAAACCCACCTCACATTCCGTATTTCACCGCAAAATCAGGATATGAATAGTCCGTGTGTTTCCAAGCCAATGAATTTGCAGGTGACGCATAACACCAGCCTCATCATTATAGCAACTAGCATGCCATATCATATCCTTAGCAGTAGTGGTGATACAGGTCTGCGCAATCGAGGAATGATAGGAAAATAGAACATCTCTTTGAAAGGACTGTTCTTTTTCCATCGACCATCCACACCACGTCTAGCGAGGTTTGAATCGTGACCGACCACAAACCTTACAAGATTCAAGTTCGCTGTCTGCACCCCAATATATCATACAATTATTTGCACAAAGAATCAATCCTCTCTACGGGAAGACCCATCCCACCCATCAACTCAAGTTTAGTATCGAAAAATTTCTTGGGCACCAGATTTTCTCGGAGGGCAAATCTCACTAATCAAATCAACTATTTGATTGTAACCCTTTCAGATAGTCTATTCTCGCTTTAATGTTTAAAAGACGGGCATTGAATGACAATCGAGAATGAGACTCGCAACCGAGATACGAGATCCCGATCCGCTGCACGAAGCATGTCAAAAATGTGCAAAGATCTTTGATTAGGAGGTTCCTCACTAAGGGGCTCTTCTTCCACATTTTGGAAACTCGATGTTAGGACCAAGTTAAGTCCATCATCATATTTTGGTACGAGCTGGAGCTGCAGTTGTCGTCAACTCTATATGAAGTCGACGCCGGCTGATCATAGATTCGGTGTGGCATAGAATTCCAATTTTGCTCACCGTGCAAAATCCAATTGTGATAATTAGACATAACCCCATGCCTAAACAAATGTGATTTCACGTCAATGGGTTCTCTAAAACTATGGTTCCTACATTTGAATTTCGAGCAAGGACACCTAATCTTTCCTCCACTCATCCATTCCGGGTTACTAGTAGCGAATTCTATAAATGATTCGATTCCACTCGTAAATTCGGGAGATATCATGTCATTAATCGTTCTTGGACCATACATCCAACTACGGCTTGAATAATTCATAGCAATAGATCTGTTCTGATTAATGAAGATTCAAAATTTAATTAAATCATAATTAATTCTTTCAGTTATTATATTTTTTCCTAATATTAATATATATATTTTCTAAAAATTTCGGCAGAGTTTTGTCTTATTTTATCGTATTCCCGCTTAATATATCAAGTTCCTAGTGCATCCATTTCCGACTTAATTAAAATTAATCAAGTCGGAACGCACAATCTACAAAGAAACAATACCAAACAATTCATCAACCCTCAACTCCAACATCAACTTGAATCGAACATCGATTCGATTTTCAAAATTAATATTACTATCATACAAAAATTTGATCGAACATCGATCACCATATATATAAATTATTATTATATCATGCATGCAAAATAATTTTAAATCAAATAATTATTATAATTAAATTAAGAGCATTTTGAAATAATTAATTAAAAAAGAATACTTACGGTGATAGTGGTGTATGCAATTATAAGCCGGATTGAATCTCTTTTCAATTTGCGTATGTACCTACAAATATATAAATTATAGGAATTAAATTAAAATTATAATAATATTAAAAATAAATTTATATAATTGCATAAACACTAATTAACTCTTAATAATTAATTATAATCTTTCTTATACTATTTATTATATATTACTAATCTTAAATACTAAATAATTACTAAATAATTACTAATAATTAAAACACACATATATAACAATTACACAAATTAACACTAAATAATTAATCAATCAATACATATACATGCATATAAACAACATTAACAACAAAATTACACAAATACATTTTAAAAAATACAAAATTTACCTACTAAAATAACAACAAAATTAACCGATTAAATCTAAAAAATTTACCGTAGAAATGTTCCCGGAATGAATACTACAAAGCCCAACTATTGGTAGGGTCAATTTCCGGTGAGGGTGGCGGCGGCAGCGGCGCGGAAGTTTTTTTTTTTTTGAAAAAGAGGTCGACGGCGCAGGGAAAAGAAGGGCTGGTGGGGGTGTTAATGAGATTTACCGGGGTGGGCCCTCGCTAATTTTTTTGGTTTATGGCTGGCGAGGGGCGTAAGCCCTCGTTAATTTTGTATTGGGCCGAGGCGAGGGCTGGCCCTCGTTAATTACCGAGGGTGGTGATTCCCTCGTGCGGGCCCTCGTTAGTTAACGAGGGCCCGTGACCTCGTCTACGCGCTCGTCCATTGGCGCCTCGTCTACGCGCTCGCTAATTAACGAGGGTTTGGCCCCCTCGTTAATTTCCCTCGGTAAATCCGGTATTTTTGTAGTGGTAAAGCAAAGATGTGGCTTAACAAAACAATTCACGGAAAGTGTTCATACATGGGAAGAGGTGGGTCGAAATTCTTGCTCAAGTTTTACCCTCCATCCGGAACCGTACAAGCAAGGAACGAAATAGCTGGTTTCAAGAAAAAGCCCAAGGAAAGCATAAAAGACGCTTGGGAGCGATTCAACAATCTGTTAATTTCGTGTCCCCAACACGGGTTTACGGAGGAACAAACAATATGTTTTTTCTATTGTGGAGTGGATGAAGCAGACTCAACTTCACTTGAATGCTTGTGCTAAGGGTGATTTCTTGTTCTTAACTTCACCAGAGGCTATTGAGATCTTAGATGGAGTGGCAAATAATGCTTCCAAATGGAACACTCACCAAGGCCCTAAGCCCCTAACCAAAGAGTAGCTAATGTGGAGCAATGGGATTTGATGAAGTCAATGATGATGACTTTAATTGAAAAAGTGAGCTCCCTATCTCCTACCCAACAAGCTCCCCCACCCTATTGTGCAAGAAGTGCAAATGCAAGGGTCATTTGAGGATGTGAACTACATGGGTAGACCTCCTCATCAAGGAAGCTACCAACAAACCTTCCAAGGGTAAAAGCAAGGGCAAACTCAACAATACCGACCTCCATATCAAGCTCAACCTCATCAAGGATGCCAATCCTCCTCATTTCCACAAGTTGCTCAAGGGAGTAGTTCATACAATCCAAATTGTAGAAGGAATGAAAATTTTTCCTACTCAAATCTAAAGAAGGCGGTTCAATTTCCTCCGGATTCGATTCGGGTGCAAAACCACCCAATGGAGAGGGGAAACCTTCAACGAAGAGTTGTTAGCTTTGTTAATTAAAAAGATGGAGGAGAAGGATGCAAAGTTTGAGACCCAATCGCTCAACAAGGGAAGCAAATCAAATCTCTTGAATTCCAAATGGGACAATTGGCCACAACCGTGGGTAATATGCAATCTAAAGGAAAGTTTCCATCCACGACCAAGGTGAATCCTCGTGAGCACCGCAATGCTATTCGATTGAGGAGTGGTACCGAGTATGATGGACCTTCAATGCCAAAAGATGATGAGCATGAGAGGGGTGATTTTAATGAGAAATAAGATGTTGGTGAAGAAGAGGCAATTGAGGAAGAAGTGGAGAACAAGTTTGAGAGAATGAATGAAGATGAAGAGGAAAAGAGAATGATGAAGGAGATGAAAAATGAAAAAAGGAAGATGGAAGAAGCAATATCAAAGAAGCAAGAAAATGTGCTTGAAAGAGGTAAAGGATTAACCCGAGTTCCTAAGTGGAAGATAGCTAAGGAATTGAGGGAGAAAGAAGAGCATATACCTTGTGATCGTTGGGAGTGCCCAAGACACGTATCCCACCTTCCTTCCCAAAGAGATTTATGAAGCAAAAACTTGAGAAAAATTCTCCAAAATCCTTGAAGTCTTCAACAAACTTCACATCAACATTCCATTAGTGGATGCTCTTGAGAAAATGCCACATTATATGAAGTTTTTGAAGGAGCTCATGTCGAAGAAGAGGAAGTTCATTGATAATAGGACGGTCAACTTGACCGAGGAGTGCAATGCTATTCTTAAACGAAATCTTCCAAAGAAGCTCAAGGACCCCAGAAGCTTTACTATCCCTTGTGAGATTGGTGGGAGTGAAAAGATGAAAGCCCTTTGTGATTTGGGGGCAAGCATAAACTTGATGCCACTCTCCATATTCAATCGTTTGGAGTTAGGAAATGTGAAGCCCACATCCATTAACCTTCAATTGGCGGATTAGATCGGTCACTTATCCTAAGGGGATCATTGAAGATGTGCTAGTGAAGGTCGATAAGTTTATATTTTCGGTTGATTTCGCTGCCTTAGACATGAAGGAAGATGAAGAGGTGCCACTAATCCTTGAAAGACCGCTTTCTAGCAACCGGAAAAGCAATGATAAACGTAGAGAATGGAGAGCTCAAGTTGAGTTTAAATGGTGAAGAGATCGCATTCTCCATCTATGATTCCTTGAAAGATGATTCAAGCAACAAAGTCACTCGATCAAAACATACATTCCTTTGAGCAAAGAAGATAAGGGGAAATGAAAGAGAAGCTTCTTCTAAAACTGTCTTTGAAAGACCCGGAGATAGAGAGAAGAAGAAGAAAGAAGAATGAGCAAATTGCAAGTTTGGGAGAGTTAGAGAGGAGAAAGAGCTCAAATGAGCTAAAGAAGGAGTTAAGATTTGAAGTTGGAGACAAAGTGGTGTGGAGCAAATCAAAGTTGAGGGAGTGCTTGATGAGGGAAAACTAAAAAGAATGGGTCAATGACCGTGAAGAAAGTGCACCGTGGAGAAAAACTTGAACTTGAAGACAAATGGGGTGGTCTCCTCTTTACCAAGGAGGCATTCGTGAAGCATGTGCATTCTAATACCCCGAAGGAGGTGCCTAATAATATCAAAGCAAAAAGGGAAGTTTGAACTCAATGGAGTTCCGTCCGACATAGGACGTTAAAACTAGCACTAGATGGGAGGCAACCCATCGCTTTTTCTTGCTTTCATTTCTTTTTGCTTAGTTTTTTTGCTTTCAATAAGTGTTTTTTTCACATAGGATTCCAGAATTCAATAAACATAGAAAAATAAAACAAAAATATCAAGGTTAAAAATAATATTCCATGAAACCCCACAAAAGCAATACAATGAAAAATATGTAATTAAGTTTACGTCCAACTCCAAATCAACTTTTACATGTAAAATGAAACTAAACTTATAATCATATTCAATCCATCATCAGCCTTCAATGTACCTACAGATCTGTCAATAAACAAACACAATTCATTACAAGATGTATATTTGTTACCATATATGAATTTTATCTATAATTTCTCACACACACATGTATATATCATATATGTAGTCAAATTATTTTATTTCAAATGATATTGAAAGAATTCCGCCTCATCTAAAAGTCCGAACTTGTAGAGAGGTTGATAATCAATTCATATATATCATCACCCTAATACTCCTCCTCACTCATGGGCTGGTGTCAACTCCATCATTGGGAGGACTCGAGGAGGCCCAACGAGTGTACTTGCGGGCTAACGTTAACTCCAACATGGGGAGGCCAAACAAGTGTTTAATTTAAATGGAAGGGGAGCTGCTTCCAGCAGGGTTTGAACCTGTGGTTTTGCTCACGATACCATGAAAAATTCATCTCTTGTTCCAAAAATCAACACATCACGTCACCCTCTAAGGTCAAGTCACGTTGTCACAAAACATGTAGTAATCATTAAGAAAAATAGGTAAGAGAATATACACAATTTGAACATAAGAATATCATAGAACATAGATGTGTGTGATGAGGGGCACACTCGAATATATTGTTTATCATGTAGCAACCTAGTCGAAGGAGAAAAAACAAACAAATTAGGTATTGATTTTTATTCTTGCAATAAAGTGTAAATGAAATTGAATGACTTACGTTTATCAACGAAGTGAGTCGTAAGTTATGTCTTGAGTGTTAGATCAAGAAGTTTTGATGAGTTAAAAGAAGCGATTCATTACGAAGCAGTGAGATTAAGATCGTAAGCTAAGCCGATCGACAGGGTCAAGAACCAATCTAGTCACCTGAGGTCCGAAGAGTACAAGTCGTCTGGAGACAAGCTTGAGTCAAGTCATCTACAGGGGGACAAACACAAAGAGCTCTGACGAGGTCAAGATAAGCCGAGTAGAATAAGAAAGGCGAATCTTCACCAAGTCACCTGGCAGACGAGTGGAGCAAGAACAAATGAGGTCTAGCGGTTTTCAAGATTGAGTTTGTTAAAGCGGTTTTTAGGTTGTTAGAACTAACTAACAAACTAAGCTGTCTTTAGAGACTTATAAATAGGTCTAGGCACTTCATTCTTCATAATTTTTAGAACATTTTTCACTTAGTATATTCAGAATACACAGAATTCACAAGTCATTTTAAGTTTATTCTCTAAAATTACAAGTTCTAAACCACAAGATTTCTTCATAGAATTTTCTAAGTGTTTATAGAACACTTCACTTCACATCTTCAAAATACACTTCTTATTCATAGAGTTAGATTTGAAGTTTGATTAGCAGATTTTGAAGAGTTGAAGATCAAGTTGTAAATTGTAAGATTGTAAAGTAAGTAAGCGGCTAGTGGAGACCCTTCTTCAAGATTGGAGAAGGAGAGTGGATGTAGGATTGTTATAATCCGAACCACTATAAAATCCAGGTGTTCTTTATCGCTTTCATTTACTTTTTGTTCAATTTACATTTTAATTGTTCAAAGATTAATTCTAATCTGAGTTAAAATCTAAACATCGGTGTTGCTTTTGATCTTATTAAAAGTTGAGATTAATCTTGAATTTCCGCTGTGTACATCTGGTACTTTGAATATTTTTTAAAGATTTGAAAAATTTGAAAAATCTATTCAACCCCCTTCTAGATTTTTCCTAGAAGGCTGATACAAGTTTTCCTAATCAACTCAACTAATCGGGACCAACATTGAGCTTCCCATCTTTCCATGATGAATGGACAGAAGGATATTGATGTACTTTTTCTAGAGTAGCTTTTTTCATTTCCCGTTCACATGAGGATTGCAATCAACGAGTTCCACCTTAAGAAGAGTCTTTCCGAACTCCCATGAATCTTTTTTAATTTGTAACAACGTTTTATTGTTAAGAACTCAAGATTTTCAAAGGCACCACATCCAAATTTCCAATCCACCAGATTAGTCTTTAATTACAAGACAAGAAAGTTGGGAAAATCCTATTTCTTCAACTTCCTAGTCCGGACCTTGAAAAGCATAGTTTTTTTAACTTGAGCATCGTAAGATAATGTAGTTTATCAAAATTTCTCATTTCTTTCCGATTTCTCATTTCTTTCCAAGAATAGCCCAACCCACTCAAATATAAGCTTTGCACATGCATTCCATAGAATATCGGAACAACTGGGGAACAACCTCAGGGTTAACGATGACACATTTAACTGTATATAGTTTTCTACATTTGTAAATATGAGCTAAGCAACAAAATGGTTGACCATCATCATTAGGTGCTAATTCAATTTGAATACTTAATTCCCTTAGAATGGGAACTCCTTTAGCGACGACCTCTGTGCAACTATGAGCAGTCACATTTGAAAGTGTAGATAGGTTATCCAAGGAAACACTGCGAGGAGGATCTGGTAGGTTGCTTCCCATGACCTGCAGATGTTTTAGTGCTTGAAAACTCCATATCTCCACAGGTAGATACGATGCGTCCTTACAATATTTGATGCTTTGATGTCGTTTGACAGTGAAGAACTCAAGAAATTGCAGCTGGGAAATGGAAGCTGGGATCATTCCATTCAATGTAGGAGAAAGGTAAGTCAATTGAAGTAGTTGTAGTACCTCATTTGGGAACTCGTAGAAACGGATTAAAAGAGCATCGAGTTCTCTAAGCAATTCCAAACGGAAACATAGTGGTACTTGATATTGAAGGTATGT
Organism: Paraleonurus japonicus; assembly: GCA_030762865.1. Lineage (NCBI taxonomy): Eukaryota > Viridiplantae > Streptophyta > Magnoliopsida > Lamiales > Lamiaceae > Paraleonurus > Paraleonurus japonicus. The sequence goes on from CM061058.1 coordinate 4,298,101, forward strand.
ACCAAAACAAAGTAGAGAACGTGCAGCGGATGAACAATTATGCTCCAAAAATTTATGCACATCTTTCATGGCAAGCATAACGTTACACTGGATGGACAATCGATGATGTCCTTTCATACCATCTCCTAAGCAATCACTGGGATTGCTTAAGATAAGTGCAAACATGGTCTCCCCAGCTTTTTTCTTAGATATGTGCCACAAGGAGGCATGAAGGCCGCAAGTTTTAACAGTGTGAACGATAATAGCACTGCTCTTTTTGTAGACTCTAACATGATTATTGATATCAAGCTAGCTCCTCCAAATACTCTCCAGCATTAAGAACCGAATTTACGTTTATATTTAATTCAAAATCTATCAGCAAGCCATAAATTGAAGAGCTTGGATCGCGGTATCTCGTAATTTTGAGGAAAGGGTCCAATATAGAGAAAGCACATTTATAGAATTGGAGGTAAGTAGTTGTAGCTTGGAAGTAGTACCTTTGATATTTCATCTTATGCATCGATGAAAAGTTGATGACGTTTTTGGCTGCAACCTCATTCCAGTATTCCTCGTTAATGTCCTCCTCTTCAGAGAGCAGTTGAGCAACTGTGAGAATCGTAAGAGGAAGACCTTCACAATTCTCAGAAATTTTCTTTTCGGCTTTAACTAGTTGAGGAGGACATGATGAGCCTTTACAAAATACTTTTTCACGAAGTAGATCCCAACTTTCTTCTTTATTCAATAACCACATTTTAACTGAGCCCTCTAAAAGGATCATGCAACCTTTAGTTAGCTGTTGCATCCTGCTAGTAAGCAAGATTCAACATTTACTTTTCAGGAACCTCATACGTTTCAAAATTTTCTTCAAGAATTCTTCTGCTGCTACTTCTTCAGCTTTTCCTGGACTTATACCAAAGTCGGTAAAGATCTCCTCTAAAATGCGCCGCGGATATCTTTTACCTCACATTTCTTGCCTACATCAACCCAAACGTGATGGTCAAAGTATTCCATTATCGATGAATCATGGAAAATTTTTTTAGCAAGAGTAGTTTTACCGATGCCTGGTATACCATCGAGTGAAGTAACTAAGTGTGTCATTAGGTAATGTTTTAGTTCCTCGTACACATCACACACTCCTATCATCTTTGATGTAACACAATCTTCTCCTCCTCCTCCACCTTCTTCTTCTTCATCCGGAAAGGGAGTTGTATAAACCTTCTTCTTCTTCTTCTTCTTCTTCTTCTTCTTCTTCTTCTTCTTCTTCTTCTTCTTCTTCTTCTTCATCCAGAAAGGAGTTGTATAAACCATCAAAGCACCTTAGCTTCAACTCGTCTATGGAGAAACGAACCCAATCAGCATCTGAATCTTCATATTCTTCGTCTTTGCCGCGGAATTGAACGTCCGGACAAATCTCAGCTACAATGGCTTGTAATTTATAAACTTCAGAGCAGATTGCGTTATGTAAATTTTGTGTGGAGTGTTGTTTAATTTGGCAGTTTGATTGTGTGTATTCATTGGTAACGTTTGATTATCATGTTTACTTGTTAATTTTTGGTAAGAATGATAATGTTAGAATTAAGAATAGATTACAAATGATTTTAATACAACAGTTTTGATATAAAACATAGAAGCCATTCATGAGGGTAAAAGGATCTGGCCACTCTTTAATACATGCTTTATCGTTAAACATTGAATTGCAGCTGATTACTCATCGCCAATTTTGTTTATTTACCCATTTATTCATGCTTTCCCTGTTTTCTTAAACAAGTTATGAAGCAAACATCACAAAATTGCAAACCCTTTCCCACAAGTCGCTTCTAATTCTGGGTCTTGCATAACATAAGATACCGAAATATTAACATGCCCATAAATTCATGTTCAAAACTAAAATTATGAGTTTTAGAAAAATTGTGCTCAATTGTATCAGGCTTTGAACATAGGAGCTACATTAGTACAATGAGGAGGGTAAAACGGTTTAAAAAGGTAAATTATAAGTTACTACAGTGTATATGGAATGAGGAGCAGTAATAGAATCAACCTTTGTTTCTAAGTTTGGATTATAATTGTGGCAATTTGTTTAGAATAAGGTATGGTTTCCCATTTCATAGAAAATATTTGCTAACTAGTAATTGAAGTTTGAAGAATGATTGACATAACAAATATATAAGGAGTGTCTGTTTGATGTAATTGGTTTCTGTAACCTTGCGTAAGGGGTGAATATTTTTGTTATACCCATTACCAATTTTAATATTGTTTTACCCGAAAAAAAAAAAACAAAAACAAAAACAAAAATTATAAATAAAAATGAGGATGGTTGTATGGAAGAGTTTTGGGTCACTGGGGTAAATGACTCACTTGAGTGTTCTGTATTTGTAACCTGGAACAATTGCATTGACTTATGAAGAGCTTCATTTTACTTTTCATCTTGTGATTTTTGAAAGAAGGAATTCATTGTTTTACATTTTTGTGGTTCCATTATCTGTAGTGGATTATGAATAATCTCTTTTAAATATGTACACTTGAATATATTTTGAGATGATACTAAGAAAGTGCAAATCACTTAAAGCGTATTTGAATGAGCTATGTGTAACATTGACTAATTGATTTGGGGAGCCGTTTGTCATTTTTATGCCCTTTGTTTGTTTACTCAAAGGTATAGAATTATTCATTATTATGGGAAATTGCTCATTCTTGAATTAGAATATTTGTGCATGTGAATTGAACATGTACATTTGAGACTTGAGAAGTGTTTGATGTAAAGCCTTGGAGATTTGTTGTTTCATTGCTGAAACTTTTTATGAAGGTATGTTCAAAAATTTGTTGTGGAGATGAAATTCTGTGGATAGGATGATATATTTTTAATAGGAAATTTGTGATGATTAGAATGGATTTCAACCCTACAATGAAGATACAGAACTAAAATTAGCTCCTTGGTCGCATATAGAAATAAAAATGTTATCTATTTGAAATTTTAATCCAAATTGACACATTAAGTTCAGGTTAATTGCACATATCGTCTGTAAGAAATTTTCCATTTCAAATTTGGTCCTTATATTTGGAAATGGTCCTTTTACACGCACATATAGTCCTTTTTGTTAACCCTATTTGTGCATGTAAGGACTATATGTGCATGTAAAAGGACTATATGTGCAATTAAAATGTATCAAAAAGGACTATATGTGCATGTAAAAGGACCATTTCCAAATATAAGGACCAAATTTGAAATGAAAAATTTCTTACAGGACTATATGTGCAATTAACCCCATTAAGTTCATTTCATAACTTATGCTAGAATTTAATATTTTTTATGGATTCTTGATGTGTTCTATTCATTAATTATCATGGTTGAATGAAAATAATGTGGCACTTGATGATTTGTATGTTTTTTCCAAGGGAAAATGTTTATGACTTCTACAATGAAAGATATATCAATGTTTGAGGATAATATGCGAAAAGATGGATTTCTGTTTGAAAGAGATGGTAGGAGATCAAGCTTACAGCTGAATGGACTCAATCGACCTTTGCTTAACAACTTGAGGGAGGTATCTCTGCCCACTCCTTTACTTAATTGAAAATGGCAAAATTGCTTGAAAATGAACTGATGAGTTATCTAGAGTTAATTAAAAAAATTAATTTGTTTGCAAAATGTGAACTAGCTTGCCACCTCTCTGCTAATAGACATAATTTAAGAATATCGTCAAGTATTTCAATTAAGCTTGTTGATATGATGAATTATATTGTAAAGAGTAAATTATTTGTGATAGATAGGGGATACATGGGGATGGTTAGATGAATCTAAATGATTTGATAACTAAGGTAATCAAAGGTGTAATTGGCATGTGAGGAGTTATTTCATGTGTATGAATTTTATGCTCCATTTTGTTATGAGGATGAAAGCTATGAACTTGTGAGAGTTTTGAATAAATGATTTAATTTGCTCGAATGATTTTAGAATTGTATCGTATGTGTATGGTTTTATTGACCTTGAGGTCATGAATATTATTGATATTCTGCAGAGTTGCATGTGTATATGATTGATATTCTTTTCAGGTTGCATTCATTTGACCTTTGTATTTGTCGAAATTAAATTCATATTATATTTTGTTTTACACGATCTTGACGTAGGCTTTGAAATAGCCTAGAATGTGAGTAATAAGTATGTGAAGGTCAAATTGGACGGATCGACACATCCCGGAAGACTCAGATTATCCCGAGCCCGGATCCGGCATTTATCCTATAAGTCTCAGTTATCCAGAGCCGGATCGGCGTTTATCCTATAAGTCTCAGATTATCCCGAGCCGGATCTCGATATGAATCCTATAAGACTCAAATTATCCCGAGCCCGGATTTGGCTTTTATCCTATAAGTCTCAGATTATCACGAGCCAGGATCTGATATGCATCTGTAAGACTCAGTTATCGAGCCCGAATCTGGCGTTTATCCTATGAGTCTCAGTTATCCCGAGCCCAAATCGATATGCATCCCGTAAGACTCGGATTATCCCGAGCTCGTGTCCGACGTTTATCCTATAAGTCTCAGTTATCCCGAGACCGAATCGATATGCATCTTGTAAGACTCAGATTATCCCGAGCCCGGATCGAAATACATCCTATAAGTCTCGAGATCATCCCGAGCCCGGATTTTATTCTCGCCGGACCTAATGGAACTTGGTCCGACTCCCGCACCTAATGGAACCCGGTCCGGAGGTCACAGGTCGAGACCTAATGGAACTGGGTCTCGACCGCCGACCTAATGGAACTCAGTGGGGGTCACAGGTCGAACCTAATGGAACCTGGTACGACCCCGCGCCGAACCTAATGGAACATGGTCGCTCCCCGAGACCTAATGGAACCTTCTCGAGGTCACAGGTCGAGACCTAATGGAACCTCGGGTCCGACCGGCGTCGGACCTAATGGAACCTAGTCCGGCTTCCCGAACCTCGATGGAATGCGGCGAGGAGGTCGCGTGATAATAGCACGACACATAAAAATTTGCAAGTTTTAAAATTACAAGGATCACTTCATTCACAATATGAAGTGAACCTAAGCAGCGAGAGATATGTGTCGACATCGGCTCTTGAGTGATACTCGCTGAAATTGAAGATTTCTTATGTCTTTTTCGCCGAGTTCACTTCATTTATGATCTCAAGTGAATATTAGCGCGAAGTTTGCATCAGGATCTACTGCGGAGAGCTAATATTTTATTGCATTCCAAATTTTATCAAGATTTTAAAACTAGTTTCACTTCATTCACGATCGATGTGAACACAAGCGCGGGAGTATGCGTCGCATCGCCTCTGGAGAGCTGATACTTTATTGAACTACGAATTTTTTAAGATTTTTAAGCCGGTTTCACTTCATTCACGATCTGAAGTGAACACCGGTAGGAGTATGCGTCGGCATCAGCTCTAAAGAGCTGATACTTTGTCGAAGTCGAGTATTTTTTAACTTTTAAAAATCGAAAGTTCACTTCATTCACGATCTGAAGTGAACACTAGCGCGGAATATGCGTCGGCATTAGCTCACGACAACCGATAAATTTTCGAACCTAGAAAATTATTTTTTGAAAAGGAAGAATTCACCATATTCACGGAATAAACAGCTAGTAAATATTCGCAATAAAGAAAAATAGCACAAACACAAATGAAAGTGAAGAGATCGAAATGATAGTAAGGTCCATAGAATCTAAAAGGATTACCTAATAGTCACGGAATGGTCGCAAAATACAGGGTAAATAGGAAAACTCTAAGCTTAATCTTTGAAAAAGATTCGGTGAAGCAACATTAACTAAGATTAATTAGTAAAAAAAAAAAGAAAAGTTGGATTATTGTGCATCCGATTACGTTAGGATAACTAGTTCAAGAAACTAAACTAAAAGAATATGAGCCCTAAATACATATGATAAGTTTGAGAGCAAGCTTTATATTTATCATTGGGGTTTTCCCCCAAACCGAACTTTGTTGTCTAAGAAATAGCGGTATAACTTGTGTGGCTGCATGAGATTCGATCTCAAGAAGGTATGATGTAACTTATGATTTTCATTGCACTAAAAATATTTATATGATTTAGTTCACGACACGCAAAATCGAAAAAAACTTGATTGCTAGTCTTGGTATTTGTTAGGTCGAGATAAGTCTGGTCGCGTTGATTCTTCCGGTTTCCACTTCGGATCAAGTAAACGTTTTCTATGATTATGCATTAATCTCACGGTGATGTCGACTCAAGATTTAATCGACAAAGTGCTGAAATAATTCCATTAGTAGTCATGATTAAAAAATGGTAAATGTCTTAGTACAACGGATGATATGATTGTCGGATGCATTCTTTCATTAGAGTGGAGTAAATTGATTTACTTTCGATATTTGTCTGATTTGAATCAATATTAAGAGAGTGATGAAAATGTGTTTAAAACTACTCGAATGATTATTATCAAATCACTCGAGTAGGAGGGAGTAGTTGATGAGGAGTGGTCGGTCACCCTCGAAAATTAGGCCTCGGCCCATATTGAGTATTTAGTCGATAACTCAAGCCCAACTCACGATAAAATACAAACAATTGAACGTAACTCAACTCAACTTAAGTCCAAACGAAAAGCCGGTTTGGAAGACCCAAAGTGTGTGTTGCCCTAAGGTAAGAAATGTGTATATATATATATATATATATTTCTTTCCACCTAAAGAGTAGGAACAAGAACCCTTCTCTTCTTCTTCTTCTCTTCTTTACTCTTCTTCTAAATATTCTCCTAAAATGATATGGATATCGACTTGAGCGTCGGAGTCCCGCGCCGGGGCCTCTCCCGGTGTGTTTTTGCAGGTCCGACGGATCAAGCTTGAATCGGATTGAGTGGAGAAGATGAAGACCGGAGAGCGGATAATCGGATCCGCATCACTATTAATTCGCGAATGTACACAATTAAATCCATTTTCATCTAAAAGGTGTTTCCCTCTGCCCACAAGAATTTGAAACCATAGTTATTTTTAACTTTACAACAAGTTTGTATGGAACCATAGTTATTTTTACCTTTACAACAAGTTTGTATGAAACCATCGTAATATTTTTGTAAGTTAATTATAATATTTAATTTTAAAATATTATTAAAATTTACAATAATATTATGTCTCATATATAAAACCGTCTAAACAAGTTCTTTTTATTTTATTTGAATCTTTCTTTTTTTCTCCTCCAATCAAAATTTGATTTTTAAGTGTTAAGAATCAAAGGTTGAAATATTTTTATTGCGTAGTAAATTACATGTGCTCCAATTGTACCGAGTAAATGGTCACATTGATGAAACATGGCATTATTTTTTTATTGAAATATGATAATAATTTTAATTAAAATATATAGATTAATATAATTGAAATACGACAGTAACTTTAAATAAAAATCTGATGAATGTCAGGTGTAGACACTTGGAGTTTTATTGTATATTTCTATAAAGATTTCAGACTAACACCATCTGTGTTTTTTCTTTTAAATTATTTTTTCGTTTTCTTTTTCTATTTATAATTTTCTATATGATATTGGGCTTTAGGCCCGCAACTTGTTAAAAAATTCTTTTATATGTAAACATAGTGGACTAAATTGATAAAGTAGATAATTAGAGAACCATTTCAATAAAGGTGAAAAGTTAGAGGACGAAAATAATCTAAATCCCATCATTACATAGATGAACAAATGCTCAGGTCACTTTTACCACTGGAAATCGAAACAATCGAGATTAATTCACCTAAATCTGTTCATCTTTTCACGAGTCAAAACCCATATCAGTAAAGAAAGCGCAAAGAGTCTTAGTTTCAAATTAACAACTTAAAAATACCAAAGATCAGAGATTTTCGAAATTCAGTAATTAAGCTAGTAATTCAATTAATGAAACCAAGTACAGGAAAATGTATACCAACCAAAAAAACTTTGCCAATCCCAATACTTTTAGTCCAAATTGACTCATTTAATGAAATTGCAGAAAAAGAAGAAAAGAATGTGGTCTCATTTAAGTATACAAAATGAGGAGAAAGGTGCAACATAGAACAGTCTACAAACCGGAATGACTAAGTAGCTGGTGAAACCCAAAAACTATGAACAAGATACTTTCTTACCCCATTTTCAAATAGTGGCTTTAAGGGAGCTTGGTAAATTCTTGCAAGGCCAAAATCGGTAATTTTTACGACTCCTTGTTCATCCCCATCACCCATTACACAGGTTATCAATATTTAATGATAAATCAAAGAAATAACTCGGAGCAGTTATCAACAAAAAGCTTCACCGAAATAACAATCAAAGCAACTAAATTATATTATAAGAGAACAAAGCAACAACAATATAAATTAGGGTTTAACATTCAAGAGTACACTTACAAAAAGGCTGGATCTGAAAAATATAACTAAAAGATTAAATTACACGCATACGGTGTAATCTGCAAACCTTTCTACAACAAATTCTACCTTGAAACGCATCGTCGCGTGACCCAACCGCAATCCTCCGTGCCGCCGAACACCACCGTTGTCGCCATCGCCCATAGCGGCCGTCTCGATTAGCGCAACCCCATTGCCGTGCCATTCTCGCCGCCGCTCTCCAACAGAAACCCGGGCGACTTCGTCGGTGGAGGTGCCGATCTATTTGCCGGAGAAAGGTCTACCCCATTGCCGGAAAATACGAGGGGAGATTTGAGAGATGGACGAAGTGTGATAATTAAATTGAGAAGAGGGTGAATTTCTCAAGAAGAGAGATAAAGAAATTGGATATAATAATTAGTTGATTTGACCGAGAGAGAAATAAATGAGAAAAATGAGTGGACGGGAAAGTAAGGGTATAGTGGGAAACTCACAATATTTTTGTACCTAGTGGTAATGTCAAAAAGTTTTTGTAGTTTTTGGTAATGAACACTTGGGTCTTGTATCCATTGTAATATTCCCATAATTCAATTGCTGCAAGAGACCTCTATGAGTTGGCCCAAGTTATTAACACCACCATAATTGGTAAACACACCATCTAAAATTTTTGACAAAAAAATTTCACACGTAAAGACTATATTGCCCTTTCATTAATTTAATTAAATTAAACATAATTAAAATCTAATTTGTATACAACACCATATATTGAAAACATGACCGAATCACCGCTTCGGTCGCCACCGAAGTTGCCACCGAGTCGCTACTACGTCAAAATTTAAATTTAATTTCGATATTTTTAAACACAAATATTCGAGAATTAAAAAAATCAAAATAAATAACAACAAACCCAAAATCAATTAAAAAGTCATAAAAATTCAAACAATTCATTAATTCGGAAAAAATCGAATAAACCACAAAAATCCAAAAAAATAAACAAACAACACCAAAAATTCGAAAAGAAAAACAAAAATCAGAAAGTTCAATATTTTGAAAAAATTTCAAAACACGGTAATATTTCGAACAAACTCCATAAATTCGAAAAAAATAAAAAATTGATAATCGGTTTTTTCCGAACAACAACACATATTTCGAAAAATAAAATCGAAAAAAATCAATTATTCGATTCAAATTTTTCGAACAAGAACAAAGATTCAAATCAGATTTTTCTCAAACTACGAAGGGCGGCAAAGGATTCATATTTTTTCTCAAATCATATTCATATTCAACACAGATTCATATCCATATTTGTACGACGAAGGGCGGCGCAGAGACGGCGAAGAAAACACAGAGCGGAGGAGGAGTGGCGGAGATGACACGGTGCTTGGGGGAGAAAACGGCGGCGAGAGGAGAAGGAGGGCGCAGCGCGAGAGGAGGAGGCGGCGCAGGAGGAGACGGCACGGAAAAGAAGGAGGCGGCGCGGCAAGGGGCAGTGCGGCAAGGCGCGCGATAAAGAGGAGACGAGAAAAGGTGAAACTGATTTGTGTTGCTGCAATTATAGAATTAGGGTTTATTTTATATAAGGGTATAATTGGTAACTTTGTGATGGTGTGTTTACCAAATAATTATAAATGGCTGGTGTTTTCATTCCACAGTGTCTTTAACAAAGATGGTGGTGTCAATAACCTCGATCCTATGAGTTATATTACACAAAAGACAAAAATCTTACTTTGAGACAGGTCTCACGTTTCATATGAACTAAATACAAAATTAATATTTATTTCTTTTAAAATATTAAATTATTATTTTCAAATTATATTTAGTTTTATCGCATGACGACTTCATACAAAACCTACTCTGCAAAAATAATAATAATCACGTTCATCAAATTGTAAAAAAATAATATAGAGAATTAAGGATTAACGGGTGATTGAGTATGTTTATAAAATACAATTAATTTAAATTCGCCTCTCACGAAAATCTTTTTAATTAAAGGCAAAGTCTCGTGAACAAGGGTACACGGTGAAACTTGATCATTTACTAAAGAGTATCGATTGTAATAACTAAACAGATATTACCTTTATTATTAAAGAGTATCGGTCACAACTAATACTCTTTAACAATAAAGGTAATACTCTTGATTATCACGACTAATACTCTTTAGCAATATAGGACATACTTTTCATTATCACAACTGAAACTTTTTTATAATATAGGTAATATTGTTTATTTATTACAACTAATACTCTTTAGTAAATGATCAAGTTTCACCGTGAAACTTGGTTCACGATAGACATACTCTTAATTAAAAGGAATGATGAAGGCAAATGATAGGTTACTTTACAAAATCTTTGCAAATTTTTAGGAGTGTCTCTCTTGTTAAACAAGTTTTACGGTGAAACTTGATTCATATTGAAAAAATAGATCAATTTACTTTTCGGTAATCCGACTAATACCTTTTAGTAATATAGATAATACTCTTCCGTTATCATGACCGATATCTTTAATAATATAGGTAATACTCTTGATTATCACGACTAATACTCTTTAACAATATAGGACATACTTTTTAGTTATCACGATCGAAACCTTTTAGTAATATAGGTAATACCGTTTAGTTATTACAACTGATACCCTTTAGTAAATTATCAAGTTTCACCGTGAACTCTTGTTCATAGTAGACTTTGTCAATTTTTAGTTGGTGAAGAGATAAAAGTAGATGGTAAAAAATGAAATATTTTTTATTTGATTTGAAATTTGAATAAGAATATATTTTTGTATTTGTATATAATTTGAAATAAAAAATGAGTATCATTATTTCGATTCAAGTATTCATGAATATTGAATTTATATATAATTCAATAACTCGTTTATTTTTTTAAAAGAAAAAACTTATATTAATAATTATTAATTATATATAAAATTTATCCAAATATTTAATTATTTATGTAATTAATATATTAATTAAAATATTAAATTATTTAATATGTATAAAACACTCATATAATATTTTCAGTTTTTTTAAAATGAATATTCAAATAAATTCGAAGAGTTTGATATCATATTCGAATCGAATATGAGTCAATTCTAAATTTTAAATAATTATATATATTGAAATATTTTATAGAATAATAATTGAATATAATGATATTCAGTTCGTTTCAATTCGATTCATTTACATCTAGATGAAAGTGGAGAAACTAGGAATTTAAGTAGTTAAAAATTAAGGACTCCTTTCAAACTGGTATTGGTATGGTTTTACGAGGGAAAGGGGACGAATTTCTAGCAGGACAGAGTCTTATTTTTCCAACCTATATGTCACCGGATGAAGGAGAGGCACTTGTTTTTAGGCGTTTTCTTGGATAAAACAGATGGGACTACATAATGACATAATGTGCTTGTAGAGGGGATGCAAAATTAGTAGTTGATGCTATTAACTCAACCTCGACTTATGATTTGATTTTGGAGATTTTGTGAAAGCTAGTAGAGACATTATAAGTTCTAGTTCTAGTTTCAGTGTTCATTTTGTGCAAGGAGATGTTAACATGATGGCACATGAATTTGCTCGAGCTTCTCCTTTCTATGAGAACTCTACTTGTTGGGACGACTCCACCGGAGTTTGTGGTAGGGCTCCCGGTTATTTCTTGTGTTTGCAATAATGAGAATTAAGTTAGTTTGCACCAAAAAAAAAAAAAAAGTAGTAAAAATTATTGATTTAATTAAAATAAATGTTTTGGTTTAGTGTGAATCAATTTCATCATAAAATTAATCTACAACTAATAAATTATGAAAAAATAATATCTTTTAATAAAACAATTAATATCATTAAAAATTAATACCTTACAATATAAATAATTAATATCATTTAATAAAACAACTAACTGGCCAGTTTTATCATGCCAAAATGTATTCGTTTATATGGATAACTTTGCAACTCCAAATTCGGCCAAGTTTTATCAATACCTTCGCGCGTTTTCGAATAGTTATTTAAACATTTATCCTAAGCACACTTATAAAAATTATAAATTAGATTTCAAATTAATATATTTTTCATCTATGTTATGAACCTACTAATTAATTAATTTATTCACATGTTAACAAGCCGAGTTCTATAAAATATATATTTAATTCATTTATTTAAACTAGTCCCAATATATAATTAGTTTCAACGGGGCATATCAAAGTATTTTTTTCCATCAATAATTTTATTTAGGGCATAATGAATTGAGTCGACTCAAAATCGAATTAATAATGCCAAATTAAAAACTAAACTCGATTAAAAGTTCATAATCTTTTTTCTTTTGATCGGTAAATGTTAGTTGTTAGTGGTTAGAAATTAGTTCACCAAGTCCCCTTACAATTCCAAATTCTCCAAGCCTCCTTATACCTCCCACTCCAATTCGTTCCCAAAGGAAATCGAACCCAGGTCTCCCACTTAAGTGAGGAGCCCGGTGGCCTATTAAAAATTCATAATCTTGAAACTCAAGTTAGCTCTATTTGATGAGAAATTTGAGAAACTCGACTCCATTTGGGGAAGATGGAGAAAAAGTAATGCTCCCAAGGCGCAAAATTTATTACCCGGTAGAGGGAGGAAAATTGAGGAAAGTGGGATCCGAAAAAGTGAGATTATAATGTAGGGTAAGAAATATATAAATTGGTGAGATTTGAATATTTGTTATGGCATTTATCATTTATGTACAATTGAAATATCAAATTGACATCGATTAAACATACCTCAAAAATTAATATACATATTTTAAAGAGTGAGTGTCTTGTACTTCGTATATACAATAAATTTACGATGTTAATATTTTTGATAAATTTAAAAGTATAAAATATTTGATTAAAAATATTATGAATTTCCTCATGAGTATAACTCAAGTGGTTAGAGTCTCACTACCTATGTCCAATAAAAAAAAAAATCTCATCAAAAGTATCACATTGTAAACTTACGGTGTATACGAAACACATAAGACTTTGTCTACCCTAAAATATTTTTGGACTAAAATATCCCTAATGTTACCTTTATATAATTATAGAAAAAAATCATTTAGACCCTTATTTTCTGTTTCAAGGACAGGTAAGTCCCTTGTCTATTTTTTAGTTCATTCAAGTTCTTCATTTTTTAATTAGATTATAGATCAAATAAACCCTCAACCACATAATCTCTCTTGAACATCTCATCGAACATCTTTCCTACAGTGCATGCCCTATATATTTTCTAATAACAACCGCCAATTCGAGTCTAAAACGAATACCGCCAAGTCTTTTCCTAAAAGGATTCATCTACTTGTAGATAGAGATATGAAGATTCATCTACATTAATATGCAATTTTAATAAAATTAAAACAAAAAAATGAACTAACTAAAATTGTAGGATGGCAAATATGAGCGATGCAACTAAAAAGATTGCCATTTTCATTAGGTGCCAATTCAATTCGAATACTTAATTCACTTAGACTGGGAACTCCTTTAAAAACGACCTTAGTGCAGCTACGAGCACTCACATTTAAAAGTGTAGATAGGTTATCCAAGGAAGCGCCGCGAGGAGGATCTGGTAGGTCGCTTCCCATGACCTGGAGATGCTTTAGTGCTTGCAAACTCCATATCTCCACAGGTAGATACGATGCGTCCTTACAAGACTTGATGCTTTGATGTCGTTCGACAATAAAAAACTCAAGGAATTGCAATTGGGAAATGGAAGCAGGGATCATTCCATTCAAAGTTAGAGAAAGGTAAGTTAATCGAACAAGTTGTAGTACCTCTATTGGGAACTCGTAGAAACGGATTGAAAGAGCATCGAGTTCTCTCAACAATTCCAAACGAAAAACATAGTGGTACTTGATATTGAAGGTATGGACCAAAACACAGTAGAGAACGTGCAGCGAATGCACAATTATCCTCCACGAATTTATGCACACCTTTCATGGCAAGCAAAACGTTACACTGGATGGACAATCGGTGATGCCCTTCCATACCATCTTCCAAGCAATCATTGGGATTGCTTAAGATGAGTGCAAACTTGGTCTCCTCAGCTTTTTGTTTTGACATGTGCCACAAGGAAGAATGGAGGCCGCAAGCTTTGATAGTGTGAGCAATATTAATACTGCTCTCTTTGTAGACTCTTACAAGATTATTGACAACAAGCTCCTCCAAATACTCTTTAGCATTATCAACAGAATTTATGTTTATATTTAATTCAAGAAATCTATCAGCAAGCCATAAATTGATGAGCTTGGATCGTGGTATCTCGTAATTTTGAGGAAAGAGTCCAATATAGAGAAAACACATTTGTAGAATTGGAGGTAAGTAGTTGTAGCTTGGAAGTAGTACCTTTGATATTTTGTTGTACGCATCCATGAAAAGTCGATGACGTTTTTGGCTGCAATCTCGTTCCAATATTCCGCATTAATATCCTCCTCTTTAGAGAGCAGTCGAGCAACCGTGAGAATCGTGAAGAGGAAGACCTTCACAATTCTCGGAAATTTTCTTTCCGGCTTTCACAAGCTGAGGAGGACATGATGAGCCTTTACAAAATACTTTTTCACAAAGTAAATCCCAACTTTCTTCTTTATTCAATAACCGCATTTTAACTGTGTCAAAAAGGGTCACACAATTTTCATCTAGCTGTTGCAGCCTGCTAGTAAGCAAGATTCGACTTCCACTTTCTGGGTGAAGAAAAGGATGGTCCAGGCCATTCTTTACGTACCGGAAAAAAGGATACAAGAGATAGGCAGCAAATTTGTCCCATACATCATCTAAGACAATGAGGTACCTCTTACTCTTCAAAATTACCTTCAAGTAGGCTTCAACTACTTTATCATCTCTCCAACACGGTTTACAATACTGTCGGGAAAGATCTCCGCTAGAATGCGCCGCGGAATATCTTTTACCCTACATTTCTTGCCTACACGAATCCAAACGCGATGGTCAAAGTATTCCACCATCGTTGGATCGTGGAAAATTTTGTTAGCAAGAGTAGTTTTACCGATGCCTGGCATACCAACGAGTGAAGTAGCTTGGTATCTCATTAGGATATGTTTGAGTTCCTCGTACACATCACACACTCCTATCATCTTTGATGTCACTACATCCCACTCGTCTTCTTCTTTTTCTTCTTCTTTTTCGTCGAGAAAGGTGTTGTATAAACCATCAGCGCACCTCAACTTCAACTCGTCTATGGACAAACGAACCCATTCAGCATCAGAATCTTCATATTCATCGTCTTTGTCGCGGAATTGAACGTCCAGACAAATCTCAGCTACAATGGCTTGTAATTTGTAAACTTCAGAGCAGATTGCGTTATGTAAATCGGTAAGGAGTGTTGTTTTGGCAGTTTCTTCAAAAGAGTCAACTTGCTTGTATACAAGTTTTAAGGTTTCTCGACAATGGGGACTTATATGCGAATGATTTCCAAGTTTTAGAAGTTGCTCTATTTTGATCTTAAGATCATCCACAAGAGAGAAAGCGTCCTTGAACATATCTTTTTTTTTTTTTTTTTGGTTTTTTCTCAATCAAATCTCACTAAAGCTTTAGGAAGAAATTGGTAATGGGAGTATAAAGGAAACCTCTTTGTAACTACGAAAACATAAATTATGAATTAATGTTTCCAGTTGCATTAATTTATTAATGAGCATTGGTACGTATTAGCCAAGTTGAGAGTAAACTGTCGGCCTCCACCATATCCTCCATACCAAGATCAAAACTATGTTTCTCCTTACAACCCACCACCACTACCTAATCCTCAACCTCCTCAAAATCCTCCACCTCAAAGAGAAGGAAGGCCAATTTGTGCCTATTTTGAACCCCAACTCCGGGAGTACTATGACAAAATTGCTAGGCCTAATATTCAAGTCAACAATTTCGAGATTGCACCATCTATGGTTAAGCTCTTAATGGAGAACCAATTTGAAGGAAGGGGTGGAATCGATGATCCTCACAAATACTTGGATAGATTTTTGGAGGTGGCGGATACAATGAGTGTCTCCGAGGATGCTAAAAGTTGAGGTTGTTCTCATTCACTCTTACCAGTACACCACAAAAAAATGGTTTTAGAGAGGGATTTAGCGAGGGGGTTACCGAGGGGATGGGTTTGGCGAGGGTTTTACCGAGGGAAGGTTGCCCTCGGCAAAAACCTTGTCGGTAACTATTCCTCGGCTCAGCCTCGCTAATTACCGAGGGATCTGCCCTTGCTAATTGCCGAGGGATTTGGCGAGGGATTTGGCGAGGGCTTTGGCGAGGGTATTTGGCGAGGGCATTGGCGAGGGTTATTTGGCGAGGGCATTGGCGAGGGGAAGTTGGCGAGGGCTTTGGCGAGGGGAAATTAGCGAGGGCTTTGGCGAGGCTAGGCGGCGAGGGCTAGTTGGCGAGTGCTGGGCCTCGCCTAGCCCTCGCGAAATTTAAAGTGATAAAATAAAAATGCGGCCGGGGGTATCGAACCCGCGCCACGGCCGCGAGCCTGGGCCGGCAAGCGCGATTTTAATTTCGCGCGAGGAGGATTCGATCCCGCGACCTCCGTGTCAATAGGAGGAGAGTCTCGGCCGCTTTACCATTTGGGCAAAGCTAATCATTCGATATGTTTTTGCTTTTAATTATATTAATATCATATTATGTTCAATATTTTATATATTTAATTTATAATTAAAATTGTATACTATATATTTAATTAAATTATCTACTATATATATTCAATTAAATTATATCATTTTTAATTTTTATTATTATAACATATATATTCAATTATATATATTTAATATATACTATATATTTAATTAAATTGTATACAATATATTTAATTAAATTATCTACTATATATATTCAATTAAATTATATCATTTTTTAATTTTTATTATTATAACATATATATTCAATTATATATATTTAATATATACTATATATTTAATTAAATTGTATACAATATATTTAATTAAATTATCTACTATATATATTCAATTAAATTATATCATTTTTAATTTTTATTATTATAACATATATATTCAATTATATATATTTAATATATACTATATATTTAATTAAATTGTATACAATATATTTAATTAAATTATCTACTATATATATTCAATTAAATTATATCATTTTTTAATTTTTATTATTATAACATATATATTCAATTATATATATTAAATATATACTATATATTTAATTAAATTGTATACTATATATTTAATTAAATTATCTACTATATATATTCAATTAAATTATATCATTTTTAATTTTTATTATTATAACATATATATTCAATTATATATATTTAATATATACTATATATTTAATTAAATTGTATACAATATATTTAATTAAATTATCTACTATATATATTCAATTAAATTATATCATTTTTTAATTTTTATTATTATAACATATATATTCAATTATATATATTTACTACACATATTATCATTTTATCATTTTTATTATTATCACATATATTTTCAATTAAATTGTATATTATATATTCACTAATGTTATTATAACATATATATTCAATTAATATATATTATCATGTCTATAATTGTTATTATTATCATATATATTATCATGTTTATATATGTACTCTTAAACAATTAAAATTAATACTTTAAATAATTAAAATTCATCATCTTAATTAATTAAAATTCATACTCCTAAACATTTAAAATTTATAAATTCTTAATTAACATTGAGAAAAATTCATAGTTTTAAACAAAAATAATGAATTCGGCGTCGCCTAGAACCCCGGGACCCTCGTGATGACCGATCGTAACCACTCGACCACACTGGGAACACCACTACTGGGTAAGGAACTCTGCATCCCCGCAACAGCTCCTGGATTTGACGTTGCATGTTCGCCGTCAACTCCTCTCTCAAAGCCGCCTCTCTTCGCTCCATCTCCTCCCGCACCCTCCGATGTTGCTCTTCTATGGCATTCTGCGACCTCTCACGCTCCTCTTCGAGCAGCCGGTCGACATCGGCTGGGTGTAGCCAACAAGAGGAGGAGTTCTCGATGAGCAAGAGCCGGAGGATGCATCTGGACTTACCCAGTGACCGAGACCCCGAACCCTCCCGTGTTGTTTTCCAACGGTTTGGACATAGATGCGGGATAAGTCGGGTTGGGGTTCGAGCTCGACCCTCGAGAGGCCGAGGCATCTCGGGAGGCCGCCTCTTGTACTTCATATTGTACGAATATTTCCACAATTAAAATTTTAGATTACAAAAATAGACATATATATAATATTTTTTATAAATTATTACATAATATAAAATGAAAATGCTTACAACCGTGTCACTAATAGCCCCGTAGGTGTACTCCCCTTCAGGAGTTGTGTGGTAATCTTTGCACTATGTCCCGATCGGTGGGGGACCGTCCATGCTTCCTCTCCTGTATTTATTTAATTAGAACCACGTGTTTAATTAAAATATTGAACTAGCATTAAAAAATTACTTACAAAGTCATATGAATACTCGGCTGATCCACGGGATCCGCCCCTATGACGGAGATGCCGCATTCCCGGCCTCCAGGCTCCGATAGTCGATTCCTCCTACACCGCGCGCTCTTTGACCTCACCTCTTCTCTACCCCAATACTCGGCGGTGGATTGAAGACGGCGTCATCCCATCCGTGCCTCGGTCCTTGGTGAAGAACAACGTTTTCACGTTGTTCAGCATATCGATGTATCTTTCCGCCGCCCTACGTAGGAACAAATGATACACCTCCGTTGAGTTCGTAACGGAAGGGTCCCACCTAGTCACTCTCTGCCAAACAAAATATTATTGTACTCAATAAAGCGTTAAAGTTTATAAATTAATCAAAATTAAATAGCGAATAACAAAATATAATGTACACGAAATGACTCCCAAGACGTCTGCTGACCTCCGAGGAGATATCATCCGGAAAGTGAATGCACCGGGCTCCATTTGTTTATACATAATATCCCGAATAATCCTGGATACGATTCGATGGCATCAACCTGCAAAAGCGGAATAAACACGCGAAATTAATAGACATATAAATATGACACGGTTTATTATTCACAAGTATTTAACTTACGTGCCTGTAGATCCATATATCCGTGATCGAACCCGCGAGAGCTGGAGCCGGATCTGGATGGTCCTCATAAGACTCGAGAGCCGACAGCCTCGGCCCGCTTCATCCCGCTGAATAATCGGTACCGGTCTTGGTACCCTCGACCTGAATCCAGACGCTCCGTCGACCCAAATCGTCCCCTGGACCCCGACGGTCCCCTCCATCCAGACGGTCCGCTCATCCGTAACAATAATTAATAAAACCACATTATTACACTATTCAATAACAAATAATTCATCATATACTCGAGCGGTGCATTAAAATGAAACACACATAATTATTACACTATATATTCAATATTCATTGAGTTTTCATCCTTCTCCTCCTCTTCACTCTCCTCCTCATCATCATCATCATTTTCTTCTTCTTCTTCTTCTTCGTCTTCTCCTTCCTCTTCTTCATTATTTTCAATATCAATTAGTGCACCATTGACATCTCACAATATGATTGGATCATCATCCGTTTGCACAACATTAATTTGGGACTCAAGGTCGTCTTGAAAGGAGGGAAGCTCTTGTTCATTCGTGGGCCTTTGTTTCGACCAAGGATCTCGGTTTGATTTTGCAAACAGCCAACCACTCATGTCTACACTTTCCGGGTACTTGCAATAGTAAACTTGAGTGGCTTGACTTGCTAACACAAAATGATCGTAGCGGCCGTATCTTCCCCTTTGATTAACGTCCACAAGTTTGTAATGAGGATGTACTCTAGTTCCATTTGGCACGAGATGGATCAAACCACTCACACTTGAACAGAACAACATTTTTCTCAATACGTCCGGGGTACTCCAATTGCACTACTTCCTCGAGGATCCCGTAGAAATCATTCTCATCTCGCATCATAATTTTTACCCTTGATACAAACGCCACAATTTGAAGTAGATTTGGATGAGCCATAAGTTCGTGTGTGAAATTTGTAACCATTCACGTAATATCCAGGGTATGTGGTGACACAACTCGAAGGACCGCTAGAAAGATCACGTATCCACCGATTTTGAATATTGTTTATCCTTACAAGTTGTTCAAACCATGATGCAAACTCATCATGTAGTCTATTATCTTGTTCAGCCCTCGAGAGTCGGTTGGTATTTTTGCAATTGCTCGGAAAACATACTACAAAAGGGGATTTGATTATTTAATATACGGATTGACGGTATAATTAACAAAAGTTGAGCGTTATAAACTTACTCGATATACGGTTGCAACTCGGGACAATTGTTAACACGTACGTATGAGCCGTGTTTTTCTCCTCATCTACAATCCATCTTTTGTTCACCTTTCCAAGATGTCGACCGGGAGGTATAAATATGGACAAAGTACCTTTCGCTACTTCGGGTACCTCGCCCGACCATCGTAATTACGAGGTACACTTTGTGCCGCCTCGTCTGAACGTGATCGCCAAAATAGAGGGAACAAAATATTGAGGCCTCTTTTGTTAAATACGCATTTGCAATCGATGCTTCAACATGCGCCTTGTTACCAACACTGAGCTTTAAATTGTGAAGATACCTAATTAAATGAATCAAGTGTTATATATATATATATATATATATATATATATATATAATATAACCGTTTTAGGTAATCAAATAATTTAGAGTTATAAATTACCTCTCAAATGGATACATCCATCTATCTTGCCACAGGACCAGCTATCCTTGCTTCGTATGCAAGGTGCACTGTGCAGATGCTCCATCGAATTGAAGAAGAGGCGGAAAAATACGTTCCAACTTACACAATATAAGCTGGAACATCTCGCTTCCAATCGAGCCATGTTCTCTCTTGTAATGGATGTAGAAGTTAACTCCTTAAAGAACAAACTAAGTTCGGTGATTGCTTTCCAC
Source organism: Paraleonurus japonicus (assembly GCA_030762865.1). Taxonomy (NCBI): domain Eukaryota; kingdom Viridiplantae; phylum Streptophyta; class Magnoliopsida; order Lamiales; family Lamiaceae; genus Paraleonurus; species Paraleonurus japonicus. The sequence continues at coordinate 4,319,331 of CM061058.1, forward strand.
ACATTCGGCGGCAGAGTTTCACGAAAAGCAATCGGGAGTAGTCTCTGCATAAACACATGGCAATCATGACTCTTCATCCCAAACATCTTCAATTTGCTCAGTCTACACATCGAGATAGGTTAGACACATAGTCATCGGGAAACTTCAACTCGGTTACCCATCTGCACGAGATCATCCTTTTGACTCTTATCAAGTGAATAACAAGTTTTGGGATACTTTCTGTGCGTTGACATTTCTCTAGAGAGGGGACGACGACAATATTCATTAAGTTCATCCCTAGACTTATTTGTGTCTTTTGTTTTCCCTTCCACATTCATCAACATGTAGAACAAATTATCAAACACATTTTTTCAATGTGCATCACATCCAAATTATGCCGGATCAAGAGGGTACTCCAATATGGCAAATCCCAAAAATACTTTTCTTCCTCCAGCCACCATCTAATCTTTTGTTGTGGGCCTCGGCACCCTCTTCCGTCACTTTCCGGTACCCCCAACCAATCAATTTCTTGTAGAAACATTTCACCTGTTCGGATGGGTGGTGGGTCATCTGTAACTACTACATTCTTCGTGAATGCAGTCTTGTTCTGCGATACGGATGTCCCTAGGTAAGAACTTACGATGGTTATCAAACCACATTTGTTTGCGGTGAAGTTTTAAAGTGAAGGCATCGGAGTACTCGGCACAATATGGACAAGCGATCCTTCGGCGGTGCTCCATCCGTGACAAAGATTGAGTAAGGTCGGAAAGTCACTAATGGTCCAGATTAATGCGGCTCGCATCATAAAATTACGCTTTCTAGCAACATCATAGGTTTCCACCCCATTTCCCCACAAGCATGTTCAAATCATGAATTAGTGGCTGTAAAAATACATCTAAATTATCCTTCGGATTTTTAGGACCAGCACCAAAACCGTCGAAACATGAATTGTTCTTTCATGCACAACCATGGGGGCAGATTGTACGGTGTCACTATCACTCGCCATGACGAATCTTGTTTTCCCATTGCCCAAACGGGTGAAAACCATCGGTGCTCAAACCGGCCTCACATTCCGTATTTCACTGCAAAATCGGGATATGAATAGTCCAGTGTTTCCAAGCCAACGAATTTGCAGGGTGACGCATAACACCAGTCTCATCATTATAGCAACTAGCATGCCATATCATATCCTTAGCGGTAGTAGTGGTGATACGGTCTGCAATCGAGGAATGATAGGAAAATAGAACATCTCTTTGAAAGGACTGTTCTTTTTCCATCGACCATCCACACCACGTCTAGCGAGGTTTGAATCGTGACCGACCACAAACCTTACAATATTCAAGTTATTGCTGCACCCCAATATATCATACAATTATTTGCCTGACAATCAATCCTCTCTACGGGAAGACCCATCCCACCCATCAACCGTTTAGTATCGAGAAAATTTCTTGGGCACCAGATTTTACGGAGGGCAAATCTCACTAATCAAATCAACTATTTGATTGTAACCCTTTCGAGATAGTCTATTCTCGGTTTTAATGTTTAAAAGACGGGCATTGAATGACAAGCGAGAATGAGACTCGCAACCAGATACAGATCACGATCCGCCACGAAGCATGTCAAAAAATGTGCGGCATCTGATTAGGAGGTTCCTCACTAAGGGGCTCTTCTTCCACATTTTGGAAACGATGTTAGGACCAGAAGTTAAGTCCATCATCATATTTTGGTACGAGTGGGTGCCGCAGTTGTCGCCAACTCTATATGAAGTCGACGCCGGCCGATCATAGATTCGGTGTGGCATAGAATTCCAATTTTGCTCACCGTGCAAAATCCAATTGTGATAATTAGACATAACCCCATGCCTAAACAAATGTGATTTCACGTCAATGGGTTCTCTAAAACTATGGTTCCTACATTTGAATTTTGAGCAAGGACACCTAATCTTTCCTCCACTCATCCATTCCGGGTTACTAGTAGCGAATTCTATAAATGATTCGATTCCACTCAGAAATTCGGGAGATATCATGTCATTAATCGTTCTTGGACCATACATCCAACTACGGCTTGAATAATTCATAGCAATAGATGCATTTGATTAATGAAGATTCAAAATTTAATTAAATCATAATTAATTCTTTCAGTTATTATATTTTTCCTAATATTAATATATATATATTTTCTAAAAATTTCGGTGAGTTTTGTCTTATTTTATCGTATTCCCAGTTAATATATCAAGTTCCTAGTGCATCCATTTCCGACTTAATTAAAATTAATCAAGTCGAACGCACAATCTACACCAAACAATACCAAACAATTCATCAACCCTCAACTCCAACATCAACTTGAATCGAACATCGATTCGATTTTCAAAATTAATATTACTATCATACAAAATTTGATCGAACATCGATCACCATATATATAAATTATTATTATATCATGCATGCAAAATAATTTTAAATCAAATAATTATTATAATTAAATTAAGAGCATTTTGAAATAATTAATTAAAAAAGAATACTTACGGTGATAGTGGTGTATGCAATTATAAGCCGGATTGAATCTCTTTTCAATTTGCGTATGTACCTACAAATATATAAATTATAGCAATTAAATTAAAATTATAATAATATTAAAAATAAATTTATATAATTGCATAAACGCTAATTAACTCTTAATAATTAATTACAATCTTTCTTATACTATTTATTATATATTACTAATCTTAAATACTAAATAATTACTAAATAATTACTAATAATTAAAACACACATATATAACAATTACACAAATTAACACTAAATAATTAATCAATCAATACATATACATGCATATAAACAACATTAACAACAAAATTACACAAATACATTTTAAAAATACAAAATTTACCTACTAAAATAACAACAAAATTAACCGATTAAATCTAAAAATTTACCGTAGAAATGTTCCGGGAATGAATACTACAAAGCCCAACTATTGGTAGGGTCAATTTCCGGTGAGGGTGGCGGCGGCAATGGGCTTTGCGGCAAGGAAGTTTTTTTTTTTTTTTTTTTGAAAAGAGGTCGACGGCGCAGGGAAAAGAAGGGCTGGTGGGGGTGTTAATGAGATTTACCGGGGTGGGCCTCGCTAATTTTTGGTTTGCGGGCTGGCGAGGCGTAAGCCCTCGTTAATTTTGTATTGGGCCGAGGCGAGGGCTGGCCTCGTTAATTACCGAGGGTGGTGATTCCCTCGTGCGGGCTCCTCGTTAGTTAACGAGGGGCCCGTGACCTCGTCTACGCGCTCGTCCATTGGCGCCCTCGTCTACGCGCTCGCTAATTAACGAGGGTTTGGCCCCTCGTTAATTTCCCTCGGTAAATCCAGTATTTTTGTAGTGGTAAAGCAAAGATGTGGCTTAACAAAACAATTCTGTAGGAAAGTGTTCATACATGGGAAGAGGTGGGTCGAAATTCTTGCTCAAGTTTTACCCTCCATCTGGAACCGTCCAAGCATGGAGCGAAATAGCTGGTTTCAAGAAAAAGCCCAAGGAAAGCATAAAAGATGCTTGGGAACGATTCAACAATCTGTTAATTTCGTGTCCCCAACACGGGTTTACGGAGGAACAAACAATATGTTTTTCTATTGTGGAGTGGATGAAGCGGCTCAACTTCACTTGAATGCTTGTGCTAAGGGTGATTTCTTGTTCTTAACTTCACCAGAGGCTATTGAGATCTTAGATGGAGTGGCAAATAATGCTTCCAAATGGAACACTCACCAAGGCCCTAAGCCCCTAACCAAAGAGTAGCTAATGTGGAGCAAGGGGATTTGATGAAGTCAATGATGATGACTTTAATTGAAAAAGTGAGCTCCCTATCTCCTACCCAACAAGCTCCCCCACCCTATTGTGCAAGAAGTGCAAATGCAAGGGTCATTTGAGGATGTGAACTACATGGGTAGACCTCCTCATCAAGGAAGCTACCAACAAACCTTCCAAGGGTAAAAGCAAGGGCAAACTCAACAATACCGACCTCCATATCAAGCTCAACCTCATCAAGGATGCCAATCCTCCTCATTTCCACAAGTTGCTCAAGGGAGTAGTTCATACAATCCAAATTGTAGAAGGAATGAAAATTTTTCCTACTCAAATCTAAAGAAGGCGGTTCAATTTCCTCCGGATTCGATTCGGGTGCAAAACCACCCAATGGAGAGGGAAACCTTCAACGAAGAGTTGTTAGCTTTGTTAATTAAAAAGATGGAGGAGAAGGATGCAAAGTTTGAGACCCAATCGCTCAACAAGGGAAGCAAATCAAATCTCTTGAATTCCAAATGGGACAATTGGCTACAACCGTGGGTAATATGCAATCCAAAGGAAAGTTTCCATCCACGACCGAGGTGAATCCTCGTGAGCACTGCAATGCTATTCGATTGAGGAGTGGTACCGAGTATGATGGACCTTCAATGCCAAAAGATGATGAGCATGAGAGGGGTGATTTTAATGAGAAATAAGATGTTGGTGAAGAAGAGGCAATTGAGGAAGAAGTGGAGAACAAGTTTGAGAGAATGAATGAAGATGAAGAGGAAAAGAGAATGATGAAGGAGATGAAAAATGAAAAAAGGAAGATGGAAGAAGCAATATCAAAGAAGCAAGAAAATGTGCTTGAAAGAGGTAAAGGATTAACCCGAGTTCCTAAGTGGAAGATAGCTAAGGAATTGAGGGAGAAAGAAGAGCATATACCTTGTGATCGTTGGGAGTGCCCAAGACACGTATCCCACCTCCCTTCCCAAAGAGATTTATGAAGCAAAAACTTGAGAAAAATTCTCCAAAATCCTTGAAGTCTTCAACAAACTTCACATCAACATTCCATTAGTGGATGCTCTTGAGAAAATGCCACATTATATGAAGTTTTTGAAGGAGCTCATGTCGAAGAAGAGGAAGTTCATTGATAATAGGACGGTCAACTTGACCGAGGAGTGCAATGCTATTCTTAAACGAAATCTTCCAAAGAAGCTCAAGGACCCCAGAAGCTTTACTATCCCTTGTGAGATTGGTGGGAGTGAAAAGATGAAAGCCCTTTGTGATTTGGGGGCAAGCATAAACTTGATGCCACTCTCCATATTCAATCGTTTGGAGTTAGGAAATGTGAAGCCCACATCCATTAACCTTCAATTGGCGGATTAGATCGGTCACTTATCCTAAGGGGATCATTGAAGATGTGCTAGTGAAGGTCGATAAGTTTATATTTTCGGTTGATTTCGTCGTCTTAGACATGAAGGAAGATGAAGAGGTGCCACTAATCCTTGAAAGACCGTTTCTAGCAACCGGAAAAGCAATGATAAACGTAGAGAATGGAGAGCTCAAGTTGAGTTTAAATGGTGAAGAGATCGCATTCTCCATCTATGATTCCTTGAAAGATGATTCAAGCAACAAAGTCACTCGATCAAAACATACATTCCTTTGAGCAAAGAAGATAAGGGGAAATGAAAGAGAAGCTTCTTCTAAAAGCTGTCTTTGAAAGACCCCGGAGATAGAGAGAAGAAGAAGAAAGAAGAATGAGCAAATTGCAAGTTTGGGAGAGTTAGAGAGGAGAAAGAGCTCAAATGAGCTAAAGAAGGAGTTAAGATTTGAAGTTGGAGACAAAGTGGTGTGGAGCAAATCAAAGTTGAGGGGAGTGCTTGATGAGGGAAAACTAAAAAGAATGGGTCAATGACCGTGAAGAAAGTGCACCGTGGAGAAAAACTTGAACTTGAAGACAAATGGGGTGGTCTCCTCTTTACCAAGGAGGCATTCGTGAAGCATGTGCATTCTAATACCCCGAAGGAGGTGCCTAATAATATCAAAGCAAAAGGGAAGTTTGAACTCAATGGAGTTCCGTCCGACATAGGACGTTAAAACTAGCACTAGATGGGAGGCAACCCATCGCTTTTCTTGCTTTCATTTCTTTTGCTTAGTTTTTTTGCTTTCAATAAGTGTTTTTTTCACATAGGATTCCAGAATTCAATAAACATAGAAAAATAAAACAAAAATATCAAGGTTAAAAATAATATTCCATGAAACCCCACAAAAGCAATACAATGAAAAAATATGTAATTAAGTTTACGTCCAACTCCAAATCAACTTTTACATGTAAAATGAAACTAAACTTATAATCATATTCAATCCATCATCACCTTCAATGTACCTACAGATCTGTCAATAAACAAACACAATTCATTACAAGATGTATATTTGTTACCATATATGAATTTTATCTATAATTTCTCACACACACATGTATATATGTAGTCAAATTATTTTATTTCAAATGATATTGAAAGAATTCCGCCTCATCTAAAAGTCCGAACTTGTAGAGAGGTTGATAATCAATTCATATATATCATCACCCTAATACTCCTCCTCACTCATGGGCTGGTGTCAACTCCATCATTGGGAGGATCGAGGAGGCCCAACGAGTGTACTTGCGGGCTAACGTTAACTCCATCATGGGGAGGCCAAACAAGTGTTTAATTTAAATGGAAGGGGAGCTGCTTCCAGCGGTTTGAACCTGTGGTTTTGCTCGATACCATGAAAAATTCATCTCTTGTTCCAAAAATCAACACATCACGTCACCCTCTAACCGGTCAAGTCACGTTGTCACAAAACATGTAGTAATCATTAAGAAAAATAGGTAAGAGAATATTGATCGTTTGAATTTTAGCAATAAGTATTTTCGACCAAACAAATTATCGAACCCAAGGGACTAGGAGAACGGTGGAGCCTCGAAAACATACGTTTCCATAGAATTATAGTGGCTAGCCGGGTTGCAAAAGCATAAATCAACAACGAAACAAACAAGAGCAAGCAAAAACAAAATGAAGCAAATAAAAATCTAACGAGTGCAAGAGGTATGTGAAACGATCGCTCGGGTGTCTTCCTTACACAATCCTTTGGGTATCACACGAATCAATCACGAATCAAGGCATGGAATGGGGCAAAGCTAAGAGCGATCACGTAAATTCTAACAAGCTAGCACCTAGGACCGTTGATCACCTAAACACTTTCACAATCGGGTACTAATGTCTAGGGTCGTCCCTTCACTACACACCTAGGCATGCAATGTCCACTAATGGGGAATCTAGCAACTAATTCACCTCTCGGTGCAATCAATTACGATCAAAATCATCAACATCAATCAATTAAGTCACTCAATCCTATCCTAAGCATATCCAACTCTCGTTATAATACACCAATTCAACGAATCAAGCTAATGAAATTAATTAATCAAGAGATCATCACAAAGCCCATTAGTAGAAGCATTAAAACCATAAACACATGCCAATCAAAGTGATTAATTCATGATCAACACCAAAATCATGTGTAATTCCAACACCCAAGCAATCAAAAGGGTTAGCCCATGGCTAATTTGATTAACAAAATAGAAATCAAAGCAATAGAAACATTACCCATGATAAACTAGATGAAAGCAATAAATTGGGAAATATCACCTTAATTGAATGGATGAAAACTTGCAATAGATCCTTACAATAGTTGATTCCTTGCTTGAATTGAAGAACTAAACTAAGATAAGCAATGGGTAACTTAATCTAATCAGAAATTAAAGCAATCTATCTATGAAATTGAAGAACAAGGAAAGGGGAAAAATGAGTTCTATGTTCTAATTCAAGCTAATTCTATCTAAGTGTGGATTTGTGTTCCCAAATGAGTTCTCCCTCCGAAAATCGAGTAATTTTCGTGCTTGATACCGTATATATCACTCCCTCCACGTGCCTTGCTCCCATAGGTCGAGAAAAAGAAAATTTTTGCAGAAAAAGCGCCTCGAGTCGAGGTCGGGGCCCTCGACTCGAGCTTGGTGATCCTCGACTCGAGGGCCAGCGCACGAGTCGAGGTCTCTTCTGCTGGAAGGTGACTCGGGCGAGTCACTTCTAGGCCTGGTCGAGTCATCTTTTTGAGGCCGAGTCATGTAGTCACGTCAATTCTCCGACTCGGGTAGTTCACATGTGACTCGGGCGAGTCACTTTTGGGTTGCCCGAGTCACTTAGCTACGTAAAATGTCCGACTCGGGTGATTTTCACGTGACTCGGGCGAGTCACTTTTGGGTTGCCCGAGTCACTCTTCCTTGTGTGCCATCTCCGCTTCGTTTGTTCATAACTTTCGCATACGAACTCCGATTTGAGTGATTCTTTTGCTACGCGAAGCTCTCTCGGACCTCTTTCCAACCATATAATGATTCCTTTGATTTGGCAATGTTAACAAACCTCAATTTGCACTCAAAGTTGGCCTAAAACTCCGCAATAATATTAAACACATAATATCCAATCAATCAATTAAGTGCAATTGGAACATCTAATGGTAAATTATCATGAAAATCATACCAATTTGAGACAATTAAGCACACAATTAACATGTAATAATTCACCCTAATCAACTCCCCCAAACTTAAAGTGTTGCTCGTCCCGAGCAACGAAACAAATAAGCACAAAGGGTGAATTGATTGCAACTATGTCACATGGCAAAAAGATGAAATTAGGACAATCAAACTAATTAGTGAACACAAGTTTTCAATGCCACTTTCAACTAACACTCAAAAATGTCATGCTTTGACAAGATGCAATTCCAAATGCTTTCTCAATGCTCCTTCCAAGGAGTGTATCTCTCATCACACAAGTGTATAAGGACAATTAAGCACTCAATCATCAAATTACAACCATACACACCATATGCTTGCCACAAGACTCAATCTCAATCATTCATTTTGTGCATCAACTACAAATCAAAGAGGTCTTTTCAAGAGGTTGTAATGAAGGCTCTTTGGATGAGGTGGGTGAATTTGGAAGAAGTGACTCAATGATAGTAGAGCAATGAGAGTTGACATATAATTCAATGCGATTTTTCACCTCATTTCAACAAACACCACTCTTTCTTTTCATTTTCAATCTTTTCAAATGACATTCACCACCAACACCTTTTGAGACTTTCTTTTCATTCAAGCTCAAATTGAATTTTCTTCTCATGATTTTTTACTCACTTTTCTCAATTCAATTTTTTCTTTCATTCCTCTTTTCTTTTCTTTCTTCTTTCTCACAACAAACTTATCAAATCATACCACCACACTTTTTCTTTTAACTTCACCATTCAATTGCCAACAATCATGCTCTACTAATCATATGGACAAAAAGCTCATAAAGATAGGCAAAATGGCTTTAATTTCACAAGCTTGCCAAAGAATAAGGCTTAAAGGCACAAATTGGCTTACTAGGGAAATCAATTACATTGGTGGGGTAAAATTTGGCAAAGTAGCTTTACAAATCAAACATGGCCTCAAATCATCTTCATAGATCCACACAAAACTCAACTTCAATAAGTCTATAGGCAAGTTCTAGCATGCATAATCGCAAATGATGCACTCAACAAGGAATTAAACCGTTTTCATGCACGATTCAAGAGGTTCAAAAGCTCACGGGCTCAAAATTAGCAAAGAGAATAAGCATTCTTCATCACACTCATCATCACAAGACAACTTCTCATGCTAGAATCAAGCAACAAATCAACTCAATATCACATCACAAGCTCACCATGTCCATCAATCAAAACAAATATGCCACGTACATACCTCCAAGCATAACACCACATCAATTCTCATCAAATAAACTCAAAGATAAGAGTGAAATCCACATTAAAGCTCAAAATTCACAAAAATTTTCAAACAATTTTCTCATTACAAATGAGAGGCAAGTTGGTGCAACAAGCAATGCTAACTAACACACACCCCCAAACTTTTTCATTGCAAAGCAATTAAAAGTTTGGCAAATGTAGTTAGCTAGGTGAAGTTGCACACAACTACCCACAATGAAATCCAAAACTATATCAACAAAAAGCATAATCACAAGTAAGCTCATCTCAAAATTCATGTACAAGTAAGATATATCGTATAAGCCCCAAACACGAGGTGCGCCGGTGCAAATGGAAAAAGGGTGAAAAGAGGCACACCTCCCCCAAACTTAGACGAGTCTAAGTCTAGAGAAGGTGTGGTACCATAAGGTCTTCACTTCCTCTCAACTTCAAGCTTGTAACTCACCAAGCCTCACTTGCACACCTCGACCTCCTACAAAGGGTCACAAAAAGATTACACACACACTTATTGAAAGCAAAACAAAACAAAAGCAATGAAAGCAAGAAAACGATGGGTTGCCTCCCATCTAGCGCTATTTTTAACGTCCTATGCCGGACGGAACTCCATTGAGTTCAAACTTCCCTTTTGCTATTATATTAGGCACCTCCTTCGGGATAGGAGAATGCACAAGCTTCACGAATGCTTCCTTGGTAAAGAGTAGACCACCCCATTTGTCTTCAAGTTCAAGATTTTCTCCAAGGTGCACTTTCTTCACGGTCATTGTCCCATTCTTCTTGAAGTTTTCCCTCATCAAGCACTCCCTTCAACTTTGATTTGCTCCACACCACTTTGTCTCCAACTTCAAATCCAATCTCCTTCTTTAGCTCTTTTGACCTCTTTCTCCCCTCTAACTCCCCAAACTTGCAAATTGCTCAAATTTGGGAATTTGCTCAAATTTCTCTTTCTTCTTCTTGTTTTCTCTATCTCCGGGATCTTTCAAAGGTGACTTAAGAAGCTTCTCCTTCATTTCCCTCGTATCTTCTTTTCTCAAAGAAGTGGATAATTGGATCGAATGACATTCCTTGTTGCTTGGAGCATCCTTCATGGAATCATATATAGAAAATGTGATCTCTTCACCATTGAAGCTCAACTTGAGCTCTCCGTTCTCCACATTTATAATGGCTTTCCCGGTTGCAAGAAACGGTCTTCCAAGGATTAGTGGCACATCCTCATCTTCTTTCATACCTAAGGCAGCGAAATCAACCGGAAGATGAATTTATCAACCTTCACTAGCACATCTTCAATGATCCCCTTAGGATAAGTTACCGATCTATCCGCCAATTGAAGGTTAATGGATGTGGGCTTCACCTCTCCCAGCCCCAAACGATTGAATATGGAGAGTGGCATCAAGTTTATGCTCGCCCCAAATCACAAAGGGCTTTCATCTTTGCACTTCCTCCAATTTCACAAGGAATAGTAAAGCTTCCGGGATCCTTGAGCTTCTTGGGAAGATTCCGTTTGAGAATAGCATTGCACTCCTCGGTCAAGTTGACCGTCCCATTATCAATGAACTTCCTCTTTTTCGACATGAGCTCCTTCAAGAACTTCAAGTAATGTGGCATTTGCTCAAGAGCATCCAATAATGGAATGTTGATTTGAAGTTTGTTGAAGACTTCAAGGAATTTAGAAAATTTTTCCTCAAGTTTTTGCTTCATGAATCTTTTTGGGAAGGGAGGTGGGATAGGTGTCTTGGGCACTCCCCAACGGTCACAAGGTATATGATCTTCTTTCTCCCTCAATTCCTTTGCTATTTTCCACTTAGGAACTCGGGTTGACCCTTCACCTCTTTCAAGCACCTCTCCTTGCTTCTTTGACATTGCTTCTACCATCTCTCTTTTTTCATTTTCCAAATCCTTCATCATTCCTTTTTCCTCTTCATCTTCATTCATTCTCTCAAACTCGTCCTCCACTTCTTCCTCCATTACCTCGTCTTCACCAACCTCTTCTTTTTCATTAGAATCACCACTCTCACGCTCATTATCTTTTGCATAGAAGGTCTATCATACTCGGTACCAATCCTCAATCGAATAGCATTGCAATGCTCTCGTGGGTTTACCTCGGTATTTGAAGGAAACTTCCCTTTATTTTGCAAATTCCCCAAAGTGGTGGCTAATTGACCCATTTGGAATTCAAGAGTCTTAAGTTGGTTTCCATGTTGGGCAATTTGGCTCCCAAATAAGCTTTCCATCTTGTCAAGCCTTGCTTCCATCTTATCAAATCTTGCCTCGAGCTTAGCATCTTTCTCTTCCGTCTTCTTGATCAATAAGGCTAACAACTCATCCGTTGAGGGCTTCCCTTCTCCATTATGCGGTTTAGCTCCCGGATCAAATCCGGGTGGGAATTGTACGGCGGCCTTCGGATTTGCATATGAGAAATTATCGTTCCTTCGGAAGTTGGGATTATAAGAGCTATTTCCTTGAACACCTTGTTGAAAGGATGAAGATGGACCTCCTTGTTGAGGTTGAGCTTGAAAAGGGGGTCGGTATTGACCTTGAGGAATTTGCCCTTGCTTTCCTCCTTGTTGATAACCTCCTTGTTGTTGAGGTCTTCCCATATAGCTAACTTCCTCAAATGACCCTTGCATTAGCCCTTCTTGCACAATAGGTGGAGAGGATTGTTGATTGGATGAAAGGGAGCTCACCTTCTCAATAAGTGTCATCATCATAGACTTCATTAAGTCTCCTTGCTCCACATTGGCTACTCTTTGATTGGGGCCTTGATTGGTGTTCCATTGGGAAGCATTGTTGGCTACACCATCTAAAATCTCAATGGCTTCTTGTGAGGTCAAAAATAAGAAGTCCCCCTTAGCACATGCATTCAAATGTAGTTGAGATGCTTCATCCACTCCACAATAAAAGAAGCATATGGTTTGCTCCTCCGGGAAGCCGTGTTGGGGGCACGAAATCAACAAATTGTTGAAACGTTCCCATGCATCCTTGATACTCTCCTTTGGCTTTTGTTTGAAACCGGCAATCTCATTCCTTGCTTGGACGGTTCGAGAAGGAGGATAGAATTTAAGCAAAAACTTTTGACTTATCTCCTCCCACGTCACGCACGCTCCCGGTGGTAAAGTTTTGCTAAGCCATTGCTTGGCCCTTCCCGTGAGGGTGAATGCAAACATCCTCAATTTCTTTGCGTCTTCGGTCACTCCATTAAACTTCATAGTATCCGCTAGCTCCAAGAATCTATCCAAGTGCTTGTGTGGATCGCCTATCCCATCTCTTCCCTCAAATTGATTCTCCATGAGAAGCTTGATCATAGCCGGTGCAATCTCAAAATTATTAGCTTGGATATTCGGCCTAGCTATCCCATCGTAATACTCCCGTAGTTGAGGCTCAAAATAAGCACGAATGGGTCTACCTTCCCTTTGAGGTGGGGGATTTTGTGGGTTTTCATAGTTAGGCAAGGGTGGTGGTGGAGGATTGTATGGAGCAATGTAATTTTGGTCTTGATATGGAGGATATGGTGGATATGGAGGTGGGTATGGATATGGATTTTGGCCTTGAATTGGAGGTGGTGGATATGGATATGGGTATGGGTAAGGGTAAGGATAAGGATTTTGGGGATTTGGTGGATTTTGATGCACCATCTCTTCTCTTTGAGGTTGGACACCTCTCAATTCCACTTGGATGCCTTGAATATTGATCTCCCCTTCTCCTCCTTCATGAGCAACCCTCTCTCCATGTAGGGGTGGATCCCCTTCCATTTCTCTATCAAAAGTTCTACGATTCCTCCTCCGATTCCTTCTTCTTGGTGGAGCTTCGTTATCAATTTTCAAAAGTCGAACAAGCACCTACCAAAAAGAGACCAAGTATCAAATTCTTAAAACAAAAACAACAAAACAACAAAAATAAATGTCACTAGTAACTCCACTCAACTAGAATTCAAGTTCCACCTAAGTGTCCTCAACTAGTCCCCGCAACGGCGCCATTTTGATCGTTTGAATTTTAGCAATAAGTATTTTCGACCAAACAAATTATCGAACCCAAGGGACTAGGAGAACGGTGGAGCCTCGAAAACATACGTTTCCATAGAATTATAGTGGCTAGCCGGGTTGCAAAAGCATAAATCAACAACGAAACAAACAAGAGCAAGCAAAAACAAAATGAAGCAAATAAAAATCTAACGAGTGCAAGAGGTATGTGAAACGATCGCTCGGGTGTCTTCCTTACACAATCCTTTGGGTATCACACGAATCAATCACGAATCAAGGCATGGAATGGGGCAAAGCTAAGAGCGATCACGTAAATTCTAACAAGCTAGCACCTAGGACCGTTGATCACCTAAACACTTTCATAATCGGGTACTAATGTCTAGTGGTCGCCCTTCACTACACACCTAGGCATGCAATGTCCACTAATGGGGAATCTAGCAACTAATTCACCTCTCGGTGCAATCAATTACGATCAAAATCATCAACATCAATCAATTAAGTCACTCAATCCTATCCTAAGCATATCCAACTCTCGTTATAATACACCAATTCAACGAATCAAGCTAATGAAATTAATTAATCAAGAGATCATCACAAAGCCCATTAGTAGAAGCATTAAAACCACAAACACATGCCAATCAAAGTGATTAATTCATGATCAACACCAAAATCATGTGTAATTCCAACACCCAAGCAATCAAAAGGGTTAGCCCATGGCTAATTTGATTAACAAAATAGAAATCAAAGCAATAGAAACATTACCCATGATAAACTAGATGAAAGCAATAAATTGGGAAATATCACCTTAATTGAATGGATGAAAACTTGCAATAGATCCTTACAATAGTTGATTCCTTGCTTGAATTGAAGAACTAAACTAAGATAAGCAATGGGTAACTTAATCTAATCAGAAATTAAAGCAATCTATCTATGAAATTGAAGAACAAGGAAAGGGGAAAAAATGAGTTCTATGTTCTAATTCAAGCTAATTCTATCTAAGTGTGGATTTGTGTTCCCAAATGAGTTCTCCCTCCGAAATCGAGTAATTTTCGTGCTTGATACCGTATATATCACTCCCTCCACGTGCCTTGCTCCCATAGGTCGAGAAAAAGAAAATTTTTGCAGAAAAAGCGCCTCGAGTCGAGGTCAGGGCCCTCGACTCGAGCTTGGTGATCCTCGACTCGAGGGCCAGCGCACGAGTCGAGGTCTCTGCTGCTGGAAGGTGACTCGGGCGAGTCACTTCTAGGCCTGGTCGAGTCATCTTTTTGAGGCCGAGTCATGTAGTCACGCCAATTCTCCGACTCGGGTAGTTCACATGTGACTCGGGCGAGTCACTTTTGGGTTGCCCGAGTCACTTAGCTACGTAAAATGTCCGACTCGGGTGATTTTCACGTGACTCGGGCGAGTCACTTTGGGTTGCCTGAGTCACTCTTCCTTGTGTGCCATCTCCGCTTCGCTTTGTTCATAACTTTCGCATACGACCTCCGATTTGAGTGATTCTTTTGCTACGCGAAGCTCTCTCGGACCTCTTTCCAACCATATAATGATTCCTTTGATTTGGCAATGTTAACAAACCTCAATTTGCACTCAAAGTTGGCCTAAAACCTGCAATATTAAACACATAATATCCAATCAATCAATTAAGTGCAATTGGAACATCTAATGGTAAATTATCATGAAAATCATACCAATTTGAGACAATTAAGCACACAATTAACATGTAATAATTCACCCTAATCAACTCCCCAAACTTAAAGTGTTGCTCGTCCGAGCAACGAAACAAATAAGCACAAAGGGTGAATTGATTGCAACTATGTCACATGGCAAAAAGATGAAATTAGGACAATCAAACTAATTAGTGAACACAAGTTTTCAATGCCACTTTCAACTAACACTCAAAAATGTCATGCTTTGACAAGATGCAATTCCAAATGCTTTCTCAATGCTCCTTCCAAGGAGTGTATCTCTCATCACACAAGTGTATAAGGACAATTAAGCACTCAATCATCAAATTACAACCATACACACCATATGCTTGCCACAAGACTCAATGTTGGTCCTGACGAGATGTGCAAGGAGGTGGAAAGTCTAGAAGGGGGGTTGAATAGACTTTACCACACTCAAAACTTTTTCAACTTTTTGTGAGTGAGTGTGAGGTTAGAAGACTTTGAAGTCTTCTGCAGCAAGGTACTCGTGAGTGTGCTATGTGAGATCACAGACTTCGGAAACTCGAAGTCTTCGATGGTGCGGAAGCTAATCTCGTGTGTATTTGAAAAACCCTTTTAAAGAAAACCTTTGAGAAGAATACTTAGCAGGATTAATGCAGGTTTATTAAAATGATGAATGAGCGATTATAAGTATGAATGCGAGAAAGCAAATAAAGACACGAGAGATTTTTATAGTGGTTCGGATATAACGATCCTACGTCCACTCTCCCCGATTCCACAGGGCCTTACTATCCACCAAACTCGGTCTTGTCTCCTCTAATCTCCTTGAGGATTCGACCACGGGAAGTTTAACAAGTTCCCGCCCTTGGTACAATCGATTCGATCTTTGAGTGTTTAACTCTTAGATCTAAAACAATCAACCTTTTCTCAGACCGAGATAATGAAAGGTGATTTACACTTCCTTGACCAAAAATAAATCTCTTAGTAAATTCAGCGTGTTTGATCAATTTCTAGTATGAAGAGTTAAGCGTGTATTTCGGTGAGTGAAGGAGTTATTCTTGATGTTTCTCGCGCGTGTATCACTTTTTTGAAAATCCTTCACTTCAGCTTTTATGCTTCGAATTTGACTAGCCGTTAGGCTAATTTGTCAATCGATCTTCAAAGAAATGGTAAGTGATCGTTGGAAGATTTGTTTGACTTTGGATAATTGATTTTCGATACCAATCAATTATGTCGTGATTGATCTTGATTGATAATCAAATCTTCACTGGTGACTTCGAGTATCTTAGAGTTATCTTTCCGACTTTTGTTATCCCCGATGAATTTCTTGAAGTCAACTCTAGCAACTTTCAACCTTGCTCCAAAGACATCTAAAGCTTGTCGTAGCATGGATTCCAACCTTGCTATCTTCACTTGAACCTTTCTTGACAATACTTCTTTTTGCGTAACTCTTATCATCTCTTCTTGATCTTCATGACGCCCTTCTAAATGACTTGAACGAAATCTCTCTTAGATCTTTAAGTCTTCTTATCGTGACCTTTAGTTCTCAACCAATCTGATACGTAAGGTTAAGCCTAGCAAGTTTAACTGTACTTCAAGACATAAACCCTATCTAGATCATCGGTGACTAACAGTTCATTTGGTCCTATTACACATAGGTTTTAAGAACATCATCAAAACATACAAATTCAAATCCTAACAAATTCCCCCTTTTTGATGATGTTAAAACCTTCTTGAGAACTCACAGAGATAAGAAAAAAACAAAGAGACCTTAAAAAGATCTCAATCAAAACCGGTGACAACGAGAAGTTGTCTAGGCGCAAAACATTCACTTCTATTCATATATATATCGATCGGTACAAAATTACGTATGAAAAGCAAAAAGAACAAGAGATAACAAGGAAATGCATAAAAAAATACTAACATCAGCAGCTTCTCGGCAGTCTAGCTTCTCAACCCGGCAACCTTCATGTCTTCCTCGGTCATACCTTGAAACCTGTTGGAACGTTTAGCCACTCATACACTCTATCATAGAGTTCTCTGTTATTTGTTCCAATAGGTGGGTTGACCTCGGCCAAGCAGATTTTGAGCGTCTGCGAACACTCGGTGGTCAAACTTCCCATCTCTTTGTGGGGAGTAGGAATCTTTTCAAATTAAGGCGCTTGAAGGTTCGGGTTGAATTCCACGAAGCTCTCGGAATATACGCGAGAGATTCTTGTGCTTTTCCTCCATCCAAGCAAAGAATGTTTCATTATTTGTGGCCCCGACGCCAATACTCTTGCAGACATAGTATGAGCAGATGAAATCCCTCTTTCTGCTTTCCGGTCCTCAAATCTCTCGGAGGACAGCAATCATCCACAAAACCATCGATTGTGGGGAGGATAAAGTCTTCCTCGGCCTCTGCTCCAAGAGGCTTCTTTCCTTTCTTACCCTCGCTTCTTCCTCGACACACAGGAGTTTTGCTTTTACAGCAGCCTTTCTTCGGTATGAAGCGCTTTTTGTTTGCTCTCCAAAGACATCCACATCTTTCCCTTGCTTCCCTAGTAGCTTGATCATCTTGTGACTATCCTTCTCTTCCATCCTTCTAGTTTCTAAGTCGGCCAGAAAGGCTTCCTCATGCAAAGCCTCCAACTCTTCTTCACCGACTTTCCTTGAACTTTTCGGACATCTTAACCAACCTTCTCCTTTTCGGTGGTTGGGAACTCGACCTTCATCTTCACCCATTCCAATGAGACTCTCGCAATGCCCTTTTCAACTCTGCTTTTTCTTTCCGTTCCAACAGAAAACTTTCAATGACCTCCGGCCTATCTTTCGATCCTTCAATTCTTTATCCTTAGCCTCATCTCTGTCAACCATCTCGGTTCTCAATGGCTTTCCCCCTTTTAACATCATTCAAAAGAGGGGTCCACCGACCTTCCATTTCCGTCATCTTGGCAAGAATATCCCGTCTGTAGGCGATAAACTTTTCCGTGAACTTCTGCGGTTCGGCATACTCATTGCTATTGGAGAAGCAATCTTCTCATCGATTTTGAGCAGATCTTTGAGCAATGACAGCGATGTCGGCCGCGATAGCGTTAGCCGTCTCCGTCAATCTAGCATTTGCCTCACAGGCCGATCGCAATTTGCTTTCCCATGTCGGCATAGATGATTGGATAGCCGCATTACGATCAATTCCTTCCTTTAAGCGTGCTTCCATGGCACCGAAGTTTCTTCAATCGATCTTCCATCTTTGTCAAATACATCCTCAATCGCCTCTCTTTCAAAGAAACACCTTCACGAGAGTGGCTTCGCTTTCTCACCTTCAGCCTTTACACTTTCAACGTGCTTTCTCACCTCATTTATGTTGTTCAACATTATGCCGAGAAAGTGTTTCGATGATAGTCTCCTGTTGCTCGAGAAAACATATCGGCGGCGGTTTGACGGATCAAAGAGGGCCGTCGAATGGCGGCCTCGATGTAGGACTTGGACGACTCAATAGACTCGGCAAGAGGAGTGTATTTAGCAGCCAATACGAGAAAACATTGAAGCATCTTGTTGTGTTAACTCAGCAAACTTTGAGGAGTAAGAGTTATACAGATCCTCATGAACAATAACAGGCATAAAATTTGGCAAGCGTACGGATGTAAAATCGGGAAGAGGAGGAGGGATAGTAGAAACACCTTTCTTGATCTCTTCAGAAGCGTAAAGGAGGAGCTGAACTACCTTCGCAGTTCTCAGTTCATCCATCGGGCCGAGCAACTAGGCATGCAATCGATGATCTCGTAGTTAGGTCAAAAGCTTTGGCAACTCCGACTTGTTCTCGTAGTTCGAACTCCCATAGAGAGAACTCATTATGGCCAATCTCATTTGCCGTAAGAATAAGATCATCTATTGCTCCCGGCCTCGCATTTCTCCATACTAGGATGTCTATCGCCAGGCTTCGCCTCCGACATATCCCGTAATCTAGGAAACTTGCTGTCCACCCAAGTAGAAACCTCGCAATCAAACACTTCTCAAATGGGCCACGTGGTCTATCAAAGAAGGTTAACCATCTGCATTGGGATATCTCCAACCACACCTCCACCGTGATCACCCTCAAGAACCTGGGTGATAGGCTCGGCGGCACCCATGCCCGCAACATCATCGCCAATTTCCATCGGTGCAAGCAAGCTTGGAAGAAGAGGGAATCTCGTAAAGAGAAGGAAACGGAATTGGTACTGCTCCTCCTCACCGGCGGATTCATGAGAGACCATCTCTTCAAAGATCCGAAATCGGAGAATCATCAACCTCCATTGCATCCACCACCGACGATCCTTTCTTTCCAGGAGATACCTTAGGAGGCATCATCGTGCTCCTCTGGTACGATCGCTCACCGAATCTTTCCGGTTGCCACGGTGAACCTCTTTGCCTTTCTCGCGGTAGCCTGTGAAATCGGAATTTGATTCGCCGCGAAGACTTCCGAGTCTTCTCCCGTACTAGCAGCCTTTGAACTTGCTGGTGCCTCGATCACTAATATCCGAATCTTTGGCAGCCTCATCTTTTCCACCAATATCCATTATCGGGCAATTCCTCCGATGGGTGACACATCCGGGTTCCTCAATCCCACTGGTCTTCTTCATCATCAATCGGGAGGACCACCGAGCTCCTCATCCTTATTCAAAGATAAACTTTGCCTTAGTATATGGTTTCGTCCACTTTGGGTCCCACGCCGTGTTGGGCATCACCCTTTCCAAGAACACCGTAATCTTGTTCGACATGGAAACGCATCGCTCCACAGCCCATACCTTCACTTCGGATTTCCAACCACCTCTGTCCGAAAGAACCTATTCTTTTCCTTCGCAGAATCTCAAAGAATTTATCGACTCCAATCACACTCGACTCCATCCACAATCGCCTTTAAAGCACACAAACGCCTCGACTTATCAATCCATACTGGCGTTCACCAAACATCACTTTCACCATGATGTCAAACAATGCCTATACTTCCTTTGAGATATGCTTTCTTCAAATCCGACACATGATGCCGACATGAAGTTTTCGCTAGAGAACGAAAGGCTTCGAGATGATTATCTCGACATATAAGATTCTCGGGTCAATACCTTGCATGATAACCCTAAATGTTGATGAACATCCTCTCGTCCGATGGTCGGACTGCCAAACACTGCCGTTTTGATCTCGTTCTTACCAAAATCACCACGAACTGTAAAGCGTACCACATAAGCATCAAGAGTTCGCTGCTCAGGAGAATGAGCCGAACAAGACGATACAAACCCCGATCGTATAGGAGATTCAGAATTTCCACCGCTTCCCGCTGTCCAGTTGTTCTAAAATCTACGGATAATTCACTCCGTACTTTCTCTCGATAGAACCAGAGGGTCGAGAGTCTTGTGTTTCCTCGCGATCAAGTTTTCAAGAAGATTGCTTTGGAGCCATTGATATTAACTTAGAGAAGGTGAACAAAGATCAAGAAGGAAAGAGATGAACAATAGTATGAAGTAATGAGGAAGAGAGAGAAAATAACACCAATTTATAAGAAAGAAGAAAGAAACCGCTAAAATTTTAAAAATACAAAATACGATTTGAACGTTGATTGGCATATTGCACGATCGATCGAACGGTTATAAATTAAGCGGTTCGAATTCCGAAAAGTGCGTGTCCTCACTTCTGGATTTGAAAAAGGTAATTTTCCAAAATTTGAGAAATTTTCGGTCCGCAGAAATAGAATAGGAAATAATATTTTAAAGGAAAATTATCCCATACCCCATGGTTGAAAAGATTTGATTTGACAAGTCACAGCTTTAATTTTCGTAGCCGAGGATAAGTAAGGAAATAAAATATTCCGAAAATTAATTTAGCTACAAGAAACAAGGAATATTTTATATCAAGAATAATTTTAAAAAAATAAATGAAGTAAATCGAGAGAGTACGAGTAACATATCTCGGCTTGATATTGTAATCAATCGATACCACGGCATCGTAGCGTGACAAGGTTTTAGACCACTTCTCCAAAGAGTTTGAAAGTTCACCGCAAAGCAGCTTTATACTCTTCTTCAAAGAAGCTTTATACTCGCTTCAAAGAAGCTTTATACCTTTCTTCAAAGAAGTCGCTTTTCCCGGATCTAATAGACCTAGTTCCACCGATAGATCTCTAAACCGTGCTTACGCCAAAGGTTTTGTAAAAATGTCTGCTCTCTCGCCGATCTCGTATGAATCTTTTCCATTCGAATGTTTCTCTTTTCGACATGATCTCTCGATGAAGTGATGACGTATATCTACATGCTTGCATCTTGTGTGAAGTAATCGATTCTCGAGTAATAGCAATTGACCGTTGCTATCACAAAAGATAGGAATTTCTTTAGTGATAATGTGATAATCTTGTAATTGTTGACTTATCCAAAGTAATCGTGAGCAACAACTTCCGGCGGCCATATACTCGCTTCCGTGGTTGATGTAGCCACCGAAGTTTGCTTCTTAGAGAACCACGAGACCAGCTTACTTCCAAGAAATTGACAAGTACTGTGGTTGATTTTCTATCGATTCTACAACCACCATAGTCCGAATCGAATATCCACCGAGTTCCAAATTGTCATCAGCAGGATACCAAAGACCCAAGTTTGTGGTACCCTTGAGATATTTTAAGATCTTCTTTGCTGCATCCAAATGACTTTTCTTTGGATTGGCTTGAAATCTTGCGCATACTCCAACCGCGAAAGAAATGTCAGTCCGCTTGCCGTTAGGTACAAAGAAAGAACCTATTAGTCCTCGGTACATAGTCTCGATCAACACTTTCACCATCCTCATCCGGATCCATCTTGTAATTTGTCACCATGGGAATTTTTGCATCCTTGCTTGTTATCATTCTAAATTTTTCTAGCATATTTTTGGTATACTTTGCTTGATTTATGAATATTCCTTTTGAAGTTTGTTTGACTTGAAGTCCTAAGAAATAGTTCATTTCCCCCATCATAGACATTTCAAACTTACTTTGCATCAATTTACTAAATTTTTCACAAAGCTTCTTGTTTGGTGATCCAAAGATTATGTCGTCCACATAAATCTACTAAGAGAATATCACGATCTTCTTCAATTTCGAACAAAGTTCGATCAATCTTCCCTTTACTAAATCCATGATCAAGTAGAAACGTGATAATGTGTCATACCAAGCTCGAGGGGCTTGTTTTAGTCCATATAAAGCTTTCTTGCGGTATACTTGATCTCCTTGTACGAAACACGGAGGTTGTTCAACGTATACTTCTTCGCAAGAACTCCATTTAGAAACGCTGATTTTACGTCCATTTGATATACTCACGAATTTCATATATGCTGCATATGCAAGGAATAATCTTATAGCTTCTAATCTTGCTACTGGGCAAACGTCTCATCATAGTCAATTCCTTCTCGATGTGAGTAACCTTGCGCAACGAGCCTTGCTTTATTTCTAATAACCTCATCTTTCTCATTTTTCTTGTTCTTGAAAACCCACTTTGTTCCAATCACTTTTTGATGTATTGGTCTATCAACGAGTATCCAAACATCTTGTCGTGGTGAATTGATTTAGTTCATCTTGCATAGCTTCTATCCAGCTTTGTGTCCACGGTTGCTTCTTCAATATTCTTTGGTTCTTGAAGAGAGACATAGCAGCTAAACAAACCATCTAGATTTATCCTTCTTCTTGTTTTGACTCCATCTTGAGGATTACCTAAGATTAAATCACGGGATGATGCTGTCATCCAATTCCTTCTATTAGATGCGTTCAACTCTTGAAGGCATTATTGGAATATCATTTTGAGTCATTCCCCTTTGATTTGATAAATTTATATTGGAGTTAGGGTGAGTCATCGCAGGTCTTGAGATTACTTCACAGACTTTGTTACGCTTTGAGTCTTCTCTTGTCTCAAGAATACCTTTTCCTTTTTCTCGCCAACTTTGAGATTTTCCGATCATCTTCAGAATCGGAATCTAGAATAGGTAAATGAACCTTGACATAATTTGTCTTATCCTTGAGTTCAAGTTTCTCAAACCCTTACGCTAGTGACTCTTCTCTTCCTTTGTCCTTAGACTCAACAATAGATTCATTAAAAACCACATGAGGTGTTTCTTCCACAACAAGGGTTTTCCTATTAAAAACTTCGATAAGCCTTGCTTGTGCTGGAATATCCTAAAAATATCCCATCAGAGCCTTGGCGTCAAAAGTTTTTAACTTGGATTTGCCGTTGTCATGAATGAAACACTGCAACCAAAAACACGAAAGAAAGAAACACGAGGAATTCTACCTTTCCATAACTCATACGGTGTCTTTCCATATTCTTTGATCAGCAAACTTCGATTCTGAGTATAGCATGCTGTATTCACAGCCTCTCGCCCAAAACCTCTGGGAACATTGTATTCTCGCTAGCATTGTTCGGCGAGCCTTCCTTGAGTGTTCTGCTTTCTCCTCTCAAAGAACACCATTTTGTTGTGGAGTGCGGGCCGACGTTTCATGTTGAATTCCGACTTCTTTGCAATACATCGCTATGTGAGAGTTTAAGAATTCTCGTTCCTTTGTCACTTCGATCCTTACAACACTTTCTCCTTTCTCGTTTTGTAATCTCTTCAAGAGTTCCGGTAATCTTGTGATGGTTTCATTCTTCTTGAACATAAATATCACCCATGTGAATCTAGAATAGTCATCTACCACCACCAAAGTGTATTTTCTACCACCGAAGCTCAATGGGGATACCGGGCCAAATAAATCCATGTGAAGTAACCGTAGTACTCTACTTGACGTTGGTACAGAAACTTCCTTGAATGAGGCCTTAGTTTGCTTTCCTTTCTCGCACGAGTCACAAATCTGATCTTTTGAGAAAACTTCATTAGGCAAGCCTTCTACAAGAGACCTTCTCGCTATCTTGTTTAGCGTTTTGAAATTTATGTGACTCAATCTCTTGTGCCATAACCAGCTTGTTTCAAGTACTTTTTGCTACAAGGCATGTATTGCTTGGACATTTCAAATTCGCAACATAAACATTTCCCTTTCTCAAGCCGCTTAAAAGTACACGATCATTTAAGCCACTCAAAACAACACACAGAGAACTAGAGAACTTAATCGAGTATCCCTTATCACAGAATTGTGAGGCGAAAGCAAGTTATGCTTTAATCCTTCCACGTAGAAAACTTCCTCCACACGTACATCTCCAATGTATAGAGTCCCAACACCTTTGGTAATACCAAAGTTATTGTCTCCAAATACCACCCGTGGGCCATTTTGTGATTTTATTGAGCTCAAGAGTTGCTTGTTTCAGCCATATGCTTGAGCACCCACTGCCGATGTACTGCATGGGCTTTTCCCAAAGAACCTCTCTTTCATGTCCCACGGTCCCGCACGTTTAGTTAAGTTTTAGGTACCCTTTAGGTTTGGGTCCTTGAGAGTTAGCACAATCTTTAGGAATCCATAGGAATTGATTCTTCTTATCGTATTCAAGATCTTATCCTTCTTCCATACATATCAACATAGACAACCTCATCCTTTGGTGCCTTCTTGAATGTTTGTCTATGGGTGTCGATTGTTCCTTCCGTAAAACTTGACCCTTCCGAGGTCCTCTAGATGAAGTGATCGGCCGTTGTGCAATGGTTCGAGGGTTTTGATGATAAGGGTACGTTCTACTTGAGCCATCAAAAGATTCATATCTCACAGTACGTGATGACTTAGTAGATTGATTAGCAAGCTTTGAAGTTTGCTTAGATTGTGTAGTCTTCACCGAGACTGTCTCCACAGAGATGGTTTCGCCGACGCCTACCTTTTCCGACCTTGCCGAGGTTTCTTAAGTTGGGATTCCCCCTTCTTTTGATACCTCATCAGTTGTTTAGGTTGTTGAGTATAACTACTCTTCTTCCCATTCGACCGATTCGGGTCAGCAACCTTTTTACCCTTATCGGTAGGTTTAGGTTTGGAACCCTCTCCTACCAAATCATTACCCTTAACATGTGTACTCTTCTTAAGTACACTTGTTTGAACTCGTGAGGATTGGGCAATGGTAAAACCAATTCCCTTCTTTACGTTAGGTGTTTGAGACGATTCAACTATTGTTTGAACTGGCATTGAGAAGCTTTGTTCAGCTTGATCCAACCTCAAACTTAAACGTTCCTCACTTGATTTTATACGCTCATGCCGATGGAAAAGTTCATCAATTTCGCTTGTAGAATCTTCAATCGATCGCTTTTCTCAAGATTCTCGGCAAGCAACCTTTCTACCAAAGAAACCCTGCTCAAGTATACTTCATTTTAAGAGTATTTAACTCTTGAAGTTATCTCGATTAGAATCTGTTAGTGTCTCGAGATGTCTTGCTAATAGATTCTTGTGTAAATCGATCAATTTCTTCTTTCAAGCTCACATTCTCCTTTTCCACACGGTTGTAAGCATTTATAGCAGCTTTGAGATCTTCCATTAACTTATCAACAAAGTTATGGTCAAACTCTTACTCGCAAAAGACACACGAGAAGCGGACGAAGAGCGGGGAATCGAAAGTACCTCATCTCCTTTGGCCATAAGACACAAATCATTGTCTCAAGAGAAGTCTCAAGATGATGTTGAATCACTTGAAAGAGTATCCTCCTCTTGACCACCAAAGCACGTTTGTCTCGCAAACTTTCTTTCCTCATCAATCTCTTTTCTTCTCTTTCTCTTGGAGTTAGATCTGGACAATCATAACTAAAATGTCCCGATTTATGACAATTATAGCAAGCATCACTTCTTGAGGATCTTCTTGGACTAGAATCCCTTTTAGGAGAAAAGTCTCTTCTTCTTGGACTAGAATCCCTTTTAGGAGAAAAGTCTCTTCTTCTTGGACTTTCTTCTCTTTTTCTTTCTCGGAGTCTTGAACCTCCTATCCTCCTTGGAATCTTCTCGGTCTCTTATCTCAAGATTTGTTTCCTGACTGAAACCAGCTTTTCTTAGAATTCTTCCAATGTCTTCTATATTTCCCAAATTTCGAATTCATTTTATCAAACTTTCTCGTCTGAAGGCCATTTGTTCTTTCAAGCTTAAATCCTCTCCAATAGGTTCTTTTGATGACTGATTCAAGTGACCTTGAAAGCAACTTCCTTTCCAAAGAGAGTTTGAATTTCCTTCGTCCTCGTCTTCTTCTTGTTTCAAATCATATTCATGAGCTTTCAAATGTGAAAATAACTCATGATGACTTATCCCGCTCGCTTCTTTTGTATCTTTGATCACCGTGATCTTGACTCTCCATTTACTAGTTAGAGATCTCAATATTTTGTTGTTGATTTCCTTCTCAAGATAATACTTTCCTAATGAACTTGCTTTATTGATGATATTTGTCTTCCTTAGATCCAAGTGATCTATTGTCTCATCAAGCTTCATCTTAAATGTGTCAAACGAATGTAGAATAGATCGCAACTTATTTTCTTTAATTTGCTCCGAACCTTCACACATGAGTGCTAGGGTTTCCCACATCTCTTTTGCGGTCTTACATGTCTTGACTTTCTCTGTAAGCTCTCTCGGTTAGAGTCTCTATGATCTCTGTCCGAGCAATTTGATCAAGATTAAATAGTTTCCTTTCATCATTTGACATTTCACTCCTTTTCTTTTCAATCTTGTCGAGTAGATGCTTGCTCCACCGCTCCCGTAACTTAATTGGTTCAAAGTAAAACTTTATTGGTCCATCTTCAAGTGTTTCAAGCATCCTATCATGAATTGCACCAAGATGATTTTCCATGCGAAATTTCCGGTAGTCATAGTCTTCAATGGAGAACTCTGGTAGCTTTCTTTTCTGCTCTTATGAGAACTCATTATTAGTAATAAAAATGATTATGCAATGAATGCAATGAGTTTTATGAAAACGGTTTTTCAAAAGATCTGCTCGAGATGACCACAACAGATCTTTCCTCAAAGACTATTGGTAACCAAAGCCGGTGGTCGGTTGAACCCTTGCTCTGATACCACTTGTTGGTCCGGACGAGATGTGCAAGGAGGTGGAAAGTCTAGAAGGGGGTTGAATAGACTTTACCACACTCAAAACTTTTTCAACTTTTTGTGAGCTGAGTGTGAGGTTAGAAGACTTTGAAGTCTTCTGCGCAGCAAGGTACTCGAGTGTGCTTTATGTGAGATCAGACTTCGGAAACTCGAAGTCTTCGATGGTGCGGAAGCTAATCTCGTGTGTATTTGAAAAACCCTTTTAAAGAAAACCTTTGAGAAGAATACTTAGCAGGATTAATGCGAGGTTTATTAAAATGATGAATGAGCGATTATAAGTATGAATGCAGAAAGCAAATAAAGACACAGAGATTTTTATAGTGGTTCGGATATAACGATCCTACGTCCACTCTCCCCGATTCCACAGGGGCCTTACTATCCACCAAACTCGGTCTTGTCTCCTCTAATCTCCTTGAGGATTCGACCACAGAAGTTTAACAAGTTCTCGCCCTTGGTACAATCGATTCGATCTTTGAGTGTTTAACTCTTAGATCTAAAACAATCAACCTTTTCTCGCATCGAGATAATGAAAGGTGATTTACACTTCCTTGACCAAAAATAAATCTCTTAGTAAATTCAGCGTGTTTGATCAATTTGGTATGAAGAGTTAAGCGTGTATTTCGTGAGTGAAGGAGTTATTCTTGATGTTTCTCGCGCGTGTATCACTTTTTTGAAAATCCTTCACTTCAGCTTTTATGCTTCGAATTTGACTAGCCGTTAGGCTAATTTGTCAATCAGATCTTCAAAGAAATGGTAAGTGATCGTTGGAAGATTTGTTTGACTTTGGATAATTGATTTTCGATACCAATCAATTATGTCGTGATTGATCTTGATTGATAATCAAATCTTCACTTGGTGACTTGAGTATCTTAGAGTTATCTTTACGACTTTTGTTATCCCGATGAATTTCTTGAAGTCAACTCTAGCAACTTTCAACCTTGCTCCAAAGACATCTAAAGCTTGCCGTAGCATGGATTCCAACCTTGCTATCTTCACTTGAACCTTTCTTGACAATACTTCTTTTTGCGTAACTCTTATCATCTCTTCTTGATCTTCATGACGCCCTTCTAAATGACTTCGAACGAAATCTCTCTTAGATCTTTAAGTCTTCTTATCAGCCTTTTAGTTCTCAACCAACTGATACGAAGGTTAAGCCTAGCAAGTTTAAGCTGTACTAAGACATAAACCCTATCTAGATCATCACCGACTAACAGTTCAAATTTGGTCCTATTACACATAGGTTTTAAGAACATCATCAAAACATACAAATTCAAATCCTAACACTCAATCTCAATCATTCATTTTGTGCATCAACTACAAATCAAAGAGGTCTTTTCAAGAGGTTGTAATGAAGGCTCTTTGGATGAGGTGGGTGAATTTGGAAGAAGTGACTCAATGATAGTAGAGCAATGAGAGTTGACATATAATTCAATGCGATTTTTCACCTCATTTCAACAAACACCACTCTTTCTTTTCATTTTCAATCTTTTCAAATGACATTCACCACCAACACCTTTTGAGACTTTCTTTTCATTCAAGCTCAAATTGAATTTTCTTCTCATGATTTTTACTCACTTTTCTCAATTCAATTTTTCTTTCATTCCTCTTTTCTTTTCTTTCTTCTTTCTCACAACAAACTTATCAAATCATACCACCACACTTTTTCTTTTAACTTCACCATTCAATTGCCAACAATCATGCTCTACTAATCATATGGACAAAAAGCTCATAAAGATAGGCAAAATGGCTTTAATTTCACAAGCTTGCCAAAGAATAAGGCTTAAAGGCACAAATTGGCTTACTAGGGAAATCAATTACATTGGTGGGGTAAAATTTGGCAAAGTAGCTTTACAAATCAAACATGGCCTCAAATCATCTTCATAGATCCACACAAAACTCAACTTCAATAAGTCTATAGGCAAGTTCTAGCATGCATAATCGCAAATGATGCACTCAACAAGGAATTAAACCGTTTTTCATGCACGATTCAAGAGGTTCAAAAGCTCACGGGCTCAAAATTAGCAAAGAGAATAAGCATTCTTCATCACACTCATCATCACAAGACAACTTCTCATGCTAGAATCAAGCAACAAATCAACTCAATATCACATCACAAGCTCACCATGTCCATCAATCAAAACAAATATGCCACGTACATACCTCCAAGCATAACACCACATCAATTCTCATCAAATAAACTCAAAGATAAGAGTGAAATCCACATTAAAGCTCAAAATTCACAAAAATTTTCAAACAATTTTCTCATTACAAATGAGAGGCAAGTTGGTGCAATAAGCAATGCTAACTAACACACACCCCCAAACTTTTTCATTGCAAAGCAATTAAAAGTTTGGCAAATGTAGTTAGCTAGGTGAAGTTGCACACAACTACCCACAATGAAATCCAAAACTATATCAACAAAAAGCATAATCACAAGTAAGCTCATTTCAAAATTCATGTACAAGTAAGATATATCGTATAAGCCCCAAACACGAGGTGCGCCGGTGCAAATGGAAAAAGGGTGAAAAGAGGCACACCTCCCCCAAACTTAGACGAGTCTAAGTGCTAGAGAAGGTGTGGTACCGTAAGGTCTTCAACTTCCTCTCATCTTCAAGCTTGTAACTCCTCATGCCTCACTTGCACACCTCGACCTCCTACAAAGGGTCACAAAAAGATTACACACACACTTATTGAAAGCACGAAACAAAACAACAAAAACGAAAGCAAGAAAAACCGATGGGTTGCCTCCCATCCAGCGCTATTTTTAACGCCCTATGCCGGACGGAACTCCATTGAGTTCAAACTTCCCTTTTGCTTCGATATTTGGCACCTCCTTCGGGATAGGAGGGTTCACATGCTTCACAAATGACTCTTTGGTATAGAGACGGCCACCCCATTTATCTTCAAGTTCAAGTTTTTCTCCAACTTGCACGTCTCTTACGATCAACACTTCTCGATTCTTTAACTTCTCCCCACAAAGCAATCCACCCCACTTAGACTCACACCACGTGACCGTATCTCCTATAGCAAAGCATTTTTCTTTCTTTTCCTCACTGGAAGACTTTCTCCTATCCGGCTCCCCCAAACTTGCAATTTTCCAAATTTTGGTAGTTTGCTTCAATTTTTCCTTCTTCTTCTTCTTTCCATCTCCGGGGTCTTTCAAAGGCAATTTTTGAGACATCTCTTTACTTTTCCCTTTATCTTCTTTTCTCAAAGGAGTGGAGGTTTGGATCGAGTGACATTCCTTTTTGCTTGAGTCATCATTCAAAGAATCATAGATCGAAAATGTGATCTCTTCACCATTGAAGCTCAACTTGAGCTCTCCACTCTCCACGTTTATCATTGCTTTCCCGGTTGCAAGAAACGGTCTTCCAAGGATTAGTGGCACATCCTCATCTTCCTTCATATCTAAGACAACGAAATCAACCGGAAAGATGAATTTATCAACCTTCACTAGCACATCTTCAATGATCCCCTTAGGATAAGTGACCGATCTATCCGCCAATTGAAGGTTAATGGATGTAGGCTTCACCTCTCCTAGCCCCAAACGATTGAATATGGAGAGTGGCATCAAGTTTATGCTCGCCCCAAATCACAAAGGGCTTTCATCTTTGCACTTCCTCCAATTTCACAAGGAATAGTAAAGCTTCCGGGATCCTTGAGCTTCTTGGGAAGATTCCGTTTGAGAATAGCATTGCACTCCTCGGTCAAGTTGACCGTCCCATTGTCAACAAACTTCCTCTTCTTTGACATGAGCTCCTTCAAAAACTTCATATAATTTGGCATTTGCTCAAGAGCATCCACTAATGGAATGTTGATATGAAGTTTGTTGAAGACCTCAAGGAATTTGGAGAATTTTTCCTCAAGCTTTTTCTTCATAAACCTTTGTGGAAAAGGTACCGGTATTGGTGTCATCGGTACCCCCACTTATCACGAGGATATTCATCATTCTTCTTTTCCCGAAGCTCTTTTGCAATTTTCCATTTTGGGATCCTTTTTGAACTTTCACCGTCTTCCACTTTCTTCTTTTCCACCATTTCTTTCTTCATTCCCTTGTCTTCCTCATCTTCATTTGACAACACTATTTCCTCCTCTTCTCCTTCAACTTCTCTTTCATCTTCTTCTCTATCTTCTCTCTCACCTTCACTTGGCATTTTTGGACCCACATATTGGGTGCCACTCCTTAATTTGATAGCATTGCAATGCTCTCTAGGGTTGACTTCGGTATTTGACGGAAATTTTCCTTTGTTTTGCATGTTCCCCACCGTAGTTGCCAATTGACCCAATTGATGTTCAAGGGACTTAACTTGAGTATTCGTCATCCTAATACTCTCATTTGTCAATCTCATGTTCTCATCAATCTTAGCCTCCAATCTTGCATTGTTCTCCTCCATTTTCTTGAACAATAAGGCTAGCATCTCATCCGTGGAAGGTTTCCCTTCACCATTTGGAGGTTTGGCCCCGGATCGAATCCCGGAGGGAATTGAACCGCCGTCTTTGGATTTGAGTAGGAAAAATTTTCATTCCTTCTAAAGTTTGGATTGTAAGGACCACTCCCTTGAGCACCTTGTGGAAATGAGGAGGATTGACCTCCTTGATGAGGTTGAGCTTGGTATGGAGGTCGGTATTGGCCTTGAGTGAATTGCCCTTGTTTTCCCCCTTGTTGATAACCTACATGTTGTTGAGGTCTTCCCATAAAGCTCACTTCCTCAAATGGCCCTTGCATTGGCCCTTCTTGCATTACGGGAGAGGGAGATGGTTGACTAGGTGAAAGAGCACTTACTTTCTCAATTAACGTCATCATCATAGACTTCATTAAATCCCCTTGCTCGACTTGTGCAACTCTTTGGTAAGCATTTTGATTGGTGTTCCATTGGGAGGCATTGTTGGCTACACCATCTAGAATCTCAATGGCTTCTTGTGAGGTCAAAAATAAGAAGTCCCCCTTAGCACATGCATTCAAATGTAGTTGAGATGCTTCATCCACTCCACAATAAAAGAAGCATATGGTTTGCTCCTCCGGAAGCCGTGTTGGGGGCACGAAATCAACAAATTGTTGAAACGTTCCCATGCATCCTTGATACTCTCCTTTGGCTTTTGTTTGAAACCGGCAATCTCATTCCTTGCTTGGACGGTTCGAGAAGGAGGATAGAATTTAAGCAAAAACTTTTGACTTATCTCCTCCCACGTACGCACGCTCCCGGTGGTAAAGTTTTGCTAAGCCATTGCTTGGCCCTTCCCGTGAGGGTGAATGCAAACATCCTCAATTTCTTTGCGTCTTCGGTCACTCCATTAAACTTCATAGTATCCGCTAGCTCCAAGAATCTATCCAAGTGTTTGTGTGGATCGTCTATCCCATCTCTTCCCTCAAATTGATTCTCCATGAGAAGCTTGATCATAGCCGGTGCAATCTCAAAATTATTAGCTTGGATATTCGGCCTAGCTATCCCATCGTAATACTCCCGTAGTTGAGGCTCAAAATAAGCACGAATGGGTCTACCTTCCCTTTGAGGTGGGGGATTTTGTGGGTTTTCATTGTTAGGCAAGGGTGGTGGTGGAGGATTGTATGGAGCAATGTAATTTTGGTCTTGGTATGGAGGATATGGTGGATATGGAGGTGGGTATGGATATGGATTTTGGCCTTGAATTGGAGGTGGTGGATATGGATATGGATAGGGGTAAGGGTAAGGATAAGGATTTTGGGGATTTGGTGGATTTTGATGCACCATCTCTTCTCTTTGAGGTTGGGCACCTCTCAATTCCACTTGGATGCCTTGAATATTAATCTCCCTTCTCCTCCTTCATGAGCAACCCTCTCTCCATGTAGGGGTGGTTCCCTTCCATTTCTCTATCAAAAGTTCTACGATTCCTCCTCCGATTCCTTCTTCTTGGTGGAGCTTCGTTATCAATTTTCAAAAGTCGAACAAGCACCTACCAAAAAGAGACCAAGTATCAAATTCTTAAAACAAAAACAACAAAACAACAAAAATAAATGCCACTAGTAACTCCACTCAACTAGAATTCAAGTTCCACCTAAGTGTCCTCAACTAGTCCCCGGCAACGGCGCCATTTTGATCGTCGTATTTTAGTGGATAAGTATTTACGACCAAACAAATTATCGAACCCAAGGGACTAGGAGAACGGTGGAGCCTCGAAAACATACGTTTCCATAGAATTATAGTGGCTAGTCAAGATGCTAAAATTAAAGCAGCAAAAGAACAACCCAAATTCAACAAGAAATTAAACAAAACACAAAGCAACAAGCACCAAGGATGAGATAGTAGTGCTCGGGTGCAAATCACCAAAGACTCACAAATTCGGATCATCAACAATCAAGTGTTCATTCAAAGAGGGATCATAGGGATAACCAACAAATAATTCAAGTAAAACCGTGCTTTGGATAAGCCT
The DNA here is from genome assembly GCA_030762865.1 of Paraleonurus japonicus. NCBI lineage: Eukaryota > Viridiplantae > Streptophyta > Magnoliopsida > Lamiales > Lamiaceae > Paraleonurus > Paraleonurus japonicus. The sequence goes on from CM061058.1 coordinate 4,352,913, forward strand.
AGGTTCTAAATGATCGATGAAACACGTAGGAATGTAAGAGACGGCACTCTCACCCTCACTAATTACAAGCAAAAACAAGTAATCAATGTGCCTTAATGAGGTTCTAATTAATCAACCAAGTATCCTTGCGTTAATTAAATATTGACTTCAATCACTTTAGCAAACCTAACACCTATGCATCAATTCAATCAACCAAGTATCCTTGCATCAATTAAATCAATAAACACAAGATCAAAGCTCACCTTAGCAATTAAATCATACAAAGCATCAATAAGACAATTAATCACCTCAACAAATGAACACCCAATCACCAATTCACCAAAATCAACTCATCTAGGGATCATCACACCCAAGCACATATAAAATTTAGCCAATCATATTAACTTGAAACAAACCCATGAACAATAAGAAAATAAAAGGAGAAGAGAGCATGATAATAAAGAAATAAACCATTAAAATAAAGAGATTAAGGATGGGTATCACCTTAAATGTGTTGAGCACACTTGATTGAATTAAATCTATCTCTAATTTGGCAGAAATTAAAAGAAAATGAAAAACACCTACTACTATGTGTGAGTATGTGTGTATTTAATTCTAAAATCCCTAGTGTGTGTTTTTGCGTGTAATGTGTGTTTCTATCTAATCTTCCTCCATTTTTACGCTGAATATATCCCCTCTTCACGCTGAATGTTCCCATCCCTTTCTTCTCCACGTGTAAGCGTCCCATTGGCCAAGAGAAAGAAACACTTTGCAGAAAAAACGTGAACGCGACTTTTGCTGCAGCAGATGTGCCTCGACTCGGGCGAGTCACTTCGTGATGCCCGAGTCGCTTCCCTTCGTAAATTCAGTGACTCGACTTGACAATTGTGACTCGGGCGAGTCGGATTTCATTGCCCGAGTCACCTTCTTTCGTAAATCCTCCGACTCGGGCATGGTTGCTAGTGACTCGGGCGGGTCACTTCCCTTTGCAAATAATCTGACTCGAGTCGTTGTGAGATCGACGCCGGAAAGTAGACGGCGGTGCTGGACGATTTGGGCGCGGTGGCTGCGTTGTGGTTGCAGATTCGCGATTGAAACGGTAATGGTGCCGGGCGATTAACGATGGAGATGGGTTGATGGTTATTGGTGTTGGGTGTTGGCGACGTGGGTGGTTGTTGGAGTGGGTGATGATCGGAAAATGGTGATTTGGGATTGAGTTGCAGATTGGGGAAGAAACAGGGGCTGCGCTGATCTGTGAAGACGACGGGGGTGTACTTATCAATTTGATGGGTGCAGTTGGTGGGTGTATTTCCTAATCCGGTGGGTGTATGCGGTTTTGGGTGTTTTGCCTATCACAACTTCGTTCGGCCGTATCTTTTGCGTACGAACTCCGATTGACCTCATTATTTTTGCGTTGCGACCGTCTCTCGACCCTCTTTCTAACCATATAATTGCCCAGTTTAATTGAATATAATAACTGTCCTCAATTTGCACTCAAAAGGGCATCCAACCTACACATTCACACATAAAATATCAAATCAAACTATGAAATGTAATTTGACCAATTAAATGCGAATTAACATGAAAATCATATCAAATTGAGACAATTAAGCACACAATTAACATGCAATAATTCACCCTAATCAAATATACACAATTTGAACATAAGAATATCATAGAACATAGATGTGTGTGATGAGGGGCACACTCGAATATATTGTTTATCATGTAGCAACCTAGTCGAAGGAGAAAAAACAAACAAATTAGGTATTGATTTTTATTCTTGCAATAAAGTGTAAATGAAATTGAATGACTTACGTTTATCAACGAAGTGAGTCGTAAGTTATGTCTTGAGTGTTAGATCAAGAAGTTTTGATGAGTTAAAAGAAGCGGGTTACATTCAAGAACAAATTGAGATTAAGATCGTAAGCTAAGCCGATCAGACAGGTCAAGAACCAATCTAGTCGGCTGAGGTCCGGAAGAGTACAAGTCGCCTGAGACAAGCTTGAGTCAAGTCATCTACAGGGACAAACACAAAGAGCTCGACGAGGTCAAGATAAGCCGAGTAGAATAAGAAAGGCGAATCTTCACCAAGTCACCGGCAGACGAGTGGAGCAAGAACAGTGAGGTCTAGCAGTTTTCAAGATTGAGTTTGTTAAAGCAGCTTTTAGGTTGTTAGAACTAACTAACAAACTAAGCTGTCTTTTAGACTTATAAATAGGTCTAGGCACTTCATTCTTCATAATTTTTAGAACATTTTTCACTTAGTATATTCGGAATACACAGAATTCACAAGTCATTTCCAGGAAGTTTATTCTCTAAAATTACAAGTTCTAAAACCACAAGATTTCTTCATAGAATTTTCTAAGTGTTTATAGAACACTTCACTTCACATCTTCAAAATACACTTCTTATTCATAGAGTTAGATTTCGAAGTTTGATTAGCGCTTTTGAAGAGTTGAAGATCAAGTTGTAAATTGTAAGATTGTAAAGTAAGTAAGCGGCTAGTGGAGACCCTTCTTCAAGATTGGAGAAGGAGAGTGGATGTAGGATTGTTATAATCCGAACCACTATAAAATCTGGTGTTCTTACGCTTTCATTTACTTTTCTCGTTCAATTTACATTTTAATTGTTCAAAGATTAATTCCAGAATCTGAGTTAAAATCTAAACATCGGTGTTGCTTTTGATCTTATTAAAAGTTGAGATTAATCTTGAATTTCCATTGTGTACATCCGTACTTTGAATATTTTTAAAGATTTGAAAAATTTGAAAAATCTATTCAACCCCCTTCTAGATTTTTCCTAGAAGGTCGATACAAGTTTTCCTAATCAACTCAACTAATCGGGACCAACATTGAGCTTCCCATCTTTCCATGATGAATGGACAGAAGGATATTGATGTACTTTTTCTAGAGTAGCTTTTTTCATTTCCCGTTCACATGAGGATTGCAATCAACGAGTTCCACCTTAAGAAGAGTCTTTCCGAACTCCCCATGAATCTTTTTTAATTTGTAACAACGTTTTATTGTTAAGAACTCAAGATTTTCAAAGGCACCACATCCAAATTTCCAATCCACCAGATTAGTCTTTAATTACAAGACAAGAAAGTTGGGAAAATCCTATTTCTTCAACTTCCTAGTCCGGACCTTGAAAAGCATAGTTTTTAACTTGAGCATCGTAAGATAATGTAGTTTATCAAAATTTCTCATTTCTTTCCGATTTCTCATTTCTTTCCAAGAATAGCCCAACCCACTCAAATATAAGCTTTGCACATGCATTCCATAGAATATCGGAACAACTGGGAACAACCTCAGGGTTAACGATGACACATTTAACTGTATATAGTTTTCTACATTTGTAAATATGAGCTAAGCAACAAAATGGTTGACCATCATCATTAGGTGCTAATTCAATTTGAATACTTAATTCCCTTAGAATGGGAACTCCTTTAGCGACGACCTCTGTGCAACTATGAGCAGTCACATTTGAAAGTGTAGATAGGTTATCCAAGGAAACACCGCGAGGAGGATCTGGTAGGTTGCTTCCCATGACCTGCAGATGTTTTAGTGCTTGAAAACTCCATATCTCCACAGGTAGATACGATGCGTCCTTACAATATTTGATGCTTTGATGTCGTTTGACAGTGAAGAACTCAAGAAATTGCAGCTGGGAAATGGAAGCTGGGATCATTCCATTCAATGTAGGAGAAAGGTAAGTCAATTGAAGTAGTTGTAGTACCTCATTTGGGAACTCGTAGAAACGGATTAAAAGAGCATCGAGTTCTCTAAGCAATTCCAAACGGAAACATAGTGGTACTTGATATTGAAGGTATGTACCAAAACAAAGTAGAGAACGTGCAGCGGATGAACAATTATGCTCCAAAAATTTATGCACATCTTTCATGGCAAGCATAACGTTACACTGGATGGACAATCGATGATGTCCTTTCATACCATCTCCTAAGCAATCACTGGGATTGCTTAAGATAAGTGCAAACATGGTCTCCCCAGCTTTTTCTTAGATATGTGCCACAAGGAGGCATGAAGGCCGCAAGTTTTAACAGTGTGAACGATAATAGCACTGCTCTTTTTGTAGACTCTAACATGATTATTGATATCAAGCTAGCTCCTCCAAATACTCTCCAGCATTAAGAACCGAATTTACGTTTATATTTAATTCAAAATCTATCAGCAAGCCATAAATTGAAGAGCTTGGATCGCGGTATCTCGTAATTTTGAGGAAAGGGTCCAATATAGAGAAAGCACATTTATAGAATTGGAGGTAAGTAGTTGTAGCTTGGAAGTAGTACCTTTGATATTTCATCTTATGCATCGATGAAAAGTTGATGACGTTTTTGGCTGCAACCTCATTCCAGTATTCCTCGTTAATGTCCTCCTCTTCAGAGAGCAGTTGAGCAACTGTGAGAATCGTAAGAGGAAGACCTTCACAATTCTCAGAAATTTTCTTTTCGGCTTTAACTAGTTGAGGAGGACATGATGAGCCTTTACAAAATACTTTTTCACGAAGTAGATCCCAACTTTCTTCTTTATTCAATAACCACATTTTAACTGAGCCCTCTAAAAGGATCATGCAACCTTTAGTTAGCTGTTGCATCCTGCTAGTAAGCAAGATTCAACATTTACTTTTCAGGAACCTCATACGTTTCAAAATTTTCTTCAAGAATTCTTCTGCTGCTACTTCTTCAGCTTTTCCTGGACTTATACCAAAGTCGGTAAAGATCTCCTCTAAAATGCGCCGCGGGATATCTTTTACCTCACATTTCTTGCCTACATCAACCCAAACGTGATGGTCAAAGTATTCCATTATCGATGAATCATGGAAAATTTTTTTAGCAAGAGTAGTTTTACCGATGCCTGGTATACCATCGAGTGAAGTAACTAAGTGTGTCATTAGGTAATGTTTTAGTTCCTCGTACACATCACACACTCCTATCATCTTTGATGTAACACAATCTTCTCCTCCTCCTCCACCTTCTTCTTCTTCATCCGGAAAGGGAGTTGTATAAACCTTCTTCTTCTTCTTCTTCTTCTTCTTCTTCTTCTTCTTCTTCTTCTTCTTCTTCTTCTTCTTCTTCATCCAGAAAGGAGTTGTATAAACCATCAAAGCACCTTAGCTTCAACTCGTCTATGGAGAAACGAACCCAATCAGCATCTGAATCTTCATATTCTTCGTCTTTGCCGCGGAATTGAACGTCCGGACAAATCTCAGCTACAATGGCTTGTAATTTATAAACTTCAGAGCAGATTGCGTTATGTAAATTTTGTGTGGAGTGTTGTTTAATTTGGCAGTTTGATTGTGTGTATTCATTGGTAACGTTTGATTATCATGTTTACTTGTTAATTTTTGGTAAGAATGATAATGTTAGAATTAAGAATAGATTACAAATGATTTTAATACAACAGTGGATTAGAATGAAGAATGGATTAGAATGGATTTCAACCCTACAATGAAGATACAGAACTAAAATTAGCTCCTTGGTCGCATATAGAAATAAAAATGTTATCTATTTGAAATTTTAATCCAAATTGACACATTAAGTTCAGGTTAATTGCACATATCGTCCTGTAAGAAATTTTCCATTTCAAATTTGGTCCTTATATTTGGAAATGGTCCTTTTACACGCACATATAGTCCTTTTTGTTAACCCTATTTGTGCATGTAAGGACTATATGTGCATGTAAAAGGACTATATGTGCAATTAAAATGTATCAAAAAGGACTATATGTGCATGTAAAAGGACCATTTCCAAATATAAGGACCAAATTTGAAATGAAAAATTTCTTACAGGACTATATGTGCAATTAACCCCATTAAGTTCATTTCATAACTTATGCTAGAATTTAATATTTTTTATGGATTCTTGATGTGTTCTATTCATTAATTATCATGGTTGAATGAAAATAATGTGGCACTTGATGATTTGTATGTTTTTTCCAAGGGAAAATGTTTATGACTTCTACAATGAAAGATATATCAATGTTTGAGGATAATATGCGAAAAGATGGATTTCTGTTTGAAAGAGATGGTAGGAGATCAAGCTTACAGCTGAATGGACTCAATCGACCTTTGCTTAACAACTTGAGGGAGGTATCTCTGCCCACTCCTTTACTTAATTGAAAATGGCAAAATTGCTTGAAAATGAACTGATGAGTTATCTAGAGTTAATTAAAAAAATTAATTTGTTTGCAAAATGTGAACTAGCTTGCCACCTCTCTGCTAATAGACATAATTTAAGAATATCGTCAAGTATTTCAATTAAGCTTGTTGATATGATGAATTATATTGTAAAGAGTAAATTATTTGTGATAGATAGGGGATACATGGGGATGGTTAGATGAATCTAAATGATTTGATAACTAAGGTAATCAAAGGTGTAATTGGCATGTGAGGAGTTATTTCATGTGTATGAATTTTATGCTCCATTTTGTTATGAGGATGAAAGCTATGAACTTGTGAGAGTTTTGAATAAATGATTTAATTTGCTCGAATGATTTTAGAATTGTATCGTATGTGTATGGTTTTATTGACCTTGAGGTCATGAATATTATTGATATTCTGCAGAGTTGCATGTGTATATGATTGATATTCTTTTCAGGTTGCATTCATTTGACCTTTGTATTTGTCGAAATTAAATTCATATTATATTTTGTTTTACTCGATCTTGACGTAGGCTTTGAAATAGCCTAGAATGTGAGTAATAAGTATGTGAAGGTCAAATTGGACGGATCGACACATCCCTAAGACTCAGATTATCCTGAGCCGGATCCGGCATTTATCCTATAAGTCTCGGATTATCCAGAGCCGGATCGGCGTTTATCCTATAAGTCTCGGATTATCCCGAGCCCGGATCGATATGAATCCTATAAGACTCAAATTATCCCGAGCCCGGATTTGGCTTTTATCCTATAAGTCTCAGATTATCCCGAGCCGAGGATCCGATATGCATCCCGTAAGACTGATTATCCCGAGCCCGAATCGCGTTTATCCTATGAGTCTCAGATTATCCCGAGCCCAAATCGATATGCATCCTGTAAGACTCAGTTATCCCGAGCTCGTGTCCGACGTTTATCCTATAAGTCTCAGATTATCCCGAGACCGAATCGATATGCATCTTGTAAGACTCAGATTATCCCGAGCCCGGATCTCGAAATACATCCTATAAGTCTCGGATCATCCCGAGCCCGGATTTTATTCTCGCCGGACCTAATGGAACTTGGTCCGACTCCCGAACCTAATGGAACTCAGTGGAGGTCACAGGTCGACCTAATGGAACCTGGTCGACCACCCGCGCCGACCTAATGGAACTGATGCAGGGGTCACAGGTCGAACCTAATGGAACTCGGTCCGACCGCGCCGAACCTAATGGAACATGGTCCGGCTCCCCTGCACCTAATGGAACCTGGTTCGAGGGTCACGAGGTCGGACCTAATGGAACTGGTCGACCCGGCGTCGGACCTAATGGAACCTAGTCCAGCTTCCCGAACTCGATGGAATCGGCGAGGAGGTCGCGTGATAATAGCACGACACATAAAAATTTGCAAGTTTTAAAATTACAAGGATCACTTCATTCACAATATGAAGTGAACCCTAAGCAGCGGAGATATGTGTCGACATCGGCTCTTGAGAGCTGATACTCTGTTGAAATTGAAGATTTCTTATGTCTTTTTCGCGAGTTCACTTCATTTATGATCTCGAAGTGAATATTAGCGCCGAAGTTTGCATCGAGGATCTACTCGAGAGCTAATATTTTATTGCATTAATTTTATCAAGATTTTAAAACTAGTTTCACTTCATTCACGATCTCGATGTGAACACAAGTGCGGGAGTATGCGTCGCATCGCCTCCGGAGAGCTGATACTTTATTGAACTACGAATTTTTTTAAGATTTTTAAGCCGGTTTCCACTTCATTCACGATCTGAAGTGAACACCAGCTGAGTATGCAGCAAGATCAGCTCTAAAGAGCTGATACTTTGTCGAAGTCGAGTATTTTTAACTTTTAAAAATCGAAAGTTCACTTCATTCACGATCTCAAGTGAACACTAGCGCGGGAATATGCGTCAAAGCATTAGCTCACGACAACCGATAAATTTTCGAACCTAGAAAATTATTTTTGAAAAGGAAGAATTCACCTTATTCACGGAATAAACAGCTAGTAAATATTCGCAATAAAGAAAAATAGCACAAACACAAATGAAAGTGAAGAGATCGAAATGATAGTAAGGTCCATAGAATCTAAAAGGATTACCTAATAGTCAAGGAATGGTCGCAAAATACAGGGTAAATAGGAAAACTCTAAGCTTAATCTTTGAAAAAGATTCGGTGAAGCAACATTAACTAAGATTAATTAGTAAAAAAAGAAAAGTTGGATTATTGTGCATCCGATTCTGTTAGGATAACTAGTTCAAGAAACTAAACTAAAAGAATGTGAGCCCTAAATACATATGATAAGTTTGAGAGCAAGCTTTATATTTATCATTGGGGTTTTCCCCAAACTGAACTTTGTTGTCTAAGAAATAACGGTATAACTTGTGTGGCTGCATGAGATTCGATCTCAAGAAGGTATGATGTAACTTATGATTTTCGTTGCACTAAAAATATTTATATGATTTAGTTCACGACACGCAAAATCGAAAAAACTTGATTGCTAGTCTTGGTATTTGTTAGGTCGGATAAGTCCGGTCGCGTTGATTCTTCTCGGTTTCCACTTGGATCTGAAGTAAACGTTTTCTATGATTATGCATTAATCTCACGGTGATGTCGACTCGGAAGATTTAATCGGACAGCAGTGCGAAATAATTCCATTAGTAGTCATGATTAAAAAAATGGTAAATGTCTTAGTACAACGGATGATATGATTGTCGGATGCATTCTTTCATTAGAGTGGAGTAAATTGATTTACTTTCGATATTTGTCGATTTGAATCAATATTAAGAGAGTGATGAAAATGTGTTTAAAACTACTCTGAATGATTATTATCAAATCACTCGGAGTAGGAGGGAGTAGTTGATGAGGAGTGGTCGGTCACCCTCGAAAATTAGGGCCTCGGCCCATATTGAGTATTTAGTCGATAACTCAAGCCCAACTCACGATAAAATACAAACAATTGAACGTAACTCAACTCAACTTAAGTCCAAACGAAAAAGCCGGTTTGGAAGACCCAAAGTGTGTGTTGCCCTAAGGTAAGAAATGTGTATATATATATATATATATATTTCTTTCCACCTAAAGGTAGGAACAAGAACCCTTCTCTTCTTCTTCTTCTCTTCTTTACTCTTCTTCTAAATATTCTCCTAAAATGATATGGATACTGACTTGAGCGTCGGAGTCCCCGCGCCGGGCCTCTCCCGGTGTGTTTTTGCAGGTCCGACGGATCAAGCTTGAACCGGATTGAGTGGAGAAGATGAAGACCGGAGAGCGGATAATCGGATCCGCATCACTATTAATTCGCGAATGTACACAATTAAATCCATTTTCATCTAAAAGGTGTTTCCTCTGCCCACAAGAATTTGAAACCATAGTTATTTTTACCTTTACAACAAGTTTGTATGGAACCATAGTTATTTTTACCTTTACAACAAGTTTGTATGAAACCATCGTAATATTTTTGTAAGTTAATTATAATATTTAATTTTAAAATATTATTAAAATTTACAATAATATTATGTCTCATATATAAAACCGTCTAAACAAGTTCTTTTATTTTATTTGAATCTTTCTTTTTTCTCCTCCAATCAAAATTTGATTTTTAAGTGTTAAGAATCAAAGGTTGAAATATTTTTATTGCGAGTAAATTACATGTGCTCCAATTGTACCGAGTAAATGGTCACATTGATGAAACATGGCATTATTTTTTTATTGAAATATGATAATAATTTTAATTAAAATATATAGATTAATATAATTGAAATACGACAGTAACTTTAAATAAAAACTGATGAATGTCAGGTGTAGCACTTGGAGTTTTATTGTATATTTCTATAAAGATTTCAGACTAACACCATCTGTGTTTTTTTCTTTTAAATTATTTTTTCGTTTTCTTTTTCTATTTATAATTTTCTATATGATATTGGGCTTTAGGCCCGCAACTTGTTAAAAAATTCTTTTATGGGCCACTTGTAAAAGGCCATGGCCTTATACTATTTGGGTATCGTAATGTTCAAATAATTCAAGGGGGATTACAAGGGGTACAAAATAGAAGACCACATTTGTCTCTAGTACAAAAACTTTTGGCATTACCATTAGGTACAATAATATTGTGATTTCCAAGTTTACCCCTCCTTTTGCTTTTGTATTAATCTGCCAATAAAAGTCACATCGCCAGTCTGCAAACCTTCTCTCCACCACCACGCGCTTTCTCTCTCTCAATTCAAAAATCCACACACCTCTCTAAAATCTTCCCTCTCATTTTCCGGCAATGGAGTAAATTCCGTCTAACAGTCGCCGGATTGCTGAGCCGCCGCTTGTGTGGTAGCCGTCACCGTTTGTGAAGCCCGACGCCTTACGGACGCTGGGTTTCGCCGTTCGCGAAGGAGGTGGAGCGCCGTCTGCGTCCCTGAGTTTCACCGGAGGTAAGTGGGTTTTTAAAGAAAGCGTGTTTGCAGATGTTTAAACTGTGTTTTGTAAACTGTATAATCTTTTAAAGTGGGTTTTGGGTTTTTCAAACATATTTCTACAAAATGAGAAATAAGTGCTGAGTCCCTGGGCTTCCCGTCTAACATATTTCTTAGATTTATGGGTTTTTAAAGAAATAAAACAATTAAAGATTATAATTTTCCCTTTTTGGTTAGGTTTTTGTTCTTGTTTGCAGATGTTCTCAATTATTGCATGTTTAAATCTCTTTTACTGCACAATTTCCACAATCGCAAATGCAGACTATGAATTTCATATATCTACTTGATGCAAATCGCAGCTTGAACCATTTCACATTGCATCCAGGTTTCGCCTGTTTCTAGATTTCCATTTCATCTGTGTTCTTTTTATTCAGGAAGAAGTTGAGGGTGTGCGGGACAGGATTAAAGCTGGCTCGCTTAACAGGCAGAATGTTGTAAATAATTCTTGACCATAAATAAGTCTTTTGCTTGTTCATTTATGTCAGCTTTGTCATGTGTTTAATGGAAGAGTTCTTTTCTTTTGCTTTTGATTCATAGATCTTCTTACGTTGAACAGCTAACTATTACAACTTGAGAGAGGACAGTGATAGTTTGGTCAGATCCCATTTTTGTTAAGTAAAATGTGACTTTTCTTTTTAAAGAGATGTTATGGATATGGTATAAACTTGTCTGATATGGTATAAACTTGTCTGAAAGTTGAAGAGTGAAGTGTTAGATTCTTGATGGTGTTATATGATTTGTGTGGATATTTGACGTTTCTCATGGACGGGATGCAAGCTACTGTATTTTTTTTTTTGTGCAATTAAGTTGGATATTTTGCAATTTAGTTGCAAAATTTGCATTTGAGTTGGATATTTTGCAATTGTGTATTTGCAATTTAGCTGAATATTTTGCAATTAAAAGAGATGTTTTACAATTACGTATTTGCAATTATGTTGAATAATTTAATATTTTTGCAATTTTGTTGAATAATTTTGCAATCTTGTTAATGAGAAGTTGAATGTAAAATATCAATATATTTCAAAATTATATCAATATTCTTATTTTACTTATTTTTCCTATTGGATATTTCTTAGCGTTGTTTAATTCAGCAGAGATTGGGTGTAGAAATAATTTTTTAGTTACAACATTAAATGATTGCAATTTTTATTCGACAATTGCACTCGCTTTTAGATAAGTGCAATTTTAAAAAAATTACAATTATTTTGATAAGTGTTGCAATCTAAAAATTGAATTGCAAGAGTTTTGATAAGTGTTGCAAGTGTTGCAACCAAAACAAAAAATTGCAATTGCATAAAACTGTTTGCAAGCTAACTAAAATTATTGCAACAGAATATTATAATATGCAATGAATAATAAAAATTGCAATGAAAAATAAAAATTGAGACCCTTTAAAATAAAATTTGGAGGATAAAGAAAGAACAGAGATTTGGAAATGTGATTTAGGTGCAATAAATAATGATGATGAATATGCCAATTGCCATCAAGAAATGTCAAATTATCCACACAAACCATATAACACCATCAAGAAATTAACACGTCACGCTTTAGCTTTCAATCACCACTATATCCGGGTATGAGCAAAAATATATGATCGTATACAAACACAACATACAAAAAAAAAAAAAAAAAAAAGAAAAAAAAACAGCATTCATATGAGCACCATCAACACCAGGTTCAAAACATATAAAAACGGGTATTTCTTTCATTCATATGAGGACAGAGGTGAGTGTTTTATTGGTCTTCTTTGATGATCTGTCCCTGGCTTTTTCTTCCACTTTTGTTGCTACTTTCTACATCAGAACTGATGACAATCACAGCCTTTTCCTTTGGCTCCACAACTTCATTATTGTGAGGACATCTTTCCTATTTTCGATCAGGGGTTTCTACACCAATTATCGAATTGAAATTTTTTGTCATGTACAACAAACAAAATCAATGCATATTCATCAGAGATTTCAAGACTTTTTGTTACCTTGCAGTTGTTTTTCTCTGCTGCTGCTTGTGCATTTGCCAAAAGCTGTAGACCAAAACTCCTGAAATCAGTAAAAATGAGTTTTTCTGGCAAATAATTTCATAAAAACAAAGACGAGAACACATACTGATGGTGTGAAATATGAAGAGACTGACCTTGTCATGGGCGCTTCCCTCAACAACAGCTTGAGATGGAACTAAGTTTCCAATATCACTCAAAACCCTCCTATTTCTGCCTGCAACCTGAGCAGCATTGTTCTGCCCTCCTCCTACTGATTCATCAAATTAGTAACATTAACACATCAAAATGGATACTTCAAAACCCCATAAAGAAACTTCAAATGTCTTTATAAAAAATACAAAAATAAGCCCCAAATTACAAACTTCAGCATCATAAACACCCCAAATTATCTAAGATCGTAGATGAGAAAATGAGTCATACCAAGAATCTTTAGTCCCAAACCCTCCGAATGAAAACGAAGAAATTTAGTATCATTACATGGGATTTAGATTATTTTCATCCTCTAACTTTTCACCTTTATTGAAATGGTCCTCTAATTATCTACCTTATCAATTTAGTCCTCTAACTTTTCACCTTTATTGAAATGGTCCTCTAATTATCTACTTTATCAATTTAGTCCACTATGTTTACATTCTTTACCAATTTAGTCCACTATGTTTAAATATTTTTCCAATTTTGTCCAAATTATCCCACCATGTAAAATAATATAAAATAACTAATTTGGACTAAATTGGCAAAATATGTAAACATAGTGGACTAAATTGGCAAAATATGTAAATATAGTGGACTAAATTGATAAAATAGATAATTAGAGGACCATTTCAATAAAGGTGAATAGTTAGAGGACTAAATTGACCAAATATGTAAACATAGTGGACTAAATTGATAAAGTAGATAATTAGAAGTGAAAAGTTAGAGGACGAAAATAATCTAAATCCCATCATTACATAGATGAACAAATGCTCGTGTCACTTTTACCACTGGAAATCGAAACAGTCGAGATTAATTCACCTAAATCTGCTCATCTTTTCACGAGTCAAAACCCATATCGTAAAGAAATCGCAAAGAGTCTTAGTTTCAAATTAACAAATTTTAAAAATACCAAAGATCAGTAGATTTTCGAAATTCAGTAATTAAGCTAGTAATTCAATTAATGAAACCAAGTACAGGAAAATGTATACCAACCAAAAAAACTTTGCCAATCCCAATACTTTTAGTCCAAATTGACTCATTTAATGAAATTGCAGAAAAAGAAGAAAAGAATGTGGTCTCATTTAAGTATACAAAATGAGGAGAAAGGTGCAACATAGAACAGTCTACAAACCGGAATGACTAAGTAATCGGTGAAACCCAAAAACTATGAACAAGATACTTTCATACCCCATTTTCAAATAGTGGCTTTAAGGGAGCTTGGTAAATTCTTGCAAGGCCAAAATCAGTAATTTTTACGACTCCTTGTTCATCCCCATCACCCATTACCCGGTTATCAATATTTAATGATAAATCAAAGAAATAACTCTGAGCCGATTATCAACAAAAAGCTTCACCGAAATAACAATAATCGTGCAACTAAATTATATTATAAGAGAACAAAGAAGAACAACAATATAAATTAGGGTTTAACATTCAAGAGTACACTTACAAAAAGGCTGGATCTGAAAAATATAACTAAAAGATTAAATTACACGTACGGTGTAATCGCAAACCTTTCTACAACAAATTCTACCTTGAAACGCATCGTCCGCGTGACCCAACCGCAATCCTCCGTGCCGCTGAACACCACCGTTGTCGCCATCGCCCATAGCAGCCGCCTCAGCATTAGCGCAACCCCATTGCCGTGCCATTCTCGCCGCCGCTCTCCAACAGAACCCAGCGACTTCGTCGGTGGAGGTGCCGATCTATTTGCCGGAGAAAGGTCTACCCCATTGCCGGAAAATACGAGGGAGATTTGAGAGAGATGGACGAAGTGTGATAATTAAATTGAGAAGAGGGTGAATTTCAAGAAGAGAGATAAAGAAATTGGATATAATAATTAGTTGATTTGACCGAGAGAGAAATAAATGAGAAAAATGAGTGGACGGGAAAGTAAGGGTATAGTGGGAAACTCACAATATTTTTGTACCTAGTGGTAATGTCAAAAAGTTTTTGTAGTTTTTGGTAATGAACACTTGGGTCTTGTATCCATTGTAATATTCCCATAATTCAATTGCCGCAAAGAGACCCGTATGAGTTGGCCCAAGTTATTAACACCACCATAATTGGTAAACACACCATCTAAAATTTTTGACAAAAAAATTTCACACAGAAAGACTATATTGCCTTTTCATTAATTTAATTAAATTAAACATAATTAAAATCTAATTTGTATACAACACCATATATTGAAAACATGACCGAATCACCGCTTGGCCGCCACCGAGTTGCCACCGAGTCGCTACTACGTCAAAATTTAAATTTAATTTCGATATTTTTAAACACAAATATTCCGAGAATTAAAAAATCAAAATAAATAACAACAAACCCAAAATCAATTAAAAAGTCATAAAAATTAAACAATTCATTAACTCGGAAAAAATCGAATAAACCGCAAAAATCCGAAAAAATAAACAAACAACACCAAAAAATTCAAAAGAAAAACAAAAATCAGAAAGTTCAATATTTTGAAAAAAATTTCAAAACACAAGAATATTTCGGAAAAAATTTCGAACAAACTCCATAAATTCAAAAAAATAAAAATTGATAATCGGTTTTTTTTCCGAACAACAACACATATTTCGAAAAATAAAATCAAAAAATCAATTATTGATTCAAATTTTTCGAACAAGAACAAAGATTCAAATCAGATTTTTCTCGAACTACGAAGGGCGGCAAAGGATTCATATTTTTCTCAAATCATATTGAGATTCAACATGATTCATATCCATATTTGTACGACGAAGGGCGGCGCAGAGACGGCGAAGAAAACACAGAGAGCGGAGGAGGAGTGGCGGAGATGACACAAAGGTGCTTGGGGGAGAAAACGACGACCGAGAGGAGAAGGAGGGCGCAGCGCGGGAGGAGGAGGCGGCGCAGTCAGAGGAGACGGCACGGAAAGAAGGAGGCGGCGCGGCAAGGGGCAAGTGCGGCAAGGCGGCGCGATAAAGAGGAGACGAGAAAAGGTGAAACTGATTTGTGTTGCTGCAATTATAGAATTAGGGTTTATTTTATATAAGGGTATAATTGGTAACTTTGTGATGGTGTGTTTACCAAATAATTATAAATGGTCGGTGTTTTCATTCCACAGTGTGTCTTTAACAAAGATGGTGGTGTCAATAACCTCACTCCTATGAGTTATATTACACAAAAGACAAAAATCTTACTTTGAGACAGTCTCACGTTTCATATGAACTAAATACAAAATTAATATTTATTTCTTTTAAAATATTAAATTATTATTTTCAAATTATATTTAGTTTTATCGCATGACGACTTCATACAAAACCTACTCTGCGCAAAAAAAATAATAATAATCACGTTCATCAAATTGTAAAAAATAATATAGAGAATTAAGGATTAACGGGTGATTGAGTATGTTTATAAAATACAATTAATTTAAATTCGCCTCTCACGAAAATCTTTTTAATTAAAAGCAAAGTCTACCGTGAACAAGGGTACACGGTGAAACTTGATCATTTACTAAAGAGTATCGGTTGTAATAACTAAACAAGATTACCTTTATTATTAAAGAGTATCGGTCACAACTAATACTCTTTAACAATAAAGGTAATACTCTTCGATTATCACAACTAATACTCTTTAGCAATATAGGACATACTTTTCAGCTTATCACAACTGAAACTTTTTATAATATAGGTAATATTGTTTATTTATTACAACTAATACTCTTTAGTAAATGATCAAGTTTCACCGTGAAACTTGGTTCACAGAGACATACTCTTAATTAAAAGGAATGATGAAGGCAAATGATAGGTTACTTTACAAAATCTTTGCAAATTTTTAGGAGTGTTCTCTACTGTTAAACAAGTTTTACGGTGAAACTTGATTCATATTGAAAAATAGATCAATTTACTTTTCAAGAATCCCGACTAATACCTTTTAGTAATATAGATAATACTCTTCCGTTATCATGACCGATATCTTTAATAATATAGGTAATACTCTTCATTATCACGACTAATACTCTTTAACAATATAGGACATACTTTTTAGTTATCACGATGAAACCTTTTAGTAATATAGGTAATACCGTTTAGTTATTACAATCTGATACCCTTTAGTAAATTATCAAGTTTCACCGTGAACTCTTGTTCATAGTAGACTTTGTCAATTTTTAGTTGGTGAAGAGATAAAGTAGATGGTAAAAATGAAATATTTTTATTTGATTTGAAATTTGAATAAGAATATATTTTTGTATTTGTATATAATTTGAAATAAAAAATGAGTATCATTATTTCGATTCAAGTATTCATGAATATTGAATTTATATATGATTCAATAACTCGTTTATTTTTTTAAAAGAAAAAAACTTATATTAATAATTATTAATTATATATAAAATTTATCCAAATATTTAATTATTTATGTAATTAATATATTAATTAAAATATTAAATTATTTAATATGTATAAAACACTCATATAATATTTTCAGTTTTTTTAAAATGAATATTAAAATAAATTCGAAGAGTTTGATATCATATTCGAATCGAATATGAGTCAATTCTAAATTTTAAATAATTATATATATTGAAATATTTTATAGAATACTAATTGAATATAATGATATTCAGTTCGTTTCAATTCGATTCATTTACATCTAGATGAAAGTGGAGAAACTAGGAATTTAAGTAGTTAAAAATTAAGGACTCCTTTCAAACTGGTATTGGTATGGTTTTACGAGGGAAAGGGGACGAATTTCTAGCAGGACAGAGTCTTATTTTTCCAACCTATATGTCACCGGATGAAGGAGAGGCACTTGTTTTTTTAGGCGTTTTCTTGGATAAAACAGATGGGACTACATAATGACATAATGTGCTTGTAAAGAGGATGCAAAATTAGTAGTTGATGCTATTAACTCAACCTCGACTTATGATTTGACTTTTGGAGATTTTGTGAAAGCTAGTAGAGACATTATAAGTTCTAGTTCTAGTTTCAGTGTTCATTTTGTGCAAGGAGATGTTAACATGATGGCACATGAATTTGCTCGAGCTTCTCGTTTCTATGAGAACTCTACTTGTTGGGACGACCCACCGGAGTTTGTGGTAGGGCTCCCGGTTATTTCTTGTGTTTGCAATAATGAGAATTAAGTTAGTTTGCACCAAAAAAAAAAAAGTAGTAAAAATTATTGATTTAATTAAAATAAATGTTTTGGTTTAGTGTGAATCAATTTCATCATAAAATTAATCTACAACTAATAAATTATGAAAAAAATAATATCTTTTAATAAAACAATTAATATCATTAAAAATTAATACCTTACAATATAAATAATTAATATCATTTAATAAAACAACTAATCGGCCAGCTTTTATCATGCCAAAATGTATTCGTTTATATGGATAACTTTGCAACTCCAAATTCGGCCAAGTTTTATCAATACCTTCGCGCGTTTTCGAATAGTTATTTAAACATTTATCCTAAGCACACTTATAAAAATTATAAATTAGATTTCAAATTAATATATTTTTCATCTATGTTATGAACCTACTAATTAATTAATTTATTCACATGTTAACAAGCCGAGTTCTATAAAATATATATTTAATTCATTTATTTAAACTAGTCCCAATATATAATTAGTTTCAACGGGGCATATCAAAGTATTTTTTCCATCAATAATTTTATTTAGGGCATAATGAATTGAGTCGACTCAAAATCGAATTAATAATGCCAAATTAAAACTAAACTCGATTAAAAGTTCATAATCTTTTTTTCTTTTGATCGGTAAATGTTAGTTGTTAGTGGTTAGAAATTAGTTCACCAAGTCCCCTTACAATTCCAAATTCTCCAAGCCTCCTTATACCTCCCACTCCAATTCGTTCCCAAAGGAAATCGAACCCAGGTCTCCCACTTAAGTGAGGAGCCCGGTGGCCTATTAAAAATTCATAATCTTGAAACTCAAGTTAGCTCTATTTGATGAGAAATTTGAGAAACTCGACTCCATTTGGGGAAGATGGAGAAAAAGTAATGCTCCCAAGGCGCAAAATTTATTACCCGGTAGAGGGAGGAAAATTGAGGAAAGTGGGATCCGAAAAAGTGAGATTATAATGTAGGGTAAGAAATATATAAATTGGTGAGATTTGAATATTTGTTATGGCATTTATCATTTATGTACAATTGAAATATCAAATTGACATCGATTAAACATACCTCAAAATTAATATACATATTTTAAAGAGTGAGTGTCTTGTACTTCGTATATACAATAAATTTACGATGTTAATATTTTTGACAAATTTAAAAGTATAAAATATGTGATTAAAAATATTATGAATTTCCTCATGAGTATAACTCAAGTGGTTAGAGTCTCACTACCTATGTCCAATAAAAAAAAATCTCATCAAAAGTATCACATTGTAAATTTACGGTGTATACGAAACACATAAGACTTTGTCTACCCTAAAATATTTTTGGACTAAAATATCCCTAATGTTACCTTTATATAATTATAGAAAAAAATCATTTAGACCCTTATTTTCTGTTTCAAGGACAGGTAAGTCCCTTGTCTATTTTTTAGTTCATTCAAGTTCTTCATTTTTTAATTAGATTATAGATCAAATAAACCCTCAACCACATAATCTCTCTTGAACATCTCATCGAACATCTTTCCTACAGTGCATGCCCTATATATTTTCTAATAACAACCGCCAATTCGAGTCTAAAACGAATACCGCCAAGTCTTTTCCTAAAAGGATTCATCTACTTGTAGATAGAGATATGAAGATTCATCTACATTAATATGCAATTTTAATAAAATTAAAACAAAAAAATGAACTAACTACTAACAACTAACATTTACCGATAAAAAAATAAAAAAATGTTACTGATGCATACGTTTTTTTTTTTGATCGGTAAATGATAGTTGTTAGTGGTTAGAAATTAGTTCACCAAGTCCCCTTACAATTCCAAATTCTCCAAGCCACCTTATACCTCCCACTCCAATTCGTTCCTAAAGGGAATCGAACTCAGGTCTCCCACTTAAGTGAGGAGTCCTTCATCCTCATTGCACAATTCTCTCTTATTTCTTTTACATCCACATATAAAGAATAGTACAGTCGCTATGAATTCTCAAGTTAAAGATCATGATAGAATCACCATCAACTGCAATATGAACCCGAGGACATAGACGCGTATAATTAGAAGGGTATATTAATTAGGTTTTACATGATGTAAACCTTTATGATTTAAACATGCTCCCCGTGCCTGCTTCACTTAGGATTCCAGAATTCAATAATATCAAGGGTAAAAATAATATTCTATGAAACCCCACAACAGCATTACAATAAAAAAATGTAATTAAGTTTACGTTCAACACCAAATCAATTTTTACATGTAAAATAAAACTAAACTTATAATCATATTCAATCCATCATCAGCCTTCAACGTACCTGCAGATCTGTCAATAAACATACACAATTCGTTACAAGATGTATATATATTTGTTACCATATGTGCATTTTATCTATAATTACTCACACAAACACGTATATATGTAGTTAAATTATTTTATTTCAAAATGATATTTCGGCTCTTCTTCCAAAAAAACCAACACCATCATGTCATGCTCTAACTGATCAAGTCACGTTGTCACAAAACATGTAGTAATCATTATACAAAAATAGGTGAGAGAATATACACAATTTGAACATAAGAATTTGGAAATTTGTAGTTTTGGTCCCATGAGAATTTTTCAACGACAATGTTAATCCCAGGTTCTTTTTTGGTCCTTTTTTGCAAAAATAGTCTCAATCATTATTTTTAGGATCAAAATTGTAATTTATCATTCTCTTGAGACTAAAACTACAATTTTCCTGTGACTAAAAATGTCAAAAAAACTACGGGACCAAAAGTATAAAAATAATCATTTTGCAGACCACTAATTCTCTTGGGACCAAACATACAATTTACCCTAAGAATATCATTGAGATGAGGGGCACACTCGAATGTATTGTGTATCATGTAGCAACGTAGCCGAAGGAGAGATAACAAACAAGCTAGGTTTTGATTTTTTTCTTGCAATAAAGTGAAAATGAAATTGAATGACTAACCCTTTTCAATGAAGTGAGACATGAATTATGTTTTGAGCTTCCCATCTTCCCATGATGAATGGACATGAAAATCTACTTTTCCAGAAAAAGCTTTTTTCATTTCCGCTACACATGAAGGGTTGCAATCAACGAGTTTCGTTCCAAGAAATTTCTTTCTGAACTTCCCATGAATCTTTTTTAATTTGTAACAACGTTTCATTGTTAAGAACATAAGTTTTCCAAAGGTTCCACATCCAAATTTCCAATCCACCAGATTAGTGTCTTCAATTATAAGATAACAAAGCTCGGGGAATCCTGTTTCTTCAACTTCCCAATCCGAACCTTGAAAAGCATAGTTTTTTAACTTGAGCATCATAAGATTTGGTATTGTAGCAATAATTCTCATATCTTTCCAAGGATATCCCAACCCACTCAAATGTAATTGTACCAAACTTGTTCCTTGGAAACTTGAAATCGGAACAACTGGTGAAATAACCTCAGGATTAACGATGACACATTTAAGTTTAAATAATTCTGTAAGATGGTGAATATGAGCGAAGCAACTAAAAGGATTGCCATTGCCATTAGGTGCCAATTCAATTCGAATACTTAATTCACTTAGACTGGGAACTCCTTTAAAAGCGACCTTAGTGCAGCTACGAGCACTCACATTTAAAAGTGTAGATAGGTTATCCAAGGAAGCGCCGCGAGGAGGATCTGGTAGGTCGCTTCCCATGACCTGGAGATGCTTTAGTGCTTGCAAACTCCATATCTCCACAGGTAGATACGATGCGTCCTTACAAGACTTGATGCTTTGATGTCGTTCGACAATAAAAACTCAAGGAATTGCAATTGGGAAATGGAAGCAGGGATCTTTCCATTCAAAGTAAGAGAAAGGTAAGTTAATCGAACAAGTTGTAGTACCTCTATTGGGAACTCGTAGAAACGGATTGAAAGAGCATCGAAGTTCTCTCAACAATTCCAAACGAAAACATAGTGGTACTTGATATTGAAGGTATGGACCAAAACACAGTAGAGAACGTGCAGCGAATGCACAATTATCCTCCACGAATTTATGCACACCTTTCATGGCAAGCAAAACGTTACACTGGATGGACAATCGGTGATGCCCTTCCATACCATCTTCCAAGCAATCATCGGGATTGCTTAAGATGAGTGCAAACTTGGTCTCCTCAGCTTTTGTTTAGACATGTGCGACAAGGAAGAATGGAGGCCGCAAGTTTTGATAGTGTGAGTATTATCAATACTGCTCTCTTTGTAGACTCTTACAAGATTATTGACAACAAGCTCCTCCAAATACTCTTTAGCATTATCAACAGAATTTATGTTTATATTTAATTCAAGAAATCTATCAGCAAGCCATAAATTGATGAGCTTGGATCGTGGTATCTCGTAATTTTGAGGAAAGAGTCCAATATAGAGAAAACACATTTGTAGAATTGGAGGTAAGTAGGTGTAGCTTGGAAGTAGTACCTTTGATATTTTGTTGTACGCATACATGAAAAGTCGATGACGTTTTTGGCTGCAATCTCGTTCCAATATTCCGCATTAATATCCTCCTCTTTAGAGAGCAGTCGAGCAACCGTGAGAATCGTAAGAGGAAGACCTTCACAATTCTCGGAAATTTTCTTTCCGGCTTTCACAAGTTGAGGAGGACATGACGAGCCTTTACAAAATACTTTTTCACGAAGTAGATCCCAACTTTCTTCTTTGTTCAACAACCGCATTTTAACATTGGCAGGAAGGATCATACAACTTGAACTTAGCTGTTGCAGCCTGCTAGTAAGCAAGATTCCACTTTCCGAATGAAGAAAAGGATGGTCTAGGCCATTCCTTTCGTACCGATAAAAAGGATGCAAGAGATAGGTGGCGAATCTATCCCATACATCATCTAAGACAATGAGGAACCTCTTACGTTTCAAAATTTCCTTCAAGCATTCTTCAACTGTTGCTTCTTCAGCTACTTCTGGACTCATACCAAAGTTGGTAAGGATCTCCTCTAAAATGCGCCGCGGGACATCTTTTACCCCACATTTCTTGCCTACATCAACCCAAACGTGATGGTCAAAGTATTTCATTATCGTTGGATCGTGGATAATTTTGTTAGCAAGAGCAGTTTTACCAATGCCTGGCATGCCAACGAGTGAAGAGACCTGTGTACTCATTAATGAATCTTTGAGTTCCTCGTACACATCACATACTCCTATCATCTTTGATGTAACACAATCATCATCTTCAACTTCTTCTTCTTCATCATCTTCTTCTTCGCCGTCCGGAAAGGAGTTGTATAAACCATCAAAGCACCTTTGCTTCAACTCGTCTATGGAGAAACGAACCCAATCAGCATCAGAATCTTCATATTCATCGTCTTTGTCGCGAAATTGAACGTCCGGACAAATCTCAGCTACAATGGCTTGTAATTTATAAACTTCAGAGCAGATTGCGTTATGTAAATCGGTGCGGAGTGTTGTTTTGGCAGTTTCTTCAAAAGAGTCAACTTGCTTGTATACAAATTCTAAGGTTTCTCGACAATTGGGACTTATATGCGAATGATTTCCAGGTTTTAGAAGTTGCTCTAATTTGATCTTAAGATCATCCACAAGAGAGAAAGCATCCTCGTACATATCTTTTTTTTTTTTTTTTTGGTTTTTTCTCAATCAAATCTCACTACAGCTTTAGGAAGAATTGGTAATGGGAGTATAAAGGAAACCTCTTTGTAACTACGAAAACATAAATTATGAATTAATGTTTCCAGTTGCATTAATTTATTAATGAGCATTGGTACGTATTAGCCAAGTTGAGAGTAAACTGTCGGCCACTGATATAAGGTGTATTTAGATAAAACAAAGGGAAAGTTGACAAAAAAAGTATTGCAAGTTTGTTTTTTTATAAAAGTATTTTGCAAACTCTTCTATGAAACTAGCTTGTTCAATGAATGAAATTGGATTCGTTTATTAATTTTATTATATTTATTTGTTAATATCGTAATAATCATTTAGTAATATCACCACTCTTATAAATTAATATCATAACATTTTACATGCACGAACATGCCCGGATTATGTGAGATTAGTTTATAAGTATGATAATATATATTGCTGAATGAATGTTATAATATTATTAAATGAATGCAAAAACATAAATTAATTTTATATGGCGAATAAGTTTCACTTTGGAGACTAAGTCTTTTCTAATTGTTCCATTTTCTAAAACAAGACTTTTACCGTGAGTCGTTATGTGGAAATAAAAAAAAGTATATTTTATTTGAAGAATAATACTTATTTTTAGAATATTATATTCTTATTGTTTTAATATATGCTTTTTATTTTAAAAGTATTATCTTTTCACTCGAGTAGTGATGAGAGTAAATTGATGCATGATTTTTGAGGTAATTAATTGCAAAAAGTGATGAAAAGTGTTAGAATTTGTGCTTTAAGGTGTAGAGTATCACTCTTTTGCATAAAAGATATTACTATGTGAGAATTAATGGTTTTTCAAGTGTTTCGTCTCATTTTCAGGATTTTCGGAGGAATTAGACCGAACCGAGAGTAGCGGGATTCATATGGCGAAGAGACGAACACGTGGAGCGAAAACGGGGTCAGAAGGTCAAGTCGGGCCCACAAAATTCCCTGGACTCGACCATTGGTCGAGGCCGGGCGCCTAGTCGAGGTTGGTGCTTAGGGAAGAAGTGTTGAATTTTGGGCGCACTCAAGTGGTATATATATTATAAAAGGCGAGTTATGACCAAACACGCGCCTAGCCAAGGAGGCAAAGCGCTTCCCCCATGCGCGTGGCGTCCCGGGATCGAACCACCGCTAGGCGCGGATTCGGATTTTTTAAATGAGCCATGACGCCTCGAAGTTGAATATGTACAACAAAAGGCGTATCTATGAACAGGATCGTGGCCAGCCTAGGCGGCAAAGCGAAAAAGGGCAAGTTTATACCAAAAGCTTGGCTAGCCGAGACGGCATGAAGCTCGCCCAATCATGCAAAGGACCCAAGTTCGAATCCTGAAAAGGCGATTTTTTCATTTTTTTAAAAATACCCCAAGCTCGAGTCGAGGCCCCCAAGCTCGACTCGAGGCACCTAAAATCCTGATTTCTCACTTTTTAACCCCCTTTGACGAAAAACATAGCATAAGTTAGTTTAGGAAGTTACCACTCGTTTTAGGCGATTTTTGCATTTCCAAGCCAATTTCCACTTCCTAGCTACCTAGATTCAAGTTTTTAGATAGATTTCAATTAATTGTTGATTAGATTAGCATTTTCTCCATTAGATTAGCCATTTTGAGATTGTATTTCAATTGAAGTGAAGTTTACATTTATGGAGATTCAAGCATTCAATTATTATTGCATTTGGGCCAAATTGGTGATGTTCTTCCTCTTCCTTAATTTCTATTGCTTTATTGCTTTGATTCTCATTTTGATCATGCAATAGGATTTTCCACCCATGGATTTTGCACTTTGCTCCATGGGCTAATTCTCTTGTGCTTGGGATAATTGAAATTGAGGATGATTTGATTGATCTTGCTATAATTGTGGATGATTGTTGTTTGATTGAGATAGTTAGTTCCCTAATTGTTGATGCTAATTGTGCTTCATGCATTTTTATCTCTTTTGATTAGTGTTTGATCACCCTAGCAACAAACGAAAGTTGAGCTAATGTGATTAGAGATTAATCGAGTTATAATTGTGTATGATTGTATGAATTAGGTGCTTCATAATTGAGAGATTAGTTGCACTAAGAATACTCACATTAGGCATTGTGTGATGAATGGAGACATTATTGCATGATGTTCATACTTTTTATCTTGGTTGAATAGCAATTTGATGCAATTATAGTTCATGTGATCATTGATTCCTTGGTGGAGATTGTCCCTAACACCCTTTCCCATTTTACTTGAAGTTTGCTTAGCTTGTTAATTGTTCTAGCTTATTTCCTAGTTTAATTGCTTGTTTAGTTGCTTTTGGTATTTTATCCTTTTGTTGGTAGATTGATAAAACTCAATCAAGCTTGCATCAATAGTCGTCGAAAACTCATGTCCTAGGGCCTCATTGCATATCCTATCCCTTGGGTTCGATAATTTGGTTTGGTCTTAATAACTTTTACCCGATTATACCACAACCAAGTAGTAATATTTATTTATTTTATATCTCACACGGAATGCATTAAGCTGTTACTTTTTAAATATTTTTAAAGTTGACTTATTGTTGCTTCCTAGTTTCATCGTAATAATGCATATAAAAAATCTGAAAAAAGAGTAATTAATTGATTCCCTATTCATCTCACTTTTTTTTCTCAATAAAATTTCACTAAAGCTTTAGGAAGCAATTGATAATGAGAGTATGTATAAAGGAGTCACATATGGCTTCCAAAATATCATAACAAATTTATCAATAAAAGTTTCCAGTTGCATTAATTTATTATAATGAGCATTGGAATAGCCAAGGTGAGAGAAACTGTCGGTCACTACTAAGGTGTGTATTTTATTGAGTAAAATTAAAATAAAACAGCTATACAGCACTACAACCTAAATACAAACGTGGATTTGGTCAACCATGATGAATATGCGCATGGGCATCACAGCAATTGCAAACAAGTACAGTAATATCTCTATGAATTAATACTCTATAAATTAATAAATTTTTTAAAATAATAATTTCCTCCGGTCCCGACTTAGGACAGTTCAAAACTTTATCAATTTCAATAAGATAATAAGATAATAATTTTTTTAAAAAATCACATATAAATTAGTAGTTCCATCAATATCATAAATTAACGATTTTTTCAAATCACAAAAATAACTAGGACAATAGTAAAATAAAAATCTATTGTTGATTGTTTCTACGATAAACCTCACTTATCTTTAAATTTTCTTATCCACATTCTAGTGTTGTGTTCTCAAACCGCACCAAAAGATGTGAAACGTTCTGGATATTATAAGTGTTTCATTTTAGTATTAATTACACACATAAGATGCTTTTATTGACTATTTCTATGCCAAAGCGTCAAACCTGTACAGTAACTTTCATTTATATCTTAAAGTTGACTTATTCTTGCTTAATCCTAAGTTCATCAGAATAATGCATATATAAAAATCTGAAAAGAGAGTAATTAATTACACAAACTAATTAAAGGAGCGTAGACATGGTCAAGGAATCAACAACTGCACGTACCAATAACTAATCAATAGTTTTCTAATAATAAAAAAAAAAAAAAACTATTAAATCAAAGTTTCAACACAACAAATATTATATTAACATATGTATATTAGAATATCAATTTAAGTTAGTAATAATTACACGCTATATAAAATATACTAATAAAAATTGTATACATATACTAACAAACATTTGTTTAATGTTCCCATTAATTTCGAGGAGTTTAATTGTTTTACTCTACGAATTGTGGGGTTATCACTCAATGGGTATTAAAACATTTTTATTGCTGTTCTAAAACAATTGTCAATTATTAATAGTAAAAATTTCTCGTGAATAAGCATAAATGGTCCAAGCCGAAATGAGAAGTAGATCATCTATCAGAAGTTTTGTTCGAAAACGTTCTTCTAAACCCGAAAATGGGGAAGTGGTATATTTGAAAATTCTACCGTGCTAATTTTTATATCACAATACTAGTGTGAATCAGTTTAATAATATATTAATATTATTATATTCATTCATTAATAATATAATATTTATTTAGTGATATTACGTATAAAATGGTTATGATATCGAAAAATAACTATAATGATATCAATTAATAATATTAATTATACCAATTTCATACTATAAAACTGATTATCAGGAAGTGACTCTTTTTATATAGGTGCTTTAATTTTTGTCATAATTAAAGACCACTCCTTAATTTTCCGATCTTAACAACTGCATTAACTATTAATAAAAAGATGCTATTTAAACAAAAAAATTATTCAGCCTAAAATTTTGCTTCTTTTGTAAATACAATATGTGTATAACATTCTCAAGAAAAAATGGTGGAGAATTCAGTGTATAATGTAAAATTATATTACTCTTATTAATTAGATAACTATGATATTATCTTACAAAATTGATATATTAGTAAATAAAAAGAAAAAAATTATTAAGTACTCCTAAGAAAATATTTAATACCATAATTTCAATTATCACCAAATATAACTACTTCTTACGATGTAGATTGTTCAAAATAAAATCACACGAGTTTAATAAATGTGTTGTTTATTGTAAAGATGACTTTTCAACTTTATTAGAGTGGGTAATTGAGTGAGAGATTTAATTAACATTCATCTCTCTGAAGTATTAAAATATTATTTTCCAAGTTATATTCCGTTTCACCGTGATAACATCTCACAATAATTTGAAGTTGAAATAACTTTTGGAATGAATTCCAAATCAAGTGCTAATTAGTTTTAAAATATCATTATGAAAACTGATCTTTAAAATATTGCGTACAAACCCTTTATAATCAAACCGGGAACGGTTTCACCTAATAGGAACAGTTTTTCTTATGGGTAAGTAAGAAACTTCACTACAAGTAAAAAGTCAAATTTTAACAGTAAATTTTACGGAATTCTTGATTGGCCTCCAATATTGTCCACTGATATTTTTTTGTTGGAATTCTTTAAAAATAGTTGGATTTTTTCATAGCTATATTTATTTCCCTCTATACAACAATTGTATTAGCATTTTTTGAAATAATTTTGTGTTAATTTTTCCCTATACAGCAATTATATTGATTGAAAAACTGGTCCACTTTGTCATAATCAAGAATCTCATCTCCTATCTCATGAATGTACAAAGTGAGAATCTCAAAATGGCCGCAGAAAAATCAAACTATGCCGAAGGTGTCAGCTTCATTGTCTTTTTAGCAGGAGCTTTTATACCTTATATATGCACTAGACGACGATTTATCATGACTATAGTGGCATCAGTGATATATATCATGGTAAGCACGATACTCACACATATATAAATAATAGTGATATATTCAATAATTTATCTAAATTAATAAATTAATTCAATTTTTGAACAGGGATTGAGTATTTTAACGATGAGTGAGTTCATCCCAACACTAAAGTCCCATGGGTTAACTTTCATTCTTTCAGCATCCATAATAACTTTAGGGATTGGGGGCAGAGACCGTGTGTAGAAATTTTAATTAAAGACCAATTTGATGAAGATCGTCCATTACACAAAAATATATGGAAATTTGGTCTTACTATTGTAGTGAGGAATTGGAATGGTAATGGGTTTGTTGAAAGGAATTGGAATGGTAATGTGTTTGAAAGTAGTGAGGAATGGTAATGGGTATATTAGTTATTGTTGAGTTGTTTGAATTATATGTAGGTATGACTATCATTACCATAGAAAGTGTTTGATTTTAATAAAAATTATTGTAAAATAAAAATATTATTAACTCTTTTAATATATTAAAAATATATTATATAGTAATCATACTTAAAATATTATTATTAATATTAATAAACAATTTAGAAGGCAAAATAAATTTTTAAAAAATTATATATGAAAATTTAGAAAGGAATGACTTTCATTCCTCCCAAGGAATGGATCTATGACTTTAATTACCCACTTTTAAGATATCAAATATTTGATTCTCCTCAACCAAACATCACACTCTCCTTTCATTGCTATTCCTTAACTCTAAAGGTGTTAACCAAGCACATCTTTAGTACTGCAACCTTTAGTTATGTCATAAATATATGGGGGTGGAGGGACACATATACTACTCTTCTGGTATTCATGACTATTAGTATCACAATATTCTATCATGGAAAGATGACATATCATCATGAAATACCCGACCATCTCAATATTGATCAAAATCCACCCCTTCCTATCATCCGACCCATATTAGTCCTTTTATGGTTAACATGTGTGATGTTTGGACTATTCTTTGCCCAAACCTCGACATTTTTTCAAATCAAAGCAGCACCATGTCTTCTATAGTTGTACATGGGATTGAAATTCCACCTACTGCATTTTACTTCTTATCATTGTTTGGAGCCAAATCTCTTGTAGTTTTGTTGGAGAAAATTGTGGTTCCTATTTTTCGAAGAACCACAAATAACAAAATCCCCATCTTAAAAAGGCATCTATCCGCTCCTTGAAGTGGGGAAACAACAATGACTTTTTCTTGTGGATAAAGAGGTAAACTATATATGTCAACTTGCATGCAAAGTAAGATTCACCCTACTTCGCATTGTCTTAGTTCTTGGACTATTTAAACAGGATCAAAGCATACAATGTATCATATACAAGCAAGATGTTGAACGATTGGATGAAGTGCTTCGGTTGTACAGAATTTATTTCATTGGAAATGGAAAAATCAAGGAAATGGCCGTGAGCACTCCTATCCTAGGAAACTCAAAATATCATATCACCTTAAGCAAAAGAACGTACATCAAGTCCACTAGCAAACACAAGGAATTGCCGTTGGACCACATTTACAAACTAACACCTTTGGTCAACTGTCCTCAGTTTGTTGATCTTACCAATATGCACATCAACAAAGTTTTTTTACAAAATTATCTACGTAATTGTGTTACAAATTTGATATTACTTATTAATAATGTTTATTCTCGGATTTGCTATATGGTGCTGTACATGTCTTCCCTCCACGTTTTATCCAAAAACTTTTGAAATATGTACAAGATTTGTTGTTGTCAACGAAAAGTAAGTGTAACACCCTAAAATTCTCAACTTAGTTAATTTAAGATTTTAAAAATTAATAATATTATATATATATATATATATATATATATATATATATATATATATATATATATATATATATATATTGTGTACATAACACGTCAAGATTTTCTCAACAAAGAAATTTCTCTCTTATTTTTTTAAAGGTACCGGTTCTTCTCTTCTTTTTCTTTTTAAAAATTTGAATTTTTAAATTAAAAATCTTATCTTGTACGTGTGAGATTTTGTAGATCCGAATTCATCTTTTATCTCAACAAAAATCTCTCTCACCTTTGCATTTATTTTAAATACACGGTTGTGCATTAAGAAAACACACCCAAAAATAATAATTTTCTTCATTCACCGTAAATTCAAGTTTTTCCTCTAAAGTATTTCAATGAGGTCAAGCTCTAAAATATTTATTAAGGATAATCAGGTGTGGTCTCTTACTTATGTATTTACTTTGTCACTTTTAAATATTCATATGGATTTAATTGTTGCTTGCTACATCATACTACGTTCACATATTACATACGTTATTTGGTTACTTCGACGGTAAGGTCGTTGTAACTAGCGGGGACTACGGTCCGGGAGGAAAGCTCCTTGGAGGCAACTCCACCGTATACAGATTGACAACCAATATATTGACACATTACATAATATACATGTCGTGTGAGTTAATAATTTTATTTATATGTGATATTTAATTGTGACAAAGGGACCTCACCGAGCTAGTGGTTTGCTCACCCCGATACTCTTAACATTTTTCAGATTAAAAGGGAGTGCGGTGGAGGGCGGTGGATGTGTCACAAATATTCATGTATTATTTCATATTTGAGGATAATTCTTGTTATTTTAAGTTCAAATTAAGAATTTCAGGATTATTTTTAAATACTTCTTTAGAGTCACATCTCATTTATTTAATTAAACCTTGTTTATATTTGAAAAAAATTACATTAATTTTAATTGATTATGTTTCACTTTAGAACTTACTAATGTTTTCATTAATTACTTCCTTGCTAGTTTTATAACAAAAATTGTTTGGTTTTGAGTTCCTTTTATAAGTATAGGAGTTTTTGTGTTAAATCATTTTATCTACGTTATTCTTCAAAATTTTGTGTAAAGTTTCATCCTCAAAACATTCTAGTTTATTTACTTCAAAAATTAATTTTTGAATAAATTATAGATTAAGTTCTTTTACAAAAGTCTTCGAAAATCGGGATGTGACAGTAAGTTACTTGGTTTGAATATTAACCTATCACTACTATGCTCTTGAATTTTGACGGCTTAGGGATGAGATTATCCGTGAATAACTACCATGGTACGAATAAGTATATTTCACCCAAACACTACAAAATTTAGCCAAGCATGAAACTAAGCAATGAACCCATGAAAATCAAAATTAGGGAAAACATGATTAAAAGGAAATAAACCAATAGATATATGAAATAAGGATAGAGGTCACCTTGTGAGAGTGTATTACACTAGATTGTATGAAACTATCTTCTACTTTACAAGAAATTAAAATGGAAAGGAAGAACACCTATACTATGTGTGTATTGTGTGTTTAATCTAAGGAAAATGTGTTTTAAAGAGTGAAGAATGTGGAGAATAAATGGGGAAGAAGCCCTAAAATTTAAAAACTAAAAACCGTAATGACCCTTAGATGAGTTGATTATGGTGTTAATATGATTGGGTGTTTCAATTATGGGGTTGATTGATTACTCACTTGTGCTTTGAATGAATTAATTGCTTGATTTCGTCTTGAACCCTTGTTTGATGAATTGATTATCACTTACATATTTGGGTAATTGAATTATTAGATAGAGTGTTAGATTTTAATTGTGAGATTGATATCAATATTGGATTAATTAATGCAAGGATATTTGATTAATTTGATTAGAACCTACATTTGAGTACATTAATTGCTTGATTTTGTTGCTTGTAATTAGTGAGGGGGTTAGAGTGTTGTCTCTAACAATTCTATGTGCTTAATTGATCATATAGAGCCTAGATTTACCAAGTGCGGTTGTGTATGAGTTTTGGTTTTGGTTTTTTTTTTTTTTTATCGGTAAATGTTAGTTATTAGTGGTTAGAAGTTAATTCACCAAGTCTTCTTACAATTCCAAATTCTCCAAGCCTCCTTATACCTCCAACTCCAAATTCGTTCCCAAAGGGAATCAAATCCGGTCTCCCACTAAAGTGAGGAACCCGGTGGCCAGTGGGCTAAGCCGGTGTATGAGTTTTGGTTGGATATCCCTATAATCACCCTTTGTAATTGATTCTCCGATTGTATGTTGCCATAATTGACAAGTCTTTAGTGAATTGCACCCGAACACTTTCTTCTCTTATTTGAATTCTTTTTGCTAGATTACTTGCTTGCTTAGTTTTATTGTTTATTTGCTTGTGTCATTTCAATATTTGTTCATCCTTGATCGCTTCTATAATACTATGACAACGTTTAATTTCAAGGCTTCATTGTTCTCTTAGTCTCATGGGTTCGATAAACGATTGGTCTTAAAATATTTTCCACTAAATTACAAGACAAATCAACATGATAAATTAATGAGTGAGTCCTAATTTATTGTATTTCACTCATTATTTTGCTATGTGACCATCTCTCTCAAATATTTACAAGAAATTTACACACAAATAAATGTAGAGATCCATTTCTCGGACATGAGGTGGGATGAAATACTGGGCCCTTCCCGTCAGGCCCAATCCTTGATGGGCTCTAGTTTTAGACTGTATGATAGGGTCAGTAAGTCCAGATCCAGATAGCTAGGGGTGGGTGGGTTGAATTTATTGGGAAAGAAGTCTGTTTGACGTAAGGATCAGGTTATTTGGACTTCTTTTTGCAAAGTTCACCATCCGGTTGAGTTTACCCTCTTTTAGTTGAGCTCACGACCCTTTTTCTCTATTATACCCTCTCTCTTTTCAACTACAAATGAGGGGATGAATACTGTAAGAGTGGTGAACTCCCCACTTTTTAAAAAAATCTCGCGCTAATACCACCGTCGTTTCGTCCATCATCCACCGTTGTCCACCGTCACCGCATAGTAACCGTCACCCACCGCTATTCGTCTCAATTGATAAAGGTTCGTTTTTTTAATTTTAGGTTATTTTTATTTTGAATACTTGATTTCTTATATGTTTTCAATGTTTAATATTATAATATTATTTTATTATAGTTGTAATAAATCGTATATTACATATTTTTTTGGTATATTAATGATAAAACCGTGTATATTTATTTTGGTGGATGTATTCCATTTTTAAGTATTCCAATCTATGTACGTATATTTGTTATTTTCAAACGTCACAATTTTCATGTGAAGATGCGAGACGTCCACGTCACAATTTCCATTGGATTCCCCCAATTCGAAGTGTCACGTGCACGACATGTACTAAAAATGACACCGTTTTAGTCTTTCCGGTGAAAATTGGGCGTAAATTGAGCAATTAAAGTAATTATGGGTCTAAATTGAATTTTTAACTTTCGTGAGACCATTTGCAAAAAGGTAAAAGTTATGGAACAAAAAAAAGTTTTAAACTCAAAGATTAAGTGTAAACTAATTAAGTTGAGCTGAATAGATATATTTCAAATAAATTTGATTAATTTTAAATTCAAAAAATTATTTATTTAACATATATTGAGTTGAATATGATTAGTCGAGTTGGACACATTTTAAAAAATAAATTTTGAGCCTAAAATTTTGTTTTTTTTTTTAAATACAATCTATATATGAAATCATCAAGAAAAATTGTGGAGAAATCAGTGTATAAATATAAAATTACATTGCTGTTATTAATTAAATAACTATGATGCCATCTTACAAAGTTCATATATTAGTAAATAAAAAGAAAAAAATATTGAGTACCCCTGACAAAATATGCAACACTATAATTTCAATTACTCCCAAATACAATTACTTCGTACTACAATAACAATATTTCATACTCCCTCCATTACGGTTTAGATTGTTCAAAATAAAATGATACGAGTTTTAGTAAAAGTGTTGTTTATTAGTATTAAAAGTTATTAAGTGAAGGGTAACAATGTATTTTCAACTTTATTAGAGTGAGTAATTCAGTGTGAGAGATTTAATTATAACGGATTTGATCTTATGCCCGCAGTGGACATCAATTTATATGCCCACCACCAATCATGTGATGCCACATAAGTAATTAATTAAATAATAGTGGGCTCCCCTGTATATGTGGCATCACATGATAGGTGATTGACATGCCACATAAGCGGTGGACATATAAATTGGTGCCCACTTGTGGGCATAAGATCAAATCCATTAATTATAATGGAGAATATAGTGGCATGAGGTGCAGATAAGAGATATTTGTAAGAGATATTTGTATGAGTTAGTTTGAACGGGTATAATTATTTTATTTTTTTGCTATTTTGGGTATGAGAAAACAAAATTGTAACTTCTATTTTTTATTTTGACCAATCTAAATTGTAACGGAGGTATATACATTCAATAACCATTTTTTCATTTATCAAATAATATTGTTTGAATTTTTACATATAAATATAAAATTTAACGTTTAAATTCTAACATATTTATTCTAAGAGTGATCCACAATATATATATATATATATATATATATATACACATATATATATATGAGAAATTAATACAATTCATCAAATAAAATTTCTAAAAGATGACTTACCAAATCAAATATGCAAATATCAGATAGAAAAATTTACCAGTTCCTGCACAAGTTCTGTTATTTTTAATGCTGACTCCATCAGATACTAGGCTCCATTTCAAGTTCTAAAGTAGACAACTTTTGTTGATGCATGATCTCTTATGTTATGATCATTAACAAGAGCTAAGAGAAATTACTTAAAAACGTCAGACTTCTTTGAGGGGGACAGTTTCAGTCATGAGTAGTAATATGCCATCGTGTTTAGGGCAACCAGGAACCAGGCAAAAATGTTTGAAGATATTGATATGTAATGGCGATGATTATAACAAGTAAACGACAATTAAGATGATGTATAAATTTGTATTCCAAAATTTGTAAATAAAAGTGGTATCTTTAAAACTTGACTTACCTACCAATATACAGGGATTGCAATGGGGCGAGTTAAAACCCGAACCGCCATGAACACGGCCCATATGGGCAGGTACAAACCGGGCAAATGGGTCCCCATATATATATATATATATATATATATATATATATATTAATTATTTAAATATATTATATATAATATTTATTAGTTTCTTTTAAATATTATATATATATATATATATATTACTTTATTTGTATTATCCTGAAAAGTTTATATACATACTGTTACTTAATAAAATTATGTGTTAGGTGTTGTTACCCATTTCTAAATCAATGAGATTTGTGAAGAATATGACGTGAATTAACGGATAAAATAAACGAGACATCACCGATCTTGAACCATTATTACTCAAGAACAATGAATGTTGATAGTTTGCAATGAATGTTAATACGAATGCGAGAAAGCAATAAATGGAGAGAGGATTGCCGAGTTTGTTTCAACCCACTCTTAAGGGTGAATTCAAAGATCCTTTCATTAATGTCAATGAATTTGTATTTATAGGGCTCTCATTTTGTCTTGGTCTCCCATCGATGGGGAGAGCATTAATTGTGAGGACCTCTCCTTAATGAGAGTAGAGCATCGAGACCTTTCTTGGTCGGGCCGTTGGCCTCTCTCGTCCCACTTGGGTTGTATGCTTGGTGGAAGATTCTCTGAAATATTAAGATTTATTTCTATTACGAGACAAGCTAGAAATATGACCCTAACTATTGCATTTGGCTTCATTTTCATCTAAGGTTGATCTTGTCGATTCTCTATCGATGGACAACATATCTTGTACGGAGGTCGTACCCTTATCTTGGAGCGGCGAAAATGACTCGTATGGGCACTTGATCCGAAGGAATGGGGGTCGACCGGGTGCCGGAGGCACGAGGGCCGACCAGGCACCGACGGCCGGGGCACGCTAGGACCGAGCAAGGTGAGGGGGCCGACCATGGCCCCTTAAGATGACGGTGGGTCCACGATGGGTCTTCGTATCGAATCTCTTCATGTAATATTCGTGATACATAAAATAGATAAATTAAATCATATATACCAAATAGGACATTTTACCAAAAAAAAAAAAGGTCAATTTCTTATTAAGTTATTTTATAATTATAAGACACCTTTAGACATTTCTTATTGCATATGTGTATTATTAGAATTTTGTAAAAAGAAAATAATAATATAAAAAATTAGTCAGGGTGAGGTTATCCGTTGGGTTCACTAGGCGAGTTAAGGTGGAGCAGGTCCAAAAACCTGAGGAAGCGGTTGCGGATCCATAAAATAAATACCTGGCGAGTGGGTCTTGGAACATACATGCTACCAGCCCCCGATGTCATCCCTAATAATGTAGATGTTTTTCATATTTGCTAATTACTTCAAATGACACAAAATATTTACAAATCATGCTTCACATTAAGAAGAAAAAAAAAAAAAAAAGGAATTTGGTATTAGTATATTAAAATAAAATTCGAAATGAGTAAATCAACAATAAACACGGTGTATAAGAAAAAATATAAAAATTATAGTTAAGAAAATTACTTTTACTCCATTTAACAAAAAAAAAAAGAATACACTTTACACCATATTAATTTTATATTTACAAATTGTGGAACACGCGTGATATACTCATATTTAGGAGGCGTTTGTTACAAGCTCTTTAATGGAAATGAGAATGAGAATGAAAATATTTTTTCCCTCTATGCCCCAAACGTATTGATGGAAGAAATGTCTCTATGGTGGTTATATCATTAGTGTTGTACTCTAATTTTAGAAAAATAAGATAAAATAAGTTTGGTGGTGGTGGGGAGGGGAACGATTGAGGAGAGATGCTTGTAGGAGGAAAAAAACTTAATCAAAATGGGTAGTGATTACCTTATTTAGGAGGTAAAATAATGTTATTGATTATTTTTGTTCTCATTAGCCACCATAATTGCCTTATATTAATATTCATTCCCATTGTCATTGAAGAATTTTTAACCAAGCGCCGTTAATAAATTAAGATCAATGGGTTCGTGAACAAAATAATGTAGATGTTTTTCATATTTGCTAATTACTTCAAATGACACAAAATATTTACAAATCATGCTTCACATTAAGAAGAAAAAAAAAAAAAAAAAAGGAATTTGGTATTAGTATATTAAAATAAAATTCGAAATGAGTAAATCAACAATAAACACGGTGTATAAGAAAAAATATAAAAATTATAGTTAAGAAAATTACTTTTACTCCATTTAACAAAAAAAAAAGAATACACTTTACACCATATTAATTTTATATTTACAAATTGTGGAACGCGTGATATACTCATATTTAGGAGGCGTTTGTTACAAGCTCTTTAATGGAAATGAGAATGAGAATGAAAATATTTTTTCCCTCTATGCCCCGAACGTATTGATGGAAGAAATGTCTCTATGGTGGTTATATCATTAGTGTTGTACTCTAATTTTAGAAAAATAAGATAAAATAAGTTTGGTGGTGGTGGGGAGGAGCGATTGAGGAGAGATGCTTGTAGGAGGAAAAAACTTAATCAAAATGGGTAGTGATTACCTTATTTAGGAGGTAAAATAATGTTATTGATTATTTTTGTTCTCATTAGCCACCATAATTGCCTTATATTAATATTCATTCCCATTGTCATTGAAGAATTTTTAACCAAGCGCCGTTAATAAATTAAGATCAATGGGTTCGTGAACAAAATATTTTTAATTTAAATTACTATAACAATATGTCTTACATTATATGATTTCGCGCTAAATTTAAAAATATGCATCACATTTAGAAGTACTAAAATTTATATATATATATATATCGGATTTGATCTTATACGTACCCAGGAGGGCACCAATTTATATGTCCACCACCAATCATGTGATGCCACATAAGTAATTAATTAAATGATAGTGGACTCCCTGTATATGTGACATCATATGATAGGTGATTGACATGCCACATAAGCGGTGGACATATAAATTGGTGCCACCTGTGGGCATAAGATCAAATCTTATATCTATGGATCAATAACTATCCACTACAACATTAGACACTCTAACACTCTAAGATACAATATATTTACTAATTACTTGTAGCTACAACATTTAAATTTATTTTTCCAATTTTGCCCTTATTTGGATTTGTAATATATTTGCTGCAGAAAAGTATAATAGTAGACCTTTTCCTTTTCCCAATATTTGCTTTGGGCAAATTTAATTTCAAAAGACTTCCAATTCATATTTCTGCTATCTACTTTTAGCAAAGAAAAAAGGATTTCGACAAAGAACTTGTATCCAACGACGAAGAATTTCTTCTTGCTCTCAAAAAATTCGTAGCATTTCGATCTCTTTTAACAAGGCGAAGTGTTAAAACAAAAATCCATATTCATAGATTTCTTTCTTTTCAATTTTTTTATAGCTTCTGTTTCTTATAACCTTTACAAAATAGTTGTTGCACATGTGCGGTAATAAAAAAATCTGCACATGTGCGAGAATTGATGAACAACACTTAAAACAGAGAGTATTAAAAATCGATGAACAACG
The DNA here is from genome assembly GCA_030762865.1 of Paraleonurus japonicus. Lineage (NCBI taxonomy): Eukaryota > Viridiplantae > Streptophyta > Magnoliopsida > Lamiales > Lamiaceae > Paraleonurus > Paraleonurus japonicus. The sequence continues at coordinate 4,392,109 of CM061058.1, forward strand.
AGCTTAAAATAGAGAGTATTACAAATCAATGAACAACACTTTCAAAATATTACAGAAGTTCAAATCAAATTGTAAATTCAAAGTATTACAAATATTTTTAATTAAATTAGAAATTATATATGTGCGAGATCCCTATTTGTATTTGTTTACGAGATTTGGAGTGAAACTCACCTGCGCACAGATCGGCTTACGCCGCCTTCATCTTCGTCGGTGGACTCAGGGCCGCGAATCACTACGGGGCCGCCAAGCGGAAGCAGCGGCCGTCGAAGCAGTGGAGAATCGAGATAGATTCGCATGGGCATGAGCTTCGGGTGAGTACGGTTTTCTGCGCAAAGTTGTCGGAGTTCCCACGAAGTTCCGCCACCGCGAGTGGAGGAAGCGGCAGACAGATTTCAATCGGCTGTTAGGCCGAGGAGGCTCCAGCGCCGTCTACAAAGGGATACTCAACGACGGCACTGCGGTGGCGGTGAAGCGGACTCCAGGCCACCGAAAACCATACGAGAGAACGAGAGAGGGAGAACAAGAGAGAGAGAGAGAGAATCGGCGGCATAAATGATAGGTGAGAGAAGGTATGAGGGTTTTGACCCATTTAAGGGTAAAATGGGTAATGGAAATTCTTGATTGTATCTGATTGTATTAGGATTTTGAGATTGTATCCTAGAGTAATAAAACTCTTAATATGGTACCTTAGAGTAATAAATCTTATATCTATCTATTACCTTATAAAAGCTAAATTTAAGAAAGCTTATGTGCAAAACCACATTCTTCTATTTCAAAATTTCTCTCCTCCCATTCATTTAAATTTAAGTATTGATCTCAACCATTTATTTGTAACTTTTAATCTAAATCATTCATCTTATTTCATATTTTCTATAAATTCATAATCATTCATTTGTTTTTCACTACAAACCCTAAATTTCTTCTTCTTTCATTTTATGTTGACATTCATTAAAAACAATAATCTCTTTTCTTGTGTTATTTTATTTTTATTCAGATGCATACTTGAAAAGTACATAATGATTCTATCGTCGACTACATTGTTTAATTATGAGCCACTAATTTTTTTGTGCCGACCTAAATTATGTTGTCTTATCATTATTAATCCTAATCTTTTTCCTCGTAATTTTTAATTTTTTTATTGTAGATGACAGAATGATTCAATCATCGATAAACTTCATCATATTCGGGTTTTATTTTTATTTCATCGTTTGATTATGAGTGCTGATTTTTTTATATACATATATATATATATATATTGCAGATCCTCCCATTTCTTGATGTTCATTGTAATAATATTTTTTTGCCATTTGATTATTCTTAAATTAATTGTGATTGTGTTTATACTTTTCTTTTTCCGATGCAAATTATATGATGTATTATTTGCGAGATATTTTAGTAGATTCGTTCATTCATGATCGGTGTTCTGTAATCTAATAATTTTATATTGAAAAAGATTGATTACAATGAAGATGAGGGACGATAGAATATTTAGAAAATTATGAAGGTTATTTGATTTTTATTTGTTTTTATATTTGTTTTCGTTTGAGACTTTGTTTCAATCAGTTATAAGACTAATAAATGTATTGAATGGATTTGTTTTAAATGGTTGTAATTGTAAATATTGACAATTATATATCGATGTATCTTTTTAATACAAAATTTTTGAAATTTTTTATGTTATATAGTCATTAAGCTCATTATACGAAATCTACGTTTGAAATTTTAAATTTTAAATCATCCAAAAATTTTACTCGAGATATACAACTTGTTAAGAAATATTATACAAATCTAATCTTTTATACTAAATTATATTTACTATAATTACTCAATAATTTAATTTTCTGTAAATAGTTTTAATCTATATTATTAACGAATATATAAAACAACTCAATTCAAAACAATTTTCATAAAGTGATAAATGAGTAAATAATTGTCAAATGAATACAATAAAGAAATATAAAAGCAATAAAATATACTAATTTTTAGGAAATATAAAACTTGGAAATCAAAATATAATTTAAAACCATGACAAATTAAAACTACTAAAATATTTATGCGTAAATTTTAAGGAAACTACTAATATATAAAACTAATTTAAGAAAATAATTGTGTGTAAATTTTATTCAAAACAATATACTAAATGGATCCGCCAAATGAGTAAAATAAGGAAATAAGATGGGAAAATTACAAATAGGTGTAAAAATTAACAAAATTACAAACAAGTGTAAAAGTGCAAATTTTTGTGCTTACGTGCAAAAAAATTTGTGCTTCATGCAAATTTTTACACCTAGTTGTAATAAGACTTACCTCTTTCTATCTTATTGTAAATGACCCAAATAAGATTTTGTATATTTATTTTTATAAAATTTTACAGATTATATAGATATGCATTAAATTAGAATAAAATATGTATAAGATTTCCACTTAATTTGTAAGATATACAAAATAAATTTAATTAAATGATTATTTCCTGTAATTTTGCTATTAGTTGTTAATATCATCACATTATATAATTTATTTGGTGATATATACAAATTATATAGATAGTTTGTAGAAAGCTTATATTTAATTTATTTGGTGATATATACAGATTATATAAATAGTTTACAAAAAGTGTATATTTAATTTATTTAATAATATATACATATTATATAGATAGGTATTTAATATAAATATAATTATTTATTATATAAATAAATTTTCTTTTATCTCCGCAAATTTTGCGAGGCTAAATATCCTAGTATTATATATATACTAGATGAGCTCCAGCGTATTACGCAGTATTTTTGTTAAATAAATTTTATAATATAATATATATATAATATTTTTAAATAATAATATATATTAAAATAATGTATATTTATAAAAAAATTATAATTATAATATTAAATTTAAATAATGATAATATTAATTGTATGACAATTCATGCTAGAGATTAGAATTATTATAAAATGAAAGTTTTAATTAATTGAAAAGGAAAGTTTTACACCAATATTATATTAGTAATCTTCAATCATGCAATTAATTGAAAATTTAGATCAATTAGTGTCAATTAAATCTATTAATTGAAAATTTCGATCAATCGGTGTTAATAAAATCTGTAAAATGAAGTCAACTTAAGTAAAAGACAAAGAATCTAATTTGAATAATTAGTATTAATGTGATTGAGAAAATAAAGAAAATGACACTTAGGATTAAACCAAAGGAAATATTAAGGAAAAATACCTAAAAAAATTGACACATGTCCTCAACTTAATAATTTTATGACACCCATGCCAAACTCTTGTATGAGTGACACATAGGATTAGACCAACTCCCTATTAGTAATATAGGGATATATATATATATATATATATATATATATATATATATATATATATATATACACCAAACTCCTAACCGAAATTTCCGGTACGACAAAAATGTGTACATATATTGATTTAATTGGATTTGATCGATTGAAGTACTTTTGGTAATACGAATTAATTTCCACTCCATATTTTTAGTAATTTACAGTAACATTTGGCAATTGTTTATATTTAAATTAGCCCATGAGTTATACATAACAACAAATATTACATATTTTAGTGTTAGTCACGACTTGTCTTTTCCGAAAAAAGTGTCACAACTAAATTTATCAACTTTTTATATTTAAATTAGCTGTAGAGCTATTTGTGACAACAAAATTAATTTAGTTGACTTCTATTCTGATAATTGTATCTTTGATGTTTTACTTGGATGACTCAATGGACTATATAGATTAAGTCTTCTGCGAAATCGTTTAACGGATCTTATTTTGTGAGATGTGTCCTTTTTTTTTTTTTTTTTGATCGGTAAATATTAATTTTCAATAGGAATCGAATCCGGGTCTCTCATTAAAGCGTAGAAACCCGGTGGCCAGAAATTGATTCACTACGTATTAAATAAATTGTACTCCCTATGTCCCGAAAAATCTTTCATTAAGGAAAAGAGTAATTGTAATTTTGTAAATTATTATGTATAAAGTAAAAAAACTTTATTGGGTTATGTGTATGTGAGAGTAAAAAATAATGATATTTGTGTAAATTAGTGAAAGTTGTGAGGGTGGAGTTTATAAAGAGTTTTTCATTTTAATGGTGTGAAACTTATAATGGGACGGACGAAAAGGAAAGTGTGAAAACTCTTACGGCTTATTATGGAACGGAGGGAGTACAATTTTTCAAAAGTGTGAAACTGGCAAGAATCCAGTACATACGGAAACGTGCAGCGTACGTAGTTGGGGATAGTCTCGTGGTGGTGCTAGCAAATGCGAAGATATACATCTATTGCATGCATATGCTGCTTTCCCAAAAGAAAGAAATATATTTAGAAAATAAGAGTTAAAATTTAATTTGGTCTCATAATCATCTGACAAAATAGATTTATTCTCAAAATTTTTTTTTTTTTGTTGATTTCAACCCAATTTCTTTTATGATGTCCATTGTTGGTCCCGATTCGGTAGGAAAAAGAAAACAACATCGTTTTTACCCACATGATTGTCACGTCGTGAGGTCTGATTCCGACAACACATCTTACATGGCGAAATTTATGTCATATTTGGTCCTATAACTATTCGACAAAATAAATTTAATTCCAAAAAAGCTAGTTTCGTCAATTTCATCAAAATTTCTCTGATAATATCCAATTTTGTACTCAAATTTGCCGGAAAAACAAAACAACAATGTAATAACCCACGTGATTGTCACGTGACGTCTACTATTGGTGTTTTCGGCAACTACTATTGGTGTTTTCGGCAACGTTGCTGACATTGTGCCCATTTATGAATTAGATTTAGTTAGTGGGAGTAAATGCCCACAAGTTGAACATTGATCCAAACACAATAAGGTAATAATATACATGATTTAAAAAAAAAAACTATTAAATCAATGTTTCAACACAACAAATATTATATTAATATGTATATTAGAATATTAATTTAAATTAGTAATATTTACACGCTATATAATATATACTAATAAAAATTGTATACATATACTAACAAACATTTGTTTAATGTTCCCATTAATTTCGAGGAGTTTAATTGTTTTACTCTACGAATTGTGGGGTATCACTCAATGGTTATTAAAACATTTTTATTGCTATTCCAAAAAAATTGTCAATTATTAATAGTAAAAATTTCTCGTGAATAAGCCAATGTATTGTTAAAAGTTTGCTTCCACTGAGTAATGATATAAATTTAGTAGATCATCTGTCAGAAGTTTTGTTCGAAAACGTTCTTCTAAACCCGAAAATGGGGTTGTGGTAATTAAAACATTTTTATAGCTATTCTAAAAAATCGTCAATTATTAATAGTAAAAATTTCTCGTGAATAAGCATAAATGGTCAAAGCCAATGTATTGTTAAAAGTTTGCTTCCACTGAGTAATGATATAAATTTAGTAGATCATCTGTCAAAAGTTTTGTTCGAAAACGTTCTTCTAAACCCGAAAATGGGGTTGTGGTAATTAAAACATTTTTATAGCTATTCTAAAAAAATCGTCAATTATTAATAGTAGAAATTTCTCGTGAATAAGCATAAATGGTCAAAGCCAATGTATTGTTAAAAGTTTGCTTCCACTGAGTAATGATATAAATCTAGTAGATCATCTATCAGAAGTTTTGTTCGAAAACGTTCTTCTAAACCCGAAAATGGGGTTGTGGTAATTTAAACATTTTTTATTGCTATTCTAAAAAAATTGTCAATTATTAATAGTAAAAATTTCTCGTGAATAAGCATAAATGGTATTGTTAAAAGTTTGCTTCCACTGAGTAATGATATAAATTTAGTAGATCATCTGTCAGAAGTTTTGTTCGAAAACGTTCTTCTAAACCCGAAAATGGGGTTGTGGAAATTAAAACATTTTTTATAGCTATTCTAAAAAAATTGTCAATTATTAATAGTAAAAATTTCTCGTGAATAAGCATAAATGGTCCAAGCCAATGTATTGTTAAAAGTTTGCTTCCAGTGAGTAATGATATAAATTTAGTAGATCATCTATCAGAAGTTTTGTTCGAAAACGTTCTTCTAAACCCGAAAATGGGGTTGTGGTATATTTGAAAATTCTACCGTGCTAATTTTTATATCACAATACTAGTGTGAATCAGTTTAATAATATGATATTAATATTATTATATTCATTCATTAATAATATAACATTTATTTAGTGATATTACAATATAAATGGTTATGATATCGATATATAATTATAATGATATCAATTAATAATATTAATTATATCAGTTTTATACTATAAAACTGATTATCAGGAGTGACTCTTTTTATATAGGTGCTTTTTATTTTGTCATAATTAAAGACCACTCCTTAATTTTCCGATCTTAACAACTGCATTAATTATTTATAAAAAGATGCTATTCAAACAAAAAAATTATTGAGCCTAAAATTTTGCTTCTTTTGTAAATACAATATGTGTATAAACATTCTCAAGAAAAAATAGTGGAGAATTCAGTGTATAATGTAAAATTATATTACTCTTAACTATGATATTATCTTACAAAATTCATTTATTAGTAAATAAAAAGAAAAAAATTATTAAGTACTCCTAAGAAAATATGTAACACCATAATTTCAATTATCACCAAATATAACTACTTCTTACGATGTAGATTATTCAAAATAAAATCACACGAGTTTAATAAAAGTGTTGTTTATTAGTTGAAATAACTTTTGGAATGAATTCCAAATCAAGTGCTAATTAGTCATTAGTAATCAACTCCATTAAATAAATGTATTTTTGTACATTATGAAAACTGATCTTTAAAATATTGCGTACAAACCCTTTATAAGAGTGTTTGCATGCAGGAAACAAACATTTGTTGTAATGGACCCTTTAATGTTCCCATTAATTTCGAGGAGTTTAATTGCTTTACTCTACGATTGTGGGGTATCACTCAATACCCATTTTTGGGTCTTAGTAAAATTGTTTTTGACTTAGCAAAACAAAATTAATATTGTTAATTTTTTTTTTTTTTTGCATATATTTATTCCAAGACCGGATCACACCTATAAATTGTTGATTGCTTTAACATAATCCACACAACACCCACTACAATCTTTAAATCTATTTGCCCACTAAATTTCCTAGTTTTAAAATTTATTTTACATGATCATGCATTCGAAAGGACGTAGATCAAACCGGGAACGGTTTCACCTAAGAGGAGCAGTTTTTCTTATGGGTAAGTAAGAAACTTCACTACAAGTAAAAAGTCAAATTTTAACAGTAAATTTTTACGGAATTCTTGATTGGCTCCAACATTGTCCACTGATATTTTTGTTGGAACTCTTTAAAAATAGTTGGATTTTTTTCATAGCTATATTAATTTCCCTCTATACAACAATTGTATTAGCATTTTTGAAATAATTTTGTGTTATTTTTCCCTATACAGCAATTGTATTGATTGAAAAACTGGCCCACTTTGTCATAATCAAGAATCTCATCTCCTATCTCATGAATGTACAAAGTGAGAATCTCAAAATGGCCGCAGAAAAATCAAACTATGCTGAAGGTGTCAGCTTCATTGTCCCTTTAGCAGGAGCTTTTATAGCTTATATATGCACTAGACGACGATTTATCATGACTATAGTGGCATCAGTGATATATATCATGGTAAGCACGATACACACACATATATAAATAATAGTGATATATTCAATAATTTATCTGAATTAATAAATTAATTCAATTTTTGAACAGGGATTGAGTATTTTAACGATGAGTGAGTTCATCCCAACACTAAAGTCCCATGGGTTAACTTTCATTCTTTCAGCATCCCTAATAACTTTGGGGATTGGGGGCTGAGACCGTGTGTAGATATTTTAATTAAAGACCAATTTGATGAAGATCGTCCATTACACAAAAATATATGGAAATTTGGTCTTACTATTGTAGAATCACTTGGTACTGCAACCTTTAGTTATGTCATAAATATATGGGGGTGGAGGGACACATATACTACTCTTCTGGTATTCATGACTATTAGTATCACAATATTCTATCATGGAAAGATGACATATCGTCATGAAATACCCGAACATCACAACATTGATCAAAATCCACCCCTTCCTATCAACCGACCCATATTAGTCCTTTTATGGTTAACATGTGTGATGTTTGGACTATTCTTTGCCCAAACCTCGACATTTTTTTCAAAGCAAAGCAGCACCATGTCTTCTATAGTTGTACATGGGATTGAAATTCCACCTACTGCATTTTACTTCTTATCATTTTTTGGAGCCAAATCTCTTGTAGTTTTGTTGGAGAAAATTGTGGTTCCTATTTTCGGAGAACCACAAATAACAAAATCCCCATCTTAAAAAGGATAATGATTGGGAAGCTACTCACATGTGTAGCATTAATAATCGTTGTTATTGTGGAAAAGAAGAGACGAGCAGCAGCCTTTAAATTTTCCATAGAGAATAAAAGAAATAATGACCGCATTTCTATTTCCGTATTGTGGATAATTCCGCAAGGCATACTTTTGGCCATGACAGATACCTTTATTTCCAATGGAATAGAGGAATATATTTCAGACCATGCACCTACCTCCACGATAAATTTGACAACGGGATTTTATACGAGTGCCATTGGCACGGGAAGCATCTTAAGTGGTTTGCTGATAAGAGTTGTTGATCAGATTACCAGAAAGCTAGGTGGACAAAGTTGGATTGTTAATGACTTGAACTCAAGTCGTATCGATAAGTTTTGTTGTCTTTTGACAATAATTAACATCCTGGATCTAATTGGCTTGGTTATTGTCTGCAAAATCTATCGCCACCGCTCTTCAAATCGTCCACATATGTTAGAAAATGAGGTGAGGATGACTTTTAAGGATTATTATTATTATTATTATTATTATTATTATTATTATTATTATTATTATTGTTGGTAACAAGGCATTTATTACATTTTGGAATTACAGGAGGTTCGTATCCTTGGAAGCCTATCTCCGGATATTTGAAGTTTGAACTGCTGCCGGAACAATTCAATTTTTATTTATTTTTCCTTAGTTGACAGCTTGGGTATTATTTTCAATATCTCACATCTTTGTATATAATTAGTGTTTGTGATCATTGTAATAACTTATTTTTTTAATATTAAGTTGTCACGCACCGCCTCTGCTATACAGGGAGATATCTTAGATATGTACTGTCTACAACACGTATTAAGTTGTACTGCACCCCTGGAATACAAGGAGAGTTCTTAGTTGTGAAGCATAGCTACCATAATTGACATACATCAATGTTTGTGATGCAGAGTTTGACTGTTTCTCATGCATCAATTATTTTGTTTGTGAATATTGAATTTATAAACTATTATAGAAGCATTCAGTCGACTACTTGTGGTTGTGTTGACACTTGACAACAGTATCATAAAATGTAAACTATTATAGAAGCTTTATTTAAATAAAGAGAAAAAAATTGTAATAATTCTGAATTTTATGTTATCTCATTTATGTCAAATAAACAGTTGCATACATTTCCAAAAGGAAAAGTGTCTCAAGAAGATGTACTTATACGACGGTTGAAATGGGGAACTGCCAGTCTCATTGCTCGTGCCCTGTAACTCCAATAGTTCTAAAGTGTGTAGAATTTAATAAATATTGTGGCAAACTGCCGCCTGATTTTCAAAGGCTCCATCAATTAGGCATAAAGACAGAGAGAGTTTCATTCGAAGCTGCTCTGCGATATCACGTCCTCAATCAATCAAAATCATAAGATCACAGCCTAAAAATTGGCGAAGTTTGAACAATTTTTTGGGATCTCAGCTCCTCATTCCTCAAGCTTTTGAGGGTAAAGGAAGGGGCTCTGAGGTAAGAAATTACAATTTGTATACTACTTTTGTTGAAGAAGTTGTAATCTGATTTTGGTTTAGTTTAGTCTTATGCATTTGAGATTTGGATAGGTTACTGCTATCCTTTCAAACTTGTGAAAATATATTATCTACATTTGTAGTTACATGTGTAAATGCTAAACTACTTGTTTCTTTCCCAAAATATAAAGATTTTTTCTGAGAAATCAGCATTGGGATAAATGATTATGTAGTGTAAATGTGAGATTTCTCCATCTCTGGTTTGAAGGTTTTGTTCTTGGTGTTTTGAGTTTTGTACAATCATTGTATTATTATTGTATACAGTTTATAGCATGTTGATGTAGTCATTAAGGTCTAGATTATGGCAGCAAGGTCCGATTCTTAAATACCTTTTTCTTATTTTTGCTTCAATCATTGTGCATGCATCTCTCAACTTTTTATTATTACTCTTTTTAGTTGGATAATTTGCTTTTTGTTGAGATCTAAAACTAAAACATGAGTTTGAGTATGTTATAAGTCCATCTTTGCCCCTTTTCCTTGTCCTGTTGATTCCTCAATTATTCTCTTTATATAATCCTGGTGTTCTTAAAGTACACACATTATCATAGTTTCATTTGATAATGTTAGATATGGCAGAAAGCTAGCATACTTGATCTTAACTCCGACAACGTTTAATTAAATTTTATATTTGTGTATTTTTGTTTGTGCAGAAGTTTGTGCTGAAATTGGATTTGCAAGATGACAGAGACAAGAGAAGGGCTATGAAGACAGTGTCTGCCCTGTCAGGTGGTGAGACCAGTTACATTATTTTCTTCTGCAACTGCAATTGCTGTTTTGAGGAATGTTACCTCCAATATATGTTAATCTTCTTTTGAATTATTACAAACTCAAGATAGTAAATTTGGGCTGATATGCAATTGCTCTAAGGATGATCTTTTCCTCTTGCATAATCATATTACAAATGAAAGCTTCTACATTTTTGACACTTAGCTTAATGTATGTGCATTTTATTCATTTATGCAATTGGACGCAGAACGCATTAGAGAGGAGGGTCGAGCTGAAATTCAGAGGGTTTTGGATGATGTCGTGGCACGACAACAACAAATGGAGGAGACAATTCGCATTCTAATGGAGCGATTCAATGCCTCGAGACTCCAAGCTTATCGAGATCGTCGTAATGGTGATGAATATGAATTTGAGCCGTGTTCGAAATATGTACATCGTTTATGCTTGAATAATATTATTTTGGTAGGTGAAAAATATTACAACTTGGATGCTATTATTTTGGTAGGTGAAAAATATTACTACTTTAGATGCTATTATTTTGGTAGGTGAATTGTGTTGGCAAACTTTATATGTTAATGAACTTTTAGGTATATTTTGGTTGATATTATTGTTCTTGAATTATACAGACGTGATAAAAATTATTGGTATTAACAATAATTTATTTTATCATTCTAACGTGTAAAAATACAATCTTGCTCTTTTTAATTTAAATAAATTTATACATTAAAATCCTAATTTACACACTCACAATTTGCCTTAGGAGTCACTACCGAGTCACCACAAAACCACCACCAAGTCACCACCGAGTCACCACCAAATCACCACAATAAATACAAAATTTATGTTCAAATTTTCTTTACGAATAGATAAAAAATTTTCAATTTTTTTCAAAAGTACAAAAATATTGAAAAGAAAATCGAACTCTAGATATTTTCAGAATTTATAAATAATTTTGATTTCTTTTTCGAAAATAATCAACCATTTCGAAAAAAATTCGAAAGAAATTGATATTTTCGGGAAAAAATATAAAAATATTGACCTGAGAAAAAAATGCAAATTAGACAAAAAAACAACATGAATACTTAACGGTGGTTGGAGGACGGTGGTGGCGTAAAGGGGATGACGGCTGGGAGGCGGCGCAAAGGAGGAAGGCGGTGGGAGCGGCGCAAATGGCGGTGGGGGATAGAGGAGAGAGACGATGATGTTAACATGTAGAAGAGAGAAAGATAGAGGAGCAGCGCAAATGATGGTGGGGTGGTATATAAAGATGACTTTTAGTTACAAAAATATTAATGAGAGGATGTATATCCCTCACTAATTGTCATTTTTAACATAATATTAATGAGGGTATAAAAATACTCTAGTAAAATGTCTATATTATCTTTATAAAATATGATACCGTCATTAAAAGTAATAAACATCGCTTTTAAAAATAATTATTACTCTTTTTATTATTCTAATTAAAAAATATTTTATTATATTAATATTATATCATCAAACGAATCATTATGAAAATCATTTGATAATCTTCCAATGGAAGATATCTCAACTTCGCGACGATGACGATCGATCGGCGACCATCGACTGCGGTGGTTCTCTCTCGCCACAGGTTCTCTCTCTCCCTCTCTCTCTCTCCCTCTCTCTCTCTCTCTGTTTCTCGTGTCGCGTCATTGTCCGACGCAAAGTGAATCCACGACTTACGGCATCCGATGCACAGCGCATCCTTCACCCGATGCCGGTGGTTGTCGTAGTCTTCTTCCAGGTACGTTTTGGTTTTCATTTGCCTAATTGCTGAAACAATTTGTTTACTCCAATTTTTATTTGCGCATTCGATTACACTCATAAGCAGCGATTATATTTCACGCATTATTTGTCAAATTTTTCAAAGAATAACTAATAAATTCTTATTGGCTCTAGAAATTAGCTTTGGAATTGACTAATTTCTGGTATTTATGATTTCTATTAACCCTAGAATCTCTCTCATGAAATTAATGTTATTGCTCAATTGATTCTAGCATCTTGTGTTTGCTCAATCGATTCTAGCAATTTGATTCTGGTGAATTTTTTGTTCCGACCGGAACTAAGGGCTACTTTTGTATGTCTAGAGTATTGTAGGTCGTTTCGTTGATTATTTTCTTCGATGGATGATCTGGCCTAAGGAGCTCTGTTCGATTTATAATGGCGACCTTCTTGTGCTTTCCAGTGATCACTGTTTATATCTTCTTGATATTAAACCATTTGAATGCATGTAAATGCAGGAATTCGCCTCCATCTCCGCCGTCTCTGCCAATATGCGGCCATCTCCACCTAATCACCGCCGTGGATCCTCTGGTAACTTATTAATCTCTTCTATGATCCATTGCTGGACATGCTTGTTTGATAGAGTTAAATGTCCCTTGATTCATCAGTAACCTAATTTTTGTATATTGGTGATCATGAATACTGTTGAAGTTAATTTAGTTTCATCATCTTGTGTTTTATTTTATAAGAATGTACTTCTTGTGATTTAGTTGTCACAGAGCCACATTGCTAGACTAATGAAAATAAACATTGCTAGACTAATGAAAATAAACCTTATGCAGATTTAGGAGAAGTTTTTTTATTGCTTTTATATCGAGTGAATTGGTCTTTTAATCCAACAAAATCGAAATTAGCACTACAAGAAATATGACTTTTAATTACAAAAATATTAATGAGAGGATATATATCTCTCACTAATTATTATTTTTAACATAATTTTAATGAGAGTATAAAATTACTCTAGGAAATTGTCAATTTTATTATAATACTTTTGAGTTTTTCATTCACGGCAGTTGAGCCTATAAACTCTTTCCCTCTCGCATTTAGGTTAGACCTCTGCTCACTGGTGGCTCGTACATCATCATGGAATTTATAGAATTTGGCGGATCTAGGAGCAATCAAGTGAACGCCTAATCTTATGATTTATTTTCATTTCTTTCTGTTGGATTTTTCCTCCATTTATGATTTACTTTCTTTTCTTTTTGTTGGATTTATTTTCATTTCAAACTTCCAGTCATTTGACATTTTTCCAGTCCTTAGGCTGCATTGGGAAGGAAGCTTGCTGAAATGCATAAAGCAGGAAAATCTGCTAAAGGCTTTGGTTTTGATGTTGACAATACAGTCGGAAGGTATCTTTGTTTATTTCATTCTCCATTTTCATTTGCTTTCGCAACCTATTGGAATACTAATTTGCTTTCATTGTCTATGTGATGCTATTCCTTTATGTTTCTTACATCAGTAACACTTTTAAACAAATGATATTACTGGACAGTTGGAAAAGTACGGGCTGGCTTGAGATGTTATTAGTTCAGGCCTTAGAATTGATCCTCAAAGGTAATAAAAAATAATGATGTTTGTGAGAGGGTTCTTCGTGCATTTTTATTGATCCTCTAGTTTTAATATCTTTCCTATTTACAGACCTTTGAGAAATAAACAAAATGTTTCTTCTGCAGCAATCCTCTTCTAAATTTAGAGAGGTCAACTGCCAGTGCATTTACGAGGAGAAGCCATGTAACACCCCAACACACTGATGATTATGATTGCACTCTTTGTTTGAAGTTACTTTACGAACCAATCACAACTCCTTGTGGTCATTCTTTCTGTCGGTCATGCTTGTTTCTGTCTATGGACCGAGGTAAATTTTCTGCCTGCTGTTCCTTCATATACCAGTCTCAATTCCAATAAAGATATATTTTCAAAACCGTCTTTATATCTTTTTGGATAATATCCTACATAAAATTTCAGGTAATTGGTGCCCTTTGTGTCGTGCTGTTCTGTTTATTAGTCCCAGAACGTGTGCGATCAGGTCTGTTTTAAACTCTTAAGATTAAAACTGTTCATTTCTCATTTTCCATTTTCCAGTCTATCTTAGAGTGCTCTGTATAGACATATACCCCATATGTGTGTGCTCACTAACTGCATTTTGTGTTATATAGTCACACTGCTCATTTTGCAGAAGAGCACATTACACACATACTTTATTTGAATTTTGAATTAACTGTTATTTTGATCTAGTTGTTCCATGTGAACACGTGATACAGAAACATTAATATGACCTCCGTAATATCAGAAAATACATAGAAGGAATATTTTGTAGAACATATACGACTTATAAATTGATTGGCTTTTCCAGTGTGACATTGAACAACATCATTCAGAAGAACTTTCCAGAGGATTATGAAGAAAGGAGTTTGGAGCACGAGAGTTTAACAAAACCTGGTGCTGATTTGCTGCCTCTTTTTGTCATGAATCTGATATCATCCATTGAAATCCATCAGGTAAATGAGGGACTGACACGTGGAGCACTGTTATGGACACCTTCATTGCATTTGTGGTTTCTGGTTTATTAATAACTGATCCAAGTTTATCCAAGTTTTGGTTTTCTACATACTTGACAATGTTCTTGTTATGTTCTCTAATTAACTTATTGACTTTATTTCTTTTGCAGTTCCTTCTTGTTATGTTCACTAATAAAGGTATATTCATTAATGAGATGTTAAGCCTTTTTAATTTGCTTATTATAATCTGATTTCTTGCTTCATGTTTGAAGAAAATGTGTCTAAACTTTGTTGTCACTGTTTTGGACCAGAATCATGTGATTAACAGATGTTTTCAATGCTGCAAAACTTAAAAAGTAGACTCAACAAGAATGGTCCTATTCTTGCATACTATATATTGGGTTAATATTGTATAGTTGCAATTGCAGGTATTAATCAAATTGAGGTAAGTGTTCTGTTATATTGAATCCTGATCATACAGAGATGTGTGGTGCACGTTTAGCATTTCTTAGTGTCAATTTAGTTTATGTTATGCTAATTATAAATAAATCGACTTAGTGTTATAATTAATATATCAATTGATGGATTTTACTAATTTTGTCAAACTTGTTGTGTTTGATGTTTACATTTCTCTCATTTTGGATTATAGAAAAATAAAGCAGTGAAGAAAATAATATCGTCATAAGGAAGATAAAGGTAACGTACTAAACACAATTGATATATATTTTTTTAGTGTAAATTAAATTTTGTTTGTTTGAACATAACCTTTTTTTGTTATTTTATTTTACAGGTAACAATTAATGGATTGGTGAAAAATAGCATACCCAATAGTTAACTATTTGATTTAGTTTTTGGCAAATAGTTACGGAATGATTTTTAATTTTGGAAATATTAATTCTAGAGACTTGTATGTCAATTGATTTGATTTTTTTATTTAGCTTGTTTGAAAATTCTATCGTAATAAATATATTCTTCTATATTCTTCATATAGTGACAGACAAAATCTAGATATAATGATATGATTTGTATCACTAAATTATGTCATTTAGTGATGGGAGATTTGAATTTTAATGAGAGTATGTGTTGTAATTAAATGTACTATACAATGAGAGTCAAACGATGTATTGGTGACGGGATTTTTAACACTAATGCTCTTTTTAGTGATGGTAAACTTACTCTAACTAAATACTTATTAGTGACGGGACGCTATCCCGTCACCATTGACTTTTAATCGGAGAAGCAAGAATGAGAGGTCATGACGGGTAATTTCCCGTCACTAAAAGTTATTAGTGATGATATTTTAACTTTTAGCCACGCTTTTACTCTCATTAAAAGTGTTTTTTTCTTTTAGGCGGTGGGACGGCGCAAGCGGCGGTGTGGGAGGAAGGAGAGAGAGGGCGATGTGAGAAGAAAAGAAGAGAGAGGGGGAGCAGTAGAGAGAGAAAAAGGGAATGATGATTGATGTGAGAGAAAATAGGGTTTTGGGAAGAGGATAAAAATTGTGAGTGTACTCAATAAATTAGGTGTGTGTTCATCATATGTGTGTACTAAATAAAAACGTGTGTGCATATAACCTGTGCCAATAAGTATATGGACAAATCTGTTTTAACCCAAATTCTTGTTAAAAAATTATATGAATTATTCTAGTCATATTGAATAAATTTAATTAATGGGCCGGTTTCAAAAAATAACTGTACAGACATATTAATTCAATTTTGTCCAATTTAATTGTATTTTACATTAACAATTGCGAATAATCAATTGGACTATATAGGTTTCAGAAATTTTACTCAGATAGAAAAAATCAAAAAGATTTAGGATTTTCGTATCATTCAAACCTTTTGATTTTAGTATACAACCAAATCTAGCTAGGGTTACTTTTTTGTTTTCTGGTTACTAAATTTTCCTCAAATATTTATTGATGTAATTAAATATAGGGATTAAAGTTTTGTATATCTAGTAAATTGGCACGAATTTGAATTTGGTCCACATGAATTGCAGTTATTAAAATTAGTCTTGTAAGTCTGAATTTTTTTTTAAAAAAAAATTGGTCCTTTTGCCGGTTATAGGAGGTCGTGTATCCGGTCATTGCACATGTGACATCCTACTTGTCTTTTTGTGCATGTGGCAATGTTGATTGTTTTTTGTTATGTTTATGTGGCAATTTTGATTGATCTTTTTATTTATGCGACATTATTTGTTTTAATAATTAATTAAAATAGTATAAATTATTAACATTTGAAAGAAAAATTATCTAATAATTTGATATATTTTCAAATTATTTTTAGTAATTTCTTTTAGAAAATTTAAAATTATGGAAACCCGACCCGAAACCCAGACCTCAAAGTAGCTCCTCTTCTTAAATATCCACTTAGTATATATAAAATAAAAAAATTTATAAACGTGTCATAGAAAAAAAAAAAAACTAAATTATTTATCCATGTGGCAGTAACCAGCTAGACAACCATCAGGAGCTGGTAAAAGGACTAATTTCAAAATAAATTCAAACTTATAAGACTAATTTAAAAAGTGCAATTCATGTGGGGACTAAATTCAAATTCGTGTTTACGGGACGTGCAAAACTTTAATCCCTAAAATATAATCATTTAATTATATATATATATATATACAAATAAAATATTCTCTATTGTTATATATATATATATATATATATATATATATATATATATATATATATATGTATGTCTTTTCTTTTTTTTTTTTGAAAAAGCCAATAAATTCAAAGAAAAAGTACAAGGGTACTTAACACACTCACAAAGTCTCTCAACACAAAGGGCCCCCTCAAAACACTCAACAATCTAAACAGGCGCTAAACAAATTAAAGGATTACATAGCTAATCATTTACACTGTAATTTATAGGAAAAGACCATATTGATCGGAATGTGTACACAATAGAGATAAGTAGATTAACATCAAGTTAATGACATCTCATTACTTAGCCAAGATAAACAAAAACAATGAAACAATAAACACAAACTAAGACCAAATATACGATCGTAAACATAACCAAATACTAGACTTATAAAAACATAAATCGAGCATAACTATAAAAAGTTCCTTAAAAACAATAACATAAACAAAGAACATAACTTAGACAAATAAAATAAATCAGAACAACACAATCTAGAACATAAAAACTCAATCTAATATCAAACTAATAAATTCGAGAAAATCGGAGCATAAGTGCCAAAAGCAAATACCTACACTACTATAAGTTTATAGAATTCAAAACACATAAAAATAGAAATTAAAATGAGTCTTTACAAGAATAAGACAGAGCTATAAAATGAAAATCGAGAGGATTGGGCTGTTAAGTATAACACCGCATCTTCATAAGTCCGCACGAACTCCCCCTTTCTTCATGTTCTTCCATTCTTTAAAGCCCCTCTTACTCGGATAATCAATGGCCCCAATCATCTAAGCCATCATACTGACACCGATGTCCTCATCATCCCAATCGCATCAATCTTCTCAAAGCATCCACATTCATATTCGAACTTGGGTCCATCATCATTGTTGTCCGGATTGTTAGGCACATTTTCCGACATATTCTCGGGTTTTGTTCCTATTTCAGCATCAAGAGCAGCACTTGTTCCAGCTCTAGAAATATCGGCATCTGGTCCTCCAGACGTACCAACGGCAGCAGAGCAGAGGATCCAGCACCATCGGTGGTGGGCAAAGTAGCAACATCGTGTCTTACTCCCTCGATAAAGTGGAAAAGAGCCTCTCCCATATCCGTTTACGCATTTCAAGATTACTTAACAGACACTTTAAGTTAGAAATCGAGTTATCTGTCATGTCAATTTGATCTGAATAAACTATGGTTGTAGCCGTGGAATGTTGGCGCGTGTGTGCCAACATTTAGCGGTACATCGGTTGGCGATTCGAAGGAACTTCAGCCGTGCATTGGGATCTTTACCCTCGGACCACTTCTCAAAGCACATGAGAAATCCCCAAACTTAATGCAAATGAACCGATAATCTCGAGAATTCTCTCTTTGAAATCCTTGTGCCAAAATCGTCATGTGAATCGGACTTGGGTATGGCAACAATCCCTTGCTAGACACTCTTCCCAAGTAAGTCATCATGTTATCAAAAATTGTTTTCCCATTAAACCTCCTTAGATGTCCAATCTTATACATCAAAACAGTTTGCTCGGAGGTCAAGGTGGTAGTGTTTGAAGAGGGCAACCAATTGTAAACAATCAGCTTATGTAGCACCTTTGTATAGGCTGGTTAGAACAGAAGAATTCATCCTATACTTCCAAACGGTTTGTCTACCTCCGGTTATCACACTCATGACCTCATCTAAGGTATCAACCTGTGGATCCTCATCATCTCTAGTTTGCGTAAAAGAATTAATCATAGCCGGTGTCACCTCTATAGTCTTACCCCCTAAACTTCACTTTCCCATAGTTTCTAGAGTTCACCTTAGTAATACCGTCCTTGATTAGCATAGAATTCATATATCCAAATAATCAAATAGGGTGTAGCAAATTGAATGGCATACATCAGTGATCTATCATTCAAATACCCAACTGCATTCATTAAAACAAAATCATCCATCTTTATAATTCTTTCACCATCAATTAATCTAGTCCTCAAGGTCCTAAATTTATCACTATCTACACCATGATAACTTTAATCCGAGTCACATGAAGACAAAGATAGAGAAGAGTTAGTATTTACCGCTTCGATCCTTTAGAGGATGATCCAAAAGCGAGCTAGATGTTTCCATTGGTGTGGCAACATTTTCAGACACATTATGTGGATCATTCTCGTCCTTTACTTCTCCTATCTAGGTTGGCATCCATCTCGGCTAGTGTTTGATTCATCTCTGAATCCTCGGTGCTTCCCCTCGGACTAGGCACTGGGACTGAAGCCTTGTTCACTAGGTTCCTTCTCCGGACTAGCTTCCCTCATTTCTTCTTGAGAGGAATCGAATCGAACACCCGAATAGGCTTCGATGCAACACCATCATCGTGCTTTTGCTTCTTCCCTTTCTCTGAGTAATCTACCCTTCGTCCCATTGTTCGGTATGAACGCCATTTACGACCTCGAGCCCTAGAACCGCTAGTGGTTTTCGGACGAAACACTTGAGCGAGCGGTGAGCTCACCGGTATTAGTCGAGTCGGAGGATGGGTCATCCATTGGGCATCTTGTGGCGATTGAGGCGGTGTGAAAACGAGGTGCTTGTACTTTTGAAAGTCCACCTCAATGTTTCCGACCATGACTACGAGGATAGATGGTTTGCTAGGTCGATTCTTGAATGCGTAGACAATCGATCGAAGTAGCTCCTCCGCGAGTTCGACGGTTATTGGGTAAGTTTCGAGAATAGGGTCCGCTTGGGCTTCCTCTATCGGGATTTTGTGGCGTTCCACCCAAAATCGGATTATCGAGGTTTGAGCATCGGAAATTTGGGTTCCAGATGGAGGAAGAGGGACATCAACGGTTCCAACCCTAATTGAAGAGGGTGATGTTGGGCGAGTTGCATCAACATTCTCGAAAACATTTTCGATTGCCATTGAAGCTAGGAGATGAAGGTTTTTCGAGGAAGAAGATGAAGGTGGAGAGTTTGAGTGTTTGGATTGTGAAGGTGAAGAGTTTCCTTGATCAGCCATTTGAATTAATACCACTCGCAAGCACTTTCAAATAATATTAATTTAATAATCAATTTGAAAATATGTGGTTAATCAAGAAGTAATATCAACAAGTATAAATAATGATACCTTCAAACACTTGTGCTTAATTCGAAACTTATTGATATAATATGTAAAACACACAGATCACTAAGGACCTTATATAGGGAAAAAAATTACGTAGAAGTTGTGATCACATCGGTGTTAAGAGAATAAAAATTAATCACATCCCTAAGAAATAAGAAATACCGAGTGTGTGGAAGTTAATTTTGAAACATGCTAACACCGCTTAAATAAATAAAATAACCGCACAATAAAATAAATTAGACTAAATAATATTGCTGGGAACAATTTAAATTAAATAAATCGCATAAAATAATATTCGGAAATTATCAAACTCATAGAGGTAAATATACATATGAGAACAGAATGTTATTCACCGAATTGCGGCACACACACTTCTCCACACACGCTTTTACATGAAATTAATTCATTTGTGTTGCACTATATTTTTGTTTTTCTCACTTATTCACATTGATCCATTTTTCCGAGAAGAGATCATCGTAGTTGTCGACTCCGTGTCCCATAATTACACAATGGATTTATGAATGTATTGATGCATTCAAGTCACCTTTTGAAAAGAGAACATCGTAGTAGTCAACTCCGTGCCCCATAGTTACTCGGTGACATAACATCTAATTGTGAGTTATTCAAATGCATTTAAGAGAAGTGTGTCCAGGATAATTTATATTAATCACATGTTCTAATACTATTTACACGTAAGAGTTCGAAAACACTAAATATTACAAAACTTAGAAAAATTTAAATAAATTATTCTAGTGTTGTTACAAATGTGGGCACATTTGTTACAACACACAACAATAATAGGTCTAATTTGTGCATAAACCTAGAGATTTTCTAAGAGAAGAAAACCTCTCATTATCAAGGGCTTTAGTAAAAATGTCGCAATTTGCTTCTCGGTAGGAATGTATTCCAACTTTACAACTTCTTTTTCTACAAGGTTCCTAATAAAATGGTGTCTTATACTTATATGCTTAGTCAATGAATGTTGCATAGGGTTTTTAGATATATTAATTGCACTTGTGATGTCACAATAAACAAGTAAGAGTATTGCTCTCCAAACCGTAATCATTGAACATTTTCTTAAGCCATAGAAGCTGAGTACATAGTTTCTGTAGCAATGTATTCAGATTCTGCCGTTGATAAGGAGACACAATTTTGTTTGCGGTGTGCCATGAAACAAGATTGTTACCCATGTAGAAACATCCTCCACTAGTACTCTTTCTATCATCACTATCACCCGCCCAACTCGCATCACTATAGCCAATCAAAGAACAATTAGTGTCTTTGCTATACCATATTCCATAACCACATGTACCTGCCACTTATCTTATGATCCTTCTAACGAGAATTCATATGAGATTCTTTTGGATTAGCTTGATAACGAGCACATAAACAAACACTAAACATAATGTCCGGCCTACTAGAAATCATATATAAAAGACTATCAATCATTGATCTATATAATGTTGGGTCAACATCCTAGCCAACATTATCTTTACAAAATTTTTGTGTCGATCCCATATGTGTCTTCATGTGTTTAGCATTGTCTAAACCAAACCTTTTCACAAGATTTTGACATATTTACTTTGGGAGAATAAAATGTCATCTGTGCATTGTTTAATCGAAGACCTAAAAAATAATTTAAATCTCCAACCATAGACATTTCAAAGGTAGAGGTCATTTCATGTACAAATAATTCAAGCATCTTTTCACATGTAGAACCAAACACAATGTCATCAACATATATTTGAGCAATCATGATATCATTTCCAGAATGTTTAATAAACAATGTTCTATCAGCTTCACCTCTATAGAAACCGAATTCAACAAGAAAATCGGTTAATCTACCATACCATGCCCTAGGTGCTTGCTTTAAACCATATAAATTTTTCTTAAGTTTATAAACATGATCAGGATATTCATGATTCTCAAACCCTTTAAGTTGTTCTACATATGCTTCTTCCATAAGAATTCCATTTAGAAATGCGGCCTTGACATCCATTTGATGCAGCTTTTATATCAATATAACATGCAATAACAAATAATAGCCTTATGGATTCAATTTTAGCCATCGGGGAAAATGTCTCATCAAAATAAATGCCTTCTACTTGTGTATAGCCTTGTGCAACTAATCTAGCTTTGTTTCTCACAACATTACAGTTAAATCGCTTTTATTTTTGAAGATCCATTTGGTACCAATTACGTTCATATTTTCAGGCCTAGGTACAAGCATCAATACATCATTCCTATCAAATTGATTAAGCTCATCGTGAATTGCATTAATCCAGTTTTCATCTTTCATTGCTTCATCGACATTTTTAGGTTCGGTGAGAGAATGAAAATATTCAAAGATTACCTTGTTACACAAAGATGTCATACATATTGATATTACCACATGTCTTGCATCAAAACTCAATTTTCTCCTTGTTTGTACACTGTGAGGTTTACCTATGATCTGTTGTTGTGGTGATTTTGAGGATTACGGAAGATGATATCTGTTGTAGGATAAGACATAGTTACGTTAATTCTTGGATGTTGAGGTGGTGTTGGTTAAGATGTGGGAACATTTGCGGCAACATTCTCTATCGACTCGAAATATCGTAACCTTGCATCCGCTCAATATGATCGAGTTACATCTTCTTCAATAGTATTATCTGAAGACTTGCATTATCATCAAATACAACATTCATAGACTCTTGAACAGTATCGGTCCTAAGATTATAAATCCTAAAAGCTCTCTTGTTTCTAGCATAACCAAGAAAGAAACCCTTATCACTTTTGAGTCAAATTTATGAAGTGGTCTCTATCATTCAAGATGTAACAAACACATCCAAAGACATGAAAATATTTCAGGTTAGGCCTCTTTTTATTCAAAAGTTCATAATATGTTTTAGTATAATTAGGTCTTAAATAAACTCTATTTGAAATATGACAAGCGATATTCAAAGCTTCGCCCAAAACTTTTTGCAAGTTTCTTGGATATAAGCATTACTCTAGCCATTTCTTGTAGAGTTCTATTCTTTCTTTCAAAGCAACACCATTTTGCTGAGCTGTTTTAGGAGAAGAAAACTCTTGAATTATACATTTTTCTTCACAAAAATTAGTGAATAAACTGTTCTCAAACTCCCTACCATGATCAGAATTTATCTTCTTCACCTTAGTATTATAAACATTCTTAAAACGTTTATAAAGAATTTTGAATACATTAAAAGCATCTCGATTTCTCTTTAAGAAATTCAATCCATGTAAACCTTGAATAATTATCAACTATGACAAAAGAATACCTTTTACCACCAATGCTTTCGAGTCTCCATTGGTCCCATTAAGTCCATATGTAAAAGTTCAAAGCAATGTTTCGTAGTACGGTGAGTCAATATTTCATGTGACATTTTGACTTGTTTACCACTTTGACAAGGTCCATATATATTAGATGCATGCATTAGTAATTGTTAGATCGAAGAAGTTTTGATGAGTTAAAAGAAGTCCGGCTAGAGTCAACTCGGATAAAGTAAGATGACCACTAAGCTGCGAAAAACAGTGAGGTAAAGACCAATCAATAGGTGATCAGACGAGGAAGAGGCTGGATAAGTCACCGAGATCGAAGAAGCGGAGATCATCGAAGACGAGCTTGAGACAAGTCATCTGCGAGGAGACAACAATGAAGAACTCGAGACGAGGTCAAGATAAGCCGAGTAGAATAAGAAAGGCAAGTCTTCACCAAGTCACCGCAGACGACTAGAAGCAAGATTAGGCGATGAAGAGGCGATTATCAAGATTAAGTTTGTTAGACGGTTTTAGTTTGTTACAACAAACTAACGTCTCTCGAGCTTTTAAATAGGTCTAGGCATAGTTTTAAAAATAATAACAATTCCGCACTCTCTCATTCACACGATTCACAATTTTTCTAAGCACTCACAAAAGTTTCTCAAAGTAATTTTCATAAGTTCAAAGTGTTTATAGAACACTTATCCCGTATATCTTCAACACATTTTTGCCTTTGTACTTTAGAAATTCCGGGAAGATTAGAAGTTGAAGATAGGTTTGAAGATAGAAGATCTTGAGAGAGTTGTAATTGTAAGATTGTAAGTGAGTAAGTAAGTAAGTGGTCGAGACCCTTCTTGAGTTGAAGAAGGAGAGTGGATGTAGGATCAAGTAGATCCGAACCACTATAAATTATTGTGTTCTTTCTTGCTTTCCTTACTTATCTGTTCTTAATCAACTTTCGAATAAGTCCAATTTCGATTCTTAATCGGACTACTTTTGATCCATAAAAGATTGAGTTTAAATTCGTTTTCCATTTGTGTGAAGTTTGATTCCTTGAATTGATTTTCTAATTGTTAAAAAAATTTGAAAATCTATTCAACCCCCTTCTAGATTTTTCCTAGAAGGTTGTCTCAAGTTCTTTAATAAAATACTCAATCATGGGACCAACAAGTGGTATCGGAGCGGTGTTAAGCTGTTCGATATTGGTTTGTGGTCTTGACAAGTTTCTGAAATTGTTTCTTGGTTATCTTCATTATTTTCAAACCACTAACCTTGCTACTAATAAGTTCTTGTTGAGATTCTTTGTTTCATCACGTCGTCTGTCAAAAGCAAGAAGTCTAGGAGTTTGCTGAGTTTTCAATCGAGGAGTATGATTATTGGAAGTTCGGGATGGAGAACCATCTAAAGGCAATACATGATAGGATGGAAGAGGTTCTTGAAGAAGGCCCGATTAAGTTCTATCATGGAGGAACCGATGATGGACTGGAGCAAATGAAACCAGTGGTCGACAAGAGAAGAAAAGTGCGGGGCTGACCAATGATGAAAGAAAGGTTCATAATCTGGATCAAGTAGCTAGGACAGAGATTATTGAAACTCGAGCAAAGACTGGATAGAGAAAGTCAAGAGATGCAAAACAACTAAGGAAATGTGGGAGACTCTTGGACCAAGTCAAGGAGAATAAACTGCAATCGAGTTTTACATACGTTTGACACATTCAAAATGAAAGAAGGAGAAGCTGTTGATCAATTGGATGTTAGACTAACAAATCTTCTTAACAATGCGGTGATTTGGGTAAAACTTATACCGAGAAAGAGATCAACAACAAGATACTCAGGTCCTTGAGTAAAAGATGGAGAGAAAAGGCCAACATTCTCAAAGTAACACAAAATTTGTCCTCAATCTCACACCATACCTTGTTTTCTCATCTCAAAGCACTGGAGTTTGATATCCAAATTGAAGATGAAGAAGATGAAGAAGATGAAGCCGAGTCATCAACATCCGGGAAGACAGGTTGCGTTTCTTCACTAAGAGAAATCTGAAAAAATTTCTAAGGCGTCTGATCTATCAATTAAAGAAGAAATGACACTCTTAATGAAACGTTATGAGAGGCTAAAGATGAAGAACAAAAGGAACAAGAGGGATAGATCAAGCCGAAGGAGTTACAAGTTAGATAAAGAAGAGAAGAATTCAGACAATGATAGAAAGAAGGATCGGCCTAGAAGGTACAAGTCACCAATCAAAAGAGGAGATAATAGTCCAAAGACAGATAAAGGAGATATATGTTACACTTGCAACAAACCTGGTCATTACGGCTATGATTGTCCTCAACTCACTCCTAGAGAGAGAGAAGAAAAGAGGAAGAAACGAGATAGAAGATATGCAGACAGAGAGCACTTCTAGCCGAGAATGAAGAAGCACAAGAAACATCATCATCCCCGTCTTCATCTGATTTTGGATCGAGATGATGACATCTGTCTCGATGGCAAAGGAGGTAAACTATTATTCTTCTCCGATAATGATTGTGAGAACTTATCTGAATCGATCTAAGTCTTATAAATAAACTTCTAAAAGACTTGAAGACTGCTCTATCTACATATAAACAGATAGAGACTGAAAATTTTAGTTTAAATAGTCAAATTCTTAATCTAACTAAAGTCAATCGGACAAGGGATAGTGAAAAACTAGACTTTGCTCATTCAAGGGAGAATGTCGGACTAGGACTATCACTAGCACCTCATCCGATAAGGCAGATGAGTTGGAAAAAGAATTGAATTCTTTAAAAATAAAATTCTCAAGTATCTGTTACGAGAATGAGAGTTATAAAAGAACTAACAGAGAATTAAATCTCAAGTTAGGACTTCTAAATAACACTCGATCCACAATAGATAAGATCTTCAATACTTCACGTAAGTCTAATGACAAGACGAGTTTAGGTTTTGATAGGAACAAAAAGGATGATCCCATAAAACCAAGAGTTTTTGTCAAAGCTACTAAACCAAAGAAAGAGACTAGATTTGGTCCTTGGAAACCTAAGGAACTAATCACCTCATCCGACACTTCAAGAGAAAACACGAGACGAGGAGAGATGCTCTAAAGGTAAAACCAAAGACTAAGACAAAGTCTTATCCTAGGTATAATAGTTTTGATGGAAGAAGTCATATCCATTTTTACCACGATATAAGACAATCACAAAAGATCAGGCTAAATAAGAGTGATCTTGAAAGTCTTATATTGGTAGATAGATATGGTTGTAAACTTCAATCTATGGTTTTAAGGAATATAGATATCTTTGTCCTGGATACCCAAGTGTCAACTTAACAAGAAAGGACCCAAATTACAAAGGGTACCTAAGATCTAAATTTGTGATTGCGGGAAGACAAGAAGATAGTAGAAAGAATAGATGTGCCGGAGGTCATCCGGTACATTGATAGTGGTTGTTCTAAGCATATGACCTATGAGAGACGTCTTCTTTCTAATTATCAGGTCCATAGATGGTCCAAGAGTTATGTTTGGATACAACAATTTTGGGCTTACCAAAGGAGTTGGAACATTGATGATTGGAGATATACAAGTCAATGAAGTCTACTTTGTGGAAGGATTGAAGCACAACTTGTTATCTGTTTCACAATTTTGTGATAAGGAGTTAAGTGTTAAATTTACTCATAATGCATGTTATGTGCTAGATGGTATCAATGAAAATATACTATTGGCCGGATTCGACAAGGTAACATTTATGTTGCTAACTTTAAAAGTTGTCCTAAAGATACTTGTCTTATTGCTAAGAGTTCAGATGACTTAAGTTGACTATGGCATAAACGTCTTGGCCACTTAAACTTCAAAACACTTAAAAAATTGCAAGGAAATCTTTAGTAAAAGGACTCCCTGATAGAATATTCTCAAAGAACCATGTTTGTGATTCATGTCAAAAAGGAAAACAGACCAAAGCTTCTTTTAAAACAATAAGTAGTCCATCTTCGTAAAGAATTGGAACTTCTTCATATGGATCTTTTTGGTCCTGTTACTCCTCTAAGCTTTAGTGGAAGAAAATACACTTTGGTAATTGTTGATGATTTTTCAAGATTTACCTGGGTTATTTTCTTATACAAAAAGAATGAAACTATGATTAAGATTCCAAAATTTCTTAAAAGGGTTCAAAATGAGAAAGGACTAAGTATTGTTAGAATTAGAAGTGATAAAGGTACTGAATTCCTTAATAAGCTTGTTACTAACTACTGTACCGAGAATGGCATAGCACATGAGACATCGGCCGCAAGGACACCACAAGTAAAATGGAGTTGTTGAAAGGAGAAATAGAACTCTAAAAGAAGCCGCTAGGACAGTGTCATCTCGAGTACAACACTCCTCACGAGGTTTTGGGCAGAGGTCGTTAATACATCTTGTTTTGTTCAAAATAGAAGTTTGATTGTTAAAGATAAATGTAAAACCCCTATGAAATTTGGAAGGGAAGATCTCCCAAAATTTCATATTTTCATATATTTGGTTGCAAATATTTCATTCACAACAATGGTAAATCTCAATTAAAAACTTTTGATGCTAAGATTGCAGATGGGATATTCTAGGGATACTCATCTCGCACCCAAAGCATATAGAGTTTTTAATAAGACAACCTTGTGTGTGGAAGAAACACCACATGTTGTATTTGATGAATCCACTTTGGAGTTTAGTAAAACAGATGACATCACAAAGATATCGATGATCCGAGCAAGATAACTATCAAGAGATCGGTTGTAAAATTCTATGATCAGGAATCGGACTCGGATGAAGAGAAAGAACCAGATTCAAATAAAGAAAAAGAACACGGAAGCTCTTCCTCACCAAATGATCGGACCACCAATGCCACAGATGATCATGTAGAAACATCTCAAGGTAATACGTAATCATTTGAAATAGATACTTGAGACAAAACTTCATCCATAATAAAAGATAAGGGTAAGAGAGTAATGTCATACCACCCACTGAACAGATAATTGAAGATTTAGACTCGTGTCCAGACAAGGACACAACTAAATCAAGATTGTATGTTCGATTGTTATGTATCATTACTTGAACCTAAGTCTATTATTTTCTAAGGCTCTAACCGATTCCAACTGGATTAATATCATGCAAGAAGAACTAAATCAGTTTCAAAGACAAGATGTGTGGGAGCTTGTTGAAAGGCCTCATTATCAAAAAGTCATTGGAACTAAATGGGTCTTTAAAAACAAAAGAGGTGAAAACAATATTGTGGTAAGAAATAAAGCGAGACTAGTTGCTCAAGGTTATTCACAATCGTAGGGGATTAATTATGATGAAACCTTTGCACCAAAGTAGCTCGCCCGGGAAGCCATAAGATTGTTTTTAGCCTATCCGCTTTTAAAAGATTCATAGTTTTTCAAATGGATGTTAAATCAACATTACTTAATGGAATCTTAGCTGAAGAAGTTTATGTAGAGCAACCTCCGTGCTTTGTCAAAGGAGACAAGGTCTATAGGTTAAGGAAAGCTCTATATGGACTTAAACAAACACCTAGAGCATGGTATGATACTTTGTGCGATTATTTAATTCAAAATGGTTTTGCAAAAGGTAAAATTGATAGAACCTTGTTTAGAAAAGAATTTAGTAGTGATCTTTTATTAGTTCAGATTTATGTTGATGATATCATTTTTGGATCAACTAACACATCTTTGTGTGAAGAATTTAGTCATCTTATGAAGAATGATTTGAAATGTCCATGATGGGAGAGATGACCTACTTCCTTGGACTTCAAGTCAAGCGAGACTAAGAAGGGGATATTCATAAATCAAGCCAAATACACAAAAGATCTTATTAAAAATTTGGAATAGGTACTAGTCGAGAAGCTAAGATACCTATGATGACAAACTTTTCAATGGATCCAGATGAGAAAGGGGAAGACACAGATCAAACCGAGTATCGAGGTCTAATAGGCTCTCTATTATATTTAATCGCTAGTAGACTCGCTATTTCTTTTGCGGTTGGAGTCTGCGACGTTTTCAAGCCGAGTCATCTTGAAGCAAAGAAAGAAGATTCTTAAATTCTTGAAAGGTACAAGAAATGTTGGAATGTGGTATCCGGTGATGATAATTTCGAGTTGTCTGGATACTCGATTCAGACTTTGGTGGTGTAAGATAGATATGAAATCTACATCCGGAACTTGCCAATTTCTCGGGAAGTAAGCTGATTTCATGGTTGTCTGAAAAGCAAACCTCTCGTAGCTACTTCTACTACCGAAGCCGAGTATATGGCACCGGGAGTTGTTGTTCACGGCTTATCCGGATTAGTCAATGGCTAAGGGACTATAACATTATCACTAGAGATGTACCAATCTTTTGTGATAGTAATAGTGTCATAGCTATAACCCGTAACCTGTAACCCAATCTTACATACTAGATGCAAGCATGTTTTACATTAGACATCACTTCATCCGAGATCACGTTGAGAAAGGTGACATCGGACTTGAAAAGATTCTGACTGACTTTCAAAGAGCCGATATCTTGACGAAACCATTAGCAGAGACAAGGTTCAAAGAATTATACTGTAGAGTTAGGATTATTAGATGCTTCCTCGGTTAATCTATAATCTCATCTTATGTTTTTCATTCTTTGTCTCTCTCAATTATCTTATTATGTCTAGAAAGAATTATCGACTAGATATGTGTCAAAGGACAATCAAATTGATATCACCGATCTCCTTCTTAGGAATCAAGAATCAAGGATTAGTCATGTTGACCTTATCTCGACTTGATAATTGCTTATCTCGACATTAGGTAAATCGACAAGGACACAATAGTCACCTGATTTCTTCAAACAGATGATTATTGGATCCTATCTCGACTACCTTGGCTACTAATGGTTTCTTGAAGTTTGTGTATCTGTAGGAACGGGTAACAAATCAGCTTGTTAGATCAGTTTGAATCCACTAAACTCGAAGCCTCCTCATCTGCTCACCCACTCTTTGGTTTCTCCAAAAAGGATGTTTTCAAATTTATTCTCACAGCTCATCTATTTTCGGATGAGTAGTTCCTTGAAAAAACAAGTGAGTCGATATTTTGTTCAAAATAAAAAGTGTTGATTAACTTGTCTTAAATTTTGCTAAAAAGAAAATGAAGCTAGGCTGTTTTTTTTTTTTTTTTTGAAAAACCCAGACGAGGTCATTCATCGACGATTTCAAAACCTTGTCCTGCTTTTGGAAACCCTTGTGTAATGAAAGGTAAACCTAGGCTTACGTCGGTATACTTCTCTGCAAAAAGTAACCCTACTTGCAGCCAAATCAATGATCTACATAGTTACTTTTACGCATTTCAAAGTCGAGTTATCTTCACGCTGAATCCCAATTGTTTATCTTATTTTTAACCGTTGATTCAAAGACAAGAAATCATTTCAAATAAACGACTTAAAAAAAAAAATGACTCGTATTTAAAACCGCTTTTCAAGTAATTTCTCTTTCCAAATTTTCCCTCCTATAAATACATCTTCTTCTTCGTTTAAACACTTTCACTTTCGTAAAAACCATTCATCCTCTGCAAAATTTCCTATCTCCCAAATCCTCTCTAAATCGTGTATGAGCCATACTCGCGGTTCATAGGATTTACATCGACAATTGTAGACATTAACAAAGATACGTATAACAAGAAAATAAAATCAGAAATGTATGTCGATTTCGACACCACCTCCGATGAAGAATCCCAAGAATTTCTCAGACATTGGAGAGATCGAGATTGAAGACCTTCTCCGTTCGAAGAAATCCGATTCAAATAAAACTTTGGATATGCGGGGTGTGGAGTTCAACATTAATAGGGTGTATGAGAATGGGGTTTACAAGACGAAGGTTTGTGGTGAAAATCGACGATAACGGCGGTGAGGTTGCTCGCATTTTTAGACGACTAATGAAGGTGTAAATCCTCTCACCTACAAGAATAGTGAATGGGTAGAATCATTTGAGATGATTGCCCGAACTTCTTCCAAGGATCGGAGAACGGAGTTGAAGAAGAATATGCTCAAGAAAGTATCATCTGTTAATGACGATACTAACAAAAGCTATTCTTGGGAGCGAGAACTCCCACGATGGACTCGACTGTGCTCGGCCGAATCGCATTAGAGCCATACTTGATGGGGTCCAAGTCAACTAGGCAAAGAATCTGTTGAACAGGTTCAACACGAGAGAAGGGTAGATCGGAGTTTGTGAATGGACAATGGACAGCCAAGTCCATCACAAGCTTATTCAACAAAATAACGGTGTTATTGGAAAACTCTGCCACCAGTGAGATCAAGCTGGACAGGATGGGGTAAGGAGTTATACGAAGCGAGAAGGGGCTTCTTACGAAGAGTGAGCTGATCGGTGGGCGGTGATTGAGATATGGAAGCAGTGAGGTGAGGGTGGCCGAGCCCTCACCGAGGAGGAGGACCAACCTACCGAGCCGACCGTGAGCTCGGTGAGGCTTCACACCGATGAAGTCAAGGAGAAGGCACCGAAGAGGAGGAGGCTGGTTAAGGCCTCGGAGAACGAAGGGGCAACATCTGCCGCACACCCGAGTCCGCTTATTGAGGAAGCCCAAACCTTAGAGGTGGCGGCATCACCGTGTTGTCCATTGTTTCTAGACATTCAAGAAATCAGCTCCGAGAAGACCCTCCCCTTCACCAAAATGAATTAACATGCCCCAAAAGGTACTCTCCTTTGGAGCCTCTGCTAACTTATCTCCCTCACCCTCCCCCATCTCGCCCATTCTCGCGATGAAGAGGCGTCCCAGCCGGCACCTCCGAGCCTCTCAAACAGCCTTACTCCCAAAGAAGTCCAACCCGATACCTCATCTTCTCTACCCCAAATACCAACCACCTCACCACCATCCCCATCGACTACCTATCCTTCCTTACCGGCCCTATCTACTCACCCACCCCGATAACCACCATCTCCTCCCGCCATGTTACCTTCTACCTCATCTCCCTCTCTTCCAATAGCCGAGCCTACACCCTCCACTTCTCAACCAACATCTTCTCCACCACCCACCTCCGAAATTCCACCCTCCATCTTCTCCACCCCCGAAATACCTCCACCACCACCATCCGATATTCCATCCTCTCCCCAACCCACTCTTCAAGCCCAAGCACCGGATATTTCCCATAACATCTTTGGGGATATCCGGATGAGCTCCCAGTCCCAAAACCCCCTCCTCTCCCTCATCGTCTCGACTCATCTCGAGGAAGACACCAGCCTATCCGCCATCTCCTCTCGCCTTCCAAAACCTGCATCAAGATCATTCTCAAGGTAGAGAAGATGATGGCAAAGAAGACGAGATCATTAGGGCGGTGATAGACACCATGCTAGACAATATGTGGATTGCCGAGGTAAACATATCTCGTAACCTCGTCTCGACAAACTCGGCTCCGCACTAGCTGGTAAATGCGGGTAGCTTGGAGGAGGAGGTTAAGTTGTCAAGGAGAAAGTGGCTGCAGCATAACGATATCTGGTGGAAGCCTTGACAAGTGACAAATCGAGACTTGAGTTCGTTGTCTTTGCACAGGAAGACCAGCTCCGAGCCCTAAATGATGAAGTTAAAAAGGGGAAGGAGCTAGGCAAGTAAAGGTGGACGCCCTCTCACTCGATGTGCGGGCCATATCGATGCAGGCTGCATTCCAAAGCCGACACACCGAGCTGGAGGCGGCGAAGGTAGAGCTTAAGGAGAAATCGGATGAGCTCGCCGCCTTGGAGGTGAGGGTGAGCCGGATCGAAGATGCCATCCGAGAGTATGAGGAGAAGAGGAAGAAGGAAGAGGAAGAGAAGTACGAGAAGTTGTTGGCCGACTCAAGGAGTCGGAAAGACAATCTGAGGCCAAGGGAAAGGGCGAGGGAAAAGCGGTGAGAAGGAGCCAACCGAGCTTACATTTGCCAAATCGAAAAGGCTGAGAAGAAGAGAAAGGAGCCGGACTACTCCAACCTCTCTCGAAGAGCAAATCGACGCATCAAAACAGAGAAGGAGTTGTTCGAGAGGAGAGAGAAGAAGAGACTGAATGTTGGTCCCACAAGTTAAGTATATTAAAGATTGAATGAAACTACCTTCTAGAGAAAATGTAGAAGGGGGTTGAATAGATTTTCTAATTTTTCAACCACTTAGAAAATTAATCCAAAACATCAAAGTTACACAAATGAAATAGATTTTAACTCAACTCTAATCTGGATCAAAAGCAAACCGATAATTTGTCTAGATTTAATTACGAAATTAATCTTTGATTAGAAATTAAGACTGAAATTGAATAAGAACTGAGAAGTAAAGAAAACAAGAAAGAACACAACAGCTTTATAGTGGTTCGGATCAAACGATCCTACATCCACTCTCCTCCTTCAACTTGAAGAAGGGTCTTCTCTTACTATATTCCTTCTTTCTTCTTACTAGCTTACAATGTAGATCTTCAAACCTTTTTACAATAATTTCTTCCTAATTTACGAATATCAATGGCTTGAAGATGTTCTATGAAAAAGTGTTCTACAAACACTAAGAAGGAAATGTATAGAACGTTTGTGCGTGTGATTACAATATTTGAATACTAAGCGTGTGTATAGAATGCAAGTGAATAAGTGTGAAGTTGCTCAAAAAATTAATTTTATTCTGGTTTCTATCCCTATTTATAGAGATCTTCCTTGGTAGTTGTAACTTCCTTGTTAATTCTGTTTCGATCGATTATAACAAGCTAACGATTCTTGTAACTTCCTCTTGATTGGTTATAAGCGCTTCTTGACACTTGTATGAAATTTCCTAACACTTCATTGTCTTCTTTTGGACTCACTTTGTGTCTTCATCTTCTTTCCTTGTCTTGATAAATGTTTATCGTTCTTGACCTCATCTGTCTTCTTCACACCTTTGTCTTCGTCGACTCCTTATCCTTATACTCGATTTCTTGTCCTTATCGATTTCTTGTCCTAGTCGATAGTTTGTATATCCTTATCTCGCTATTTGTACTTAGCTTTATTTATATATTATTACTTACATCATTTGTCTATACAAAGTACTCAATTGGTCATCCTATTTTACATTTTAACTCATCAAAACTAAATACAACTTTCTTCCTAACACCGAAGAAGTTGAGTAAGGGAGCCGAGCTGAAGTGGGGACAGGGGACACCCGAAAATGGGTATCAAAGGCAGTTGATGAAGAAGATTTCCGCCCTATCCACCGCTTATGCCGCTTTAAGATGGTCTCGGGTCAATACACTTTGAAGAATACAAGAAGAAGGCGATGGATGCCGAGATGGATGTACTTCGGTACATCTTGAAGGCATCCCAACTGGTGCTGCAAATGAGGATCTTCGGTGGCATGAGTGGATGGAGAAGGAGGACCCGGACCTCTATGGCGGTGCTCGACGAGGCAAGTAACATCTTCAATCTGCGACCTCGTCGTCCCAGCCTCTACGAGCAAGCCAAACCCAAGCTAAATGCGGATGGGACACCCGATCTGAATTGGGTTAAAGCTGTTGTTACCAAAGGCGAGGTGGAGTCGAAGCTCACGGATGAAGAAGAGGCTGAAACAGCCTAAGAGCGAGAGTCTTCACTGGCTGGATGTCCACGAAGCAAGCCGATGGGGTGTACTGATAGTATCAAGATTTTTCTTTTCCTTATTTTTCTTTTCTATCAAGCATCCATCTTTGTAATATTTGTAAATGTGATGTGAATATATTTGACCTTATCTCGATCTACCTTGTTTTATTTTTAAGCTTTCCTTATTGCTTTCTAAGAAAACTTAAAAATTTTGTCTAAGTGTTAATCATCCGAGGAAATTTCCATCTCGATTAAAATTTTCTAAAAATCTTTCTAAGACTTAAAAATTTTCTAAGTCCTAAGACTTAAAATTTTTCTAAGTACTAATCATTGATAAAGTCTTATGACTTAAAATTTTTCTTAAAATTCTTCATAAAACTTTTCCAAAATTTTTCTAGCGTAAATTAAGTGCTCTGATATGAATAAATCTGAATTGAGTGTTAATGTGCTCTAATGTGCTCATCAGTTATCTTGAATAACCTTGACTAACATCATTTGTGAGTGTGTCTCTTTCTTGCGGTTTAACTCCATCAAAAAGGGAAATTGTTAGATCGAAGAAGTTTTGATGAGTTAAAAGAAGTCGACTAGAGTCAACTCGGATAAAGTAAGATGACCAACTAAGCTGAAAAGCAGTGAGGTAAAGACCTAGTACTAGGTGATCGGACTAGGAAGAGCCGGATAAGTCACCGAGGTCGAAGAAGCGGAGATCATCTAAAGACGAGCATGAGACAAGTCATCTGCAGGAGACAACAATGAAGAACTCGAGACGAGGTCAAGACAAGCCGAGTAGAATAAGAAAAGCAAGTCTTCACCAAGTCAGTGCAGACGACTAGAAGCAAGATCGGTGATGAAGAGGCGATTATCAAGATTAGGTTTGTTAGACGGTTTTAGTTTGTTACAACAAACTAAGCTGTCTCTCGAGCTTATAAATAGGTCTAGGCACGGTTTTAAAAATAATAACAATTCTGCACTCTCTCATTCACACGATTCACAAGTTTTCTAAGCACTCACAAAAGTTTCTCAAAGTAATTTTTATAAGTTCAAAGTGTTTATAGAACACTTATCCCGTATATCTTCAACACATTTTTGCACCGTACTTTAGAAATTCCAGGAAGCTTAGAAGTTGAAGATAGGTTTGAAGATAGAAGATCTTCAGAAAGATGTAATTGTAAGATTGTAAATGAGTAAGTAAGTGGTCGAGACCCTTCTTCGAGGTTGAAGAAGGAGAGTGGATGTAGGATCAAGTAGATCCGAACCACTATAAATTGTTGTGTTCTTTCTTGCTTTCCTTACTTATCTTCTTAATCAACTTTCGAACAAGTCCAATTTGATTCTTAATCGATCGCTTTTGATCCATAAAAGGTTGAGTTTAAATTCGTTTTCCGCTGTGTGAACTTTGATTCCTTGAATTGATTTTCTAATTGTTAAAAAAATTTGAAAATCTATTCAACCACCCCTTCTAGATTTTTCCTAGAAGGTTGTCTCAAGTTCTTTAATAAAATACTCAATCAGTGGGACCAACGGTAATTTAGGAAGACCTTTAACAACATCTAATTTCGATTATTTGATGTTGGTCCCGGACGAGATATGCGGGGAGGTAGAAAGTCTAGAAGGGGGGTTGAATAGACTTTCCACACTCAAAACTATTTTCAATTTTTCTTGAGTGAGTGAGAGGTTAGAAGACTTTGAAGTCTTCTACAAGGTACTCGAGTGTGCTAAGTGATCGGCCAGACTTTGAAAAGTCAAAGTCTTCGATGTTGCGGAAGCTAATCTCGAGTGAATTTGAAAACCCTTTGAATGACAACCTTCTTGATAAATATCAGCTAGTATATTAAAATAATGATGTATGACCAGATATGATTATGTATGCAGAAATCTTGTAAAGACATAGAGATTTTTATAGTGGTTCGGATATAACAATCCTACGTCCACTCTTCCCGATTCCACAGGGGCCTTACTATCCACCAAACTAGTCTTGTCACCTCTAAACTCCTTGAGGATTTGACCACATGAAGTTTTACAAGTTCCTGCCCTTGTTACGCAGAATGATCCCAAGATCAATTTAATAATCAACCTTCTCTCTTGCAGAGAAACCGGAAGGCGATTTACAATTCCTTAACCAAAAATAGATCTCTCAAAATATCAACGTATTGGGTCGATTTACGGTGTGAATAATTATGCGTGTTTTAGCAATGAGTGAAAGGATTTCTTGATGCTTCTCGCGCGTGTATATTTTAGAATCCTTCATTTCAATTTATATGGTCCTGAATTTGACTAGTCGTTAGGCTAATTTGTCAATCAGTCTTCAAGAAATGGTAAGTGACCTTTGGAATGATTTGTTGACTTTGGATAATTGATTGTATGCGATACCAATCAATTATCTCTTCATTGATCTAATCGAGAATCCAATCTTCTCTAGATTGATTGTGAGTATCTACGATTTATTCTTCTCTCTTTCAACAATCCCGATAGATCTTTCTAAGTCAACTCTAGCAACCTTGCACACCTTGCTTCAAAGACAGTTCACAATCTTGCTTTGTAGCAAGGATTCCAACCTTGCTATCTTCACTTCAACCTTTCTTGATAACTTCCTTTTGCAGATAGCTTATTATCTCTTCTTGATCTTCACGAAACCCTTCTAAGTTTTCTTGAAAGCAATCCTTCTTGATCTTCAAGTCTTACATTCTGAGTCTTCAATTCTCAACCAATGTAGATCTTCAGACGAACCCGGCCAAGCTTAACTATACTAAGACATCAACCCTCTCTCGATCATCGGTGACTAACAGGCTCGGCTGGTCCTATTACACTTAGGTTTTAGGAACATCATCAAAACATACAAATTTTAGACCCAACATTTGACAATATTCCTATAATAAGTATGTCCATGCCTTTGATGCCAAAGAGCACTTTCATCGGTTTGAACATTGAAATATGTTTGATTCAATTCAATTAGATAGTAATTATCAATCGATCTACTTCCAATCATATCATTATCATTATTTAACATATGCCATGAACTTTTATCAAACTTTTCATGCAAGTCATCATCACATAATTGACTAATGCCGATAAAGTTTGCAAATAAACCCTTAACATGCAAGACTTTTGTCAAGTTAGGAAAATCGAAATATTCGAGTACCTATTCCAACAATTTTACCTTTTGAACCACCTCCATATGTAATTAGAGTGAATTGATGCATATTTTAAGGGTGTATTTTAGTGCAAAAAGTGATCAAAAGTGTTAGATTTTGAGCCTAAATGTGTAGAATATCACTATTTTGCTTAAAAAGTATTACTTGTGAGATAATTGATGTTTTTCGTCCGTTTTACGGGTAAATCGGTGGAATTTGGCCAAACCGAGAGTACCGGCATTCTTAGGATGAAGAGACGATCGAGATGGACGAAAACAAGGGTCGAGAGGAGAGGTGGGTCGAGAAAATTCCTGGACTTGACCTCCGGTCGAGGTCCAGGGTCTCACCCGAGGGTGAAGGAAAAAGGATGAAATTCAAAATTTTGAAGCAGCGGCCTCGACTCGAGGGCTGAGCCTCGAGTTGAGGGATGGGCAAAACGGGGCAGCCTCGAGTCGAGGGCTGAGCCTCGACTCGAGGGAGGAAATTTTTAGAATTCGTCAATTTAAAGGGCAAAGCAGAGCATAACCGAAATATAATTAGATAGAGCGATTACCGCGGTTTTGGGGCGATTTCTTAGGCCCCAAGCCAATTTCCCTTGTAGGTAGAGTAGATTGTTAGATTTAGATTTAGATTTCAATTGTTGTTGATTAGATTAGCATTAGATTAGCATTAGGTCATCTAAATTTCTCATTTCAAGCTTGTAATTCCATAGAAGAAGTGTATTGAAGACTCAAGCATTCCTATTTTTGTTGATTCAATCTAATTGGTGATGTTCTTCCTCTTATCTCTTTTTAATTTCTTAATTGTTGAGATTTGCTTTGTGTTTGTGAATTTAGATGTTGGTCCCGATTAGTTGAGTTGATTAAAACTTGAATTAGTCTTCTAGAACAAAATCTAGAAGGGGGTTGAATAGATTTTGTAGATTTTTCAAATCTCTCAAAAATATATTCAAAGTACCAGATGTACACAGCGGAAAATGATGATTAACCTCAACTTCAACAAGATCAAAAGCAACCGATATTATAGGTTTAACTTTAATCCCGAAATTAAACCGTGATTGATGAGACGAGAATTGAAAACAAATAAGTAAATCAAAGCAATAAAGAACACAGTATTTATAGTGGTTCGGATTATAACAATCCTACATCCACTCTCCTTCTTCAACCTTGAAGAAGGGTCTTCACTTACTTACTTTCTTCTTGCCGACTTACTTACAATCGTAAATCTTCACCTTACAATGAATTCTTCCTAATTTACGGATATCTATGGCTTGAAGATGTGATGTGAAAAGTGTTCTACAAACACTAAAACTGGAACACGTATAAAACGCTTGTGAATGTGTACAATATTTTGTGGCTCGTGAATATGTGTATATCGATGAGTGCAAAGTATCAAAAATTAATTCTAAACTAATTTCTATCCCTATTTATAGAGATCTTCAATTGGTAGTTGTAACTTCCTTGAATTCTGTTTTGGTCGGTTGTAACAAGATAATCGAATCTTGTAACTTCCTCTTGGTTAGTTGAAACTACTTCTTGAAACTTGTGTAAAATTTTTCTAACACTTCATCGTCTCGATACTTGCTCCACCTTGTCTTCGTCTTCATTCCTTGTCCGGGTGTTTGTTTGTAGTATTGCATGTCAACGCCTTCTTCGTGTTGTCCTTGTCTCGATATCTTGACCACATCTGATTTCATGTCCTCATCTCGAGGTTCGTCCTAGTCTCGATATCTCGCTGCCCGGCTTTTATACTTAGTTTTATAAACACTTACTTCAGGCCTATACAAAGTGTTCAGTTGGTCATCTTATATTACACTTTTTAATACATCAAAACTAAATACAACTTTTTCTTTACCTAACAATTTCCCTTTTTGATGATGTTAAAACACACCAAGAAAAGAAAAATGTTAGAATTCTTTAAAAAAAAAAATACTACAGAGTATACAACTAAGTCACATAGTCGATAATCAGAGCAATATACTCAATAAACAGATTATTAGAGCAATATAGTCAATCAAAGTTAAAGTCAAATACTTCAAGACAACATAGACAAGATTTGAAGATTTCGAGATAAGTTAGTGTTATGAAATTGTGAACAAGTTACTAAAAAGAA
The DNA here is from genome assembly GCA_030762865.1 of Paraleonurus japonicus. Classification (NCBI taxonomy): domain Eukaryota; kingdom Viridiplantae; phylum Streptophyta; class Magnoliopsida; order Lamiales; family Lamiaceae; genus Paraleonurus; species Paraleonurus japonicus. The sequence continues at coordinate 4,432,830 of CM061058.1, forward strand.
TCAAGTCAATTAGAACACCAAAGTTTATGAGAGAAGTCCAATTTGATATTCGGATATATTCACGATTAGCACATATCTCATGTAGATCGAGATAAGGATCACAAAAAAATTTAGAACTAGTCATACCACCTATCCCGCTCAGGTATCTTTAGCCAATCAAAGACTGTTCTTTAAAAACACTGTCTCTCCTCCTTAAGCAAGATCGGCTATGGATTCGGCCTTGATGATCAATCGCTTTATCTTCTCAAGATCTGAGTCCGCCATCTCTTGTTAGCGGAGGTTCCATCTCGAGAGTAGGAAGGTGCGACTAAATGCATTGAACTCTTCATGTGCAAGATCTATCACATACCGATACATACGAGGATCTCTTTCTTCCAACCGGTTGTGAAATGCGGCGTTCTCATCCAAACCCCATTTGATATTTTTGCATACATGAAACCGGAAGACCCAATCAACTTCAAAGGGTCTCCATTTCACCGATCTGCCATGAGTAGGATTTCTTTGGGAACGACCTCACCTCTATGAACTGGTCCGAAGACATCCTGCCTTGCTCATCTGTCTCCTGGACCCATCTCCTCAATGATCTATCATAAAATTTCCCTGCTGCTTTCTCCTGCTCTCGTCTTTTCTTAGCATCCCTTCTTTTGTGTTTTTCCATGTCCTCCCTCTTCCTTTTCTGATCTTTTCTTCTTCATCAATCTCACTGGTTCTCTGGAGTTGGCTTGAAGCCTTAGCTTTCCCAGTGCTCTGGATGAGGATGAGGGAGACTTGATTGATAAGACGGGGACAGGATCAGCGGTGGGTGGAAGTTCGGGTTCGAGATCGGACTCGGTAGACTCACTGCACTTCTCCTTTTCAGTCTCCTTAGTGCTCTCGAGATTTTTCTTCAGCCGCCTTCTTCTTTTCTTCTTGACTTTCAATGCTCCTCGGACAACTCATCTATCCTTAGATTCGGGGCCATTAGTGATCATCCCGCAACTCAACTCTTTTCTTGAGCTCACTATCTTCCCCTTTTTAGCATCGGCAAAGCGGGTGTTGCAGAATAGTGGCTACTTGATTTATTTGTCCTATGAGTTCTTCTCTTACCACTCTGTCTTCTCGATCCAAATTGCTCAAGGCGCTTCTTATGAGTCTCTCACCGTCGAACTCATCTTCCATGAATTGTTTGAGAATACTGTTTGTCTGTCTTTCTCCATGGCCACTGCATTTTGATTACTTGAGAGAATGAGGCCTCTTTCGCTGTCCAAGACTCTTTCACTTGGTCCTCAATCGTATCCTTGATCTCGGCATAGGCGGTTCGAACGTATTGTTTAATCCACTCATCCTCGTGAGTTCATCTCCTCAGCAATTATGCCTTCATTTCAGCCATCATTCCTCATGTCTCGATCCTGGAAAAATAGAGGTCGATTTTGGTCTTCTCATGAACAGCAGCCTCTATGTTTTCCTTGATCGAAGAAGTTATCGATCTGGAACAAGGCTGTAGAGCATTCAGACTAGCTCTCTTCAGATTTAACATCTCCTCCTTCAGCATGTTAAATTCGGATAAGGACACAGATGCGGAGGGTCTGCGGCATCTTCGGTTGGAGAAGATAGAGTTAAGTCTATCTCCATAGGAACTTACGCTGTCACCTCGGTGGAGGAGAATGCCCAATGTGCGGTTGTAATCGGCTCCTCCACCGGCGGTGACTCCGCCCTGCTTCTATTTGTGCCTCCTCTCTGTATCCATCTCGGTGGCTCATCGGCAGCTCCACCCACCGCCAACTCTAGCTCATCTCCGGTTCCTCTAGTGGCCAACTCCGGCTCTACCCTCCTTTCCTCGACCTCTCGGTCTCCACCACTCTTTTCTCTTGAGACTTCTTCGAGTTTCCTCCGTAGGCTGCATGTCTACGAAATATACCCTATGTAGGATATAATTGAAGAACATACTCTACATCGAATATCCAAGAAGGATTTTAGCTAAGCCTTTTCTGAGAACCTCTTTCTCCCACAAGGACGGGTTGTTCCCTCCTACTTCAGCTATGAGGATAGCCGTCTCCTCAAAGCCTCCTGTCCTTATCCTCCATAACAGCCACACATCTACTAACTCCTCCAACGGCTCTGGTTCGTCTTTGATTGTGCTCTTTATGCAGCAAGAATTTTTCCCAATAATTGAAGGGATTCCTCTGTTGGTCCCATAACTCTGGTAGGGTTTGGAAGAAGGGAGTATAGATGGGGTTACATTTGAGATGTGGATAGGAAAGAAAATGGGTCGGATGAGGGTTGGGTTTGTGTTGGACTTTTGGGAGTAGACCGTTTTAGAGGCTCGGAGGCGGCGGCCTTGCCGCCTCTTCATCGCCATGGTGGGATGATGAAGGTTGGGTTTCTTCAGCCTCGGATGAGGAAGAAGTTGATGTGGAAGGTTGGGCTTCTTCGATTGTTCGGGATCATCTCAGGATGAGATGTCCACCGGTTTCTCTGCCCGGACACACCAGCCTCCTCTGCTGCGACACTTCCCCCTTGGGAAGGCTGTCCTCTCCTCTTCCTCTTCCTTCTCTTCCTCGGCTTGATCTCCGTCTCCTCGGATGATGATTCATCAGCCAACACCGTCTCCACCTTCTTCTTACCCTTGGCTTTAGAAGCCTTCTTCTTGATTACGGTGATGGAGGTGGAGTGTCACCATCTCCTTCGAGTTCGATGGCCCGAAGGGTTTCTCATCCTTGATGAGGAGACCCTTCGCTTTGTGAATTTCTTCACCCCGTCACCCGATCCGGCTTATGCATCCCAATCTTGTGTTCAAGTATGATGGTGATCCTGGCAATCATACTTGTGAGTTTTATCAGAGACCACCTCACCGAGATCCTTTGATAGTTCATTCTTTACAAACTTCTTTTTCTCCTCCATCATCGAGAATACACCAACCGAGCCCGATTAATATCGGCTCCGTCTATAATGGCTCCTCGACAAAGCATATCCTCGGCTTAGTCAACCTGTCGTGACTCTGCTGCTCCCCAGAGTATGCACTTCGTCGGGATGAGCATCGAAGTCGATATTTTCTCCTCAACATCCCCTTTTTCAAATTTGCGCTTTTATTCTTACGGGATCTCCTCGCCATCATCTTATAACTCTCCAAATATTCCTCCGTTTTGTATAGAAATGGGTTACCGCGGTGGTGCTAAGACCAAAGATTTCTCCTATTTCAAGCAATGGAAACATGAATCTTTCTGTTCTTTCCCAAGGTTCGGATACGAGTTTCTAAACCGATGTCGATTGCTTTGGCTCTGGTTAGGAATTCAGCTGCAAGATCGTCGAGGGTTTTTGGCTTAGAGGGTTTCATAGAGCAGTATCTCTTCAAACCTCTGGTTTCAAGGAGTTGAAGAATCTCTCTGGTTTCGGATTGGTGGAAATATCCCATTCCACGTACATCTCCGATTTAGTGCAATCTCTAATGGAGGCATGATCATATTAAATCTTGTACTCTGGTTTTTATTCTCCATTTGAATAGTTTTTAAAGGTTTTGAGATGGAAAGGGATTTTTGAGCGAATATGAATAGGTAATTATGTGCGTAAGTTATTATGCACACGATCTCCTATTTATATGGAAAGATTTAATAATAAACAATTACAAAACTAATAATTGCCTTGAAAAGTGACAGAGTAGGCTTTCGAATCGTCATTAATGCCAATATGACAATAATTTTGAAAAGATGCAGAGAATAATATTAAATATGTCGCGCGCGAGATTGAGATTCATATTTGAAACCGCCTCCATTTCTCAAGCGCGTGAAGTATACTCGGCGTATTTCAAAAATAAATTTGATATAATTTCGGGTCCGTAGTAACTTCTCTCTGACAGAGTTACTTATTTAAGAAATTACTTTTCAGTTAATTGGAGAGATAAAATGAAATACACACGTTTTAGTAAAAAAATTTGAACCCTTATCCTTTTATTTTGTAAAACAAATTATTTTTAACAAACTAAGTAACTTCTTTTTTGAAGAAATATTAAAAAGAGTATGAAATTAATTGATTATATGAACTAATTTACATAATTTTATTAAGAGTAACAAAGTTTAGAGATACTTCTGGACTTTCACCTCAAATGCGGATTGATAGTAACATAGTCATTTCATGAATACTTGGGTAAGTCGACCTTGTCTTGTATTTAGAGATGTTTATCAAACATTGTTCTTTACGAAACCAAAGACACTTGGACAAATCATTAGTAACCGGGGTAAGTCGGATAAGGTGCATCTATCCGATTCGATAGAAGTCACCGACTATTGTGTCCTTGTGCGATATACCTATGTCGAGATAAGTAATCATCAAGTTAGATAAGGTCAATTTGACTAATCCTTGATTCTTGATTCCAAGATAGGAGATCAATGATATCACTACGATTGTCCTTTTACTCATATCTAGTCGATAATTCTTTCTAGACATAATAAACTAAATTGAGAGAGACAAAGAATGAAAAACATAGGATTATAGATTGACTAAAGACGCATCTAATAATCCTAATTCTACAGAGTTCTTTAAACCTTGTCTCTGCCGGTGGTTTTGTCAAGATGTCTCGCTCTTTGAAAATCGGTAAGAATCTTCTCTAGTCGATATCTCATTTTTCAACATGGTCTCGAATGAAGTGATGTCTTATATCTACATGCTTGCATCTTGTATACGGGACAGATTGGGTAATAGCTATGGCACTATTACTATCACAAAAGATAGGTACTTCCTTGGTGATAATGTTATAGTCCCTTAGCTGTTGACTTATCCAGATCAGGAACAACAACTTCCACCGCCATATACTCGGCTCGATTGTGGAAGTAGCTACAGAGGTTTGCTTTTTAGACAACCATGAAATCAGCTTACTTCCAAGAAATTGGCAAGTACCGGATGTAGATTTTCTATCTATCTTACACCCACCAAAGTCGAGTCCGAGTATCCAGACGGCTCAAAGTTGTCGTCAGTGGATACCATAACCCAACATTCACAGTTCCTTCGTATACTTAAGAATTTTCTTTGCCGCTTCAAGATGGCTTTTCTTTGGATTAGCTTGAAATCGAATTGAGACTCAACCGCAAATGAAATATCAGGTCTACTAGCGATTAAGTATAATAAAGAACCAATTAGACCTCGATACTCGGTTTGATTTGTGTCTTCTCCCTTCTCATCTGGATCCATTGAAAAGTTTGTCATCATAGGTATTTTAGCTTCTCGGCTGGTACCTATTCCAAATTTTTCAATGAGATCTTTTGTATATTTGGCTTGATTGATGAAGATTCCCTTCTTGGTTTGCTTAACTTGGAGTCCAAGAAAATAAGTCATCTCACCCATCATGGACATTTCGAATCGCTTTTCATAAGATGACTAAATTCTTCACACAAAGATATGTTAGTTGATCCAAATATTATATCATCAACATAAATTTGAACTAACAAAATATCACAACCAAACTCTTTTCTAAAAAGAGTTCTATCAATTTTACCTTTAACAAAATCATTTTGAATCAAATAATCAGACAAGGTATCATACCATGCTCTTGGTGCTTGTTTAAGTCCATATAGAGCTTTCCTCAATCTATAGACTTTGTCTCCTTTGGCAAAACCAGGAGGTTGCTCTACATAAACTTCCTCGGCTTGGATTCCATTTAAAAATGCTGACTTAACATCCATTTGAAAAACTATGAATCTTTTAAAAGCAGCATGGGCAAAAACAATCTTATGGCTTCCAGACGAGCTACCGGTGCAAAGGTTTCGTCATAATCAATACCCTCCGATTGTGAATAACCTTGAGCAACTAGTCCGGCCTTGTTTCTAACCACAATATTGTTTTCATCCCTTTTGTTTTTAAAGACCCATTTAGTTCCAATGACTTTTTGATGATGAGGCCTTTCAACAAGCTCCCACACATCTTGTCTTTGAAACTCGATTTAGTTCTTCTTGCATGGCATTAATCCGATTGGAATCAAGTAAGAGCTTCGTAATAGATTTAGGTTCAAGTAATGACACATAGCAACCGAACATACAATCTTGATTTAGTTGGGTCCTCGTCCTGACACCGGTGTCTAAATCTCCAATTATCTGCTCACCGGGTGATATGACATTACTTTCTTACCTTTATCTTTTACAATGGATGGTGTTTTGTCTCGAATTATTTGTTTCAACTGATTCTATGTTACCTTCGATGATTCAACTTGGTTATCCGAGGTATTGGTTGTTTGATCGGTTGGTAGATCACCGGTGAGGAAGATCTTTCAGTTCCTTCTCCTTGTCAGTTCTTCCTCCTCGTCCGAATCGACTCTTGATTGTAGAATTTTATGGTTGATCTCTTGATAGTCATTTGATTCAGATCATCGATATCTTTGTGATAGTATCTGTCTTACTCAACTCAAAAGAAGATTCATCAAAAACAACATGCGGTGTTTCTTCTACACACAAGGTTGTCTTATTAAAAACTCTATATGCTTTTGATATAGATGAGTATCCCAAGAATATCCCATCTCGCTATCTTGGCATCAAAAGTTTTTAAATGAGATTTGCCGTTGTTGTGTATGAAATATTTACAACCAAATATATGAAAGTATGAAATTTTGGGGGATCTTCCCTTCCAAATTTCATAGGGAGTTTTGCATTTATCTTTAATAATCAAACTTCTATTTTGAACAAAACAAGTGTATTAATAGCTTCCGCCCAAAACCTCGTGTGGAGTGTTGTACTCGCTTAGCATTGTTCTAAATTTGCCTCTTTCAAGGTTCTGCTTTCTTCTTTCAACTACTCCATTTTGTTGTGGAGTCCTTGCTGCAGATGTTTCCCGAGTTATGTCATTCTTAATGCAAGAGTTAGTAACAAACTTATTGAGAAATTCAAGACCTTTATCACTTCTAATTTTAACAACAGTTAGTCCTTTTTCATTTTGAATCTTTTTAAGGAATTCTGAATCTTAATCATAGTCTCATTCTTTTTGTACAAGAAAATAACCCAAGTAAATCTTGAAAAATCATCAACAATTACCATGGTATATTTTCTCCCACTAAAGCCGAGAGGAGATACTTTGGACCAAAAAGATCCATGTGAAGAAGTTCCTAATCCTTTTTGAAGAAGGACTACTTATTGTTTTAAAAGAAGCTTTAGTCTGCTTTCCTTTCTCGACAAGATACACACACATGGTTCTTTGAAAATACTTTATCAGAGTCCTTTTACTAAAGATTTCCTTGCTATTTTGTTAAGAGTTTTGAAGTTTAAGTGGCCAAGACGTTTATACCATAGCCAACTTAAGTCATCCGAACTCTTAGCAACAAGACAAGTATCTTTAGGACAACTTTTGAAATTGGCAACATAAATGTTACCTTGTCTGACCCCTGCTAATAGAATATTTTCATTGATACCATCTAATACATAGCATGCATTATGATTAAATTTGACACAAAACCCTTTATCACAAAATTGTGAAACAGATAGTAGATTGTGCTTCAATCCTTCCACGTAGTAGACTTCATGTACTTGAATATCTCCTATCATCAGGTGTCCCTACACCTTTGGTAAGTCCATAGTTGTTATCTCCAAACATCACTCTTGGTCCATCAATGGTTTGATAGTTAGAGAGAAGTCGTCTTTCATAGGTCATGTGCTTGGAACGACCATGTCAATGTACCGGATGACCTCAAGACTGTCTCTTCTTTCACCTATCTTCATATCTTCCCGCAATCACAAATTCATTGCTTAGGTACCCTTTGTATTTTGGGTCCTTTCATGTTAAGTTGAGATTTAGGAATCCAGATAAAGATATCAATGTTCCTTAAAATCATAGATTGCGGTTTACATCCATATCTCTGTCTACTAAGATAAGACTTTCAAGATCAATCTTGTTTAGCCGATCTTTTGAAATTGTCTTGAATCTTGGTAAGAATGTATATGTCTTGCTTCTTCCGTCAAAACCATTATACCTAGGATACGACTTTGATTTAGTCTTGGGTTTAACCTTTGGAATTTCTTTCCTCGTCTGCTTTCTTCTTTCCAATTATCGCACGAGGTAATTAATTCCTTAGGTTTCAGGGACTAAATCTAGTTTCTATCTTGGGTTTAGTTGCTTTGACAAAGACTCTAGGTTTTATTGGATCATTTTTCTTACTCCTATCAAAACCTAATCCAGCTTTTATCACTAGACTTTTGTGAAGAATTGAAAATTTTATCTATTGTGGTTTGAGAGTTATTCAGAGGTCCTAACTTGAGATTTAATTCTCTCGTTAGTTTTCTTATAATTCTCATTTTCAGAATAGATATTTGAAAATTTTATCTTCAAAGAACTCAATTCTGTTCTAATTTATCTGTCTTATCGGACAAGGTGCTAGTGATCATCTCGACCGACATTCCCCCTTGAATGTACGGTCTGATTTTCACCTTCTTTAACTGATTGACTTTAGTTAGATCGGTAATTTGATTCTTTAAATTAAAATTTTCAGTCTCTATCTGTTTATAAGCGAGATAGAGCTGTCTCCAAATCTTTCAAAAGTTTATCAATAAGATGGATCGGTTCGATAAGGTATCACAATCATTATCGGAGGATGAATAGTAATGTACCTCTTTTGCCATCGACAGATGTCATCATCCGATCCAAAATCAGATGAGGATGAGGATGAAGATGTTTCATGAACTTCTTCTTTCTCAACTAGAAGAGCTCTCTAATCAAAGATACCTTCTATCTCTTTTCTTCCTCTTTTCTTCTCTCTCTCTGGGAGTGAGTTGAGGACAATCAGAATCGTAGTGACCAGGTTTGTTGCATGTATAACATATATCTCCTCTCGTCTGCTTTTGGACTACTATCCCCTCGTCGATAGGTGACTTATGACTCCTTGGTGATCCTTCTTTCTATCATTGTACGAACTCTTTTCATCCTGTCGATCTATAGTTCCTTCGACCCGACTGTCTCTCTTGTTTGTTTTGTACTTCAATCTCAATCTCAACCTCTCATATCTTTTCAAGAAGAGCCATTTCTTCCTTAACGGATAAATCAGATGCTTTAGAGATCTTTTCAGATTCATCTTGATGAACAAAAGCTACTGATCTTTCCAGATGTTGAAGATTCTCGCTTCATCTTCTTCATCTTCAATTTGAATGTCATATTCTAACGCCTTGAGATGAGAAAACAAAGTGTGGTGAGAAATTGAGGATAGATTTTGAGTAGCCTTGAGAATGTTAGCTTTCTCTCTCCATCTTTTGCTCAATGATCTCGGCACTTTATTGTTGATTTCTTTTACGTATGCGTTTTTCCCAAATTAGCTGCCTTGTTCGGTAGTTTGGTCACTAACATCCAATTGATCAATGACTCTCCTTCTTTCATCTTGAAAGTGTCAACAGCGTGTAGAATCGATCGCAACTTGTTTTCTTTAACCTCGTTCGAGATCCTTCATGCATTCCAGCAAAGAGTCTCCCACATTTCCTTGATGCCTTGCATCTTTTAACCTTTTCTATCCAATCTTTGCTCAATGTTTCAATAATTTCAGTTCTTGCAACTTGATCCAAATTGTGAATCTTCCTTTCATCACTAGTGAGTTCGAGCTTTTCTTTTCTTGCCTCACTCTTGTTTAATTTCTTTGTAGTACCATCACTTGTGCCACCATGATAAAACTTGATAGGTCCTTCCTCAAGAACCTCCTCCATTCTGTCATGAATTGCTTTGAGATGGTTCTCCATTCTAAACTTCCGGTAGTCATATTCTTCTATTGAAAAATCGGGCGGACTCCTGGATTTCTTACTCTTAATGTAAGACATAGTGAAACAGAATAACTACAATACTTGCAAGATCTTGTTAGTATAATTGTTAGTGAAACAAAGATAAAGAAGATAACCAAGAACAAATTTCAGATCTTAGTTATGACCTAAAATCAATATCGGAATGACTTAACACCGCTCCGATACCACTTGTTGGTCCCGATTAGTTGAGTTGATTAAAACTTGAATTAGTCTTCTAGAACAAAATCTAGAAGGGGGTTGAATAGATTTTGTAGATTTTTCAAATCTCTCAAAAATATATTCAAAGTACCAGATGTACACATGAAAATGATGATTAACCTCAACTTCAACAAGATAAAAACAAGCGATATTATAGGTTTAACTTTAATCACGAAATTAAACCGTGATTGATGAGACGGAATTGAAAACAAATAAGTAAATCAAAGCAATAAAGAACACAAGATTTATAGTGTTCGGATTATAACAATCCTACATCCACTCTCCTTCTTCAACCTTGAAGAAGGGTCTTCACTTACTTACTTTCTTCTTGCCGACTTACTTTACAATCGTAAATCTTCACCTTACAATGAATTCTTCCTAATTTCTCGGATATCTATGACTTGAAGATGTGATGTGAAAAGTGTTCTACAAACACTAAAAGCTGGAACACGTATAAAACGCTTTGTGAATGTGTACAATATTTTGTGGCTCGTGAATATGTGTATATCGATGAGTGTAAAGTATCAAAAATTAATTCTAAACTAATTTCTATCCCTATTTATAGAGATCTTCAATTGGTAGTTGTAACTTCCTTGAATTCGTTTTGGTCAGATTGTAACAAGATAAGCTGAATCTTGTAACTTCCTCTTGGTTAGTTGAAACTACTTTTGAAACTTGTGTAAAATTTTTCTAACACTTCATTGTCTCGATACTTGCTCCACCTTGTCTTCGTCTTCATTCCTTGTCTGGGTGTTTGTTTGTAGTATTGCATGTCAACTGTCTTCTCGTGTTGTCCTTGTCTCGATATCTTGACCACATTCGATTTCATGTCCTCATCTCGAGGTTCGTCCTAGTCTCGATATCTCGGCTGCCCGACTTTTATACTTAGTTTTATAAACACTTACTTCACTGCCTATACAAAGTGTTCAACTGGTCATCTTATATTACACTTTTTAACACATCAAAACTAAATACAACTTTTTCTTTACCTAACATTAGATTTTCTTCCCATGGATTTTGCTCTTGACACCATGGGCTAATCCTCTTGTGCTTGGGTTAATTGAAATTGAGGATGATTTGATTGCCTATGCTATGATTGTTGATGATTGTTGATCAATTGAGTTAGATTGCTTCCTAATTGTGATTCTCATTGGGCTTCATCCACTTTTATCTCTTTAGATTAATGTTTGATCACCCTAGCAATAGTAGAGTTGAGCTAACGTGATTCGAGGTTAATCGGGTTATAATTGTGTATGAATGTATGGATTGGGTGCTTCGGAATCGAGAGATTAGTTGCACTAAGGATACTCACATTAGGCATTGTGTTATTAATGAAGTGATTAATTTCATGATGGTTTTATGCTTTCTATCTTGGTTAATTTGTAATTTGATTCAATCATAGCTTGTTGATCATTGATTCCTTGATGGAGATTAACCCTAACACCCAAATTCCCCATTTATTGTTGTGTTTGTGCTTGCCTTCTAAGTGTTCGATCATTTGCCTCATTGTGTTGTTTGTGATTATTTCTAGCATCTTGTTGTATTTTTTTCGAAACCGTGATTGCAACGATAGTCATCGAGATCTCTTATTTCTAGGACCTCACGTGCATACTTTTTCCCTTGGGTTCGATATACTTGATTGGTCTTAATACCGCTTACCCAAGACCTACAATCAAATGGCGCGATTCTTAGCGGAAATTAATTTTTGCGCCTATAGTGAGACTTAGGAATTGTTTGAAGTCGCTACTTGTTGCCTTTGTGTTTGTGTTTGTTTTGTTGTTTTTGTTTGAATTTGATACTTTGTTATCTTGTCTAGATGGATGGATATAACTCATACGCATGGAATCAAGAGTTTTATCAAGAGATTATGGTTTATCCTCCACACTATGAAGACTTTAGCTACGATGATTGGAGGAACTATGATGATAATTCTCTATTGCAACAAGTTCCTCTGATTATCAAGATTGGAGATGCGATCAAGAGATGTTCCCATACTATGAGCATTATGATCAAACATTCGACCCACGGGTTGGATATGCATTTCAAGGAGCATCGGAAGGGGATTACTATGAATATGGGAGAAGCTATGAGTATGATTATCAAATGCCACAAGCTTCCTCTCATTATGAAGAATGGGAACTCCATGATGTGTGAGCTATATTAAAGGAGTTGCTTGGAGTGTTGTTGGAAAAATTTGAGGAAGATGAACTTAGATGTGATGAAATGTTTCCGTTGTATGAAAACATTTTTGAGACCAAAGCATTGGTTGATTCAATGATAGAGGGGAACATGGAGATCACCGAAGCTCAATTCATGGTGTTAAAAAGTCAATTTAAATATTTTCTACTCCAAGTGAAGGACATAACCATCATGGAGAATCAAGAAGAAGGGGAGGAAGAAAGAGAAAGTGAAGATGATAAAGAAGAGGGTCCAAGCATGAAGGATGAAGTAGAAGATTTCCTTGTTGAAAGTGAGGAAGAGGAATGTCCATTGATGGACATGAGCAACAATGAGCAAGAAAATCTAGAAGCATCGAATGAAGCATTGAAGATTGAAATGAACATTTCTATACCTTCAAACTCTACAATTTGTACTTTAATTGATATTGATGCTTCTAATGATTTAATGTTGCCTCTTGTGAACTTTGACTATAGGAAATAATTGATGAAGCGCTTGGGCATCCTTGAAAGAAAGGAATGGAGAAGAAGGATGGATAGAGAGCAAGGGGGACAATCATGGACACTATGCATATCTATATGTGGTTGCCTCTATCAATTATGTGAACCTCCTAAACTTTGAAGCTCAAAGGATGAGATATAATGGCAAGGAGGATCGCTATCCTTGGCCATTCCGATGAAAGGCTGGAAAATGAACAAATAAGTCTGCACAGGACAATAAAAATAGCGCTAGATGGGAGGCAACCCATCCTTTTCATTTTGTTGCTTTTTTATTTTTTTGTACTTTTGCTTTTTGTTGTTGTTTCGTTTTTGGGAGAATTGGCTTGGGAATTTTGTTAGGATTTGAATTTGTATGTTTTGATGATGTTCTTAAAACCTATGTGTAATAGGACCACCGAACTCGTTAGTCGGTGATGATCTAGATAGGGTTTATGTCTTAGTACAGATTAAACTTGCTAGGCTTAACCTTTTGTATCAGATTGGTTGAGAACTAAAGGCTACTGATAAGAAGACTTAAAGATCTAAGAGAGATTTCGTCAAGTCATTTAGAAGGGCGTCATGAAGATCAAGAAGAGATGATAAGAGTTACGCAAAAGAAGCATTGACAAGAAAGGTTCAAGTGAAGATAGCAAGGTTGGAAACCATGCTACAACAAGCTTTAGATGTCTTTGGAGCAAGGTTGAAAGTTGCTAGAGTTGACTTCAAGAAATTCATCGAAGATTACAAAAGTCGAAAAGACAACTCTAAGATATTCGAAATCGGTCAAATGAAGATTTGATTATCAATCAAGATCAATCATGGGATAATTGATTGGTATCGGAAATCAATTATCCAAAGTCAAACGAATCTTCCAACGATCACTTACCATTTCTTTGAAAGACCTGATTGACAAATCGGCCTAACGGCTAGTCAAATTCGTAATCATAAAAGCTGAAGTGAAGGATTTTCAAAAAGTGACACGCGAGAAACATCAAGAACAACTCCTTCACTCACCGCAATACACGCTTAACTCTTCATACCGTAAATTGATCGACACGTTGAACTTTTCTAAGAGATTTATTTTTGGTCAAGGAAGTGTAAATCACCTTTCATTATCTCAAGACGAGAAAAGGTTGATTGTTATTAGATCTAAGAGTTAACACTCGAAGATCAAATCGATTGTACCAAGGGCAGGAACTTGTTAAACTTCCCGTGGTCGAATCCTCAAGGAGATTAGAGGAGACAAGACCGAATTTGGTGGATAGTAAGGCCCTGTGGAATCGGGGAGAGTGGACGTAGGATCGTTACATCCGAACCACTATAAAAATCTCTCGTGTCTTTACAAGCTTTACGCATTCATACTTATAACTGCTCATTCATCATCGCTTTTAATAAAACCGCATTAAGCTTGCTTAATATTCTTCACAAAGGTTTTCATTCAAAAGGGTTTTTCAAATACACACGAGATTAGCTTCCGCACCATCGAAGACTTTGAGTTTCCAAAGTCTGCGATCTCACACAAAGACACTCGAGTACCTTTGCCGCAGAAGACTTCAAAGCCTTCTAACCTCACACTCAGCTCACAAAAAGTTGTAAAAGTTTTGAGTGTGGGAAAGTCTATTCAACCCCCTTCTAGACTTTCCACCTCCTTGCACATCTCGTCCGGGACCAACAAATTTATTTGCTCATGCTTAAGAGATTGTGTTATCTTGCTTTGGGATTTATTTGGAGTATTGAGCTTATTGTTGATATCATTTGGAGTTGCATATATTTGTATCACTCTCATTCCAAACTTTGAATTCATGTTATCATTCAAGTTTGGGGGTGTTGATCGCTTTATTGGTTTTGTGCATCTCTTATGGTAAATATTTGATGAGTCTTATGCCCGATTGTATGTACACTTGCTAGATGAATTGAGAAAGTGATCGGAATTGCAAGGAAATACAAGATCAAGAAGGAAAGTGCTAGAAGCTTGATGAGCCCTACACATGCTTGAAGGAAGATGGAGTTTAAAGGCTTATGGTACAACACTTCCATTCAAACTTAGACTTGTCTAAGTTTGGGGGAGGTGTTCTTTTCTCTTTACCTATCTTTTGTGCTCTTATATGATTTTGGGGTTTGTTGAGCTTAATGTTCATGGATATGATGATGATGCTATAATTGTGCCTTGGATTTCTTACATATGATTTTTGGCATTGATTTATATTGAGCTTAATTGTGGACTTATTGCATATCTTTTAGTATTATTCTTGACATAGTGAGTGTGCTTGAGATTATGTACATGTGCACTTGTGCTTGATTTGCAAGATTAATTGAATTTTGATTTGATCATGAGTTGAGATGTGGTTTGATGCTAGCATGCTTGATAATTATGTAAAGATGAGTGTGATTGAAAATGCTTGATTCATTGCTCAATTTTAGCCCATGAGCTTTTGTGCCTTTATAATCGTACATCTTATACGGTTGAATGAATTTCTTTGTGAGTGCAACATTCATAGATTTGTATGCTAGAACTTGCCATTATACTTGTTGATGTTGATCTTTGTGTGATTTCATTAAAGTGATAAGAGGCCATGTTTGGATTGATGAGTCACTTTGCAAAGTTTTTCCCACCAAAAACATTTGATTTCCTTAGTGAGCCATTTTGAGCCTAATATCCTTATTCTTTGGCAAGCCAAGTGAAATTGAAGTCATTTGCCTATTTTGATGAGCCTTATTGTCCTATGTTTAGTAGAGCTTGATTGTTGGCTATAGATGGTGCATTGTATTGTGAAGTGTGGTGGAAAGATGATGAGCTAAGTGATGATGCTTGAAAGAAGAAAAAAGGTTGTGAAAATTGAATTGTGAAAAAATGATGAAGAGAAAAAAAGAAAGATTCAATTTGTGAGCTTATAAGAAAGAGAACTCAAGTGAATGGTGGTGATTGAACATTGAAGTGCAAGAAAGAGTGTTAATTAATGAAGATTGGAAGAGATGTGTATTGATTAGCTATCATTCAAGTCACTACTATTTAAGTCACTCTTACCTAAATTCATCCCACCTATTCCAAAGAGCTTACATTATAACCTTGATGAAAGACCTCTTTGATTCTTGATTGAACACAAATGATTTTGATTGAGATTGAGTCCATTGGCAAGCTTATGGGGTGCAAGTTGTGAATTTGATGATTGAGTGCATTATACCTTCATACACTTGAGTGATGAGAGAAACACTCCATGGAAGGAGTAATGTTTTGAGTATTTGATTGAACATTTATTTGAGCATGATTCATCATGATTGCTAGTGGATAGTTTGCATTGATACTTATGTTCATTGATGAGTTCAATTGTCTTATTTATCTTCTAAGGTGCCATGTGACATAATTGCAATCAATTCACTCCTTTGTGCTTATTTGCTACGTTGCTCGAGGACGAGCAACACTTCAAGTTTGGGGGTATTATGATTAGAGTGAATTGATGCATGTTTTTAGGGTGTATTTTAGTGCAAAAATGATCAAAAGTGTTAGATTTTGTGCCTAAATGTGTAGAGTATCACTATTTTGCTTAAAAAGTATTACTTGTGAGATAATTGATGTTTTTCATCCGCTTTACAGGTAAATCGGTGAAATTTGTCCAAATCGAGAGTACCGGCATTCTTAGAAAGAAGAGACGATCGAGACGGATGAAAACGGGGTCGAGGTGGATCCCGGTCGAGAAAATTCCTCGACTCGACCTCCGGTCGAGGTCCCGGGGCCTCGACCCGAGGGTGAAGGA
The DNA here is from genome assembly GCA_030762865.1 of Paraleonurus japonicus. NCBI lineage: Eukaryota > Viridiplantae > Streptophyta > Magnoliopsida > Lamiales > Lamiaceae > Paraleonurus > Paraleonurus japonicus. Next base: position 4,449,165 of record CM061058.1, read on the forward strand.
AAAGGACGAAATTCAAAATTTTGAGGCGGCCTCGACTCGAGGGCTGAGCCTCGAGTCGAGGGATGGGCAAACGGGGCAGCCTCGAGTCGAGGGCTGAGCCTCGACTCAAGGGAGGAAATTTCGTAATTCGTCTATTTAAAAGGCAAAGCAGAGCATAACCGAAATAGAATTAGATAGAGCGCTTATCGCGGTTTTGGGGCGATTTCTTAGGCCTCAAGCCAATTTTCCCTTGTAGGTAGAGTAGATTGTTATATTTAGATTTAGATTTCAATTGTTGTTGATTAGATTAACATTAGATTAGCATTAGATCATCTAGATTTCTCATTTCAAGCTTGTAATTCCATAGAAGAAGTGTATTGAAGACTCAAGCATTCCTATTTTTGTTGATTCAATCCAATTGGTGATGTTCTTCCTCTTATCTTTTTAATTTCTTAATTGTTGAGATTTGCTTTGTGTTTGTGAATTTAGATTTTCTTCCCATGGATTTTGCTCTTGGCACCATGGGCTAATCCTCTTGTGCTTGGGTTAATTGAAATTGATGATGATTTGATTGCCTATGCTTTGATTGTTGATGATTGTTGATCAATTGAGTTAGATTGCTTCCTAATTGTGATTCTCATTGCGGTTTATCCACTTTTATCTCTTTAGATTAATGTTTGATCACCCTACCAATAGGCGAGAGTTGAGCTAACGTGATCCGGGATTAATCGGGTTATAATTTTGTATGAATGTATGGATTGGGTGCTTCGGAATCGAGAGATTAGTTGCACTAAGGATACTCACATTAGGCATTCTGTTATTAATGGAGTGATTAATTTCATGATGGTTTTATGCTTTCTATCTTGGTTGATTTGCAATTTGATTCAATCATAGCTTGTTGATCATTGATTCCTTGATGGAGATTAACCCTAGCACCCAAATCCCCCATTCATTGTTGTGTTTGTGCTTGCCTTCTAAGTGTTCAATCATTTGCCTCATTGTGTTGTTTGTGTTTATTTCAAGCATCTTGTTGTATTTTTGTTTCAAACCGTGATTGCAATGATAGTCATCGAGAACTCTTATTTCTAGGGCCTCACATGCCTACTTTTTCCCTTGAGTTCGATATACTTGATTGGTCTTAATACCTCTTACCCGGTACCTACAATCAATATGTAACATTTCCACCATCATATGCTTTGTAATCAGTGAGAAACCTTTCCTCACCAGGTCATGTGCCTAGAGCAACCGCAATCAAAATACCAAAGTCCAAGAACACATGCTTTCAAAGAGGTGTAAACAACATTACATACAAATTTTGACTTTATAACCTGTAGAATTTTTAACGAGACTTTTGAAAAGATTTTTGAATCGTCTGCTTTGAATGTTGAACAGAATGTGGCAACATTTTAAAAGATATTTTAGCAAATTTCTTGTCCTATTTCATTCATAAATAGTTTGGTCTCTTATGACCTTCAAGAAAGTAATAATTGTTGGTCCCGGGATTGAGTATTTAATAGCAACTAAGTACACCTTCCAGAGATAATCTAGAAAGGGGGTTGAATAGATTATCTCAATTTTTCCCAAAATTCAGATCATCAATTAATTCAAGAAACCAGAGATGATCGGCGGAAACAATTTTAACCCAATCTTTGAATTCGGATCTAAAGCAATCTGAAATTAATTTGTTCAAACAATTGATTATCAACGGAAAGATAAATTCAGAAAGTAAATGACACAGAATTTATAATGGTTCAGATCAAAAGATCCTACATTCACTCTCGACTACTTACTATCTTACTTACTCACCGGAGATTACAATTACAACAACTTGATGATCTTCTTCTTCAACCTATCTTCAAACTATCAATCTATCTAGAAAATCGAAAGATGCGAGTGTCGAATGTGTTTGAAGATATACGGGAAAGTGATCTTTTAACACTTAGAAAATTATGAAAAGCTTTTTCGAAAACTAGTGAGTGCTTTTAAAATGTGAATATCAGAATTATGAGTGCTAAGAGTTCTTTTTAGAACCGTGCTTACTCCTATTTATATGCCTATAAGACGGTTAGTTTGTTGTAACAAACTAAAACCTCTTAACAAACTTATCTTGAAAACCGTCTCGCCTTCAGTTTCTTGAGTTAGTCGTCTGCCGCCGACTTGGTGAAGACTCACCTTTCTTATTCTACTCACCTGGTCTTGACCTCGTCTTGAGCTCTTCATTATTCTCTCCAACGAGATGACTTTTTCAAGACTGTCTTCGATGACCTTCTCTTTCTTGACCTCAGCTGACTTTATTAGCTTTACCTAGTCTGCTCGGCCTAGTACTAATGCTCATTACATCACCGTTCTATACATTCTCACTGGTCATCTTATTTACATGGCTTGTTCTAGTTTATACATTTTAACTCATCAAAACTAAGAACCCGATCTTACAATTTTCCCCTTTTTGATGAAGTTAAAACTACAAGAAAGAAGTAAACTCACAACTGGTGTTAGTCAAGATTATTCAAGATAATCGAGATAGGCACACTTAAGCACGTAAGCACATTTTACTCGATAAGTTCACATAAGCACCAATTCATACTTAAGAAATTATTCAAACTTAGACAATTTCCATACTTAAAAAGTTTTGAAAGAATTTTAAGAAAATTTTCCAAGCTTAAAAGTTTTATCAGATTACCAACACTTAGAAAAATTTCTTAAAGAATTTTAAGTTTTAAGAGTTATAGAATTTTAAGAAAGTTTTTGTTCTCGAGAGATAGACATTTTCTCGGATGATTAACACTTAGAAAAATTCTTAAAGTTTTCTTAGAAAGCAAGAAGAAACTAAAGCTTGAAAAGATAAGACAAGGTAGTTCGAGATAAGTCCACAAAAACTCATATATTCATCGACATGATTACAATTTACTGATTGGAGAACTTAGATAATCAAAAGATAGAAAAGATTAGCTCTTATCTAAATACCCCAACGATCGAATCGACACCAACAACCGCTAAACACCCTCCTCCGCACTGCCTTGTGTCTTCCTCCCGAGTGAGTCCAGACTCGTTTCTCCGCCCTTTGAACGATTCCCCCGACCAGCCTAGGTCAAGAGTCCCATCAGCTTTCTTGGCCGGGACCGCGTACTTGAAGGTCGGAGCGATCAGTTGACATTGAACTCCAACATCGCCTTCAACGAGCGGTGACGATAAAAGTCTTTGTCTACCTTCTCTATCCATTCGTGCCATGCAAGGTCTGGATCCTCGCTGAGTGGCTCCTCGGAGCTTTGAGGATGTACAAAATACATCCACATCGCGTCCAGTTCTTCTCTTTATACTCCTTGGCATATTGACCGCAGACCATCTTCGGAGGAGCAGACGTGGTGTGGTATGGCTTGAAGCTTTCGTCACCTTGGCCTTGCACTAGCCATTTTCTCTACGATCTGCTCCAAGTGACGTTGGAGTCTCTCTCCAATTTCTTAAGCCTCGTCTTCTCTTTCTTTCCAAAGAACTCTTTTTGCGTCCGATCCTCTTGATCTGTTCTTCGGAGAGATTTGAGAAGTCGGCTTCTCTCTTTCCCTTTCCTTTGGTAGCAGCTTTTCGTGACCGATGTCACTGATCTTGGCTCATCACCTGCATCCTTCTTTCCCTTACCCTTACCCTTAGCCTCTCGCTTGTTCGGCTTCCTTAAGTCTGGCCAAGAGTCTCTCCAACCTTTCCTCCCCCTCCTTTCTCTGTTCATCCTCCCTCATAGCTTCCTCAACTGACTCACCCTCACCGGAGAGCAGCCAATTCATCAACCTTGATTCTCGACGTCCTCTTTGGCTGCCTCCAGATCACCGCACCGGCCTTGGTGCCTAGTTCTTTCCTCGTCTCCTCAATGGCAGTGAGGGCTTGTCTTCTTTCTTCCTCTACCCTTTCCCCTTTTTAACTTCTTCGGACAAGTCTGTCGGCTTTGTATTACGATCGGCACACTTCACTCTGAAATCGACTTATCCATGGCCAATTCATTTACCTCCATTTCATTATACTCCTTCACTTGGTCTTTCAGCCCTTTCATCTCCTCCTCAAGTGCCTTCACCTTCTCACCAAGACAGAGTTAGTCAAGGAAGTAATTTTGTCGATTAAGGTTACCTCGACTTCCCTCATGCTTGCTATCACAGCCTCTGTCACAGCCTTCCACCATCCTCTTTGTCTTCTTCTTCATCTTGTTCTTGAATGCAGACTTCATTTTCTTTTCAATCTTAGTGAAGATCGAAGAGAGGGCAGTTGTTGGACTTAGGTCACTGTCTTCATCCTCGGATGAGGACTCGACGAGGAAGGAGTATGTGGTTCTTGAGAGGGTGGTGGAGGGGAAGGGGAGCGGATTTGTATATTTGGGAGAAGGGAGTAGAAAAGGGTTGGGAGAGGTGTTGATTGGACTTGGGGGAGTGGGGTTGTTTGAGTTTGTGGGAGGGAGAGGATTGGGTTTCGTGGATTGGGGTGGGAGATGATCATGGTAGAGTAGGTGAGGTTTAAACAGGTGAGGATGGGGTTTGTTGAGTAGGGGATGATGTGGGTTGAATCAGTAGGTGGGGTGGTTGGTGTGGTTTCTTCCTGTGGGGTGGAGATTGGGATTTGTTCAGATGGGGTCGAGGTTTGGGTCTGCGGGGTGCCAGCCGAGGTTGTTTCGTAAGCTCGAGGTGCCAGCCGGCACACCTCTTCATTGCCAGGTGGGGATAGGGAAGAAATAGATAAGGAAGAGTTGGTACCTTCTTCCCTTATGGGAGATAGAGCAGCTTCCTTGGTTGGAGATGGAGGCACCTCCATTTGGCTGACCTCGCCGCTATCCGAAGGACCGGTACCTCGTCCGCTAGTAAAGTCGGCTCCTCCGACTATTGTTCCACCTCTTACGCCTGCGAAGACCCTCACCGGATGATCCAGATGATCTGGACCTCCGTCTCTTGGAAGCCTTCGACTTCTTTCTTAACCTCCTCTAAAGAGGAACCTCGGCTTGCTCCTCCTCCCGAGCCGCCTGAGGCAACTTCCTCGATTTCAATAATAGGGGCAGCCTCGAGGCTCGACGCCGGCCTCCTAGCTGCCTCCTCTACACTGCTACCCTCGTAGATCACGTGCTACGCCCGATTCATCATCCGAATCAGGCATTCCCCAATCCTTTCGTCCTTGGATAAAATCCCCTTTGCCTTGAAAACTTTTTCGTCCCCACACTCCAATCCGCCACATTGTTCAAGCCTTCAATCAAAACAATAATCTTATTGAATAGACTTACCGTAGTGAGAGAAGTCCATTCCCGGTGATAGGATCGAAGGTCAACCTCGTCTTCTCCACCCAATTAACTTGCACTTCGTCAATAATCTCACGCATACAACACAACCTCGGGTTTTGATAACCCATCGTGCGAACTCTGTTCACCCAATACCGACTTTGTCACAATAGTCATCGAGTCGGTATTTCCTCCTTAACAAATTTTTCTTCAATTCTCTTCTCGTTCCCTTTTTCGTGATTCGAGCCACCATATCAAACGATTCTTCCCGGACATCTTCCGTGTAGGTTAATGATTCACTCCTTCCATTGATGTGCCAAAAATTCAGTAATTGCTTCTTGAGTGTATGATAGTTGGTTACCATCTACCTCTCAGATCGAACCCATCGTCCGAATCCTTCATATTTACCAAAAACTCCGCTCCTAGCAAGTCCAAGGTTTTATTCTGTTTCGACTTCAACGAATGAATCCCTTCGATTGTGACCCTTCAAGTAACCAGAGAACCTCGGTAGATTCTCTGTCCCTCGTCGTCTCGAAGTCGACATACATCTCTACTTTTAGTTTATTCTTGAATATGTCAACGTTCATTTTGAAATTTGACTTTGGAGAAGATATGAAGGTGGGTTTAGAAAGTTTTGAGGACTTAGAAGAAGTTGAAGCCATTTTTAGAATTTGCGGTAAAACTTGAGAGGATTTACCGTAATTAGGGCTAAGGTTTTTATGAAAGTGAATTTGAATCGAAGAGGGTAAGTTTTAAATGAAAGAGAGAGAGAGGGAAATCCGGAGAAGGTGGCTATGTGGCAAGACCAAAATCAATTTAAAAGCTGTTCATTATATGTGGCGCGTGGAGTATATCAACGGCTATATAAGATAGTCACTTCACCTGCAGTGCGTGGCATTAACTCAATCTTGAAATTGTAAAAAGTAACCGCCTGTGCTACGGATTAGACGGCTAATAGGGTTATTTTATGCAGAAATAGTAAGTATACCGATGTAAGCCAAAATATACCTTTCATTGCATAAAGGTTTCCTTATTTCAGATCGGATTTTATCGACTTGGTAAAAAATGACCTTATCTTAAATTTTGAAAATTTCTCCAAGTCTAATTATTTTGAAAAACAAAGAATTTTAAGACCGAGTTAATTACATTCCTTTATTTTAAATAAACCGAGTCTTATATTCAAATATAATCGGTATATAAGAATATTAAACTCAGGTGAAGTTTTCAAAAGAACAACTCATCCGAAAGATTTTGAAATAGATGAGTCATGAGAGTAGTTTTTGAAAATAATTTTTAAGAAGAAAACAAGGAAAGGTTTTGTTCAGATGAGGAAGTCTTTCAGATGAGAAGGTTTATACAGATCTAACAATGCTATTTATAACCTGCTCCTGCAGATACACAAACTTGAGAAACCATTAGTAGCTAGAGTAAGTCGGACAAGTTACATAAGCTCATCGATTCTTAAAGAGATCGGTGATTATGTTCTTGTCGATTTACATAATTTCGTATAAGAAATTATCAAGTTAGATAAGGTCAATATGACTAATCCTTGATTCTTGATTCCTTTGAAAGGTGATCAATGATATCGGCTTTGTGATTGTTCTTTGACCCTTAACAAGTCCGATAATTCTTTCTAGACATGATTTAAAGAAAAGTGAGAAAGAAAGAATATACAAGACATATACAATAGAAATGTTAGGAAGAAAGTTGTATTTAGTTTTGATGTGTTAAAATATAAAATAGGATGACCAAATTTGAGAATCTTGTATAGACAAATTGATGTAGTAAAAATATGTAAATAAGACTAAGTACAAAAAGGTAGATAAGGTTACACAAGTAGTCGGATGAAGACAAGGAGTCGAGATGGATACAAAAAGTGAGACGATGACAAGAAATCGGATGAAGACAGGCTTGGGAAGTCGGATGAGGTCAAAGACAACAAATGAGATGGTCATCAAGACCGAAGACCAAGATGCAGACGAGGTGAACCATGACTAAAGACAAGACGACAAAGTATTAGAAAATTCAAGGGATTTCAAGTAAGCTGTTACAACTAACCAAGAAGAAGTTACAAGATTCAGTTAGTTTGTTACAACTAACTAGAGAAGAATCGGCAAGGAAGTTACAACTCCCAACAAAGATCTCTATAAATAGATCTAGAATCTAGAGTAGATTAACTTTTGAAAACACACAAATTCACTAGTTTTCTCAATATTCAGTTAGCATTCACAAATTTGTAATCACTCACGAACGTTCTTTACGTTCTCGGTTCTCGATTGTTTATAGAACACTTCTCACGATTATCTTCAAGCCATTAGAATTTAGAATTTAGAAAAGAAGATTGTAAGGTCAAGATCTGCACCGTAAGTAAGTAAGTGAGAAAGAAGAAGAAAGTAAGTAAGTCGAGACCCTTCTTAAAGTTGAAGAAGGAGAGTGGACGTAGGATCGTTTGATCCGAAGCACTATAAATTCGGTGTTATTTCTTTTAAGTTCTTTATTTCTTACTACTATTCACATTTCGATCACAAACAAATTTCGAAAGCTTAAGATCCATAGTGATTGAGTATAAAAATTGTTTCCATTGTAAAACTTTGATTTAGAAGTTGATAGATAATCTTAACTCGGAAAAAGTTTCTATAATATATTCATCCCCCTTCTAGATTATCGCTAGAGGGACTTTTTGATCTTTTAATACAACTCAATCCGTGAGACCAACTAGTGGTATCGGAGCGGTCATAAACCTGTCCCGATATTGGTTTAAGGTCTTGATAAGTTTCAAATTGTTTCTTGATTATCTTCTTTATTTTCAAACCACTAACCTTGCTACTAATAAAGTTTTTGTTGAGATTCTTTGTTTCATCATGTCGTCTGTCAAAAACAAGAAGTCCAGGAGTTTGCCTGATTTTTCAATCGAGGAGTATGATTATTGGAAGTTCGGGATGGAGAACCATTTAAAGGCAATCCATGATAGGATGGAAGAGGTTCTTGAAGAAGGTCCGATTAAGTTCTATCATGGAGGAACCAATAATGGGACTGAGCAGTGAAACCAGGGTCGAGACAAGAGAAGAAAAGTGCAGAGCGAGACCAATGATGAAAGAAAAATTCGTAATTTGGACCAAGTAGCTAGGACAGAGATTATTGAAAATCGAGGAAAGACTGGATAGAAAAAGTCAAGTGGTGCAAGAAAACTAAGGAGATGTGGGAGATATGTCAAGAGGTGCAAGAAAACTAAGTAAGTGAAAAGGAAGAAGCTCAAGAAACATCATCATCCTCATCTGGTTTTGGATCGACGATGACATATGTCCGACGGCAAATGAGGTAAACTATTATTCTTCTTGAGATAATGATTGTGAAAACTTATCGAGAATCTGATCCTAGTCTCATAAATAAACTTCTAAAAGATCTCGAGACTGCTCTATCTCGCATACAAACAAATAGAGACTGAAAATTTTAGTTTAAAGGATCAAATTCTTAATCTAACCAAAGTCAATCGGACTAAGGATAGTGAAATGCTAGACTGCTCATTCAAGGGGGAATGTCAGGCTAGGACTATCACTAGCACCTCGTACGAAAAGACAGATAAGTTGGAAAAAGAATTGAATTCTTTTAAAATAAAATTCTCAAGTATCTGTTTCCGAGAATGAGAGTTATAAAAGAACTAACAGTAAAATTAAATCTCAAGTTAGGACTTCTAAATAACACTCGACCACAATAGATAAGATCTTAAATACTTCACGTAAATCTAATGACAAGACAGGTTTAGGTTTTGATAGAAATAAAAGGATGATCCCATAAAACCAAGAGTTTTTGTCAAAGATACTAAACCTAAGAAAGAGACTAGATTTAGTCCTTGGAAACCTAAGGAACAAATCACCTCACCCGACATTTCGAAAAGAAAACATAGACGAGGAGAGACGATCCAAAGGTAAAGCCAAAGACTAAGAAAAAGTCTTACTCTAGGTATAATAGCTTTGATGGACGAAGTAAGTCATATCCATTTTTACCACAATACAAGACAATCACAAAAGATCAACTAAATAAGATTGATCTTGAAAGTCTTATATTGGTAGATAGATATGGTTGTAAACTTCAATCTATGGTTTTAAGGAATATAGATATTTTTGTTTGGATACCTAAGTATCAACTTAACAAGAAAGGACCCAAGTTATAAAGGGTACCTAAGATCTAAATCTGTGATTGCAGGGAGACAGAACATAGTAGAAAGAGAAGATATTCTTGAGGTCATCCTGGGTACATCGACAAAGGTGGTTGTTCTAAACATATGACCTATGAGAGACGTCTTCTTTCTAACTATCGATCTATAGATGGTCCAAGAGTTATGTTTGGAGACAACAATTTTGGGCTTACCAAAGGAGTTGGAACATTGATGATTGGAGATATACAAGTCAATGAAGTCTACTTTGTGGAAGGATTGAAGCATAACTTGTTATTTGTTTAACAATTTTGTGATAAGGGGCTAAGTGTTAAATTTACTCATAATGCATGCTATGTGCTAGATGGTATCAATGAAAAGTCGGAGTCGACAAGGTAACATTTATGTTCTTGACTTTAAAAGTTATCCTAAAGATACTTGTCTTGTTGCAAAGAGTTCGGATGATTTAAGTGGCTATGGCATAAACGTCTTGGTCACTTAAACTTCAAAACTCTTAACAAAATTGCAAGGAAATCTTTAGTAAAAGGACTTCTGATAGAATATTCTCAAAGAACCATATTTGTGATTCTTGTAAAAAAGGTAAACAGACTAAAGTTTCTTTTAAAACAATAGGCGGTCCTTCTTCGAGAAAGAATTCGGAACTTCTTCATATGGATCTTTTTGGTCCAGCTTACTCCTCTAAGCTTCGGTGGAAGAAAATACACTTTGGTAATTGTTGATGATTTTTCAAGATTTACAGGTTATTTTCTTATACAAGAAGAATAAGACTATGATTAAGATTCCAGAATTTCTTAAAAGAGTTCAAAATGAGAAAGGACTAAGTATTGTTAGAATTAGAAGTGATAAAGGTACTGAATTTCTTTATAAGCTTGAAACTAACTATTGTATTGAGAATGACATAGCTCATGAGATATCGGCTGCACGGACACCACAAAGAAAATGGAGTTGTTGAAAGGAGAAACAGAACTCAAAAAGCAGCTAGGACAATGTTATCTTAGTATAACACTCCTCACAGTGTTTTGGGCAGGTCATTAATACACTTGCTTTGTCCAAAATAGAAGTATGATTGTTAAAGATAAATGTAAAACCCCCTATGAAATTTGGAAGGGAAGATGACCCAAAATTTCATATTTTCATATATTTGGTTGCAAATGTTTCATTCACAACAATGGTAAATCTCAATTAAAAACTTTTGATGCATAAATAGCAGATGGGATATTCTTGGGATACTCATCTCGTATCCAAAGCATATAGAGTTTTTAATAAGACAACCTTGTGTGTGGAAGAAACACCACATGTTGTATTTAATGAATCCACTTTGGAGTTTAGTAAAATAGATGACATCACAAGGATATCAAGATCTCGAACAAGATGACCATCAAAAGATCAACTGTAAAGTTCTATGATCGGGAATCGGACTCGAGACGAAGAGAAAGAACCAGATTCAAATAAAGAAAAAGAACACGGAAGCTCTTCCTCACCAAATTGATCAGACAACCAATGCAACAGATGATCAAGTAGAAATATCTCAAGGTAATACGTAATCATTTGAAATAGATACTTGAGATAAAACTTCATCCATAGTAAAAGATAAGGGTAAGAAAGTAATGCCATACCACCCAAATTTGAGCAGAGATAATTAGAGATTTAGACTGCGGTGTCCAGACAAGGACACAACTAAATCAAGATTGTATGTTCGGTTGTTATGTATCATTACTTGAACCTAAGTCTATGCGAGGCTCTAATTGTTTCCAACTGGATTAATGTCATGCAAGAAGAACTAAATCGAGTTTCAAAGACAAGATGTGTGGGAGCTTGTTGAAAGGCCTCATCATCAAAAAGTCATTGGAACTAAATGGGTCTTTAAAAAAAAGAGATGAAAACAATATTGTGGTAAGAAATAAAGCCAGACTAGTTGCTCAAGGTTATTCACAATCGAAGGGATTGATTATGATGAAACCTTTGCACCAAAGAGCTCGTCTGGAAGCCATAAGATTGTTTTTAGCTTATGCCGCTTTTAAAAGATTCATAGTTTTTCAAATGGATGTTAAGTCATCATTACTTAATGGAATCCTAGCTGAAGAAGTTTATGTAGAGCAACCTCCAGGCATTGTCAAAGGAAACAAGGTCTATAGGTTAAAGAAAGCTCTATATGGACTTAAGCAAGCACCTAGAGCATGGTATGATACTTTGTCTGATTATTTAATTCAAAATGGTTTTGTAAAAGGTAAAATTGATAGAACTTTGTTTAGAAAACAATTTGGTAGTGATCTTTTATTAGTTCAGATTTATGTTGATGATATCATCTTTGGATCAACTCGACACATCTTTGTGTGAAGAATTTAGTCATCTTATGAAGAGCAGATTTGAAATGTCCATGATGGGAGAAATGACCTACTTCCTTGGACTTCAACCCAAGCAGACTAAGAAGGGGATATTCATAAGTCAAGCCAAATACACAAAAATCTTATTGAAAAATTTGGAATAGGTACCACCGAGAAGCTAAGATACCTATGATGACAAACTTTTCAATGGATCCAGATGAGAAAGGGGAAGACATAGATCAAACCGAGTTTCGAGGTCTAATAGGCTCTCTATTATATTTAACTCGCTAGTAGACCTAATATTTCCTTTGCAGATGGAGTTTGTGCACGTTTTCAAGCTAAACCAAAAATGAGTCATCTTGAAGCAAAGAAAGAAGATTCTTAAATACTTAAAAGGTACAAGAAATGTTGAACCGTGGTATCCAACCGATGATAATTTCGAGTTGTCCGGATACTCGATTCAGACTTTGGTGGGTGTAAGATAGATTGGAAATCTACATCCGGAACTTGCCAATTTCGGGAAGTAACTGATTTCATGGTTATCTAAAAAGCAAACCTCTCGTAGCTACTTCTACCATCAAGCCGAGTATATGGCACTGGAAGTTGTTGTTCACATGACTTATCTGGATTAGTCAACAGGCTAAGGGACTATAACATTATCACTAGAGATGTATCAATCTTTTGTGATAATAATAGTGTCATAGCTATAACCCGTAACCCAGTCTTACATACCAGATGCAAGCATGTTGACATTAGACATCACTTCATTCGAGACCACGTTAAGAAAGGTGACATCATACTTGAAAGATTTTGACTGACTTTCAAAGTGATATCTTGACGAAACCATTAGTAGAGACAAGGTTCAAAGAATTTTCCGTAGAATTAAGATTATTAGATGCTTCTTTAGTTAATCTATAATCTTATCTTATGTTTTTATTCTTTGTCTCTCTCGATTATTTTACTATGTCTAGAAAGAAGTATCGCATTTAGTAGAGGATCACATGGATAATCACAGAGCTGATATCATTGATCTCTATAAAAGGAATCAAGAATCAAGGATTAATCTATTGATCTTAGACCAACTTGATACTTACTTGTCTCGACATGAAGTAATTCGGACAAATATATAGTAGTCTGTCATAAATAAACAGATGAGTATATGTACCTTGTCCGAGTTACTCACAAAGGTTACTAATGAATTAGTTCAATATCTTTGATTTCAGGAGATATTAAGTTTGATAAACATTTTCCTTCATATAACAAGAGTTCCTTATCCGAATACTCATAGGAATGCATAATGTTATGATTAATCCGCATAAGGAGGAATTATCAGAAGTATTTTCTAACCTTTTCCATTCTATAATAAAAATTATGCATATTAGTTCATATAATCAATATGTGAATTTAACATCATAAGTATATTGTTCTTTCAAAAATGAATATACTCAGTTTATTAATAGTGTTTTGTTTTTCAAAATAAAAGATAAGGGTTCCGATTTTGTTTTTATTAAAATATGTGTACTTTTCATTTTTCTTTCCAATTAACTGAAAAATAAAGAAAAATAAGTAACTCGTGTCGAAGAAGTTACTATCGACTCCAAAATTTTATCAACTTAAATTTTGAAATATGCCGAGTAATATTCACGCGCCGTAAATGGAGGCGGTTTCGAAATATGAACCGTCAACGGTTCACGCACGACATATTTAATATTATTCTCTCCGCTTTTCAAAATTAATTGTCATAATTGCAATAATGGTGACACGAAACTCTAAATTTACACTTTTTCAGTCAATTATGAGTTTTATAATTGTTTATTATATATCTTTCCATATAAATAGGAGAACGTGTGCATAATCTCATTAACGCACATACAAAACCTATTCATATTTCTCTCAAACTTTTCCTTTCCCTCTAAAAACCTTACATTCTCAACAATGGCGGACACAAAGAAACCAAAGATCAAATTCGAATATGATCTCAAATCAATTAGAGAAAAGACAAAATCAGTAGATGTTTGTAGAATGGGACATTTCTACCGATCCCAAAATCAGAGAAATTTTACAGTTACTAGAGTCAAGAGGACTGAAATAGTACGTACGATGAAGCCTTCACGGAATAAAACCTCGACGACCTTGCTGCTGAATTCCCGACAAGAGCAAAGACTACGAAACAGTGGTTAGAAACTAGGGTTCGTACTAATGGGAAGAAGAAGAAGGTGGTAGTGTCGATAGCTGATTTGGGTGAGATTTTCGGACTTAGTATCGAAGGTGAGAATCCGTTCACGTACAAGGCGAGTGAATATTTGGAAAGTTTTCAATTGATGGCAAGGAGGTCACACCGTAACACAACGACGAATTTGAAAAGGCCGATCTTTGAAACGGCATTATAGATCGTTGATGTTGATTTTGACAAAATGCATACGGGTGAACAATGAGCCACGATGGCTTGACGAAGCCAAGGTGTCGCTGAGGGCCATATATGACGGAGCAGAGACAATTGGGCAAGGGTGGTGTATTCAAGGTAAATGGAGGAGAAGAAAAGGTTTGTTAAAACTCCTATTTCAAAACAAATGATGAGGGGGTCTCTAAAGAATGTTACAAGTATGATGGCGGGATCACCATCATCCTTGAGAACAAATTGGGTGCGAGACAACCTCAATCTGGGAGGAGGGTGTAAAGAAATTCACCAAACAAAAGGGATTGCGATCAAAGATGAGAAGATCTTTGGACCCTCGGACTACGAAGGAGACGAGGATGCCCGGCTCCACCACCAGCACCAACAAGAAGGGGCTGGAAAAGCTAAGGCTAAGATAGTGGAGACGGTCTTTGGAGGATGAATCCTCATCTGCGAAACAAAGGAAGAAGCAGAGGAGAAGGTGGAGAAGACTGACTTCCCAAGGGGGAAGTGTCTCAGTGAGGTGGGCTGGTGTATCGGAGTCGGGAAGAAAGGGTGGTTATCTCGTCTAGAGATGAACTTGAAGAAGAGGAGGCAGCCCAATCATCTTCATCATCTCGAGGATTACGAGCCCCAACCCTCCACATCCCAACCTCGCGATGAAGAGGCAGACAAGACCGCCGCCTCGAGCCTCTAAAACGGTCTACTCCCAAAAGTCCAACCCAACCCCAACCTACAAATGATTCATTCTCTTTTCTATCCTCATCCTAACGAGCCAAATCTATATCTTCACCTACCTAATCCTTCTTTAGAGAGATGGGAGCAACCGAGCTCTTACTCGGAATTGTGGGAAAGAAGTTTTCTTGAAGAAAGAATCAGCCCTAGTAGATGAACCCGATCTACTAGGAGGACTCGTTGACATCTGGTTGTTGCGAAGAATCGGGACAGGGTCTTTCGAGGAGACAGCTATTCTTATTGCCGAGGCAGAGGAAACAATCTATCTATCCGGGAGAAACAAGTCCTCAAGAAAGCCGGTCTCAAATCCTTCTTGGAAATCCTATCGGATGACAAGTTTTATGATTATATTCTACAAAGGGTGTACCTAGGAGATATGGCAAATTTTTTTAGCGGGGATGTGAAGGTATTACCTGTAATGTGCTTTTGTTTTTTGTTATTTATGAAATAGTAACATGTAGTAATATATAATAGTAACATATTTCTATTTACATAGTAACACCAATTTTTTCTAAATCAAGAACATATTTATCACAATATAGTAACATAAATTATTTATAGTAGTAACACTCTATTATACCACCTAAATGATTTTTATTATTTTATTTTTATTGACCTTTTGTATTGTAGGATTTGCAGTCTTTGGTGGAGAATTTGATGACTGATATAAGTGAGACATCTAATGGTTATATCATTAGATTGAATGAAATTAAAAAGAACTTGTCTCGATTCAACCTCCGAGTCGATTCTCGATTAAGGCGAGATGAAAAATTCTGAAAAATGTTGATGAGCTGGTTGAAAACTTCATGCGCGCAAAGAACATAGCTGATATGCCTAGCTATGAGCTGTTTCCAGACAATCCGTTTAGCGGTCGCCCATCGAGTGACAAGTCTGCGGAGGTTGATGACGATGAGTTCTCATGTGGTAGTTCGGATAAGGAAGATGATGAGGAGGTCCTTGGTGATGAGGACAGTGTTAGTGAGGATGAAGAGGATGGCAATGATGAAGAGGATGATGAGGATGAAAGTGATGGGAAAAGCGAGAAGATCGGTGAGGATGTGGACGAGGAGGAGTCCAAAAGTGATGATGATGGGGGAATGAAGAGGATCGGGAAGAGAAGTCTCGAGGGTGCAGGTGAGGAGAGGGTGGGGATGTTTTGCGGGAGAACGGAGCAAGAGCATGAGATGGAGAAGGAAGAAGAAGCCAAGGAGGGTGAAAAGGAAGTGGTGAAGCTAAGGAAGGTGAAAGCTGTTGGAGATGAAGTCATTTTCCACAGTGGCGATGAGATTGATGCCAAGGCTATTTGGGTCATTGAGGAAGCGATGGGATTCGTTTAGGAAGCTACTTGGGGATTTTGGCCCTAATGCTGGTTTTGTATCCACTTTTGTAAATACAAATTTAAGTTTTTTTCCGATTTGGATAGACGAGATTGAAATGGTTGATTACATCTTCCGGTCTTGAAAATGTAATGTAAGTATTTTCTGCTCTTATATTCTTTTTAATTATTTTTTGTATGCATTATTCATTTTATATTTGCCTTTATATTTTTGTTGCGGGGAGGAGTTTTATTGTAATGATGATGGGATGTATTTGGTCAACAGGAGGATCTCCTAACAATGCATTCTCGATACGAGATAGCACACAATGTGCTTAATGCTTTGTGTTTCTCTCGTTAAGCTGTTATGCGAATCGGGGGTCGTGGTTCTCGCGAGTCCATCACGGTTTGTTTTTGGGCTGGATTACAGTGTAAACTTTATTATTACAGTAACATATGTTTAGTTTTATAGTAACTCGTGTTTGTTATTTCAAAGAACATATATATTTTTTTGTTTTTTTTGTAGGTACCGTTGAATAGGTAACTACGCAATGACCCCGATAGGGAGGCATATAAGAAGGAGGTGATGGGAGGTCTGGAGCACTTTCTGGATATGACGTCGCAAGAGGTTTTCATGTCTGCCGAACTGGTAATATATTTTTTGTTTACAGTAACACATTTTATTCTACATAGTAACACATAATTATTTCTCTTTCTTTATTTTTATGTTACTGATTTTTATGTCATTCTCGTATATATGGACATTACGCTCTTCTTGTTGTGAATCTTATGTCGGGTAAATTTCAATATTTGAATAACCTTGTCCATGTTGAGAAGAGGACGTACAAGAACCGCATACGTTTGTTGGTTAGTTTATTTTTTATTTTTTATTCTTACTTATATTGTTGTTTGCTTTTGTTATCTTGTTAGTGTCTTTTTTTTTTTTTGTCTTTTTCACGAGAAAATATTTATTATAAGATTGATGAAGAAAGCAGTAATCATCCTAGAGTTAGTGATGTCAATGTTTTTAACATTGAAGATGTGAAGTTGAAATGGAAGTCAAAGGATGTGAACAAGGACTGTGGGCTATTTTTGATGCACTATATCTTGAACTTTCATGGTGAAGTTTATGATGAGTCGATCTTTCAAATGTATGTTTTTAATTTTTAGTCTTTCTTTTTTTTTTTTTTTTTTGTGTGTGTGCTTGTGTTTATTCATTGATTTTGTGTTTTGTTTCTTTTGTTTTGTAGGCTGGTACGAGGATATTTTATAGAGCTAAATTCCGCTCTATCGTGGCTGAATACGAAGTAACGTTCTAAGGGACAGGATCTTTTAGAATGTACTTGCATTTTACGAGAAGAAATTACTCGGTGCTAGAACAGTGAAAGATCCCGTTGCCGCTTTGAGAGGAAGAGGAACGCGATACCGTTGCATATGAAAGGAGAAAGTTTTTAAGGCCGAGGGTTAAAAAAGACCGATGAATATTAAGTTAATTTTATTCTATTCTACTAAGTTTCGATCGGAGGGTGATGAATACTCTGTTTTTAAAGAAGGTGAAGAAACCCAAGAGGAAGAGAAGCCTGCAAAGGCAAGGAGAAGGTCGAGTAGGTCTGTAATGAGAGTGAACTACTCAAACCGCTAAGAGGGGAAAAGTGAATGAAGAAGGCATGTTTTCCAGACTCCATTCAACTCTCTCGAGTCGACTTCCGAATTTGAAAGGGGTGTAGAGGCTGCCGGAGAACCAAGCCAAGCCTCGTAACCAGCCACTGAACCGATTCTTTGCACCAACCGAAACAAGTGTCACTCTCAATGTTGACACAACATCCGACACATCGATTCAGAAGAAAATATTCCTATCTCGAACCGATAGGGAGATTGGAAAAGAGAACAAAGAAGCGAGAATGAACCAAGTATGGGGGAGGATGATTCGATTCGAAGTCACTGAGGATGTTGCGGTAGATGAGGCAACATCGGAGAGTGCAGGTAGTTCGATTCTTAGGTGGATCGGGAGAAGAAGCGCTGAAAGTCCCGATGGTGAACCGGGTAACTCACCCTCACATTCATCTAGTAGTAGTTCTGAAAGTGATGATGATCAAGATGAATACTTTGGGGTTAATTCGATAAGTTCACGAAATTAAAAAGAAGACATCTTTTGCTGAAAGAAAGATTAAACATTCTGATTTTCTCGAGGTATAACTTGATTAAATTTCTTGAAGTTAGAGGTTTGTTAAAGTTTGTTGAGTATGCATGTCCTTATGTGGATGATTGGATTGTTGAGTTCTACCGTAATTTGAGAAAAGGTACAGGTAGAAGAAACTCTAGGAGGTATGGATCTCGTTAAGTTTTGGGGTAATGAAGTGTTACCGAACCCTACTTTGATAAATAACTATCTTGAAACTCCCGATATTGATGAAGATGAGATACAAGATATGAATCACATTTGCACAGCCATCACAGGTGGTAGAATTAGGCTTTGGACAACCAAAATTGTATCCTCTTCACTCACTAGTTTATATTCGCATACATAAATTGTGTGTGTACAATTGGCTTCCCACAACCAACACTACAATCTATACAATGGATCAAGCAATACTCATGTATAGGATTGTTGTGATGTATAATTTCAATCTAGGAAGGACAATCTTTAATCATATGATGAGGTTTGTCGGGTAACATTGCTAAGAGAGGGATACCGCCTTATCCCGCATTGATTGAGTTAGTGTTGAAGAATGTGGATTTTGAAAAGAATGGAGTTGAGATTCTAAGTGGTATGGTACAACCCTTAGGTATTTCTCATGTGTTGCTAGCTGGTAATAGGGTCATTGATCCGCCTTGGAATAATTTGGCTAGAGAAGAGCCGCAAAATCCGAGAAGGTGATCTTGTACAACCACCAAGCAAGCAGAGCTACCCAAAATGTTGCCGAGAATGTTGATCACATTGATGATCACATCGGTCTCGAGAAATTCACTGTTAACTCGCCACTGTTCATAGATCTTTTATTCTTGCTCAAATTAATAACTTGAGTGATCGATTGATGAGTTACGGATTATGTAGATGTTTTGGGAGAGGTTGCTTTCGCTCCAACAGGGGAGTACTGTGCAGTTTGTGATCAAGTTCGTGCTCAATCGCCGCTAATCCGTCGAGCTCGATCGTGCACTGAATCTGATAGCCCGATGTAACGCCCGGAATTCAGAAAGTTGACCCTCGGGGTCTCGACGTCCTAAACCCGAGTCGTCACTTAGTGAAATATAAAACCGAGCGAGAAAATTTCTTTTGAATAACAACCGATTGAGTTGCAGCGGAAAAATTTGAAACATTTTACTCGGTGAAGAGGAACTCTTTTAAAATAAAAGATCAAGATCTACTTTGATCAAAACCATCCGCGAGTACAACTCCCGGGGGAGATAATAACATAAAATTTGTAAAGTATTCATTACAAAAGGTTGAAAGTTACTAAGACGATTTATTTATTAATTAAGAGAGAGTGGGAAGCGGTCGTCTACCGCAGCTCTCCGGACCTCATTCTCGCAACCCGAAAATATTAAGCTTGGGAGAGTGAGATAGGAATCTCGATGGGTAACACGTATCTTTGTTACAGCATTGACAGAAAACCCGAATATAATTGAATCTTTTATTCTTCTCTTATCTTTAGTTATGCGTTGTGGCATTTAGCCCATTTGTACAAGGTAATCTTGATTATAAGATTTTCATCCTTCAACTTTATCCGATTAAGAGATTCATCTTTCTTTGCGGCTTAGTATATATATATATAGCACATTTGAGATGGCACGCTAGTGCGTCCGATCCGTAATCACATTGTGGAATGGCATGTTTAAAACGTACGAGACCCGTAATTCTCCGTCCCAAATGAGGTGGCACTAGTGGCATTTACGCACACAATCCAAACCCTCTACCATCCTTATTGCTCCCGTGAGGTGGCACTAGTGGCATTTACGCACACAATCCAAACCCTCTTCCAACCTTATTGCTCCCGTTTATATAGGGCTTCGCCTCTGCAGATCTATTGATCAATAGAGATAATAACTCTCGTATGTAGCATATAAAAACAAATAATCAAAGTAAAAGAAGCTTGTTTTCGTATATTCTTATAGTTAGGAGTTGTGCATTTGCATGCTTTTGAGTTGTTTGCGTCTTTCGAGAGAACTGTTTATGTTTGATTCAGAAAAGCGACAATCCATATAACATTAACTAGCTATACAGATAGTGTCGCCCACCCGGAGAACTTTTCAGGGAAAGTCTAACTTCTTGATTGTTTAGGCCTCTCGCACGAAAGTCTCGGTCTCTCGGTTCCGACCGTACTCTACCTAGCACAATTCGTATGTTTAGTTCGACAACTCTTTTGTTCATTAGAACTTAGGTTCTTGGTCTCATGGTGCAAGGCTTTAAACGAAGAAGGGGTACTTTTATTTTATCAAAAGCTTCTAAGGGTTAAATCCTATGCCTAACGGCTTTGTTAGTGTGCTACGGTTTGTGGGTCCGAATTTGGGACTTTCGGCTCCGTTCATTTTCAAGAAAAATACTTAAGACACCCAAGTATATGCATTCATAAAGTATCACGTATAACATTCAATATTTAAACATGCACTTCATCAAAAGTTTTGGCCATTTAATTCATCAAGTACTAGTCAAATGAAGAAAGCGATACCTATACATGCATAAATGAAATAAAATACTTAGACTCGTTGGAAAATTATGAAATTTTAGTATGTTGTACATCTTTCAGTGTAGAACAAAGTTTATTAAGGGTCCGAGTTCTTTTGAGTTACGAAACTATAGCAGATTTTGTAATAAGGACTCTAAATTTCTGTTTCGGAAAAAACAGTGACCTTAAATTATAAAATCCATAAATCTCTGCAGAAACATCCAAAAATTATGAAATTAAAACATGTGATGTATTACTCAAGTATGAACAACTTTCATTCAGGGACCCAAGCCATTTGACTTACGGATTCTGTCCAGAAAAATCGTGAACATTCAGTCTATCGTTTGGCTCGGTTACTGGACATGTCTTACGAGAAAATTCATAACTTATTGGATACTTGTTTAAAAATCACCAAATTTAAGAAACTTGTTATAAACAGGTTGTAGGACATCCAAGAATATTTCCATGATTTATACAATAGTCTAACTGGAAAAATAAATTCGTGCAACACAGAATAACCCTATGCGTCGAACATCGACCAGGTACTCAGAAAACGAATTTTATCTCATAAAGTACTGAACGAAAAGTTATGATTTTTGACTATGATTTACAACACATCAGGGGAACATCCCAGATTTTTCCTAGAATTTTATAACCATCAGAAAGGGAAGAAATAAAAGAAATGAGTCACTGCTCCCAGTTTCGGATCACTTCCGACACATAATCTTTCATGATTTTATTCTCAGTCTACAAATATCCAGTGGCCACGAAAATTTAGTATATTATTCTACACTTCAAATAATACATCTAGGAATTTTTTCATGATTTTTAAACGGGTGGAAAGGGTCCGAATAAATTTTACAAAAATGGGTCAGTGATTAGGGCTTGATTTCGGCAGTTTCATGTTTCAAGTGTAACTTCACCATTTTGACTCCAAACACCAAAATTCCAACTCAAGCACTCCATATAAGATCATATCATGTAAAAAGGAGTTCTTAGGGCCTCATATAATATTTTTTCTGAATTTCTAAGCTTAAGAAGAAGAGTAAGACTAAAAGGGGGTTTAGGGACTTACCCTTGGAGATTTTCCTCTTCCTCTTGAGAGCCCCAAAGCTTTTGTTGTGTGGAAGAATGAAGAGGGCAGCTACCTATTTATAGAAGGGAGGAATGGGGAGAGGGATGGCAGCTTGTGTGATGGGGAGGGAATTAGGGAGAGAGTAGTACACTAGGTATGGCATTTGGAGTGTGGTTTTGGATAAAAGGGCACAAATGGCACTATTCCCCCTCTAACCTCCCACATGGCCGGTTATTTTTGGGCAATTGGGCTGTCATTTGGCAGCCCACTCTTTAATACAGTATTGTGATCTCGACGTTGAATTTTCGGTATTTTTCGGTTCGAGTTTCGGCTCCGAAAATTTATTAAAACGCAGCGACGGGAGAACAAACATTTTTCTTAGGGTTTTCTTGAGTGTTTCTCACCTTTAAAGGACTATTGGTAATTAATCATTATTAAACGAATCCGGAATACGGATGTGAGTTCGAAAAGTATCGGTAGATTTTCGGTCGAAAAACCGTTCGCCGATTGGAGAAAAATTAAGAAAACCACATATGAAATTAGAATAAAATAAAATGATCCCCAAACTTAGAAAATTAAATATAAAATCCTATAATTGGGTTTGGGTTATTACATCCTACACCCCTTAAGAGAAATTTCGTCCCGAAATTTACTCACTTAAATTAAAGACACGCGCGGGTACTTAGCTAAGATTTCATCTTCTCTTTCCTGTAGCTCCTTCCTTCCCATGTCTGCTCCATTGAACCCGATACTAGAGGAACTTCCCGGTTCCTTAGGGTATGAACCTTTCTTTCCAAGATAGCCACAGGTACTTCTTCGTTTGTTAGGTCGCGGCTTAGGCTCGAGATCCTTAAAATCGACAACATGGTGCTGGTCGCTCACGTACTTCCCGAGTGTGGATACGTGGAACACATTGTGCACTTGGGACAGTTACGGTGGCAGCGCTTACTCGGTAAGCTACGCTTCCGACCTTATCCAAAATGTCAAATGGTCCTATGAAGGCGAGGTTTCAACTTACCCTCTTCCCAAAACGAACTAACCCCTTCATTGGTGCAACTCTTAAGAATACCTTGTCCCCGACTTCAAAGTGCAAATCCTTTCTCCGTATATCGGCATACGACTTCGACGGTCTTGCGCTATCCGGATCTTTTCCCGATCCGTGAAATGGTCTCTACCGATTTCTCCACTAATTCGGGTCCTAAGATTTTCGGACTCCAACTTCGTCCCAACAAATAGGCGATCTACACTTTTTCCATAAAGTGCTTCGTATGGCGCCATCTGTATTGTTGATTGGTAGCTGTTATTATAAGCAAATTCCACCAAAGGAAGGTTAGCTTCCCAACTTCCTTCGAAATCTAGAGCACAAGCTCTCAACATGTCCTCCAAGGTTTGAATTGTCCTTTCCGATTGACCATCCGTCTGAGGGTGATATGTTGTGCTGAAATTTAGCTTCGTCCCTAAGGCTTGTTGCAAACTTCTCCAAAAGTTTGAGGTGAAACGAGGGTCTCTATCAAAACGATCGACCGGCACACCATGCACTGACTACTTCGGCTACGTACAATTGAGCAAGCTTATCCATTGAATAGGTCATACGGATGGGAATGAAATGAGCCGATTTAGTGAGTCTATCCACTACGACCCATATCGCATCGTGATTTTTCACCGTCTTGGGAAAACCGGTGACAAAATCCATGGCGATATTCTCCCATTTCCATTCCGGTATTTCTAATGGGTTCAGCAATCCCGATGGTCGTTGGTGGTCTGCCTTAATCTGGCGACAGTCGAGACATTTCCTTACGAAATGAGCTATTGACCTCTTCATGGCTCTCCACCAAAAGTTTTCCCGTAGCTCCCGGTACATCTTCGTCTCTCCAGGGTGTACGGTGTATGGTGTGTTGTGGGCTTCCCTCATGATCTCATTAAATCAATTGCTCCTTTCTTGGCACACAGATTCTATTTCCAAACATCGGGGTTCCGTCGGGACTTACGATGAAACCCTTAATAGTCCCTTTTTGTGCCCGTTCTTTTATTCCTTCGAGGAATTTATCACTCTTCTGCGCCTCTTTGATTCTTTCTCTTAAGGTTGTTTGCACGGTGAGCGCGAAAATCATCTCCTTTGCGCAATGGTGTTTAGAGAATTCTAACTTCATTCGGAAAAATTCCCGATCGGCGACTCTTGTTCGGTTGGCAGTGGCGCCGAGCGTCACACTTTCCTTTCTACTCGGTGCATCGGCCACGACGTTCGCTTTTCCAGGATGGTAATGGATAGTGCAATCGTAATCTTTTACGGTTCGAGCCACCTTCTTTGACGCATATTTAGTTCCTTTTGCGTAAAGAAGTATTTCGTGCTCTTGTGGTGCATATAGATCTCGCACTTACTACCATACGAGGTAGTGTCTCCATATCTTTAGCGCGTGGACTACAGCTGCTAACTCCAAGTCATGTGTGGGATAGTTTTGTTCGTGAGTCTTTAGTTGGCGGGACGCATATGCAATGACCTTTCCATTACGCATAAGGACACATCCTAATCCCGATAAGGACGCATCTCGTATAGATGACAAATCCCTCGGATCCGTCGGGAATGGTCAATACCGGCGAGGAAGTTAATTTCTTCTTCAATTCCTGAAAGCTTTCCTCACGGGTAGGCGTCCGGACAAACTTTTCACTCTTCTTTGTCAATTGTGTCAAAGGCTTTGCAATGCGTGAGAAATCTTGGATAAATCTTCGGTAGTATCCTCGCCAAGCCTAGGAAACTCCGTATTTCGTTGACATTAGTTGGAGTCTTCCAGTCCATTATGGCCTCCAACTTTGCAGGATCCATCTCAATCCCCTTTCGAGATTATATGACCTAGAAACATGACTCGGTCAATCCAGATCAGTCGCACTTGCTAACTTAGCGTACAGTTTCTCACGTCTTAGTGTCTCCAATACAGATTCCGAGGTGTTCTTCGTGTTGCTTTTCGTCCTTCGAGTACACCGGTATGTCGTCGATGAAGACAATGACGAACTTGTCCAAATCTTGATGGAATACTCGATTCATCAAATCCATGAAGACTGGGGGGCATTCGTCACTCCAAAAGGCATGACAAGAAACTCATAATGTCCATACCTTGTCCCGAAAAGCTGTCTTTGGGATATCACTTTCTTTAACTTTCAGTTGGTGATAGCCCGACCTCGGATCGATTTTTTAGAACACTGCTGCGTGTTTAATTTGGTCGAACAAGTCCTTAATTCTTGGGAGAGGATATTTGTTCTTGATGGTTAATTGGTTTAACCCTCTATAATCGATACACATCCCGAGTGACCCATCCTTCTTCTTCACAAAAAGTACAGGTGCTCCCCAAGGTGACACGCTTGGGCGGATGTACTTTTATCCACTAATTCTTGCGGTTGCTCCTTTAGCTCTGCAATTCCTTAGGTGCCATTCTATATGGTGATTTCGACACGGGTGTAGCACCGGGTGTTAAGTCGATGGTAAATTCTACTTGGCGATCTGGTGGTAATCCGGATAACTCTTACGGAAAAATGTCGGGGTATTCTCTTACGATTCGCACTTCGCGGGCGAGTTCGTATCCTTAGCCGTTGTTGATATGCTGACTAAGTATCCTGGTTTGTCTCTCTACGTAGTAGCTTTGCCGCTTTCATTGCGAGAGATCACCCTTACTCCGGTTCGGCTTTCGTCCCATTGAAGGTGAAACGCTGGCCACTCATTGTTTCAAAGTCTATCTCCCTTTCGAACATCTTATGACGGCCTTATTCTTCCTTAACCAATCTATCCCTAGGATTATATCGAAATCTTTCATCCTTAGGATGTGAAGATCGATTTTACTTTATGCTCTCCCAAATCTATACTCACTCCCTTTACTTGTTCTTGAATGCTTAGTACATCCCCCGATGGGATACCGACATTCAAGGGTTCTCCGACAACACTTTCCAAATTAAGGTTTTTCTTAAACCTTTCGACATAAAGGAGTGTGAAGCTCCGGTATCAAACAAAACATGAGCAGGTAAACCAAGTACTAGCAATGTACTGTCATGGTCTCATGGAGAGTCGGGTCCTCCAAACCTTCCTCATCCATAATGGCGTTCACACAGGCACGTCCCCTTTGTCCTTGAGCGGGGATATTTCCTCTTGGTGGCGGGAAGACGGAAATTGCCACCGGGTGGTACCAGCAAGCGGTAGTTGTTGGCCGGTGGACGACTTGGTTCCTTAAAGGAGGCGGTGGTCCATTCATTGCACAGGGGCATTCATAGGCCTTATGCCTGGTTGGTGGCACTTGAAGCACGTGCCAGCCCCCTTTGAGCATGGTCCCGCGTGTGGCCTTCTGCAGTTAGAACAAAGCGGTGGGGGTCTTGGTCCGAAGCTGCTTCCTCCTTGAAGCGGACCATTGTTTCTTTTGAAGTTCGGTGGTCCATTCCTATTCACCGAAAGTGCGGCGGAGTCTGTTTGAACTCGAAGCCCTAGACCGATGGATACAATCAAGGCACGATCGAAAACTTCACCATAGGTCGAGAGTTTCAAACCAGCTACGACTCCTCCGATCTCGGCCTTAAGCCTCTTTCGAACCTCCTCGCTTTCCTCTCATCCGCCTCCACCAGGTGTGGAGCATAGCGAGACAGCTTTGTTAAACCGCTTTTCGTACTCGGTCACGGAAAGGGTTCCTGCTTGAGGTTCACAAACTCAACCTCCTTCTGGTCCCGTAGGGCCTGGGGAAAATACCTCCTCATCACAGCCTTGCTTGAAATCTTCCCAAGTAAAAGCTTCTCTTTCACCAAAGTAGTCATAATACGCTCATGGGCTTCCCACCACCGAGCGGCATCCTCACCAATTGAAAGCTGGGCACACGAAACTTTTTGTGCTTGACCAATGTCATATGGCAGAAAATTTGTTCCATCTCGAGAGATCCACTCCTCTGTTCCCATTGGTCCTTCATTACCCTTAAGTCTCGGGTGGTTGTAGTCGGCGGAACTGCTCGACAATCGAGTTTGCGTGGGGGTGGTAGGGTGGCGCATGGGCAGGTGGTGGTGGTGGCGTTCTTTGTTGCATGAAATTTTGCAGGAATTGAAGAATTCCCGTGCCATCTCGGCTCCGGATGCAGCGGGTGGAGCTTCGCGTCCTCTACGGAACCCTCGAGATGGTTCTCGATTAGCGCGGGTCTTTCGCTCGGTGGCATCCTAGGGTAGGGTGCCGAAAGGAAAAGAATATAATTACGATACATAGGTATGATTTCAAATTCAAATCAAGAGAATCCAAACATTTAACAGACGGTACTAAGACAATCATGCACGAGAGCAGGGTAGAGAACCGAACATACCGATCGTCACCAACAAGATGCGGTTGTTGGGCTACGTCGTTGCATGTTAGAGAGTAAGTAACACATGTTCCAAACGTTAAGATAAATATAACGGATAAAATAGAATATCCCACAAACTACATGAGACAACACATACACATATATAGATGAAGTGAGAAAGACAAGTTCTCAAAGTTTAAATGGAGAGACAAAGAGGCTCCAACGAAATTTTAAAGATGCGAGGCTTTAAAACAAAGTAATATCTTTAAAGTAAGAACATAATATACATATGGCAAAGGTCAACTATACGAGGTTTCACAAACCGTTTACAAAAAGATACGGTTCGCTTGGTCAAAAAGGGTTCGAACTACGTCGACCGCTAACAAAACTAGGATCATCCGGCTTCCAGGGAAACTATCCTCGCTAATCTACTCCTACTATCTAGATCAGTCGAGAGGAGGATGATGCACCAACACGGCGGGGCCCGGCCTCGTCGTCGTTCGTCCCGAGACGAACAGGGGACCAAACATCCTCCATGAGTGTCGTCATATCGCTCCAAAACAAGGTAATCGTCAACCGGATCCGACTCAACAGTCCTCCGACAAGCCTGTCTCCTCCCAAAACTCCACTCCGTAAGAGCGGTGAGTCCTCGCCGTCACCCTCCTCGCCTCCTCACACTCCGTAAGGCGGGTGACCTCCCCGAAGCTCGGCAGTCCTATCGCCGAGCTCTCTCCTCCGAGCAGCTAACACTACAATCTCGTGCTCGGCGGCACGTCGCTCGGTGCGGAGGACATCGGCCACGGCGTTATGGAAAGTGGCGCGGGCAAACTCAACCTTAGACCGTTCTACGGCCCTAGCGGCGAAGTCAATGCAATCGACTAGATCGTCCATGAAAGAGGTCAGCGAGATCTGGCCTCCAGTGCGGCAATCGAAATCCCAACAAGAGTCAAAACTTCCCTAGCACGATCTAGCCATCACGGGTGTACGGCATCTACGAGTAGGGCAAGCCGCCCGATCGAGAGCTCGAGGCCCTCACCGCAGCCCGTCTCCTATAGTCCACAAATCGCGCAACAAAGTCGAAAATAGACTCCCCCTCAAACTCGCTGAATACTAAGAACGCGGTGTCTAATCGGCATAGCTACCTACCTAAATAAACCCCAATAAAAAGAAAGAATGGACTAACGTCGAAGCGAAAAAGAAGAAAATAGTAATAGCGTATAAGGCGAAAAATAATGAGCGCCGCTTAAAACAAAAATACAAGAAAGCATAAGTAAACATGTAGATTTCACGTTCATGCGCAAGTAAAGTCGACCAAGGCAAGATATTTCTTTTCTCGTAGTTAATTGTTTGAGATTTCATGTTCCTTCTTGGTTGTTATTCATTTGTAACGGTTTTATTATTCACTATTTTGCAAGGCGTCGCATACCTTGAGGCTTGTTCCCGGTTTGCATGCTTTGTAGACAACCTCCCACAAGTAACATTTCTAAGGTTCAAAATTCATAAGGATTGAAATTTATCTATTTTCTAAGTAAAATTTTGAAATTAATAAGTAAGTAATCATTTTGGTCCGAAAGTTTTAACATAGGCTCGATACCACCCGTAACGCCCGCAATTCAGAAAGTTGACCCTGGGTCCGACGTCCTAAACCCGAGTCGTCACTTAGTGAAATATAAAACCGAGCTAAAATTTCTTTTGAATAACAACCGATTGAGTTGCGGCGGAAAAATTTCGAAACATTTTACTCGGTGAAGAGGAACTCTTTTAAAATAAAAGATCAAGATCTACTTTGATCAAAACCATCCGGCGAGTACAACTCCCGGGGGGAGATAATAACATAAAATTTGTAAAGTATTCATTACAAAAGGTTGAAAGTTACTAAGACGATTTATTTATTAATTAAGAGAGAGTGGGAAGCGGTCGTCTCTGCAGCCTCCGGACCTCATTCTCGCAACCCGAAAATATTAAGCTTGGGAGAGTGAGATAGGAATCTCGATGGGTAACCCGTATCTGTTACTGCATTGACAGAAAACCCGAATATAATTGAATCTTTTATTCTTCTCTTATCTTTAGTTATGCGTTGTGGCATTTAGCCCATTTGTACAAGGTAATCTTAGATTTATAAGATTTTCATCCTTCAACTTTATCCGATTAAGAGATTCATCTTTCTTTGCATGGCAGTTAGTATATATATATAGCACATTTGAGATGGCACGCTAGTGCGTCCGATCCCCGTAATCACATTGTGGAATGGCACGTTTAAAATGTCCGACACCCGTAATTCTCCGTCCCAAATGAGGTGGCCCTAGTGGCATTTCTCGCACACAATCCAAACCCTCTACCATCCTTATTGCTCCCGTGAGGTGGCACTAGTGGCATTTACGCACACAATCCAAACCCTCTTCCAACCTTATTGCTCCCGTTTATATAGGGCTTCGCCTCTGCAGATCTATTGATCAATAGAGATAATAACTCTCGTATGTAGCATATAAAAACAAATAATCAAAGTAAAAGAAGCTTGTTTTCGTATATTCTTATAGTTAGGAGTTGTGCATTTGCATGCTTTTGAGTTGTTTCCGTCTTTCGAGAGAATCTGTTTATGTTTGATTCAGAAAACCGACAACAGTCCATATAACATTAACTAGCTATACAGTATAGTGTCACCCACCCGGAGAACTTTTCAGTGGAAAGTCTAACTTCTTGATTGTTTAGGCCTCTCGCACGAAAGTCTCGGTCTGGTTCCGACCGTACTCTACCTAGCACAATTCGTATGTTTAGTTCGACAACTCTTTTGTTCATTAAAACTTAGGTTCATGGTCTCATGGTGCAAGGCTTTAAACGAAGAAGGGGTACTTTTATTTTATCAAAAGCTTCTAAGGGTTAAATCCTATGCCTAACGGCTTTGTTAGTGTGCTACGCTTTGTGGGTCCGAATTTGGGACTTTCGGCTCCGTTCATTTTCAAGAAAAATACTTAAGACACCCAAGTATATGCATTCATAAAGTATCACGTATAACATTCAATATTTAAACATGCACTTCATCAAAAGTTTTGGCCATTTAATTCATCAAGTACTAGTCAAATGAAGAAACGATACCTATACATGCATAAATGAAATAAAATACTTAGACTCGTTGGAAAATTATGAAATTTTAGTATGTTGTACATCTTTCAGTGTAGAACAAAGTTTATTAAGGGTCCGAGTTCTTTTGAGTTACGAAACTATAGCAGATTTTGTAATAAGTACTCTAAATTTCTGTTTCGGCAAAAACAGTGACCTTAAATTATAAAATCCATAAATCTCTGCAGAAACATCCAAAAATTATGAAATTAAAACATGTGATGTATTACTCAAGTATGAACAACTTTCATTCAGGGACCCAAGCCATTTGACTTACGGATTCTGTCCAGAAAAATCGTGAACATTCAGTCTATCGTTTGTCTCGGTTACTGGACATGTCTTACGAGAAAATTCATAACTTATTGGATACTTGTTTAAAAATCACCAAATTTAAGAAACTTGTTATAAACAGGTTGTAGGACATCCAAGAATATTTCCATGATTTATACAATAGTCTAACTGGAAAAATAAATTCGTGCAACACAGAATAACCCTATGCGTCGAACATCGACCATGTACTCAGAAAACGAATTTTATCTCATGAAGTACTAAACGAAAAGTTATGATTTTTACTATGATTTACAACACATCAGGGGGAACATCCCAGATTTTTCCTAGAATTTTATAACCATCAGAAAGGGAAGAAATAAAAGAAATGAGTCACTGCTCCTAGTTTCGGATCACTTCCGACACATAATCTTTCATGATTTTATTCTCAGTCTACAAATATCCAGTGCCCACGAAAATTTATTATGTTATTCTACACTTCAAATAATACATCTAGGAATTTTTTCATGATTTTTAAACGGTTGGAAAGGGTCCGAATAAATTTTACAAAAACGGGTCAGTGATTAGGGCTTGATTTCGGCAGTTCATGTTTCAAGTGTAACTTCACCATTTTGACTCCAAACACCAAAATTCCAACTCAAGCACTCCATATAAGATCATATCATGTAAAAAGGAGTTCTTAGTGCCTCATATAATATTTTTCTGAATTTCTAAGCTTAAGAAGAAGAGTAAGACTAAAAGGGGGTTTAGGGACTTACCCTTGGAGATTTTCCTCTTCCTCTTGAGAGCCCCAAAGCTTTTGTTGTGTGGAAGAATGAAGAGGGCAGCTACCTATTTATAGAAGGGAGGAATGGGGAGAGGGATGGCAGCTTGTGTGATGGGGAGGGAATTAGGGAGAGAGTAGTACACTAGGTATGGCATTTGGAGTGTGGTTTTGGATAAAAGGGTACAAATGGCACTATTCCCCTCTAACTTCCCACATGGCCGGTTATTTTTGGGCAATTGGGCTGTCATTTGGCAGCCCACTCTTTAATACAGATATTGTGATCTCGACGTTGAATTTTCGGTATTTTTCGGTTCGAGTTTCGCCCGAAAATTTATTAAAACGCAGCGACGGGAGAACAAACATTTTTCTTAGGGTTTTCTTGAGTGTTTCTCACCTTTAAAGGACTATTGGTAATTAATCATTATTAAACGAGTCCGGAATACGGATGTGAGTTCGAAAAGTATCGGTAGATTTTCGGTCGAAAACCGTCGCGAGTTGGAGAAAAATTAAGAAAACCACATATGAAATTAGAATAAAATAAAATGATCCCCAAACTTAAAAAATTAAATATAAAATCCTATAATTGGGTTTGGGTTATTACACCGAGACCACCGCTTTGTTGAAGAAGCTAGAGTTACGAATGCCGCCGATAATGTTGCACCAAGCCGCAACAAGCCGAAGTGAACTTTATTCTTGATGTACTATTCTTTGGAAATGAAGAAGGAGATGGTGATTTTGAAGATGCCGCACAAGACCTCTATGGAGATCTGTCATAGGGGAGTTTGTTTATAAGTGACGCTTTTTTATTTTGATCAATTATTAAGGGGAAGTGATACTCTCTTGATATTTTCTCTTGTTTTGTTGATGCTCTAAACAATTTAATTTATGCATGTTTCTAAGACAATAGTTGATTAGGACTTGTTTTTAGCACTTCATGTTTTGTGCTCTGTTAGGTTTTTGTTTGCTCGATTTCTTTTTATGCTCGATCGTTTATTTTTCTTTGCTTTTATT
This sequence comes from Paraleonurus japonicus, assembly GCA_030762865.1. Taxonomy (NCBI): domain Eukaryota; kingdom Viridiplantae; phylum Streptophyta; class Magnoliopsida; order Lamiales; family Lamiaceae; genus Paraleonurus; species Paraleonurus japonicus. The sequence goes on from CM061058.1 coordinate 4,481,544, forward strand.
GCTCGATTGATTATTTCCCTTGTTTAGTTGTTATTTATCGACTATGTCTAGCTTGATTTGTTTTGAGTAGAGTTGTGCTCTTGTTTTCTTAAAATTTGATGTGCTCTGTCTTACACATCCAACTTCACCGATTTATATGAGGTATATCGGGTGTGATGTAGCGAAAGGTCAAATTGGGGGAGATTGTTGATGTCACCGAAGTTAAACATTTTTGTACCACCAATGTTGTAACATCGGGTGCGACATCGAGAATTTGCCCTTTCTTCTAATAATAACTTTTCGTGTTTCAAAGTTGTTGTCTTTGATGTTGTTAATCGTAGGTTGACGATGCGGAATCGACTCCAATACTCCGAGAAGGATCTACAAGGATCAAGAATAAAGGGGAGTTATCTAGATCAAGCGGTTACAAGTCCATAGAAGTTATTAAAGGCAGTTTCTTGGCGGTTTTCCACCGAGATTCACGAGCTAAATGATAGGGAATGAGTGGAGATTTCTAGATCCATCCACAAGGATCTACGATGCTCTTGAAGGTTGTGATCGACATCTATAAATAGGTGGTTAAGCTTCAAGAATGATATACAAGGCAATACGAGCTGATCAATCATAAATCATAAGAGCCTTGCGTGAGAAGTAATCGAGTATCGAATTGTTGAGTGCGATAAGTGCATCCAGATTGATAGGGCCATTATTTCCCGGTTTACGTTACATCTAATGTTGCCACATTACATGTAATAATAGATTCTGTTTAGATTGTTAGTAGACAAGGTGTTCTTTAACATATCCAGATAGGTCACCTTTGACGGTGTATTTTATACACTTAGCCGATTTCGAGATCATAAACAATGTGTTTAGGTCTTGTAGTGGTTTATTGAGAAGCTTCGAATTGTGAATCATTCTCTACTTGATTTGTATTAATTATTAACATAGTGAATTGTATCCTCATAGATTATTATTTAAAATAATCTATGAAAATTTTATCTGGTTTGCAAAGATTTTAGACTAAGTCTTCCGCTGTTATAGCTGTCGGTGTTACTCTCATTGTTACAACATTGGCGTAGCAATCTCGATTTGAGAAAACACACAACTTCATTGTACAATTTACGTCCCAATTTACACCTGAGTCCGGCGAAATTGCTGACTCCAATGTAAATTGGAACGTAAATTGTACAATTCACGAAAATTTGGGATTAATTTGACACATCAAATTTTATTGGGACTAAATCGAAAAATATAAAAAGTTATGGGACCATTTTGGATTTTATCCCAACATAATTATACTTCCCTATCCACCATAAGTATGCTCATGTCCTTTATGAAAATAATCATTTTATGATATATCATCTTTCAACCGTCACTTAATTACTCAAAATGTCATTGACTTTAAACTCACAAGTAATTATTTTATTCCTAAATAGACCCCACAATACCTCAATATACCCTTACATTATCTATTTTATCTATTTTTTTAAACTTATGTCCAACCTTTTTGAGCCGTGGTTTTTTTGAATGGAGAAAGTATTAATATTTTATTTGGTTAATTAGTAAATTAAATTATTTAGATTCAATGCATTATTGTAAAATTAATTTTTATGAACATCCCGCAGGGGACTCATTAGTTATATATAAGAAAACAATATACTATTATTTATATATATCTTTTATACATATAAAGCACCGTTCTAAAAATCTGACGTGTCGTTCTCTCCTTTATTCATTTCAAAATGCGCACTTCTCATTCATTTTTAATAAAATATTTAATATCTTTTCTCTCTCTCCCATTATTTTTCTCCTCTCTCTTTGCGGCTTCCTCTTCCGTCACCACCAGAGAAACCGCAGAATAAGATCAAACTACTCCTCATAATCATCAATAATACTTTCATAATCGTCTACGACAAAATTATCATCTGTCTTTCAATTCTAATATTCAAAAATATATTATGTGATACCCGAGCCTCTCACTACTCATTGGCCAATATATATATATATATATATATATATATATATATATATATATATATATTTCATGCATTGAGTGCATTTTAAATTAATAATGTGCTACTTGTGAATTTAAATTATTTTATCTTGTATTATTTTATTGTGCTTTTAAATAGTGAATTAATTAAATATGTCTTTACATGTTTAGTGGTGAAAAATTTATTTATAAGTGTTTGAGATTTTTATGGTGTTTGAGTACTAATACAAATTATATAATTATTATTGGTATTAATTAAATTAATTATAATGTTAATTGTTTTTATTAAAATATATGTAATGTGTATGGTACGTACATACATATATAACTTAAACTAATATATAAGTAAGTAGATAAAGGAAAGAAAATTAAATAATAATAAAATAAAGAAAATTAGAAAGCTTACCTGTTAAGGAAGCTAATTAGGCGGTGGAGGGGTATCAGATATCCATCTCAAATTTTAAAACCTGGACGCCATTTTCACGAGAGAGAGAGAGAGAGAGAGAGAGAGAGAGAGAGAGAGAGAGAGAGAGAGAGAGAGAGAGAGAGAGAGAGAGAAGAGAGAGAAAGGAAGAGAGGTTTATATCGTGCGAGATTCTCAAGCGTTTTGGTAAGTATTCGACTTCCGTCAATAGACAAATTTTATACCGTTTTGAAGCTCGCGACGAGTAGAGCAAAACCCTACCCTCAAATCGTTAATATTTGTTTTTATTTGTTAGTGAAAGGTGATAGAAGTGTTTAAGGGTTTGATTTATCGACGTTTATGGAGTTGAGGTAAGTAGAAATTCATTTGCACCTACAATGCATAAATATAATATTTGTGAAGTATTTATGCTTAATTGATGATATGTGAATATTATGTTAGTTGTGATATTTGAATGATATTTAATGGTTATTGTGAAAGAGCACGTGAGCTCAATATTTTATGTGGATTAAATATGTGATTAAATATGTGAGTTCAGTGATTTTTATGAATTGGAGTTCAATTGTTGTTGAATTGGACTGTGAGTTCAATTGTTGTTGAATCGAACTGCGAGTTCGATTCTTTGTTGGATTGAACTGTGAGTTCCATGATTATTATGAAATGAACTTTTGAGTTACTGTGATTATTATAGAAATGGATAGGGTGGTTGAATTGGTGAGTTGTGAGTAGAAATGAATTAGGCGAGTGATTAGAAATGAATTAGGGGATTTCAAAGTGAGAACGGAAGGGCGACCTAGGAGTTAAGGCGACCAGAGAGTATCTCGGCGTATGCTACCTAGAGTGGGCCACCGAATTCAATTGTTGCGGGAATGAACTTGTGAGTTCAATGATTATCGTGAAATAAATTTGTGAATTTATATGATTATTGCGTAAATGGAAATGGTGTTATGAGCATGTGATTCTACTCGTGTATATGTTGCATTGCATCATGCATATCATGCATTAATATGGAATTATATTTGAAGCATTTGACCTCTGGTTATACATCGAGAGCGGAAGGGCGACCTAGGAGTTAAGGCGACCAGAGAGTATCCGGCGTATGCTACCTAGAGTAGGCCACCGTCTCGTATGATGATGTGTGAAAACGGAAGGGGCGACCTAGGAGTTAAGGCGACCGAGAGAATCCGCGTATGCTACCTAGAGTGGGCCACCGTCGCCGGAAGGGGCGACCTAGGAGTTCGGGCGACTGCAGGAAAAGCGGCGTATGCTACCTAGTGTGGGCCACCGTCAGCGGAAGGGCGACCTAGGAGTTCGGGCGACAGGGAGAACTGGCGTATGCTACCTAGAGTAGGCCACCGTCGTGTATGATGATGTGTGACAACGGAAGGGGCGACCTAGGAGTTCAGGCGACCGGAGGAAAGCGGCGTATGCTACCTAGTGTGGGCCACCGTCGGCGGAAGGCGGCCTAGGAGTTCGGGCGACCGGGAGAACAGGCGTATGCTACCTAGAGTGGGCCACCGTCTCATATGATATGTTTATATTGAGCTCATGTCGGTGCATAGTAGTGAGTCAAGTAGCCCTATCGAGTGTTTTAATAAATAAATAAATTGATGATTTTAATGAGAGTGCTTTGTGCATTGGGAGGTTTTCGAACTAAACACCGCATCATGCATAATTTACGCTTCTTGAGATTTATATCTCACCCGGTTTATGCATTGTAGGTAATCCCGATGATTACCGATGAGGAAGCTGGACAAGCCGTGGCGCTCTTGCAGGGTTTTGAGTAGCAAGGTGTACATAGATGACGACCTGTTGGGTGACCGTGGCTTAGTTTGCTTCTCGCTATTGTATATTACCTTTGTTTTGGATATGCACCGTATAAACAAGCATGTACTAGTGTGTTTCGTGGATTGTAGTTTGTTAAGAACCGGTATGTATGCGATTATGTTTTGAGTATGTGATAGTGTTATGCCGTTTGAAAAAAATTTGAGCAGTTTACGAGTTATTTTATGTTTAAGTTCATATTATGTCTAGTTGTGAAAATGTGGTCGTGTCGAGTGGTATCGAGCACGGTTCGCCACCTGTAGATCAAGCCTATGTACACGCTCGAGAATTTCGAGAGCCCGGCTATTCCAGGTAAGTGTTTATGTAAATTTTGTTTGTGTTATTTCTAATCGGGAACTATATTGGCCATGTGGTGTAGGACTGGTTGTGTGAGTGAATAGATATGGTGGGGAATGAGGGTGAGAGTAGTGGTAGGGAAAGAACTCCCGAGCCGACAAAGACCGATTGCCGGTGTTGATCGAGATAATGTTATAGCTCATTTGGCAGATTTGGTTGAGCGTCAGGCCCAACAAATCCAACAACTCATCCAACAAAGGGATACAGATAGGCAACATGAAGTCGTGAATCGCCACAACAAATGAGCGTAACCTCGTTGACTTAGTTTACGAGCGGTTTCGAAGCTAAATCCCCCTATCTTTGAGGATGCTCACCGATCCCTTAGCTGCGTAAGATTGGGTCGAGAACCTTGGATAATATGTTTCAATATAGTAGAATCCCCGAGGTGGAAAAGGTTTTGTGCGCATCCTTCATGCTACGCGGCGGTGCCGACATTGGTGGGACACCTGTTAAAAGTATCGAAGACATTAGTGCTATGACATGGGAGAGATTTAAAGAAATTTTGAAACAAGTATTTCGCATCCCCTGTTAGAATAATGAAAATGAATGAATTTATACAGTTGAAACAAGGGACAATGATCACAGACTACCTCCATAAGTTTGAACAGATTATCCAGATTCGCAGAACATATGGTTAGTACAGACGCACCGAAAGTGGAGAGTTTCCTTGAGGGTTTAAGACCCGAGCTCTATAGGGATGTGAGCATGGCAGAATTCGGGGGTGACGTATGCACAAGCCGCGGAAAGAGCGCAAATTGCCGAACAGGCCGAAATGAGAATAAGACAAGCGCAAGAGGCTCGACGTCGGTTTCAAGAAAGGCAACTACCTTCGTGGAATGGGGATAATAAGAAAAGGCCGTTACCATTTCAAAGATCAAAACCTAATTTCAAACTTCATCAAGGACAGGGACCAACAAGAAGGTGCGGACATAAACGTTTCAAGACCGATCGAGTGAAATATTAACACCCCCACCTCGTTGTCCGAATTGTGGTAGATCGCATGCTGGAATTTGTCGTCTTAACTCCAAACACTTGTTACTCTTGTGGACAAAAAGGACATATTGCCGGCATGTGTCCAACCAGAGATAAACAAAGAGCAAAAGAGAAACCCAAAGACAAGTTTTCACCCTTACCAAGGAAGACGATGAAAGTCAGTCTAGTTATAATGGGTAAACTTTCTATCTTTGACATTTCAATTTTTGTATTATTTAATCTTGAAGCTACACATTCATTTGTGTCCATAGAGTATGTAAGGAGGTCGGGAAACTATCTAATCTAATGAAGCTAAATTTGGTATGATGATCCCTTCGGTGATGTGAAACAAACCAATTAGATTATACAAGGACGTATTATTCCTATAGAAGACATAGAATTGCATACCGATGCGGGGTAGTAAAGCGATAATTTATACATATCGTAGTTGGAAAAAAAAATGAAGGAGAAGGCCTACCCCACACGTGACTTATAGCTTGCAGCAATGATATTTGCATTCAAAATTTGGAGACACTAAATGTATGGGAAACGCTGTGAGATCTACACCGATCATTAGAATTTGCAAGAGGCATTGAGAACTCAATTACCTTTCAAGATGTGCATATCATCCACCGGCAGATGAATAATCGTGAGCGAACGATACAAATTTTGAAAGATATGCTCAGAGCTTGTGTATTAGATTTTCAGGCCAATAGAGTAACTTCTTACCTTTGATAGAGTTCTATTATAATAATAGTTATCAGTCCACCATTGAAATGACTCCATATGAAGCCCTTTTATGGTAGAAAATGTTGATCTCCTGTATATTAGGATGAAATTGAAGAAAGAAAGCTTTTAGGTTCGAGATATGATTCGGGAAATGAGTGAAGCGGTTGGAGCGATTCGAGAAAGAATGAAGACCGCCCAAAGTCGACAAGAGTTATGCGAGACAAAAGAAAAAGAAAGTTAGAATTTGAAGTTGGCGACCAAGTATTTGAAAGTTTCTCCAATGAAGGGAATAATGCGATTTGGGAAGAAAGGGAAACTTAGTCCGAGATACGTGGGTCCATTTACTATCACCGAAAGAATTGGCGAGGTTGTTTATAAACTTGACTTGCTGCGTCGATGTCTCGTATACACAATGTGTTTCATGTGTCTGCATTGAGAAAATATATGGCAAATCCATCACATGTTTTACAAAGTAAACCTGCAGAGTTGAAAGCAGATTTGAGCTATGAAGAAATACCAAAGTGGAAATTTTACTACGAGAAGTAAAACAAATTTTCGTAAACAAAGAAATTTCATTAGTTAAAGTGTTATGGAGAAATCAGTCGGTAGAAGAAGCCACTTGGGAAAGAGAAGATAATATTAAATCCAAATACCCAGAACTCTTCAGTAAGTGAAATTTCGGGGACGAAATTTTTATAAGGAGGGAGGATGTGATACCGAGCCTCTCACTACTCATTGGCCAATATATATATATATATATATATATATATATATATATATATATATTTCATGCATTGAGTGCATTTTAAATTAATAATGTGCTACTTGTGAATTTAAATTATTTTATCTTGTATTATTTTATTGTGCTTTTAAATAGTGAATTAATTAAATATGTCTTTACATGTTTAGTGGTGAAAAATTTATTTATAAGTGTTTGAGATTTTTATGGTGTTTGAGTACTAATACAAATTATATAATTATTATTGGTATTAATTAAATTAATTATAATGTTAATTGTTTTTATTAAAATATATGTAATGTGTATGGTACGTACATACATACATATATAACTTAAACTAATATATAAGTAAGTAGATAAAGGAAAGAAAATTAAATAATAATAAAATAAAGAAAATTAGAAAGCTTACCTGTTAAGGAAGCTAATTAGGCGGTGGAGGGGTATCAGATATCCATCTCAAATTTTAAAACCTGGACGCCATTTTCACGAGAGAGAGAGAGAGAGAGAGAGAGAGAGAGAGAAGAGAGAGAAAGGAAGAGAGGTTTATATCGTGCGAGATTAAGCGTTTTGGTAAGTATTCGACTTCCGTCAATAGACAAATTTTATACCGTTTTGAAGCTCGCGACGAGTAGAGCAAAACCCTACCCTCAAATCGTTAATATTTGTTTTTATTTGTTAGTGAAAGGTGATAGAAGTGTTTAAGGGTTTGATTTATCGACGTTTGCGGAGTTGAGGTAAGTAGAAATTCATTTGCACCTACAATGCATAAATATAATATTTGTGAAGTATTTATGCTTAATTGATGATATGTGAATATTATGTTAGTTGTGATATTTGAATGATATTTAATGGTTATTGTGAAAGAGCACGTGAGCTCAATATTTTATGTGGATTAAATATGTGATTAAATATGTGAGTTCGGTGATTTTTATGAATTGGACCTGTGAGTTCAATTGTTGTTAAATTGGACTGTGAGTTCAATTGTTGTTGAATCGAACCTCGCGAGTTCGCTTCTTGTTGGATTGAACTGTGAGTTCCATGATTATTATGAAATGAACTTTTGAGTTCGTGATTATTATAGAAATGGATAGGGTGGTTGAATTGGTGAGTTGTGAGTAGAAATGAATTAGGCGAGTGATTAGAAATGAATTAGGGGATTTCAAAGTGAGAACGGAAGGGGCGACCTAGGAGTTAAGGCGACCAGAGAGTATCTCGGCGTATGCTACCTAGAGTGGGCCACCGAATTCAATTGTTGCAGAATGAACTTGTGAGTTCAATGATTATCGTGAAATAAATTTGTGAATTTATATGATTATTGCAGTAAATGGAAATGGTGTTATGAGCATGTGATTCTACTCGTGTATATGTTGCATTGCATCATGCATATCATGCATTAATATGGAATTATATTTGAAGCATTTGACCTCTCGGTTATACATCGAGAGCGGAAGGGCGACCTAGGAGTTAAGGCGACCAGAGAGTATCTGGCGTATGCTACCTAGAGTAGGCCACCGTCTCGTATGATGATGTGTGAAAACGGAAGGGGCGACCTAGGAGTTAAGGCGACCGAGAGAATCGGCGTATGCTACCTAGAGTGGGCCACCGTCGGCGGAAGAAGGGCGACCTAGGAGTTCGGGCGACCGGAGAACCTGGCGTATGCTACCTAGAGTAGGCCACCGTCGTGTATGATGATGTGTGACAACGGAAGGGGCGACCTAGGAGTTCGGGCGACTGAGAGGAAACCGGCGTATGCTACCTAGTGTGGGCCACCGTCGGCGGAAGGGCGACCTAGGAGTTCAGGCGACCAGGAGAACACGGCGTATGCTACCTAGAGTGGGCCACCGTCTCATATGATATGTTTATATTGAGCTCATGTCGGTGCATAGTAGTGAGTCAAGAAATCCTATCGAGTGTTTTAATAAATAAATAAATTGATGATTTTAATGAGAGTGCTTTGTGCATTGGGAGGTTTTCGAACTAAACACCGCATCATGCATAATTTCGCCACCTTGAGATTTATATCTCACCCAGCTTTATGCATTGTAGGTAATCCCGATGATTGCCGATGAGGAACTGGACAAGCTGTAGGCGCTCTTGCGGGGTTTTGAGTAGCGGTGTACATAGATGACGACACTGTTGGGCGGACCGTGGCTTAGTTTGCTTCGCTATTGTATATTACCTTTGTTTTGGATATGCACCGTATAAACAAGCATGTACTAGTGTGTTTCGTGGATTGTGGTTTGTTAAGAACTGGTATGTATGCGAAGGTTATGTTTTGAGTATGTGATAGTGTTATGCCGTTTGAAAAAAAAAAAAATTTGAGCGGAGTTTACAGGTTATTTTATGTTTAAGTTCATATTATGTCTAGTTGTGAAAATGTGGTCGTGTCATATTATGGCCTCTCAGTTCTCTCTATTAGATGTGATAACTTCGCAAAGAAATATGGAAAGCGAAGGTAAAGGTTGCACGTTGTTGGATTCCGTTCATTTTACGGTTATATTTGGTTTCTCTCTACAGTCCAAATTATGTCTTTGTTATCGAATTTGACTCGAATTGAATCTCTACTTCTCTGTTTTCTTTTCGAGAATATTAATTTGAATCTTTTCGAGAATATCAATTTGAATCTCTACTCCTCTCTGTTTTCTCTTCGAGAATATCAGTTCTCCTTTTACGCCATTGATATTTTTTTCTTTTATTTTCCGTTTTCAATATTGTTTTACTGCTTAATATAGTTTGATTTAGTTCTAAAATCAATCTGACTATACCGACTATACTGATTTCTCTCCGATTGACTATACCGATTTCTTTCCCTTTGACCAGTTTAATGGTATAATTGTTCACGTTTACTATGATTTCTAAAATGTTTGGACTTAATGTGGATTTTCCATCTTCTTTTATTTTCCGTTTTCAATATTGTTTCACAGTGTTTGAATTTTATTGGTATAATTGCTCACTTTTTAATCTCTATTTCTCTTTGTAAATAATCTCTTTCCCTTTTCTTTTTTCGTCCTTCCCGTTTTACGCCATTGATATTTGTTTCACGGGGTTTTGTTTTTCGCTTTCAATATTGTTTCATCTCTCACATTGACCGTTTATTGGTATAATTGCTCATCGCTTACTATGATTTCTAAAATGTTTGGATTTAATGTGGATTTTCGGTCTTCTTTTATTTTCCGTTTTCAATATTGTTTCACAGTGTTTGGATTTTATTGGTATAATTGCTCACTTTTTGGGTTTATTATGATTTCTAAAGTGTTTGGATTTGATGTGGATTCTGAGACCCCTCTCTTTGCGGCTTCCTCCTCGCATTCTAGCTGTCAAATTCTCTCTTACCCTCATAATCTATTTTTAATCTCTATTCCTGTTCGTGAATCATCTCTTTATTTTTCTTCTTTTATTTTCGGTCCTTCCCTTTTACGCCATTGATATTTTTCTTCTTTTATTTTTTGTTTTCAATATTGTTTCATAGGGTTTTATTTTTCGTTTTCAATATTGTTTCACAGGTTTTGATTTTATTGGTATAGTTGCTCACATTTACTATGATTTCTAAAATGTTTGGATTTGATGTGGATTTTCGGTCTTCTTTTATTTTTCGTTTTCAATATTGTTTTACAGTGGTATAATTGCTCACTTTTTGGGTAAAGTGTTTGGATTATTTTTCGTTTTCAATATTGTTTTACTGATGTTTGGATTTTATTGGTATAATTGCTCACTTATTGGGTTTATTATTAAAGTGTTTGGATTTTATGTGGATTTACAGTCCATCTCTTCTTTATCATCACATTTCTATCATTATAATGTCTTCTTCTTTATCGCATTTTATAATGAAATTCTGTAATTTTTTTTTTCATTTGACGCTAATTGCGTTTCATAATGAAATTCTGTAATTTTTGCATTTAACATTAATTGAATCTCTACTCATCTATTTTGCTCACTTTTTGGGTAAAGTGTTTGGATTATTTTTCGTTTTCAATATTGTTTTAGAGTGTTTGGATTTTATTGGTATAATTGCTCACTTTTTGGGTTTATTATTAAAGTGTTTGGATTTTATGTGTTTTACCGTCCATCTCTTCTTTATCATCACATTTCTATCATTCTAATTGCGTTTCATAATGGAATTCTCGTAATTTTTGCATTTAACACTAATTGAATCCCTACTCATCTATTTTGTATTCGAGAATATCTTTTCCCTTTCTGCCATTGATATTTTTCTTCTTTTATTTTTTATTTTCAATATTATTTTATCGTGTTATTTTATTTGGCTATTGATCTCCTTTACGCCTTCATATAACATTTTCTGTCAAATTTCTTTTCTTATTCATATATTAAATAATATATATTAAATAAATAGATATACAATATTTTAAAGGTATTAAATATAAAATTTATATTCAATCCCGCTGTTATACGCGGTGTTACGCTAGTATGTATCACTGATTAACAAGTAAATAAAAAAATGAAAATACTGAAACAAGAGCTCAACATTATACATATACAAAAAAATAGCCAAACTTGGTTATTAATTTAACGTTATAACTATATGATTTTTTCTATTATACGACCTAATTTCTGGGAAATTAATTGTCTTTAGTGTGACATAAGATTGTGCCAGATCATATATACGACGGGATGTTACTTGGATTACCAATTTACGTTTATCCTTCAATTTGCATTGTAATATATATTGTTTTTAACTTGAAGTAGAAATTATTGAATAAAAATGCATATATATATATATATATATATATATATATATATATATATATATATATATATATATTTATATTTCTCTTTAATTTAATTATTACATTGCTATGAAGTAAGCAAGCAATTATTCAAGATATGTTATTCCAATAATACATTAGTCCGTAGCCTTCATCAGGGTGACCAGAAATATAAATACCATCGGCTCTTACACTCCAAAAGCATTTCCCAGTACCGCACACTTGAACTCTCAGGACTGAATTGAATACTTCAAAACTTATTTCTTTCTTCCTCGAATCCCACCATAGATGACAAATGAATAATGTTTTGTATGGAAAAAGACAAAACTCCAATTTCGATCATCATTCACCAGCATTGTACGAAATCCAAGGTCGTCGTTCCCCGAATAACAATGAGATCTCATTTCAGAATTTGAAGGAAGGTTATTAATCACATGAATGGTATATCTACGACTTAAAAAACAAAATTTTTTTGCCCATATTGTGGTTGAGTAAGCTCACGAGATGCTCCCACAACGTTAGCAATTATGAAGACAAACAAGAAGAAGAGATTATGTAACATGAGATAATGATAATGCTTCATATTTGTTCAAATTATAATACATACCACGAATGATTTTTCAACACAATGTCTCTCATATTTATAGATGTTGGTATGATTATCACCGATAATTGTGGTGATGAGTATGATTCACTATAAAAAGATATATACAAGGAAACAGAGAATATTTACAAAATATTACTAAGTCAAACTTTCCTTATTAATAGAGTTCCGAGAAAATTGAGCAAATTACACTATATAAATTTTATTCTTATTTTGGTATAATAATGTCATGTTTTTATAATTGGTCTATTTACTGCAAGTGATAAAGTCAAGAATTTTGGATGTGCATGCTATAAAAATTAAAATTATGCTTACCAAAGTTTACCAAAATTAGGCTTACCAAAAAATTGAACAAGTTGACTCTCATTAGATGGCAAGAACGACTCATTTGAATATTTAGTCTCATCTTTGCATGTAATAAATGTCCTCATTAAATGATACAATTTGCCTTTTTGCAATCTTTTGACTTTATCACCTTTACAGTTGTTTTTTTTTTTTTTGGATAAGGAGAAAATATCCGAAGGCGCAAACCCCACCACCTATACCAGAGGCCCGTTGGTCAGGCGGGTTGAAAATCAAGGGATGTGCACGAGTGATAGCCATGCAAGGGAGAATACTTTCGGGGCACACGAATCCACCAACAACTCCTACCATATTTCAAAGCATTGTGTTAGGAAGAAAAGTTGTATTTAGTTTTGATGAGTTAAAAATGTAAAATAGGATGACCAAATTTGAGAATCTTGAATAGTCACCGATGTAGTAAAGATATGTAAATAAACTAAGTACAAAAGTTAGATAAGTATACACAAGAAGTCGGATGAAGACGAGAAGTCGATGAGGACAAAGAGTCGACAAAGACAGGAAGACAAATGAAGACAAGTATAAGAAGATAGACGAGGTCAAAGACAACGAATGACAGTCACCAAGACTGAAGACTAAGACACGACAAGGTGGACCATGGCTGAAGACAAGATGATGAAGTGTTAGAAAATTCAAGGAATTTCAAGAAGAAGTTACAACTAACCAAGAAGAGGTTACAAGACTCGGTTAGTTTGTTATAACTAACTAGAGAAGAATCATCAAGGAAGTTACAACTACCAACGAAAAGTTCTCTATAAATAAATCTAGAAAGTAGAATAGATTAACTTTTCTTTGTCTCACGAATTCACAAGTATTCTCAAAACACAATTAGCATTCACAAGTATTGTAATCACACACACGAACGTTCTTCACGTTCACAAGTTTTTAGTGTTTGTAGAACACTTCTCACGAATATCTTCAAGCCATTAGAATCCGTAAATTAGAAAGAAACATTGTAAGGTCAAGATGCATCGTAAGTAAGTAAGAAAGGAAGAAGAAAGAAAGTAAGTAAGTCGAGACCCTTCTTCAAATTGAAGGAGGAGAGTGAACGTAGGATCGTTTGATCCGAACCACTATAAATTTGGTGTTATTTCTTTTAAGTTCTTTATTCTTACTGTTATTTACATTACGATCACATACAAATTTCAGAAAGCTTAAGATCCATATTGATTGAGTATAAATTTAGAAAGAAACATTGTAAAATTTGAAGATACATCTGTAAGTAAGTAAGAAAGGAAGAAGAAAGAAAGTAAGTAAGTCGAGACCCTTCTTCAAATTGAAGGAGGAGAGTGAACGTAGGATCGTTTGATCCGAACCACTATAAATTTGGTGTTATTTCTTTTAAGTTCTTTATTCTACGTTATTTACATTACGATCACATACAAATTTCGAAGCTTAAGATCCATATTGATTGAGTATAAAAATTGTTTCCACCGTAAAACTTTGATTTAGAAGTTGATAGATAATCTAAACTCGAAAAAGGTTTTGATAATCTATTCATCCCCCTCTAGATTATCGCTAGAGGGACATTTAATCTCTTATTTCAACTCAATCAAAGGGACCAACAAGTGGTATTAGAGCGGTTGTTAAGCTGTTTCGATATATATTTGTGGCATTGAAAGTTTCGAAATTGTGTTCTAGATCATTTTCTCTATTTTTGATTCACTAATCTTGCTAACAAGTCTTTGTTGAGATTTCTTGATTCATTATGTCAACTGTCAAAAGTAAGAAAACCAGGAGCCTACCAGAGTTTTCTATTGAAGAATACGATTATTGGAAATTTAGAATGGAAAATCATCTCAAGGCAATCCATGATCGTATGGAGGAAGTTCTCGATAAAATTTTATCATGGAGGAACAAGTGATGGGGCTAGGCTGCAGAAACAAGGGTTAGGCAAGAAAAGAAAAGTGTAGAATTGACAAATGACGAAAGGAAGATCCACAATCTAGACCAAGTGGCAAGGACTGAGATTATCGAAACACAGAGTAAAGATTGGATTGAGAAAGTTAAAAGATGCAAAGCGCTAAGGAAATGTGGGAAACACTTGCTAATGTTTGCGAGGATCGAGATCAAGTAAAGGAGAAAAAGCTTGATCGGTATTACATGCATTTGATACATTCAAGATGAAAGAAGATGAAATTGTTGATCAATTGGATGTCGATTGACAAATCTTCTTAACAAAGGCTGCAGATTTGGGTAAGACTTATACAGAGAAAGAAATCAATAACAAGATACTCAGATCTTTGAGTAAAAGATGGAGAGAAAAGGCCAACATTCTCAAAACAACTCAAAATGTGTCCTCAATCTCTCATCATACGTTGTTTTCACATCTCAAAGCACTGGAATATGATATCCAAATTGAAGATGAAGAAGATGAAGTTGAGTCGTCAACTTACGGAAAGACAGTTGTATTTCTTCATCAAGTGGAATCTGAGAAAATTTCTAAGGCATCGATCTATCAATAAAAGAAGAAATGACACTCTTAATGAAACGGTATGAGAGGCAAAAGATGAAGTGCAAAAGGAACAAAAGGGATAGATCAAGCCGGAGGAATTATAAATCAGGATAGAGAAGAGAAGAATTCGACAATGGCAAAAAGAAGGATCAACCTAGAAGGTACAAGTCACCGATCGAGAAGAGGAGATAATAGTCCAAAATAGATAGAGGAGATATTTGTTACGGTTGCAACAAACCTGGTCATTACATTATGATTGTCCTCAACTTACTCCTAGAGAGAGATAAGAAAAGAGGAAGAAACGAGATAGAAGATACATGAGACCGAGAGCACTTCTAGGTGAAAAGGAAGAAGCTCAAGAAACATCATCATCCTCATCTTCATCTGGTTTTGGATCGAGACGATGACATATGTCCGATGACAAAGGAGGTAAACTATTATTCTTCTTCGGATAATGATTGTAAGAATCTATCTCAATCGATCCAAGTCTTATAAATAAACTTCAAGGATCTCGGAGACCGCTCTATCTCGCATAGAAATAGATAGAGACTGAAAATTTTAGTTTAAAGGATCAAATTCTTAATCTAACCAAAGTCGATCAGACAAGGGATAGTGAAGTATTAAACTGTTCATTTAAGGGGGAATGTCGACTAAGACTATCACTAGTACCTCGTCTAAGAAGACTGGTGAGTTGGAGAAAGAATTGAATACTTTAAAAATAAATTCTCAAATATTTGTTCTGAGAATGAGAGTTATAAAAGAACTAACAGAGAGTTAAATCTCAAGTTAGGACTTCTTAATAACACTCACCCACAATAGATAAGATCTTCAAGATTTCACGAAGTCTAATGATAAGACATGTTTAGGTTTTGATAGGAATAAAAAGGATGATCTCATAAAACCAAGAGTTTTCATCAAAGTTACTAAATCAAAGGAAGAGACTAAATATGGTCCTTGGAAACCTAAGGAACAAATCACCTCACTGACATTTCGCAAAGAAAACACCGACCAGAGAAATGTTCCAAAGGCTAAGCCAAAGACTAAGTCAAAGACTTATCCCAGATATAATAGTTTTGATGGAAGGAGCAAGTCATATCCATTCCTACCACAATATAAGACAATCACAAGAGATAAGCTAAATAAGATTGATCTTGAGAGTCTTATATTGGTAGATAGATATGGTTGCAAACTTCAATCAATGGTTTTAAGGAATATAGATATTTTTGTCTGGATTCCCAAGTATCAACTTAACAAAAAGGACCCAAGATACAAAGGGTACCTAAAATCTAAATACGTGATTGTAGGAAGACAGAAAAATAGTAGAAAGGGCGAGATGTTCTTGAGGCCATCTGGTATATTGACATGGTTGTTCAAAGCATATGGCCTATGAGAAACGTCTTCTTTCTAACTATCAATCTATAGATGGTCCAAAAGTCATGTTAGGAGACAACAATTTTGGGCTTACCAAAGGAGTTGGAACATTGATGATTGGAGATATACAAGTCGGAG
Source organism: Paraleonurus japonicus (assembly GCA_030762865.1). Taxonomy (NCBI): domain Eukaryota; kingdom Viridiplantae; phylum Streptophyta; class Magnoliopsida; order Lamiales; family Lamiaceae; genus Paraleonurus; species Paraleonurus japonicus. The sequence goes on from CM061058.1 coordinate 4,498,213, forward strand.
GTCTATTTTGTAAAAGGATTGAAGCATAACTTATTGTCTGTTTCACAATTTTGTGATAAGGGGTTAAGTGTTAAATTCACTCATAATGCATGTTATGTGCTAGATGGTATCAATGAAAACATACTATTAGCGTGAGTCGGACAAGGTAACATTTATGTTGCTAACTTTAAAAGTTGTCCTAAAGATACTTGTCTTGTTTCAAAGAGTTCAAATGACTTAAGTGGCTATGGCATAAACGTCTTGGTCACTTAAATTTCAAAACTCTTAACAAAATTGCAAGAAAATCTTTAGTGAAAGGACTCCCAGGATAGAATATTCTCAAAGAATCATGTTTGTGATTCTTGTCAAAAAGGAAAACAGACCAAAACTTTCTTTAAAACAATAAATAGTCCTTCTTCATATGGATCTTTTTGGTCCAGTCACACCTTTAAGCTTCGGTGGAAGAAAATATACCTTGGTAATTGTTGATGATTTCTCAAGATTAACTGGGTTATTTTCTTATACAAGAACAATGAGACCATGATAAAAATTCCGAATTTCTTAAAAGAGTTCAAAATGAAAAAGGACTAAGTATTGTTAAAATTAGAAGTGATAAACGTATTGAATTCCTTAATAAGCTTGTTACTAACTATTGTACTGAGAATGACATAGCTCATGAGACATCAATGCACTGACACCACAAAGAAAATGGAGTTGTTGAAAGGAGAAACAGAACCACGAAAGAAGCTGCTAGGACAAGTGTTATCCGAATATAACACTCCTCACAGGTTTTGGGCGAAGGCTATTATCTTTTGCTTGTTTTGTCCAAAATAGAAGTTTGATTGTTAAAGATAAATGTAAAACCCCCTATGAAATTTGGAAGGGAAGATCTCCCAAAATTTCATATTTTCATATATTTGGTTGCAAATGTTTCATTCACATCAATGGAAAATCTTAGTTAATAATCTTGCAGATGGAATATTTTTAGGATACTCATTTGTATCTAAAGCATACAGAGTTTTTAATAAGACAACCTTGTGTGTGGAAGAAAAACACCGCATGTTGTATTTGATGAATCTACTTTTGAGTCTAGCAATACAGATGACATCACAAAGATATCGAAGATCTAATCAAGATGACCTTCAAAAGATCGATTGTAAATTTCTATGAACAGAATCGAGACTCAGGCGAAGAGGAAGTACCAAATTCAAGCAAAGAAAAGGAACTTGGAAGTTCTTCTACCCCGATTGATCGGACAACCAATGCCAAGAGACGATCAAGAGGATACATCTAAAGGTAATACGAGAATCATTTGAAATATATACTTGACAAATCTTCATCCATAGTAAAAGACAAGGGTAAGAAAGTAATGTCTTATCATCAATTGAACAAATAATTGGAAATTTAGACTCTGGAGTCAGACAAGGACACAACTAAATCAAGATTGTATGTTCGGTTGTTATGTGTCATTACTTGAACCTAAGAGTATTACTAAGGCTCTAACTGATTCCAACCTGGATTAACGCCATGCAAGAAGAACTAAATCGGTTTCAAAGACAAGATGTGTGGGAACTTATTGAAAGGCCTCATCATCAAAAAGTCATTGGAACTAAATGGGTCTTTAAAAACAAAAGAGATGAGAACAATATTGTGGTGAGAAACAAAGCCGGACTAGTTGCTCAAGGTTATTCACAATCGGAGGATTGATTATGATGAAACCTTTGCACCGCAGCTCGTCTGGAAGCCATAAGATTGTTCTGGCTGATCTTTGCTTTTAAAAGATTCATAGTTTTTCAAATGGTTGTTAAGTCGGTATTCCTTAATGGAATCTTAGTGAAGAAGTTTATGTAGAGCAACCTCCAGGCTTTGTCAAAGGAGATAAAGTCTATAGATTGAGGAAAGCTCTATATGGACTTAAACAAGCACCTAGAGCATGGTATGATACTTTGTGCGATTATTTAATCAAAATGGTTTTGTAAAAGGTAAAATTGATAGAACATTGTTTAGAAAAGAGTTTGGTAGTGATCTTTTATTAGTTCAGATTTATGTTGATGATATCATTTTTGGATCAACTAACACATCTCTATGTGAAGAATTTAGTCATCTTATGAAGAACAGGTTTGAAATGTCCATGATGGGAGAGATGACTTACTTCCTTGGACTTCAAATCAAGCAGACTAAAAGGGAATATTCATAAATCAATCAAAATACACAAAAGATCTTATTGAAAAATTTGGAATAGGTACCGGCCGAGAAGCTAAGATACCTATGATGACAAACGTTTCAATGGATCCAGATGATAAAGGGAAGACACGAGATCAAAGCGGAATATCGAGGTCTAATAGGTTCGTTATTATATTTAAGCGCTAGTAGACCTGATATTTCTTTTGCGGTAGGAGTCTGCGCACGCTTTCAAGCTAAACCAAAGAAGAGTCATCTTGAGGCGGCCAAGAAGATTCTTAAATTTCTAAAAGTCTGATTAATGTTGGTGTGGTATCCGGTGATGACAATTTCGAGTTGTTAGGATACTCGATTCAGACTTTGGTGGGTGTAAGATAGATAGGAAATCTACATCCGGAACTTGTCAAGTTCGGGAAGTAAGGTGATTTCATGGTTGTCTAAGAAACAAACCTCTGTAGCTACTTCTCTTCTTTGAAAATTTGAGTATATGGCGGTGGGAGTTGTTGTTCACATCTCATCTTGATTAGTCAACAACTAAGGGACTATAACATTATCACTAGAGATGTGCCAATCTTTTGTGATAGTAATAGTGTCATAGCTATTACCGAACCCAGTCTTACGTACCAGTGCAAGCATGTTGACATAAGACATCACTTCATACGAGATCAAGTTGAGAAAGGTGACATCGAGACTTGAAAAGATTTTGACTGATTTTCAAAGAGTGATATCTTAACAAAGTCTTTAGCGAGACAAGGTTTAAGGAATTATCCATAGAGTTAGGATTATTAGATGCTTCTTTAGTTAATCTATAATCTTATCTTATGTTTTTCTTTCTTTGTCTCTCTCGATTATTTTACTATGTCTATAAAAAAGTATCGACGAGTAAAGGATCATATGGATAATCACAGAGCTGATATCATTGATCTCCATAAAATGAATAAAAAATCAAGGATTAATCTATTGATCTTAGACCAACTTGATACTTACTTATCCGACATGAAGTAATTGAGACAAATACATTATAGTAAATCTGTTAAAGAAAAAGCAGAGATGAGTATATGTACCGTGTTTGAGTTACTCACAAAGGCTACTAATGAAGTATTTCGGTGTCTTTGTTTTCGTGGAGGAGTTAAGTTTGGTGACATTTTCTTCATATGACAAAGCAAAAAGCTCCTTATTTGAATACTCATAAAGCAGAGACAATGTTATAATCAATCCGCATAAGGTGAAAATATCAGAAGTATTTTCTAACCTTCTATTTCTTTTAAAATAAAAATTATGCATATTAGTTCATATAATTAATATGTGAATTTAATATCAAATTGTATTATTTATTCAAAAATGAATTTACTCAGTTGTTTTCTTTAAAATTGTTATTTCAAAATAAAAGATAAGGGTTCCGATTTTGTTTTTATTAAAATATGTGTACTTTTCATTTTATCTTTCCAATTAACTGAAAAGTAAAGACAAATAAGTAACTCTGTGTCGAAAAAGTTACTACGGACCGAAAATTTTATCAAATTGAATTTTGAAATACGCTGGGTAACATTCACGCGCACTTGAGAATTGGAAGCGGTTTTACGAAATATGAACCGTCAATAGTTCATGTGTAATAACCCAAACCCAATTATAGGATTTTATATTTAATTTTCTAAGTTTGGGGATCATTTTATTTTATTCTAATTTCATATGTGGTTTTCTTAATTTTTCTCCAAGCTGGCGAGCGGTTTTTCGACCGAAAATCTACCGATACTTTTCGAACTCACGTCCGTAATCCGGATTCGTTTAATAATGATTAATTACCAATAGTCCTTTAAAGGTGAGAAACACTCAAGAAAACCCTAAGAAAAATGTTTGTTCTCCCGTCGCGCGTTTTAATAAATTTTGGAGCGAAACTCGAACCGAAAAATACCGAAAATTCAACGTCGAGATCACAATCTGTATTAAAGAGTGGGCTGCCAAGCGACAGCCCAATTTCCCAAAAATAACCGACCATGTGGGAGTTAGAGGGGAATAGTGACCATTGTACCTTTTATCCAAACTAACACTCTAAGTGCCATACTTAGTGTACTATCTCTCCCAAATTCCCTCCCCATCACACAAGCTGCCATCCCTCTCCCCCTTCCTCCCTTCTATAAATAGGTAGCTGCCCTCTTCATTCTTCCACACAACAAAAAGCTTTGGGGCTCACAAGAGGAAGAGGAAAATTCTCCAAGGGTAAGTCCCTAAACCCCCTTTTTAGTCTTACTCTTCTTCTTAAGCTTAGAAATTCAGGAAAAATATATTATGAGGCCCTAAGAACTCCTTTTTACATGATATGATCTTATATGGAGTGCTTGAGTTGGAATTTTGGTGTTTGGAGTCAAAATGGTGAAGTTACACTTGAAACATGAAACCGCCGAAATCAAGCCCTAACCACCACCCGTTTTTGTAAAATTTATTCGGACCCTTTCCACCCGTTTAAAAATCATGAAAAAATTCCTAGATGTAGTATTTGAAGTGTAGAATAACATACTAAAATTTCGTGGCCACTGGATTTTTGTAGACTGAGAATAAAATCATGAAAGATTATGTGTCGGCCTTAGCTCGGAACCTATGAGGTGTTCCATATTCAGCTAACATGCTTCTGCTTCTTTAAGTGTTTTATTCCTTCTTTCCATGACTCCATTTTGTTGTGGTGTTCTGAAGATGTCTCATGTACTATTCCATTCTCATTCGAGATACTTAGATAAACAAGAATTCAAGAACTCGGTTCCTTGTCACCCCTTATTTTAATAATAATAACACCCTTTTCATTTTGTATTTGTTTGAACAGATCTGGGATCTTGTTCACGATCTCATTTTTCTTGAAAAGAAATATTATCCAAGTATATCTTGAAAAATCATCAACAACTACTAAGGTATACTTCCTTCCACCGAAGGTGAGAGGTGAAAGCAGTCCAAACAAATCCAGATAAAGGAGTTGTAAATCTCTTTCGAGATGAAGATGTGTTAATACTTTTAATTGTAAAACTCTTTCAGATGAAGATGTGTTAATACTTTTAAAAGAGTTCCCGGGGTACATTTACCTTTTTGGTATGCATCACATTTCGATCAGTTGAGCAAAGTTTCTCGGCAAATCCTTTAACAAAATTCCTCTTAGCTATTTTGCTAAGGGTTTTGAAATTCATATGACTAAGCATTTTATGCCATACCCAATCGAGGTCATCTCCACCTTTAGCTACAAGACATGTGTCTTTGGGGCAACTATTAAAATTAACCACATAGACATTACCATGTCCGAAGCCGCGATTAAGAGTACCTTGTCTGAGGAACTATTTAAGATATCACACTTATCCTTTGAAAATCTAACATGAAAACCTTTATCACAGAGTTGGGAAACAGATAACAAATTATGTTTCAAACCTTCTACATAGTAGACCTCGAGACACACTGGACATCGCTTATAATTAAGGTGCCAACTCCCTTGGTCCGTCCGTAGTTGTTGTAACCAAACAAGACTGCGGGACCATCAATATTACGGAAATTTGATAATAGCTTCCTCTCACAAGTCATGTGCTGAGAGCAACACTGTCGATGTACCGATGGAAGCTAGAATTTCCTCTTTTAAAGATAGTCCTTGGGATTCTGTAAAACAAATTAAGTAAGAGGTACCCTAGTGATCTTGGGTCCTTTAAGGTCAATAATCACTTTGGGTATCCAAACAAACATCTCATTGTTCAATAATAAATCAGATTGAAGTTATCCACAAATCTGTCAACAAATAAATCAACCTTGTAAGAAAGTTTGTTGAAATCAGATTTGGCGATCTTCTTGATCTTTTGAAATAAAGGATGGAATCTGCTTCTTCCATCAAAAGAACTATAATAAGAATTCCTCTTAATCTTGGTTCTTGGAATCCTTGTTAGGATTAGAATTTGTATGTTTTGATGATGTTCCTAAAACCTAAGTGTAATAGGATCAATTTGAACTGTTAGTCGGTGATGATCTAGATAAGGTTTATGTCTTAGTATAGTTTATCTTGCTAGGCCTAACTCGAAGATCCATATTGATTGAGAATCAAGACTCGCTAATAAGAAGACTTAAAGATCTAAGAGAGATTTCATTCAAGTCATCCGGAAGGGCTTCGTTAAAGATCAAGAATAGATAATAAGATTTATGCAAAAAGAAGTGTTGTCAAGAAAGGTTCAAGTGAAGATAGCAAGGTTGAAATCTGTGCTACAACAAGCTTTGGAACTGTCTTTGAGCAAGGTGTAAGGTTGCTAGAGTTGACTTCGAGAGATTCATCGGAATTAACAAAAGTCGGAAGGATAACTCGAGATATCCTAAATCAATCTTGAGAAGATTGGATTCTCAATCAAGATCAATCAAGATATAATTGATTGATATCGACAATCAATTATCCAAAGTTAAACAAATCTTCCAACGATCACTTACCATTTATTGAAGACACGATTGACAAATTAGCCTAACGGCTAGTCAAATTCAGGATCATATAAACCGAAGTGAAGGATTTTTGAAATACGCACGCGCGAGAAACATCAAGAGAAATCCATTCACTTATTTCAAGACACGCATAATTCTTCGTACCAAAAATCGATCCAATACGTTGAAATTCTTAAGAGATTTATTTTTGGTCAAGGAAGTGTAAATCACCTTTCATTATCTCTGCACGAGAAAAGGTTGATTGTTTCAGATCTAAGAGTTAACACTCGAAGATCACATTGATTGTACCAAGGGCGTGAACTTGTTAAACTTCCCGTGGTCGAATCCTCAAGGAGATTAGATGAGACAAGACCAGTTTGGTGGATAGTAAGGCCCCCGTGGAATCAGGGAGAGTGGACGTAGGATCGTTATATCCGAACCACTATAAAAATCTATGTGTCTTTACAAGCTTTACGCATTCATACTTATAATGCTCATTCATTCATCATTGTTTTGATAAACCGCATTAAACTTGCTTAGTATTCTTCACAAAGGTTTTCATTAATAAGGTTTTTCAAATACACACGAGATTAGCTTCCGCACCATCGAAGATTTGAGTCTCCGAAGTCTCGCCGATCTCACTTAGCACACTCGAGTACCTTGCCGCAGAAGACTTCAAAGTCTTCTAACCTCACACTCACCTCACGAAAAGTTGAAAAAGTTTTGAGTGTGGGAAAGTCTATTCAACCCCCTTCTAGACTTTCCACCTCCTTGCACATCTCGTCCGGGACCAACAAGTGGTATCGGAGAGCGGTGGTTCAACCGACCACCGGCTTTGGTTACCAATAGTCTTTGAGGAAAGACTGTTGTGGTCACTGAGCAGATCTTTTGAAAAACCGTTTTCATAAAACTCATTGCATTCTCGTGCATATCATTTTTATTACTAACAATGAGTTCTCTCAAGAGCAAGAAAAGAAAGCTACCAGAGTTCTCTATTGAAGACTACGACTACCGGAAGTTCCGCATGGAAAATCATCTTGGTGCAATTCATGATAGAATGCTCGAAACTCTTGAAGATGGACCAATAAAGTTTTACTTTGAACCAAGAAGTTCGGAAGCGGTGGAGCGAAGCATCTACTCGAGAAGATTGAAAAGAAAAGAAGTGAGATGTCAAATGATGAAAGGAAACTATTTAATCTTGACCAAGTTGCGGACCGAGATCATAGAGACACTAACCAGAGTGCTTACAGAGAAAGTCAAGACATGTAAGACCGCCAAAGAAATGTGGGAAACTCTAGCACTCATGTGTGAAGGATCGGAGCAAATTAAAGAGAACAAGTTGCGATCCATTTTACATTCATTTGACACCTTCAAGATGAAGCCCGATGAGACAATAGATCAATTAGACCTAAAACCGACAAATATCATCAATAAAGCAAGTTCTTTGGGAAAATCTTACACCGAGAAGGAGATCAAAAACAAAATATTGAGATCTCTAACTAGCAAATGGAGAGTCAAGATTACGGTGATTAAAGATACAAACGAATCGAGCAAAATCGGTCATCATGAGCTATTTTCGCACTTGAAAGCTCATGAATATGATCTGAAACAAGAAGAAGACGAGGATGAAAGAAATTCAAATTCCACGGAAAGGAATTTGCTTTCAAGGTCACTTCAAATCAGTCATCTAAAGAACCTATTGGAGAGGATTTAAGCTTGAAAGAACAAATGGCTTTCTGACAGAAAGTTTGATAAAATGAATTCAAAATTTGGGAAATATAGAAGACATTGGAAGAATACAAAGAAAGCTGGTTTGATTCGGAAACAAATCTTCAAGAAATTCGGATAAGAGATCGAAGATTCCAAAGATGATAGAAGGTTCAAGACTCAGAAAGAAGAAGAGAAGATAGTCCAAGAAGAAGAGATTTCTCTCCTAAAAGGGATTCTAGCCCAAGAAGATCTTCAAGAAGTGATGCTTGTTATACTTGTCATAAATCTGGACATTTCAGCTATGATTGTCCGTAATTAACTCCTAGAAAAGAGAAGAAAAGAGATTAACGAGGAGCAAAGTTTGCCGACAAGCGTGCTTTAGTGGTCAAGAGGAGGATACTCTTTCAAGTGATTCAACATCATCTTCAGACTTCTCTTGAGACAATGATTTGTGTCTTATGGCAAATGGAGATGAGGTATTTTCCGATTCCTGTTCTTCGTCCGCTTCTCGTGTTTCTTTTGCGTAAGAGTTTGACCATAACCTTGTTGATAAGTTAATGGAAGATCTCAAAATCGCTATAAACGCTTACAACCGTGTGGAAAAGGAGAATGTGAGTTTGAAAGAAAAAAATTGATCTACTTACACAAGAATCTATTAGCAAGACATTCGAGACACTAGCAGACTTTAATCGTATAACCGTAAGAGTTAAACACTCTTAAAGTGAAGTACACTCGAACAGGTCTGCTTGGGTAGAAAGGTTGCTTGCCGAGAATCTTGAGAAAACTCGATCGCTTGAAAATTCTACAAGCAAAGTTCGATGAACTTTTCCATTAACATGAGCGTATAAGATCAAGTGAGGAACGTTTAAGTTTGAGATTGGATCAACCGAACAAAGCTTCTCATGCGGTTCAAACAATAGTTGAATCGTCTCAAACACCTAACGTAAAGAAGGGAATTGGTTTTACCATTGCCCAATCCTCACGAGTTCAAACAAGTGTACTTAAGAAGAGTACACATGTTAAGGGTAATGATTTGGTAGGAGAGGGTTCAAAACCTAAACCTACCGATAAGGGTAAAAGGTTGCTGACCCAAAGAAATCGGTTGAATGGGAAGAAGAGTAGTTATACTCAACAACCTAAACAACCGATGAGGTATCAAAAGAAGGGGGAATCCCAACTTAAGAAACCTCAAAGCAAGGTCGGAAAAGTAGACATCAGCCGAAACCATCTCTCGAAGAGACAGCCTCACCGAAGACTACACAACCTAAGCAAACTTCAAAGCTTGCCGAACGGTCTACTAAGCCTTCTCGTGCTGTGAGATATGAATCTTTTGATGGCTCAAGTAGAACGTATCCTTATCATCAAAACCCTCGGACCATTGCACAATGGCTGATCACTCCATACGTAAGACTTCGGAAGGATCAAAAGTCTTGGAAGGAACTGATCGACACCCATAGACATACACTCAAGAAGGCACCAAAGGATGAGATTGTCTATGTTGATATGTATGGAAGAAGGATAAGATCTTGAACGTGATAAGAAGAGTCTATTCCTATGGATTCCTAAAGATTGTGCTAACTCTCAAGGACCCAAATCTAAAGGGTACCTAAAACTTAACTAAACTTGCGTAACGCCGTGGGGCATGAAAGAGAGGTTGCTGGAAATACTGTCTGTACATCGACGGTGGGTGTTCAAGCATATGACTGAAACAAGCAACTTTTGAGCTTAATAAAATCACAAAATGGCCCACGGGTGGTATTTGGAGACAATAACTTTGGGATTACCAAAGGTGTTGGGACTCTATACATTGGAGATGTACGTGTTGAGGAAGTTTTCACGTGGAAGGATTAAAGCATAACTTGCTCTCGGTTTCACAATTCTGTGATAAGGGATACTCGCTTAAGTTTTCTAGTTCTACTGTGTGTTGTTTTGAGTGGTTTAAATGTTCGGGTACTCTTAACCGGCTTGAGAAAGGGCAATGTTTATGTTGCGAGAATTTGAGAAATGTTCAAGCAATACATGCCTTGTAGCAAAAAGTACTTCGGGAAGCTAGCTGGTTATGGCACAAGAGACTCGAGTCATATAAATTTCAAAACGCCTAAACAAGATAGCCAGAAGTCTCTTGTAGAAGGTTTGCCAAATGAAGTTTTCTCAAAAGATCGATCTGCGACTCATGCCAAAAGGAAAGCAAACTAGAGCTTCTTTCAAGGAAGTTTCGTACCAACGTCAAGTAGGGTATTACAATTACTTCATATGGATCTATTTGGTCCCGTATCTCCGTTAAGCTTCGGTGGTAGAAAATACACTCCGGTGGTGGTAGATGACTATTCAAGATTCACATGGGTGATATTTATGTTCAAAAAGAATGAAACTATCACAAAGTTACCAGAATTACTGAAGAGATTACAAAACGAGAAAGGAGAAAATGTTGTAAGGATCAAGTGACAAAGGAACAGAATTTCTAAACTCTCACATAGCAACGTATTGCAAAGAGGCTGGGATTCAGCATGAAACGTCTGCGGCTCGCACTCCACAACAGAAATGGTGTTCCGAAAGGAGAAATAGGACACTCAAGGAAGCTGCCGAACAATGCTAGCAGAGTATAATGTTCCTCGAGGTTTTGGGCAGAGGTCGTGAATACGGCATGTTATACTCAATCAAAGCTTGTGACCAAAGACCATGGAAAGACACCATATGAGTTATGGAAAGGTAGAATTCCTCGTGTCTCTTTCTTTCGTGTTTTTGGTTGTAGGTGTTTCATTCATGACAATGGCAAATCCAAGTTAAAAACCTTTGATGCCAAGGTTGCCGATGGAATATTTTTAGGATATTCCAAAGACAAGCAAGGCCTATCGGGTTTTTAATAGGAAAACCCTTGTTGTGGAAGAAACACCTCATGTGGTTTTTAATGAATATATTGCTAAGTCTAAGGTCAAAGGACGAGAAGAGTCAGCGGTAAGGATTTGGGAAACTAGAACTCAAGGATAAGACAAAATATGTCAAGGTTCATTTACCCATTTTAGATTCAGATTCAAGATGATCAGCAAAATTCAAAGTCACAGAAAAAGGAAAAGCTATTATAGAGACGAGAGAAGACTCAAGCAAAACAAAGTCTCCGAAGTAAACCCCAAGGTCTCGCGATGACTCACCCGTAACTCCAGATGTGAATTTATCAAATCAAGGGGGAACGACGCAAGATGATGTTCCAATAATACTTTAAGAGTTGAACGCATCTAATAGAAGGAATTGGATCACAGACCATCCCAATGATTTAATCTTAGGCAATCCTCAAGATGGAGTCAAAACAAGAAGAAAAATAAACCTAGATGGTTTATTTAGTTGCTATGTCTCTCTACAAGAACCTAAGAATATTGAAGAAGCATTGTTGGACACAAACTGGATTGAAGCTATGCAAGATGAATTGAATCAATTCACACGACAAGATGTTTGGGTACTCGTTGATAGACCAAAACATCAAAAAGTGATTGGAAGCGAAGTGGGTTTTCAAGAATAAGAAAAATGAGAAAGATGAAGTCACTAGAAATAAAGCAAGGCTTGTCGCGCAAGGTTACTCACAATCGAAGGAATTGACTATGACGAGACGTTTGCACTGTGAGCAGATTAGAGGCTAAAAGATTATTCCTTGCGTATGCGCATATATGAAATTCAGAGTATATCAAATGGACGTAAAGTCAGCGTTTCTAAATGGAGTTCTTGCTCAAGAAGTATACGTTGAACAACCCCGTGTTTTGTTCAAGGAAATCAAGTTGTTCAAGGAAATCAAGTTTACCGATCAAGAAAGCTCTATATGGACTAAAGCAAGCTCCTCGAGCTTGGTATGACACACTATCGCAGCTTTTACTTGATCATGGATTCAAGAAAGGAAAGATTGATCGAACCTTATCTCAGAATTGAAGAAGATCAAGATATTCTATTAGTACGAGATCTATGTGGACGACATAATCTTTGGATCTCCAAACAAGAAGCTTTGTGAAAAATTCAGTGAATTGATGCAAAGTAAGTTTGAAATGTCTATGATGGGAGAAATGAATTATTTCTTAGGTCTTCAAGTCAAGCAAACTTCTAAAGGAATATTCATAAACCAAGCAAAGTATACCAAAAATATGCTAGAAAAGTTTAGAATGTTAACAAGCAAGGATGCAAAAATTCCTTTGGTAACAAATTACAAGATGGATCCAGATGAGGATGGTGAAAGTGTTGATCGGACCATGTACAGATGATTAATAGGTCATTCTTGTATCTAACAAAGAAGCACTGATATTTCTTTCGCCGTTGGAGTATGCGCAAGATTTCAAGCCAATCCAATGAAGAGTCATTTGGATGCAGCAAAGAAGATTTTAAAGTATCTCAAGGGTACAACAAACTTGGGTCTTTGGTACCCCGCCGATGACAACTGAACTCGGTGGATATTCCGATTCAGACTATGGTGGTTGTAGAATTGATAGAAAATCAACCACGGGTACATGTCAATTTCTAGGAAGTAAGCTGGTCTCTTGGTTCTCTAAGAAGCAAACTTCAGTGGCAACGTCAACCACGTAAGCAGAGTATATGGTCACGGGAGTTGTTGCTCACAATTACTTTGGATAAGTCAACAATTGCAAGACTATCACATTGTCACTAAAGAAATTCCTATCTTTTGTAATAGCAACAGTGCCATTGCTATTACTTAGAACCCAAGATTTCACACAAGATGCAAGCATGTAGATATACGTCATCACTTTATTAGAGATCACGTTGAAAAGAAAAACATTCGAATGGAAAAGATTCATACAGATCGGCAAAGAGCGGACATTCTTACAAAACCTTTCAGACATTCTTACATTCGAATGGAAAAGATTTCTCGAGGTAGAGGATGATGCCGGAGAGGTTGAGTGTTTAGATTGTGAAGGTGAGAGGTCTTTTCGATTAGCCATATTAAAAACCTGCAAACACTATTCAAATTAAATCAATAAAATAATAAGTTTGAATATAAATAGGCTGAAGAAAAAACTAACACTACAAAGTATAATCAATAATACCTTTCCAATTCTTGTGCTAAAATTCGAAACTTCGGATATAATGTATAGAACACACTGAGTATTAAGGACCATAAATAGGGAAGAGAAAGATTATAGAAGTTGTGAACACATCGGAGTTAAAAGATAAGATTTAATCACATCCCTAAGAAATAGGGCATTACCGAATGTTGGAAGTTTATTTTAAAGACATGCTAAAAACCGCCTAATTCTAGATAAAATAACTGCACTATTAAATTAATTTAGACTATATAATATTGCCGGGAACAATTTTAAATAAATAAATCTCCATAAAATAATATTCGAAAATTTTCAAACTCATAGAGGTAAATATACATATGAGAACCAGAATGTTATTCACTGAATGTCGGCACACACACTTCTCAACACAGCTTTTACATGAAATAAATTCATTTGTGTTGCACTATATTTTGCTTTTCCCACTTATTCACATTGATCCATTTTTCCGAAGAGATCATCGTAGTTGTCACTCCGTGTCCCATAATTACTCAATGGATTGTGAATATATTGATGCATTCAAGTCACCTTTTGAAAAGAGAACATCGTAGTAGTCAACTCCGTGTCCCATAGTTACTCAAAGTGACATAGCATCTAATTGTGAGTTTATTTAATTGCATTTGAGAGAAGTGTGTCCAGGACAATTTATATTTATCACGAGTTCTAATACTATTTACACAAGAGAGTTCAAAAACACTAAATATTACAATACTTTGAAAAATTTAAATAAATTGTTCTAGTGTTGCTACAAATGTTGGCACATTTGTCACAACTCACAAAGAAATAAAGGTCTAATTAGTGCATAAACCTAGAGATTTTCTAAGAGACGAAAACCTCTCATTATCAAGGGTTTTAGTAAAAATGTACGCAATTTGCTTTTCAAGAGAAATGTATTCCAACTTTACAACTTCTTTTTCTACAAGGTCCCTAATAAAATGGTGTCTAATACTTATATGCTTAGTTAACGAATGTTGCACAGGGTTCTTAGATATATTAATTGCACTTGTATTATCACAATAAACTATAAGAGTATTGCTCTCCAAACCGTAATCATCGAACATCTTCTTAAGCCAAAGAAGTTGAGTACAACAATTTCCCGTGGCTATGTATTCGGATTCAGCCGTAGAAAGGAGACACAATTTTATTTTCGCTATGCCAAGAAACAAGATTGTTACCCATGTAGAAACATCCTCCACTTGTACTCTTCCTATCATCACTCACACCGCCCAATCGCATCACTATAGCCAATCAAAGAACAATTAGTGTCTTTGCTATACCATATTCCATAATCACATGTGCCCGCAACATATCTAATTATCCTTTACCCGAATTCATGTGAGATTCTTTAGGATCAGCTTGATAACGAGCACATAAACAAACACTAAACATGATGTCCGGCCTACTAGAGGTCGATACAAAAGACTACCAATCATCGACCTATACAATGTTGGGTCAACATTTGTGTCAACACTGTCTTTACACAATTTTTGTGTCAATCCCATAGGTGTCTTCATGTGTTTAGCATTGTCTAAACCAAACCTTTTCACAAGATTTTTGGCATATTTACTTTGACAGAAGAAAATACCATCCTTGCATTGTTTAATTTGAAGACCTAAAAAGTAATTCAAGTCTCCAACCATCGACATTTCAAAGGTAGTGGTCATTTCATGTACAAATAATTCAAGCATTTTCTCACATGTAGAACCAAACACAATGTCATCAACATATATTTGAGCAATCATAATATCATATCCAGAATGTTTTATAAACAAGGTCCTATCACTTCACCTCTATAAAAACCGAATTCAACAAGAAAATCGGTTAATCTACCATACCAAGCCCTATGTGCTTGCTTCAAACCATATAAAGCTTTCTTAAGTTTATAAACATGATCAGAAATTCATGATTCTCAAACCCCTTAGGTTGTTCTACATATGCTTCTTCCATAAGAATTCCATTTAGAAATGCAGCCTTGACATCCATTTGATGCGCTTTGATATCAATGTAACATGCAATAGCAAGTAATAACCTTATGGATTCAATTCTAGCAACAGGAGCAAAAGTCTCATCAAAATCAATTCCTTCTACTTGTGTATAACCTTGAGCAACTAATCTAGCTTTGTTTCTTACAACATTATCGATTCATCTGCTTTTGTTTTTGAAAATCCATTTGGTACCAATTACATTCACATTATCGTGCCAAGGCACAAGTATCCAAACATCATTCCTTTCAAATTGATTTAACTCCTCATGCATTGCATTAATCCAGATTTTCATCTTTCATTGCTTCATCAATATTTTTAGGTTCATTGAAAGAATGAAAACATTCAAAGTTCACCTTGTTGCACATAGATGTCATACAAATAGATCTTACCACATGTCTTGCATCAAAACTCAATTTTCGTCTTGTTTGTACACCCGATTGTGGTTTACCTATGATCTGTTGTTGTGGATGATTTTGAGAATCACGGAAGATGAATACTGTAGCGGGATAAGTCATAGTTCTATTAATTTCTGGATGTTGAGGTGATGTTGCTTCGGATGTGGGCACATTTGTAGCAACATTCTCAATCGATTCAAAATATTTGAACTTTGCATCCGCTCAATAAGATCGATTACATCCTCTTCAATGGCATTATCTCGCAAGACTTGCATTATCATCAAAAACAACATTCATAGACTCTTGAACAATATCAGTCCTAAGATTATAAATCCTAAAAGCTCTCTGTTTCTAGCATAACCAAGAAAGAAACCCTTGTCACTTTTTGAATCAAATTTGTGCAAATTTGGTCACTATCATTCGTAATGTAGCAAACACAACCAAAGACATGAAAGTATTTGATTAAGCTTTTGTTATTCAAAAATTCATAAGGTGTTTTAGTAGAATTAGGTCTTAAATAAACTCTATTGGATATATGACAAGCGGTATTCAAAGCTTCACCCAAAACCTTTTTGAAAGTTTCTTGGATAAAAACATTACTCTAGCCATCTCTTGTAGAGTTCTATTTTTCCTTTCGGCTACACCATTTTGTTGAGGTGTTTTAGGAGAAGAAAACTCTTGAATTATACCTTTGTCTTCACAAAAATTAGTGAATAAGCTGTTCTCAAACTCCCTACCATGATCAGACCTTATTCTTTTTACCTTAGTGTCATAAACATTTTTAAAACGTTTATAAAGAATTTTGAATACTCCAAAAGCATCTGATTTTTCCTTAAGAAATTCAATGCATGTAAACCTTGAATAATCATCTACTATGACAAAAGAATATCTCTTACCACCAATGCTTTCAGTCTCCATTGGTCCCATTAAATCCATATGCAAAAGTTCAAAGCAATGTTTTGTAGTACAATGTGTCAACATTTCATGTGACATTTTGACTTGTTTACCACTTTGGCAGGATTCACACACATTTGACCTACGAATTTGTAACTTAGGTAGACCTTTAACCGCATCAAATTTCAATAATTTGACAATATTTCTATAATGAGCATGTCCAAGTTTTTGATGCCAAAGTGTACTCTCATCAGTTTGAACATTAAAGCATGCTTGATTCGAATCAATTAGATAACAATTATCCACAGATCTATTACCAACCATGAGACAATTATCATCATTGTTTAACACATAGCATGAACTTTTATCAAACTTCACATGCAAGTCATCATCACATAATTTACTAATACTAATCAAATTTGCAAGTAAACCTTTAACATGTAAGACTTTTGTCAAGTTTGGAAAACCAGGAACATTCAATGTACCTATACAAATAATTTTACCTTTTGAACCTCCTCCATATGTAACATTTCCACCATCATATGCCTTATAATCAGTGAGATAACTTTCCTCACCGGTCATGTGTCTAGAACACCCACTATCGAAATACCATAGTCCAGGAACACATGCTTTTAAAGAGGTGTAAACAACATTACATATAGTATTCGACTTTTTCACCCAAGTAGATTTTTGAACGAGGTTTTCGAAAAGATTTTTGAACTGTTTGTTTGAATGTTGAGCAGAATGTGGCAACATTTTCAAAGACATTTTAGAAAACTTTTTATCTGCCTCATTCTAAAACAGTTTGGTCGTTTGTGACCCTCGGTGAAACAATAATGACAAACATCCTTCTTTCTTTAATCATTTTTCAACTTTTCGGAGTTCAACGAAGGTTTTGCAAACACAACAGTTTATTATTGTTTAAAAATTGAGTGATATTACCATTATAACCAAGACCATGTCTACTTGTACTTCCAATTGTCGGCGCCTCATCAAGTTTGGTGAACTTTCGAATATCTTTTGAAATTCGGTGTTGTGCCTTTGAGCTGCTTCTTTGAGGTTGCATAACTCCAGTCTTTCCTTCTTAGTATGACCTCAAGCTTTATCACCAAATCCTTTGATATGACTCTTCAATAGTCATGTTCCTTAAGGCTTTCTCGAGTGGATTCTAACTCCTTTTCAAGCTTTTGATAACTGGACTTACAATCTTCACAAATATTGTTAGAAGTACTCGCTTTATCTACACAAGAACTTGAGAAACAATTAAATTCTGGAACTTCCAATGTTTCCTCAAATGTTGACACATTTGACTCGACATCGAATCATCCAAGAAACCATCAACGAGTATCATCATATATTATTCTTGCGAAAAAGCATATTCCTCATTTTTATCAATCATCTTCACAATCAGACTCGTCACTTAAGGTAGCATTGAAATTTACCCTTTTTCTCAAAAGAGTGTTGGCACATTCATTAGCATAATGACCAAAACCAGAACATGCATCACATTTAACATTTTTCCTATATTACGGATCATATTTGATCTTGTTACCTCTATCAAATTGCCTAGGTTGATTAACATTCCTATTTTTATCGTGCAATTGACGTGAACTACTAATCTGATCTCTATCTTGATTCTTAATTTGCAAATTATTTCTAAGTCTATTTGCTCTCTTTTTCAAAAATGCATTAAAGGCTTAGTCGGAAAGCAATGTTATCGGCATTGTCGGCACAATCATCAATAACATCTTCATCGAGAATCTATTTCAAGAACAAGCGGTTGTTTATCGATACTAGAAGATGTTTCTCCTTTGAAAACAGAAATTTTCTTTTCAGATTTCTCATTATCTCTTTGAGAAAAATTCATTTCATACGTTTTCAAAATACTCACCAACTCATTTTGAGTAATAGCATCGATATCTTTAGCTTCCTCAATAGCACATATCTTAGCATGAAAACGTTTAGGAACAGCTTCTTAAGATTTTATGTATTAACCTTGTATTGGATATAGCTTCACCAAGTGCTTGAGATTCATTGGAAATCACAGTGATTCTTTCATTGTAAGAGGATATGGTCTCATCTTCCTTCATCCTTAGATTTTTGAACTTGGTTCCAAGCATCCGCAACTTTGTCCTTCTCACACTCTCGGATCCTTCACAATGTTCTTGTAATCTCTCCCATGCATCTTTGCGAGATACACAATTAGAAATTATTTTGAACATGGAAACATCCGTAGAAGTGAATAAGGCATTGAGTGCCTTTGAATTGAAGCTGGCCGTGGTCACCTCATCATTTGTCCATTCTAACTCCCTCTTGATTTGAGCTTCCGTATTGTCGATGGCTGGAACCGTTGGTGGAGTCCATCCAGTTAAAATACTCCTCCATGCACGTTTATCAATGGACTTGATGTACATGCGCATCTTAGGCTTCCAAATTGCATAATTTGTATCATCGAGAATCGGTGGCCTAATTGAGCTGTCATAGGATAATCCATCGCAATAAATCACACCAAACGGGATCAAAACTCGTGGATAACGAGTTCAACGGCTGCAGTGCCAATTGAAGGTGTGCGTAAGTGTTTTTGCAGAATGTTGTCACGAATGTTGGCACAATCGAGAACAACACGAGATGAAAATAAATGAACAGAAATACACAATGGAAGTCTTAAACACTTTGCGGGATGGATATCAAAATTTTCGTATAGACTATAAATAAGTCTATACCGCCAATCGGCGTATTATCACTAGTAATTGTTAAGTGATACAATCGGTGAAAACATAAGCCACACCGTGAATGGATCAACGTATATAGTGACTAGACAATGATCAATCTAACCTATCATTAATACATATAAAGACCCAATGTTGAGTGAAATGTTGGAACATTCACCAACGGAAGTATCGAGTATGAAACATACAATAAATTCTATAATCTATGCCAGTAGACTATGCTAGATTGTGTTTCCCTCAACTTCAAGTTTTAATCTTCATAGCAGCCGTGTATATATAGATAAATCGACTCTTAATGCTTGAAGATAACTTCCACATCTCCCTTGAAAATAGATAACTTCCATGTAACTTCCCCATGATCTTTATAACTTCTCTTTGCTTGCCTTTTCAAACGCATGACTTCGGTAGAATCGCCGTAAGTCTTCATCCTGAAAAGAAAACAAGACATTGACCAAGACAAAACGTGGGTTAAGGGTTAGTGGAAGTGGAAGGACGAATTCGATGTTGTGACCAGAATGTTGGCACATTCCGAGTAACACTCGTCACTAACATCAACTTGATTATGAATTTTCTAATTTTTTTCGAAATGGGCCAATTTTGCAAAGTTTCGAAACTTAAGGGGCATTTTTCCGAGAATACGATTTTTTCAAAGGATTTTTGCAATTTTTCCAGAAATTTTTGAAACTGTTTGGTCGAAGTTTTTACGGTCAAACCGATTGGCTTGGTTGACTCGGGCCCACTCGGTCGAACACTCGACCCGACCGTTGGCCGAGCTTTGACTGACCAAACCGACCCGAACCGATTGACTCGGACCGACTCGACCCAGGCAGGACTTGACCAGCACTGAGCTGGTGGCGTATGCAAAGAACGCGCCGGTCACCGCCGGGAAATACGGCGGCACGTGAGGTTCACGCCGCGGTGGCATTCGGCGGTGGCGGCGGCGCGTGAGGCCCACGCGCGGCGGCGGTCAACGACGGTCAACAGCACGTGAGGGCCACGCGCAACGACGGTCAACTACGGTCAATGGCGCGTGAGGTCCACGCGCGGCAGCCGCGCGTGAGGGCGCGTGACGGCACGTGGAAGCTTCGGCGGTGCGTGGGAGCTCGTAAGCTCCCTACCGGTGCGTGCGGGCGCATGGTGATTGTTTCCGGCGTGTGGGAGCTAGTCGGACCTCATTTTGTGTGTTAAATATTTTTTTTCGGACGAGTAATGACTGTTTTAAAGTATATGGACATGTTTTTCAACCTTTTCTTTAGCATGTTATGATAATATGCTTAGTATTCATTATAATAGTGAATGAACGTTTTTTTATCTCTTCAAATTGTTTTTGGGACTATTTTGAAATATAATTGTTTCATGCACTAACTCATATATGATAGTGGGAGCTATGGTTACACTTGCATCAATAGTGAGTTAACTTATTCCACTTAAAATTGTGATTTCATGTGTTGAAGAAAGTTTATTTAAATTCATTATGATGAAGTTTAAGCTGATCTAGTCCTTTGTTGGTAATTTATGATTGAAATATGGGAGTTATTAGAGTTATTAGTATGAAAGACATCCAAACAAAGGATGATGTACTTAAAGAATTCATGACTTGTAAGATGAAGCCATATCACAAAGATAAGAGACCATGAACTTCATATGAATGAGTTATATGTCCAATTAAAATTTCTTCTATGCAATAGAAAATTGCCAATGTTTTTAGCCGATCGATTAAAAGTCCAGATACATGGGCGAGGACTCTTGATCCCGATTTACGTAAGGTTTTTGGTTTTTTTGGGACAAGTGGTCTTACTGGAAAACATGGTTTTCTCGGAGAAAAGCCTACGACATACCGATACAATGAGATTAATGGCTAAAGAATCAAGAGATCGATAAAAAACAAGTTATTAAAATGGTGTGCTCAAGGATGGGAGGTCTTAGATGTTACGATGTTCTTAGATTGAATGGTAGATCTAAGAGTAGGATTAAGAACCCTCTTATAGATCCTTTAGTGCAAGTTGCTTTCAATGTAGGCACTAGAAAGGTTGACAAACATCGAGAGAATGTCCTAGTTAGACGTTTAAATGGTCGTTATTTTGTATGAATATTGATACATTTTCTTACATGGTTATTTGAAAATGTTTGTATTCGATTACCTTGATGTGGTTTTATGAGTTTTTTTTTTTTGAATTACTTAACTCATATGTACTTTTATGTTTTGAGTATAAAATCTTTTATTGAGATATTTGACATTGATCGATGATTGATAGCTTTAAGTTATTTTCGAAATCAAGTCTTGTATCAATTTATTAGATGTTTATGACTTAACATAAAAAGTTGATTAAATAAGTGATAATATTATTAACATATTGAGTTACTTCTCTACGAAAAGACAATGGCATCCAAATCAATTGTTGCTTTGAGTTGAACAAGGGTGAAAAACTCAATGAGGACAATTATGATACTTGGCGTCACAAGATGTGGTATGTCTTGGACGAGGAAGATGCTCGGACACTATAAACCATGTGATGGCTGATCCTGGAATTGGGATAGGAACTCAAGGAAGGAGGGATCAAGAAGCTTATCCGGCGTGGAAAAAGAAAAATTCCACCGCTCGTGGGATTTTGGTGAGCTTGGTAATTGATGATATGATTCACGAGTGTAAACAAGGTATCCCACCGCCCATGATATCCGGGTGTATCTACGGGAAAAGTATGGTGGCACATCGGTTACTCGATTAAGGCGGTGACGGTTAAGTCCAATACTTACAAAAAGAAAGCTGATCATACCATAAGACAACACCTTCGGGAAATGTCTAATATGATCGAGAGAACTTAAATCATCGGTCACATACTCTGACGAGCAACAGATCCAAGCTTTGATTAGGTCACTTCGATCGGTGGGAACATCTTAAGGTCAATCTAACTCACAACGAGAGCATCAAGACTTTCGGTGATGCATTTCGTCATGTTGAGTTAGAAGATGAACGCCTTGAGCCGCCAAGCCTTCATCCGGTGCTTATTTTGTCGAATCGATTCGAAACAAGCTTCGGGCATTAAACGTAAGAAAAAGCTGGAAGAAAGGGAAAAAGAATAAGCAACCTAAGACCGAGAATCCCGCCAATGCTCCCCGCTAACAATCCCGAGGGAAAGAAGAAGAAGAAAAAACATGCTAAAAAGAAGAAAGATAAGAGTAAAATGCCTTGTTGTAATTGTCATCAACTTGACCACTTTGCTCGTGAATGCCCTGAGCCCAAGAGGGATAAGGTAATTCATATGAATTCTATTTTGAGTATGATATATGTCTCTAGTCTTGTGTTATTCACCAAATCTTATCCTTTGTGGATTATAGACTCGGGGGCAATAGACCACGCAACAAGGGACAGAGGAGCATATGTGGATTACCGTAGTGTTCTCGAGGGGGACGAGATGGATATATGTGGGTGATAATGCTCGAGTTGAAGTCAAAGGAGTTGGGACTTGCAAACTTGAGTTGGGCAATGGTCGTGCTTTTATGCTACATGATGTCTTATTTGCTCCCAAGATCACACATAATCTTATTTCGTAACAATTCTTCTTAATTTAGGATTTAATATGTTATTTTCAAAAGACATGGTTATTATTAGTAAGGATGATGTTTGTTATGGTACTAGACATTTGATTGATGGTTTTATGATATTAGACCGTAATAGAACAACGTTTAGTTATTATGAAGATCGTTCATATTTTCTAAATATTTGTTCATCTAGTGATGTTTGTGTAGATAATAACATTTGGCATGCTAGATTAGGTCATATTGGGCAAGATAGGATGAATCGACTTGTCAAGGAAGGACTCTTAAGTTCATCTTCGAAAGTCGAGTTATCCAAATGTGAACATTGTCTTGCTTTGGTAAAATGATTAAAAACCTTTTGGCAAAGCTGTTAGAGCCGATTTTCCATTGCAATTAATTCATTCCGATATATGTGATCCGTTAATGTGAGGGCATGGCATGGAGCTTCTTATTTCATTACTTTCAAAGATGATTATTCGTGTTATGGATATGTCTATTTGATATCTCACAAATCTGAAGCATTAACTTGTTTCAAACGTTACCTAAACGAGGTTAAGAATAAAAAAGATAGAAGCGTAAAGGTTTTACGAACCGATAGAGGACGTGAATATCTTTCCGATCAATTCAAGGAATTGTGTAATGAAAAAGGAATAATCCGGGTAATTAATCTGTTCCTTACACTCCTCAACAAAATGGTGTTCTTTGAGAGAAGGAACAGAACATTGTTGGAAATGGTTAGATCCATGATGGCACAAGCTAATTTACTCCGTATCTTTTGGGGGATGTGTTGCTTCTGCGGCTTATGTGTTGAATAGAGTGCCGTCAAAGTCAATTACTTCAACTCCGTATAAACTCTGGACGGGTAGGAAACCCAATTTAAGTAACCTTAGATCTTGGGGATCTGCAGCTTTCGTACATAATTCTACGAGTTAGTATGGAAAGTTGGGTCCAAGAGGAAAGAAATGTATCTTCATAAGATACCGTGATCACTCTAAGGGATACGTGTTTCTCGGAAATCAAGGAGATGAGAGTGTGACTGAAATAGAATCACGTAATGCAATTTTTCTCGAAACCGAATTCCACGATCGAGGGGGAGTTCAAACATTGAACCAATTTTTGAAATCGATTTAAAATCACTCTATATCGATCCAAATGGGAGTGGTTTAATAAATAATGTGGATCTTGATAAGAGTTTTCCCGTTGAAGATCGATGGATCTTGCGAAAATGTTTTATCGGAGAAGATCTTACAAAACGTCAATCTAGGAAAAGTTCAAGAAAACATATGCCTAAGAGGCATTATGACATTGAAGGACTTGTCTTCTTTGTTTCTCCGAGAAAATGGGAGGTAATCCCAGTAGATGAGGAGGAGCCTAGAAATATTCAAGAGGCTTTATCCTGTCCGCAAAAGAAAAATGGAAAAATCAATGGAAGGGGAAATGGAGTCTATGAGATCTAATCAAGTCCGGGAACTTGTTGATCTATCAAAAGGACGCAAAACAATTGGGAATAAATGAATTCTCAAGATTAAAAGAAAGGCTGATGGATCTGTAGAAAGGTTTAAAGCTCGCTTGGTGGCAAAAGGATATACTCAACAAGAGGGTATAAATTACGAAGAAACCTTTTCACCGTAGTGAGATTTGCCTCAATTCGTCTACTTCTAGCTTTAGTTGCTTGTATGGATTTAGAATTGCATCAAATGGACATTAAAACTGCTTTCTCAATGAAGAATTAGAAAAGAAACCTACATGCAACACCTGTAGGATTCATTCTTCAAGGTCAAGAAGAGAAGGTTTGTAAATTGAAAAGATCAATTTACGGACTTAAGCGATCTTCAAGACAAAGTGGTATTTGAGATTTCACAAACGATAAGCTCATAAAACTTTGTCATGATAAACGAAGACCACCGTGTGTATGTTAAACGGTCCATGAAAAATTTTGTGATTCTATCTTTATATGTAGACGATATTTTGTTGGCTGGAAACAACAAAGAGTATCTTGAGACCATTAAAAATGGTTATCTTCAAACTTTGAAATGAAAGACATGGGTGAAGCAGAATACATACTTGGTGTAAAAATTCATAGAGATCGCTCAAGAAAACTACTTGGTTTGTCTCAAGAGACTTACATAAGAAAACTTCGAACGATTCAAAATGGATAAATGCTCACCCGTGGATACTTCGTTGTTAAAGGCGAATCATTAAGTCGTGATATGTGTCCAAAGACTCCAGAGGATAAACCAAATGTCCAAAGTACCATACGCTAATGCAATTGGAAATCTAATGTACGCAATGTTGTGTACATGTCCGTACATCTGCTATGTCGTTGGCCTGGTCACAGGTATCAATCTAATCCGGGTAAAAACATTGGATGGCGGTGAAGAGGATTCTCAGATATCTAAAGGAAACCGCAGATTATTATCTTTGTTACCAAGGAAATAATGTGACACTAAATGGGTATACAGACGCAGATTGGAGTGGTGATTTAGATGAACGTAAATCGACCTCTGGTTATGTCTTTTTGCTCAACAATGGAGCGATCTCATGGTGTTGCAAGAAACAATCTTGCATTGCATTGTCCACAATGGAAGCTGAATTTGTGGCATGTACATCCGCAGACAAGAATCGATTTGGCTAAGGAGATTTTTGAAACATTTGGGAGTTGTGAACTCTCCGCTGGGAGCTGTCACAATGCATTGTGATAATCAAGCAAGAATTGCTTACACAAAATGTTAGATCAAGAAGTTTTGATGAGTTAAAAGAAGTCCGACTAGAGTCAACTCGTATAAAGTAAGATGACCAGCTAACCGTGAAGAACAATCGAGATAAAGACCTAGCACTAGGTTGATCGGACTAGGAAGAGCTGGATAAGTCACCGAGGTCGAAGAAGCGAAGGTCATCTCAAGACTAGCTTGAGATAGTCATCTACAGGAGATGATAATGAAGAGCTCAGACAAGGTCAAGACAAGCCGAGTAGAATAAGAAAGACAACTCTTCACCTAGTCACCGCAGACAACTAGAAGCAAGATCACCGATGAAGAGACAGTTTTCAAGATTAGGTTTGTTAGGCGCTTTAGTTTGTTACAACAAACTAAGCTGTCTCTCAAAGCTTATAAATAGGTCTAGGCACAGCTTTTAAAACTAGTAACAATTTTGCACTCTCTCATTCACACGATCTACAAGTTTTCTAAGCACTCACAAAAGTTTATCAAAATAATTTTCATAATTCTAAGTGTTTATAGAACACTTACTCTGTGTATCTTCAATACACTTTGCACCGTACTTTAGAATTCCCAAGAAGATTAGAAGTTGAAGATAGGTTTGAAGATAGATGATCATCTTGCAAAGTTGTAACTATAAGATTGTAAGTGAGTAAGTAAGTAAGTGGTCAAGGCCCTTCTTCAAGTTGAAGAAGGAGAGTGGATGTAGGATCAATTCCGAACCACTATAAATTGTTGTCATCTTTATTGCTTTCCTTACTTATCTGTTCTTAATCAACTTTCGAACAAGTTCAATTTTAGATTCTTAATCGATCGCTTTTGATACATTAAAGATTGAGTTTAAATTTGTTTTCCGTTGTGTGAACTTTGATTCCTTGAATTGATTTTCTAATTGGAGAGAAAAGATTTGAAAATCTATTCAACCTCCCCCTTCTTCTAGATTTTTCCTAGAAGGTTGTCTCAAGTTCTTTAATAAAAACTCAGACCATGAGACCAACACAAAAGATCCCAAATATCATGGAAAGACCAAGCATATCGATACTAAGTATAATTTTATTAGAGATATTATAGAGAAGAAGAAAGTGACTCTTAAATACATTTCTACACGATTGATGTTGGCATCCTTTTACCAAAGCTATTCCTAGAGATGTTTTTCTGGGACATGTTAAGACTTTTGGTTTACATAGGATATTATGTAATGCGATGTAGATATTGTATGTTGTTGGTGTTATATTTGTTATGGTTATAACAATTTATGTATCACAAATATATGAAATTCATATATTAGTATGTCTACAAGTTATGATTGGCTCTCTCATACGAGCAAACACCTTTGACATTAGAGATTGTGCAAAGTTGAGATTATATTATTTAAAATAATCGTAATAGATTTTAGCCACGAATCTATTTAACTTGTTACAAAGCTAAATCATTAAATTTCCCGACCGATAGTGGGAGGAAATCCAAGTTAAGTGTTGAAGATACGCTTGAACTGTGATTTATACAATGCCTAAAATTGAAATGACATACGCTTCCACCATGGGAAGTTAATTAAGACATTGTAACATGTGTTCTCCAAACTACATGTGCTTTGAGATGACCATAAGGATAAGAGAAATATAATCTCAATTTTCTCTCATAGTATGAGTCCTTTGAGGTTCAAACTAACCTCACGAAGTACCCTTTAGACTTTCTCGATTTACTTATAAGTCTTCACTATAGTGATGCTACTTTAGCATGTTATTAATAACCATGACAATTCGGTGATACGATGCATGTCTAGGAAAGCGGCTATAGTGGGAGTCCGTAGATATTTTGTGCGAAAGGAAGAATATCTTTATTAACACATTCTATTGTGATTCATTGACCGGTCAATCGAGTTGTGAACTCGATTATGAATACACGATTATTTTTTGGCAAAAGTTGAATATGCTCTAGTAAATTACAAGGGATTGTAAGAGATATGTCAACTTGTGTTAATTGAAAGAATTGGGGTACAACGAGTTTTGATTTTCTTCATGTGAAACTGATTGAGTTGTTATATATCCTTAACAAGTATATAACATTAAAACTCATATTCTCGAGGGTCACACGATTTATTTGTCAAGATAAAATGTATATCGAATGGTGAACTGGAATGAAGCAAATGAGATTAAGTCTCTAACTTCATGTGTGAGTGGGAGATGAAAGTAATTAGATATTAAATATTAATTATATATTTAATTAATCCACCCATGAAGTGGATAATTAAAAGGAAATGAAACTCGCTAAGAAGAGGTTACGCATTCATTCTCTCCTACAACGCAGTAACAAATTTACAAAGTGATTTCTTTCGTAGAAAATATACCAAAAGGGCACTTAAATTGTGGATAACATAGAAGCAATTCTAGTAATTGTGTTCTTGATCATCGGAATCACGGTTTACATATTTTACGAATATCATTTCCGCAGGTTTGTATTCCTTGATATTTTATCCGGAATCCAACATTTGTCCTAGTGGCAAGCACGCCGATATTGTTGGATCGAGGTTCCGTGTTCGAGTCCTCTTATCAAAATAATGGAACCGAGTTTCCCTAAACACTCCTTAGGGGTTTCTAGGGTATGGGAGCCACTCTACGGTGGAACCAGTCACTTTAAAAAATTTACCCTACCTTAGTTTTTCCTACCGAGTCTTTGCCCTAGTTGCAAGCACGCTAATATTGTTGCTGGGGTTTTCTGTTTGAGTCCTCTTACCGACATAGTGGAACTAAGTTCCCCAAAAAAACTCCTTAGGGGTTTCGGGATATAGGGCCGCTCTACGGTGGAACCCGATTACTCTAAAAAGTTTACCCTACCTTAGTTTTATCGGCCGAGTCTTTTTCGTAGTGGCGCACACACCGATATTGTTGGATCGAGGTTTCGTGTTCAAGTCCTCTTATCAACATAGTGGAATTGAGTTCCCCCAAAAACTCCTAGGGGTTTCTGGGGTATGGGGCCGCTTTGCGGTGGAATCGAACACTTAAAATTTTTTACCATACCTTAGTTATACACTCCGACATACCGGGTTCGATTCCGTGTGGTGACAATTCTTTGCTAAAATATGGTAGGAGTTGTTGCTGGATTCGTGTCTCCCGAAAGTCTTCTCCCTTGCATGGCTGCCACTCGTGCACATCCCTTGATTTTCAACCCACCCGACCAAGGGGCCTCTCGGTATAGGTGGAGGGGTTTGCGCCTTCGGGTATTTTCTCCTTATAAAAAAAAAAAACAAGCTGTAAAGGTGATAAAGTCAAAGATTGCAAAAAGGCAAATTGTATCATTTAATGAGGACATTTATTACATGCAAAGATGAGACTAAATATTCAAATGAGTCGTTCTTGCCATCTAATGAGAGTCAACTTGTTCAATTTTTTGGTAAGCCTAATTTTGGTAAACTTTGGTAAGCATAATTTTAACTAGTTTTTGCCCATAACCGTGCTTCGCACGGTGGTCAACATTATTTTTATGAGTTTTAATCAATATATATATTTTTTAAAATTTTTGCCCTAAATATTGTAACTTTCATTTTATCGAAATATTAATTGTTTCAAACATTCTTTAGAGAAGCAAGTTCACAACAATGCACTAGAATTAATTTCACAAAATATAAGACTTACATTCTTCACTTTCTCCAACAACTTGTAAACTTTTTTTGTATCAATTCACAACAAATTTATTCTCTGATTGAGAGTAACATAAAAATGAAAAGAAAACTAACCAAATCTTTAAAAAAATTCAAAACTATGATGAATAACTTAATGAAGATTTTCACTCTAAAATCTTCAAATATTCAAAGAATGTTGATGAGTTGAAAAATAATGTCATGGACGATCATCTTCAAATCTTCGAACCTAGGATGAATTATATAATTTGTTTTGTTTGATAATGCCAAAGACGATTATGATGAACGACACCAAGTAAAACAACATAAATAATATCAATGAGTTGTGTTTGGAATGAAAAAATGAGTAGAATTTATAGGAGACCTTGATGCTAAGATTATGGAGTGAAATTGAGTGATTGATGGGTGATTAACATTACCGAATTTAGTGATTTGATCAAATGAATGGACTGGATGAGTCGATTATGTCGGATCAACAAATGAGGTGAAATGACAAAAAGGCAACTTATTGTCTATTATGTATGATTGGAATAAATTAGATTGGATGATTTGATGACAATAATAAATACATTTTTATATTTTTGGATAATTATTAAAATTAAAAAATTAATAAATAAATATTCCTAAATTAAAATAAACGGTCAAGACGAAATTAAGAAATCAACATCAAAGGTCGAAAATCTTTCCGCCCATTCCCTAAAAGGAAATCAGTTGATGTATTATATATTTATAGATTACCGAATTTAGTGATTTGACCAAATGAATGGATGGATGAGTCGATGATGTCGATCAACGAATGAGGTGAAATGACAAAAAAGGCAACTTATTGTCTATTATGTATGATCAATTGGAATAAATTGGATTGGATGATTTGATGACAATAATAAATACATTTTTATATTTTTGGATAATTATTAAAATTAAAAAAATAATAAATAAATATTCCTAAATTAAAATAAACGGTCAAGACGAAATTAAGAAATCAACATCAAAGGTCGAAAATCTTTCCCGCCCATTCCCTAAAAGGAAATCAGTTGATGTATTATATATTTATAGATTACCGAATTTAGTGATTTGACCAAATGAATGGACTGGATGAGTCGATGATGTCGATCAACGAATGAGGTGAAATGACAAAAAAGGCAACTTATTGTCTATTATGTATGATCGATTGGAATAAATTGGATTGGATGATTTGATGACAATAATAAATACATTTTTATATTTTTTGGATAATTATTAAAATTAAAAAATTAATAAATAAATATTCCTAAATTAAAATAAACGGTCAAGACGAAATTAAGAAATCAACATCAAAGGTCGAAAATCTTTCCCGCCCATTCCCTAAAAGGAAATCAGTTGATGTATTATATATTTATAGACTAGTAACAATTTTGCACTCTCTCATTCACACGATCTACAAGTTTTCTAAGCACTCACAAAAGTTTATCAAAATAATTTTCATAATTCTAAGTGTTTATAGAACACTTACTCGTGTATCTTCAATACACTTTGCACCGTACTTTAGAATTTCCTTAAGATTAGAAGTTGAAGATAGGTTTGAAGATAGATGATCATCTTGAGAAAGTTGTAACTATAAGATTGTAAGTGAGTAAGTAAGTAAGTGGTCAATGCCCTTCTTCAAGTTGAAGAAGGAGAGTGGATGTAGGATCAATTCCGAACCACTATAAATTGTTGTGTTCTTTACCGCTTTCCTTACTTATCTGTTCTTAATCAACTTTCGAACAAGTTCAATTTTAGATTCTTAATCGATCGCTTTTGATCCATTAAAGATTGAGTTTAAATTTGTTTTCCGTTGTGTGAACTTTGATTCCTTGAATTGATTTTCTAATTGGAGAGAAAAGATTTGAAAATCTATTCAACCTCCCCCTTCTAGATTTTTCCTAGAAGGTTGTCTCAAGTTCTTTAATAAAAACTCAGACCATGAGACCAACACAAAAGATCCCAAATATCATGGAAAGACCAAGCATATCGATACTAAGTATAATTTTATTAGAGATATTATAGAGAAGAAGAAAGTGACTCTTAAATACATTTCTACACGATTGATGTTGGCGAGATCCTTTTACCAAAGCTATTCCTAAAGATGTTTTTCTCGGGACATGTTAAGACTTTTGGTTTACATAGGATATTATGTAATGCGATGTAGATATTGTATGTTGTTGGTGTTATATTTGTTATGGTTATAACAATTTATGTATCACAAATATATGAAATTCATATATTAGTATGTCTACAAGTTATGATTGGCTCTCTCATACGAGCAAACACCTTTGACATTAGAGATTGTGCAAAGTTGAGATTATATTATTTAAAATAATCGTAATAGATTTTAGCCACAAATCTATTTAACTTGTTACAAAGCTAAATCATTAAATTTCCCGACCGATAGTGGGAGGAAATCCAAGTTAAGTGTTGAAGATACGCTTGAACCGTGATTTATACAATGCCTAAAATTGAAATGACATACGCTTCCACCATGGGAAGTTAATTAAGACATTGTAACATGTGTTCTCCAAACTACATGTGCTTGAGATGACCATAAGGATAAGAGAAATATAATCTCAATTTTCTCTCATAGTATGAGTCCTTTGAGGTTCAAACTAACTTTGTGAAGTACCCTTTAGACTTTCTGATTTACTTATAAGTCTTCACTATAGTGATGCTACTTTAGCATGTTATTAATAACCATGACAATTCGGTGATACGATGCATGTCTAGGAAAGCGGCTATAGTGGGAGTCTGTAGATATTTTGTGCGAAAGGAAGAATATCTTTATTAACACATTCTATTGTGATTCATTGACCGGTCAATCGAGTTGTGAACTCGATTATGAATACATGATTATTTTTGGCAAAAGTTGAATATGCTCTAGTAAATTACAAGGGATTGTAAGAGATATGTCAACTTGTGTTAATTGAAAGAATTACAGGGTACAACGAGTTTTGATTTTCTTCATGTGAAACTGATTGAGTTGTTATATATCCTTAACAAGTATATAACATTAAAACTCATATTCTCGAGGGTCACACGATTTATTTGTCAAGTATAAAATGTATATCGAATGGTGAACTGGAATGAAGCAAATGAGATTAAGTCTCTAACTTCATGTGTGAGTGGGAGATGAAAGTAATTAGATATTAAATATTAATTATATATTTAATTAATCCACCCATGAAGTGGATAATTAAAAGGAAATGAAATTGCTAAGAAGAGGTTACGCATTCATTCTCTCCTACAACGCAGAACAAATTTACTGTGATTTCTTTCGTAGAAAATATACCAAAAGGGCACTTAAATTGTGGATAACATAGAAGCAATTCTAGTAATTGTGTTCTTGATCATCGGAATCACGGTTTACATATTTTACGAATATCATTTCCGCGAGTTTGTATTCCTTGATATTTTATCCGAATCCAACATTTGTCCTAGTGGCAAGCACGCTGATATTGTTGACGAGGTTCCGTGTTCGAGTCCTCTTATCAAAATAATGGAACTGAGTTTCCCTAAACACTCCTTAGGGGTTTCTAGGGTATGGGGCCACTCTACGGTGGAACCAAGTCACTTTAAAAAATTTACCCTACCTTAGTTTTTTTCCGCCGAAGTCTTTGCCCTAGTTGCAAGCACGCTAATATTGTTGGTGGGGTTTTCTGTTTGAGTCCTCTTACCGACATAGTGGAACTAAGTTCCCCAAAAAAACTCCTTAGGGGTTTCGGGATATAGGGCCGCTCTACGGTGGAACCAATTACTCTAAAAAGTTTACCCTACCTTAGTTTTATCGGCCGAGTCTTTTCGTAGTGGCAGACACACCGATATTGTTGACGAGGTTTCGTGTTCAAGTCCTCTTATCAACATAGTGGAATTGAGTTCCCAAAAAACTCCTAGGGGTTTCGGGGTATGGGGCGCTTTGCGGTGGAATCGAACACTTAAAATTTTTACCATACCTTAGTTATACACTCCGACATACCGGGTTCGATTCCGTGTGGTGACAATTCTTTGCTAAAATATGGTAGGAGTTGTTGCTGGATTCGTGTCTCCCGAAAGTCTTCTCCCTTGCATGGCCGCCACTCGTGCACATCCCTTGATTTTCAACCCACGACCAAGGGGCCTCTCGGTATAGGTGGAGGGTTTGCGCCTTTGTATTTTCTCCTTATAAAAAAAAAACAAGCGTAAAGGTGATAAAGTCAAAGATTGCAAAAAGGCAAATTGTATCATTTAATGAGGACATTTATTACATGCAAAGATGAGACTAAATATTCAAATGAGTCGTTCTTGCCATCTAATGAGAGTCAACTTGTTCAATTTTTTGGTAAGCCTAATTTTGGTAAACTTTGGTAAGCATAATTTTAACTAGTTTTTGCCCATAACCGTGCTTCGCACGGTGGTCAACATTATTTTTATGAGTTTTAATCAATATATATATTTTTTAAAATTTTTGCCCTAAATATTGTAACTTTCATTTTATCGAAATATTAATTGTTTCAAACATTCTTTAGAGAAGCAAGTTCACAACAATGCACTAGAATTAATTTCACAAAATATAAGACTTACATTCTTCACTTTCTCCAACAACTTGTAAACTTTTTTTGTATCAATTCACAACAAATTTATTCTACTGATTGAGAGTAACATAAAAATGAAAAGAAAACTAACCAAATCTTTAAAAAAATTCAAAACTATGATGAATAACTTAATGAAGATTTTCACTCTAAAATCTTCAAATATTCAAAGAATGTTGATGAGTTGAAAAATAATGTCATGGACGATCATCTTCAAATCTTCGAACCTAGGATGAATTATATAATTTGTTTTGTTTGATAATGCCAAAGACGATTATGATGAACGACACCAAGTAAAACAACATAAATAATATCAATGAGTTGTGTTTGGAATGAAAAAATGAGTAGAATTTATAGGAGACCTTGATGCTAAGATTATGGAGTGAAATTGAGTGATTGATGGGTGATTAACATTACCGAATTTAGTGATTTGATCAAATGAATGGACTGGATGAGTCGATTATGTCGAGATCAACAAATGAGGTGAAATGACAAAAAGGCAACTTATTGTCTATTATGTATGATTGGAATAAATTAGATTGGATGATTTGATGACAATAATAAATACATTTTTATATTTTTGGATAATTATTAAAATTAAAAAATTAATAAATAAATATTCCTAAATTAAAATAAACGGTCAAGACGAAATTAAGAAATCAACATCAAAGGTCGAAAATCTTTCCCGCCCATTCCCTAAAAGGAAATCAGTTGATGTATTATATATTTATAGATTACCGAATTTAGTGATTTGACCAAATGAATGGATCGGATGAGTCGATGATGTCGGATCAACGAATGAGGTGAAATGACAAAAAGGCAACTTATTGTCTATTATGTATGATCAATTGGAATAAATTGGATTGGATGATTTGATGACAATAATAAATACATTTTTATATTTTTTGGATAATTATTAAAATTAAAAAATAATAAATAAATATTCCTAAATTAAAATAAACGGTCAAGACGAAATTAAGAAATCAACATCAAAGGTCGAAAATCTTTCCCGCCCATTCCCTAAAAGGAAATCGAGTTGATGTATTATATATTTATAGATTACCGAATTTAGTGATTTGACCAAATGAATGGACTGGATGAGTCGATGATGTCGATCAACGAATGAGGTGAAATGACAAAAAGGCAACTTATTGTCTATTATGTATGATCGATTGGAATAAATTGGATTGGATGATTTGATGACAATAATAAATACATTTTTATATTTTTGGATAATTATTAAAATTAAAAAATTAATAAATAAATATTCCTAAATTAAAATAAACGGTCAAGACGAAATTAAGAAATCAACATCAAAGGTCGAAAATCTTTCCCGCCCATTCCCTAAAAGGAAATCAGTTGATGTATTATATATTTATAGACTAGTAACAATTTTGCACTCTCTCATTCACACGATCTACAAGTTTTCTAAGCACTCACAAAAGTTTATCAAAATAATTTTCATAATTCTAAGTGTTTATAGAACACTTACTGCGTGTATCTTCAATACACTTTGCACCGTACTTTAGAATTTCCCGAGAAGATTAGAAGTTGAAGATAGGTTTGAAGATAGATGATCATCTTGAGAAAGTTGTAACTATAAGATTGTAAGTGAGTAAGTAAGTAAGTGGTCAATGCCCTTCTTCAAGTTGAAGAAGGAGAGTGGATGTAGGATCAATTCCGAACCACTATAAATTGTTGTGTTCTTTCTTGCTTTCCTTACTTATCTGTTCTTAATCAACTTTCGAACAAGTTCAATTTTAGATTCTTAATCGATCGCTTTTGATCCATTAAAGATTGAGTTTAAATTTGTTTTCCGTTGTGTGAACTTTGATTCCTTGAATTGATTTTCTAATTGGAGAGAAAAGATTTGAAAATCTATTCAACCTCCCCCTTCTAGATTTTTCCTAGAAGGTTGTCTCAAGTTCTTTAATAAAAACTCAGACCATGAGACCAACACAAAAGATCCCAAATATCATGGAAAGACCAAGCATATCGATACTAAGTATAATTTTATTAGAGATATTATAGAGAAGAAGAAAGTGACTCTTAAATACATTTCTACACGATTGATGTTGGCAGATCCTTTTACCAAAGCTATTCCTAAAGATGTTTTTAAGGACATGTTAAGACTTTTGGTTTACATAGGATATTATGTAATGCGATGTAGATATTGTATGTTGTTGGTGTTATATTTGTTATGGTTATAACAATTTATGTATCACAAATATATGAAATTCATATATTAGTATGTCTACAAGTTATGATTGGCTCTCTCATACGAGCAAACACCTTTGACATTAGAGATTGTGCAAAGTTGAGATTATATTATTTAAAATAATCGTAATAGATTTTAGCCACAAATCTATTTAACTTGTTACAAAGCTAAATCATTAAATTTCCCGACCGATAGTGGGAGGAAATCCAAGTTAAGTGTTGAAGATACGCTTGAATCGTGATTTATACAATGCCTAAAATTGAAATGACATACGCTTCCACCATGGGAAGTTAATTAAGACATTGTAACATGTGTTCTCCAAACTACATGTGCTGAGATGACCATAAGGATAAGAGAAATATAATCTCAATTTTCTCTCATAGTATGAGTCCTTTGAGGTTCAAACTAACTTTGTGAGAAGTACCCTTTAGACTTTCTCGATTTACTTATAAGTCTTCACTATAGTGATGCTACTTTAGCATGTTATTAATAACCATGACAATTCGGTGATACGATGCATGTCTAGGAAAGCAGCTATAGTGGGAGTCCGTAGATATTTTGTGCGAAAGGAAGAATATCTTTATTAACACATTCTATTGTGATTCATTGACCGGTCAATCGAGTTGTGAACTCGATTATGAATACACGATTATTTTTGGCAAAAGTTGAATATGCTCTAGTAAATTACAAGGGATTGTAAGAGATATGTCAACTTGTGTTAATTGAAAGAATTACGGGGTACAACGAGTTTTGATTTTCTTCATGTGAAACTGATTGAGTTGTTATATATCCTTAACAAGTATATAACATTAAAACTCATATTCTCGAGGGTCACACGATTTATTTGTCGAGTATAAAATGTATATCGAATGGTGAACTGGAATGAAGCAAATGAGATTAAGTCTCTAACTTCATGTGTGAGTGGGAGATGAAAGTAATTAGATATTAAATATTAATTATATATTTAATTAATCCACCCATGAAGTGGATAATTAAAAGGAAATGAAATTGCTAAGAAGAGGTTACGCATTCATTCTCTCCTACAACGCAGTAACAAATTTACAAAGTGATTTCTTTCGTAGAAAATATACCAAAAGGGCACTTAAATTGTGGATAACATAGAAGCAATTCTAGTAATTGTGTTCTTGATCATCGGAATCACGGTTTACATATTTTACGAATATCATTTCCGCAGTTTGTATTCCTTGATATTTTATCCGGAATCCAACATTTGTCCTAGTGGCAAGCACGCTGATATTGTTGACGAGGTTCCGTGTTCGAGTCCTCTTATCAAAATAATGGAACGAGTTTCCCTAAACACTCCTTAGGGGTTTCTAGGGTATGGGGCCACTCTACGGTGGAACCAATCACTTTAAAAAATTTACCCTACCTTAGTTTTTTCCTACTGAGTCTTTGCCCTAGTTGCAAGCACGCTAATATTGTTGACCGGGGTTTTCTGCTTGAGTCCTCTTACCGACATAGTGGAACTAAGTTCCCCAAAAAAACTCCTTAGGGGGTTTCGGGATATAGGGCCGCTCTACGGTGGAACCGATTACTCTAAAAAGTTTACCCTACCTTAGTTTTATCGGTGAGTCTTTTTCGTAGTGGCAGACACACCGATATTGTTGACTCGAGGTTTCGTGTTCAAGTCCTCTTATCAACATAGTGGAATTGAGTTCCCAAAAAACTCCTAGGGGTTTCGGGGTATGGGGCCGCTTTGCGGTGGAATCGAACACTTAAAATTTTTACCATACCTTAGTTATACACTCCGACATACCGGGTTCGATTCCGTGTGGTGACAATTCTTTGCTAAAATATGGTAGGAGTTGTTGCTGGATTCGTGTCTCCCGAAAGTCTTCTCCCTTGCATGGCCGCCACTCGTGCACATCCCTTGATTTTCAACCCACTTTGACCAAGGGGCCTCTGGTATAGGTGGAGGGGTTTGCGCCTTCGGGTATTTTCTCCTTATAAAAAAAAAAACAAGCGTAAAGGTGATAAAGTCAAAGATTGCAAAAAGGCAAATTGTATCATTTAATGAGGACATTTATTACATGCAAAGATGAGACTAAATATTCAAATGAGTCGTTCTTGCCATCTAATGAGAGTCAACTTGTTCAATTTTTTGGTAAGCCTAATTTTGGTAAACTTTGGTAAGCATAATTTTAACTAGTTTTTGCCCATAACCGTGCTTCGCACGGTGGTCAACATTATTTTTATGAGTTTTAATCAATATATATATTTTTTAAAATTTTTGCCCTAAATATTGTAACTTTCATTTTATCGAAATATTAATTGTTTCAAACATTCTTTAGAGAAGCAAGTTCACAACAATGCACTAGAATTAATTTCACAAAATATAAGACTTACATTCTTCACTTTCTCCAACAACTTGTAAACTTTTTTTGTATCAATTCACAACAAATTTATTCTCTGATTGAGAGTAACATAAAAATGAAAAGAAAACTAACCAAATCTTTAAAAAAATTCAAAACTATGATGAATAACTTAATGAAGATTTTCACTCTAAAATCTTCAAATATTCAAAGAATGTTGATGAGTTGAAAAATAATGTCATGGACGATCATCTTCAAATCTTCGAACCTAGGATGAATTATATAATTTGTTTTGTTTGATAATGCCAAAGACGATTATGATGAACGACACCAAGTAAAACAACATAAATAATATCAATGAGTTGTGTTTGGAATGAAAAAATGAGTAGAATTTATAGGAGACCTTGATGCTAAGATTATGGAGTGAAATTGAGTGATTGATGGGTGATTAACATTACCGAATTTAGTGATTTGATCAAATGAATGGACTGGATGAGTCGATTATGTCGATCAACAAATGAGGTGAAATGACAAAAAAGGCAACTTATTGTCTATTATGTATGATTGGAATAAATTAGATTGGATGATTTGATGACAATAATAAATACATTTTTATATTTTTGGATAATTATTAAAATTAAAAAATTAATAAATAAATATTCCTAAATTAAAATAAACGGTCAAGACGAAATTAAGAAATCAACATCAAAGGTCGAAAATCTTTCCCGCCCATTCCCTAAAAGGAAATCAGTTGATGTATTATATATTTATAGATTACCGAATTTAGTGATTTGACCAAATGAATGGACTGGATGAGTCGATGATGTCGGATCAACGAATGAGGTGAAATGACAAAAAGGCAACTTATTGTCTATTATGTATGATCAATTGGAATAAATTGGATTGGATGATTTGATGACAATAATAAATACATTTTTATATTTTTGGATAATTATTAAAATTAAAAAATAATAAATAAATATTCCTAAATTAAAATAAACGGTCAAGACGAAATTAAGAAATCAACATCAAAGGTCGAAAATCTTTCCCGCCCATTCCCTAAAAGGAAATCAGTTGATGTATTATATATTTATAGATTACCGAATTTAGTGATTTGACCAAATGAATGGGTGGATGAGTCGATGATGTCGGATCAACGAATGAGGTGAAATGACAAAAAGGCAACTTATTGTCTATTATGTATGATCGATTGGAATAAATTGGATTGGATGATTTGATGACAATAATAAATACATTTTTATATTTTTGGATAATTATTAAAATTAAAAAATTAATAAATAAATATTCCTAAATTAAAATAAACGGTCAAGACGAAATTAAGAAATCAACATCAAAGGTCGAAAATCTTTCCCGCCCATTCCCTAAAAGGAAATCAGTTGATGTATTATATATTTATAGACTAGTAACAATTTTGCACTCTCTCATTCACACGATCTACAAGTTTTCTAAGCACTCACAAAAGTTTATCAAAATAATTTTCATAATTCTAAGTGTTTATAGAACACTTACTCATGTATCTTCAATACACTTTGCACCGTACTTTAGAATTTCCCTAAGATTAGAAGTTGAAGATAGGTTTGAAGATAGATGATCATCTTCGTAAAGTTGTAACTATAAGATTGTAAGTGAGTAAGTAAGTAAGTGGTCAATGCCCTTCTTCAAGTTGAAGAAGGAGAGTGGATGTAGGATCAATTCCGAACCACTATAAATTGTTGTGTTCTTTCTGCTTTCCTTACTTATACATTCTTAATCAACTTTCGAACAAGTTCAATTTTAGATTCTTAATCGACTGCTTTTGATCCATTAAAGATTGAGTTTAAATTTGTTTTCCGTTGTGTGAACTTTGATTCCTTGAATTGATTTTCTAATTGGAGAGAAAAGATTTGAAAATCTATTCAACCTCCCCCTCTAGATTTTTCCTAGAAGGTTGTCTCAAGTTCTTTAATAAAAACTCAGACCATGAGACCAACACAAAAGATCCCAAATATCATGGAAAGACCAAGCATATCGATACTAAGTATAATTTTATTAGAGATATTATAGAGAAGAAGAAAGTGACTCTTAAATACATTTCTACGCGATTGATGTTGGCGAGATCCTTTTACCAAAGCTATTCCTAAAGATGTTTTTCCGGGACATGTTAAGACTTTTGGTTTACATAGGATATTATGTAATGCGATGTAGATATTGTATGTTGTTGGTGTTATATTTGTTATGGTTATAACAATTTATGTATCACAAATATATGAAATTCATATATTAGTATGTCTACAAGTTATGATTGGCTCTCTCATACGAGCAAACACCTTTGACATTAGAGATTGTGCAAAGTTGAGATTATATTATTTAAAATAATCGTAATAGATTTTAGCCACGAATCTATTTAACTTGTTACAAAGCTAAATCATTAAATTTCCCGACCGATAGTGGGAGGAAATCCAAGTTAAGTGTTGAAGATACGCTTGAACCGTGATTTATACAATGCCTAAAATTGAAATGACATACGCTTCCACCATGGGAAGTTAATTAAGACATTGTAACATGTGTTCTCCAAACTACATGTGCCGAGATGACCATAAGGATAAGAGAAATATAATCTCAATTTTCTCTCATAGTATGAGTCCTTTGAGGTTCAAACTAACCTCACGAAGTACCCTTTAGACTTTCCGATTTACTTATAAGTCTTCACTATAGTGATGCTACTTTAGCATGTTATTAATAACCATGACAATTCGGTGATACGATGCATGTCTAGGAAAGCAGGCTATAGTGGGAGTCTCAGATATTTTGTGCGAAAGGAAGAATATCTTTATTAACACATTCTATTGTGATTCATTGACCGTCAATCGAGTTGTGAACTCGATTATGAATACATGATTATTTTTTGGCAAAAGTTGAATATGCTCTAGTAAATTACAAGGGATTGTAAGAGATATGTCAACTTGTGTTAATTGAAAGAATTCCGGGGGTACAACGAAGTTTTGATTTTCTTCATGTGAAATCGATTGAGTTGTTATATATCCTTAACAAGTATATAACATTAAAACTCATATTCTCGAGGGTCACACGATTTATTTGTCGATTATAAAATGTATATCGAATGGTGAACTGGAATGAAGCAAATGAGATTAAGTCTCTAACTTCATGTGTGAGTGGGAGATGAAAGTAATTAGATATTAAATATTAATTATATATTTAATTAATCCACCCATGAAGTGGATAATTAAAAGGAAATGAAGCGCTAAGAAGAGGTTACACATTCATTCTCTCCTACAACGCAGAACAAATTTACTGTGATTTCTTTCGTAGAAAATATACCAAAAGGGCACTTAAATTGTGGATAACATAGAAGCAATTCTAGTAATTGTGTTCTTGATCATCGGAATCACGGTTTACATATTTTACGAATATCATTTCCTTGAGTTTGTATTCCTTGATATTTTATCCGGAATCCAACATTTGTCCTAGTGGCAAGCACGCCGATATTGTTGATCGAGGTTCCGTGTTCGAGTCCTCTTATCAAAATAATGGAACCGAGTTTCCCTAAACACTCCTTAGGGGTTTCTAGGGTATGGGGCCACTCTACGGTGGAACCAGTCACTTTAAAAAATTTACCCTACCTTAGTTTTTAAATTTGAGTCTTTGCCCTAGCTTGCAAGCACGCTAATATTGTTGGTAGGGTTTTCTGTTTGAGTCCTCTTACCGACATAGTGGAACTAAGTTCCCCAAAAAACTCCTTAGGGGTTTCGGGATATAGGGCCGCTCAACGGTGGAACCAGCTTACTCTAAAAAGTTTACCCTACCTTAGTTTTATCGGTGAGTCTTTTTCGTAGTGGCGACACACCGATATTGTTGACTCGAGGTTTCGTGTTCAAGTCCTCTTATCAACATAGTGGAATTGAGTTCCCCAAAAACTCCTAGGGGTTTCGGGGTATGGGGCCGCTTTGCGGTGGAATCAGACACTTAAAATTTTTTACCATACCTTAGTTATACACTCCGACATACCGGGTTCGATTCCGTGTGGTGACAATTCTTTGCTAAAATATGGTAGGAGTTGTTCCGGATTCGTGTCTCCCGAAAGTCTTCTCCTTGCATGGCCGCCACTCGTGCACATCCCTTGATTTTCAACCCACTGACCAAGGGGCCTCTGGTATAGGTGGAGGGGTTTGCGCCTTCGGTATTTTCTCCTTATAAAAAAAAAAACAAGCGTAAAGGTGATAAAGTCAAGATTGCAAAAAGGCAAATTGTATCATTTAATGAGGACATTTATTACATGCAAAGATGAGACTAAATATTCAAATGAGTCGTTCTTGCCATCTAATGAGAGTCAACTTGTTCAATTTTTGGTAAGCCTAATTTTGGTAAACTTTGGTAAGCATAATTTTAACTAGTTTTTGCCCATAACGTGCTTCGCACGGTGGTCAACATTATTTTTATGAGTTTTAATCAATATATATATTTTTTAAAATTTTTGCCCTAAATATTGTAACTTTCATTTTATCGAAATATTAATTGTTTCAAACATTCTTTAGAGAAGCAAGTTCACAACAATGCGCTAGAATTAATTTCACAAAATATAAGACTTACATTCTTCACTTTCTCCAACAACTTGTAAACTTTTTTTGTATCAATTCACAACAAATTTATTCTACAGATTGAGAGTAACATAAAAATGAAAAGAAAACTAACCAAATCTTTAAAAAAATTCAAAACTATGATGAATAACTTAATGAAGATTTTCACTCTAAAATCTTCAAATATTCAAAGAATGTTGATGAGTTGAAAAATAATGTCATGGACGATCATCTTCAAATCTTCGAACCTAGGATGAATTATATAATTTGTTTTGTTTGATAATGCCAAAGACGATTATGATGAACGACACCAAGTAAAACAACATAAATAATATCAATGAGTTGTGTTTGGAATGAAAAAAATGAGTAGAATTTATAGGAGACCTTGATGCTAAGATTATGGAGTGAAATTGAGTGATTGATGGGTGATTAACATTACCGAATTTAGTGATTTGATCAAATGAATGGACTGGATGAGTCGATGATGTCAGTCAACAAATGAGGTGAAATGACAAAAAAGGCAACTTATTGTCTATTATGTATGATTGAAATAAATTGGATTGGATGATTTGATGACAATAATAAATACATTTTTATATTTTTTGGATAATTATTAAAATTAAAAAATTAATAAATAAATATTCCTAAATTAAAATAAACGGTCAAGACGAAATTAAGAAATCAACATCAAAGGTCGAAAATCTTTCCCGCCCATTCCCTAAAAGGAAATCAGTTGATGTATATTTATAGATTACCGAATTTAGTGATTTGACCAAATGAATGGGTGGATGAGTCGATGATGTCGGAGATCAACGAATGAGGTGAAATGACAAAAAGGCAACTTATTGTCTATTATGTATGATCAATT
Source organism: Paraleonurus japonicus (assembly GCA_030762865.1). Taxonomy (NCBI): domain Eukaryota; kingdom Viridiplantae; phylum Streptophyta; class Magnoliopsida; order Lamiales; family Lamiaceae; genus Paraleonurus; species Paraleonurus japonicus. The sequence goes on from CM061058.1 coordinate 4,542,050, forward strand.
GGAATAAATTGGATTGGATGATTTGATGACAATAATAAATACATTTTTATATTTTTGGATAATTATTAAAATTAAAAAATTAATAAATAAATATTCCTAAATTAAAATAAACGGTCAAGACGAAATTAAGAAATCAACATCAAAGGTCGAAAATCTTTCCCGCCCATTCCCTAAAAGGAAATCAGTTGATGTATTATATATTTATAGATTACCGAATTTAGTGATTTGACCAAATGAATGGACTGGATGAGTCGATGATGTCGAGATCAACGAATGAGGTGAAATGACAAAAAAGGCAACTTATTGTCTATTATGTATGATCGATTGGAATAAATTGGATTGGATGATTGATGACAATAATAAATACATTTTTATATTTTTGGATAATTATTAAAATTAAAAATTAATAAATAAATATTCCTAAATTAAAATAAACGGTCAAGACGAAATTAAGAAATCAACATCAAAGGTCGAAAATCTTTCCCGCCCATTCCCTAAAAGGAAATCAGCTTGATGTATTATATATTTATAGATTTTTATAGCATGCATCCAAAATTCTTGACCTTATCACTTGCAGTAAATAGACCAATTATAAAAACATGACATTATTATACCAAAATAAGAGTAAATTTTATATAGTGTAATTTGCTCAATTTTCTCGGAACTCTATTAATAAGGAAAGTTTGACTTAGTAATATTTGGTAAATATTCTCTGTTTCCTTGTATATATCTTTTTATAGTGAATCATACTGATCACCACAATTATCGGTGATAATCATACAACATCTATAAATATGAGAGACATTGTGTTGAAAAATCATTCGTGGTATGTATTATAAGTTTGAACAAATATGAAGCATTATCTCATGTGGCATAATCTCTTCTTCTTGTTTGTCTTCATAATTGCTAACATTGTGGGAGCATCTCGTGAGCTTACTCAACCACAATATGGGCAAAAAAATTTGTTTTTTAAGTCGTAGATATACCATTCATGTGATTAATAACCTTCCTGCAAATTCTGAAATGAGATCTCATTGTTATTCGGGGAACGACGACCTTGGATTTCGTACAATGCAGGTGAATGATGATCGAAATTGGAGTTTTTGTCTTTTTCCATACAAAACATTATTCATTTGTCATCTATGGTGGGATTCGAGGAAGAAAGAAATAAGTTTTGAAGTATTCAATTCAGTCCTGAGAGTTAAAGTTTGCCGTACTGGGAAATGCTTTTGGAGTGTAAGAGCCGATGGTATTTATATTTCTGGTCACCCTGATGAAGGCTACGGACTAATGTATTATTGGAATAACATATCTTGAATAATTGCTTGCTTACTTCATAGCAATGTAATAATTAAATTAAAGAGAAATATAAATATATATATATATATGCATTTTTATTCAATAATTTCTATTTCAAGTTAAAAACAATATATATTACAATGCAAATTGAAGGATAAACGTAAATTGGTAATCCAAGTAACATCCCGTCGTATATATATATGATCTGGCACAATCTTATGTCACACTAAAGACAATTAATTTCCCAGAAATTAGGTCGTATAATAGAAAAAATCATATAGTTATAACGTTAAATTAATAACCAAGTTTGGCTATTTTTTTGTATATGTATAATGTTGAGCTCTTGTTTCAGTATTTTTCATTTTTTTATTTACTTGTTTATATATATATATATATATATATATATATATATATATAATAGTATATTTTCTTAGGCGGTGTTTGATAGCCCTTATACTGGGGTGTATAGTACAAATTGTCATGGGATAAGTGTGTTTGATAGCCATTACATGTAATACGCCAGGCCCGGTATAATATTCAGCCCAAGAATACATATATGCCATTTTACTGCTCCTATCAACACATTATATCGTGCCCTCCCCTTACAATTTATCTCATTAAGAGAAGAAACAAAAATACCCCCATTTACCCTTCTTCCCTCTCGATCACCTATCAAACAAACATTAGAATTCATGTTAGTAAGGGTAATTTTGTCAATTGACCACTTTTATAAATTTTAATACATCTTATCAAACAACATATAAATTATACTACCACTTATTACTTCCTATCAAACACATTACAAATTAATACAGTAGACACAAATACAATCTATCAAACACCCATATAAAACTTTTATCTACCTTTTCCCTTACTATTTTTACCTACATATAATTTACCCTATATAAATCTAAACTCCTATCAAACGGAGCCTTAGAGTAAGTCTTGTGTGAGACCGTCTCACGGATCTCATTTCGTGAGACGGATTCACTTTTTAATAAATTATTATCACTTTTTACAAATTACTATCACTTATAATGTAAAGTGGATCTCATTTCCGGGAAGCCATCGTAACAATCCGCGTATTTGTTTTGCGATTGTTGGTTTATAAGTGCACCAATGATGGCTTTTACAATATTCGGGACGGAAATAACTAGAAGAAAAAACAAGAAGAAACAAGAAATGAAGAAGATTACAAAAAGTAATACTTTTTCCTACTAAAAGTATTAGTTTCTTCTTGAACCACGAACAAGCTTCAAACGACCTCAACAACGCATCTTTTAACCACGAACAGCTGGTAAGTCGAGTCAAGGAAAATATCCTTTGCCCGCAAAACAAATACGTCCCGGCTAGTGCTCACGGTCCGACGTAATGTTCCCAAAGGTAAAGCGACTTTCGTCTCGTATTCAAGTAGCACCACTTGAAAACGAGCTCCAACGAATCAAGAACGTGAAACTGGACTGAAAACTAGTATGTATGCAAAAACTGGACGTGAAATTTGCAAAAATTCGACGTAGGTGTATATGCCGATGCACAGTGGTGCGAATGCAGGTGGCTATGCACATGCAGATGTCTCCTATTTATAGGCGTAACACCCGAGATATTGAAGAGCCAAGAGACTTGGGATTTAATGCAATCAATCCCAATCAATCAGTCGATTCCGTTTTGGTAACGGCCCAGCTTGTTACATGTGACTATTGAAATGCCACGAATCTGGACATCCGCCCGCCCGATTCATTTCCGACTTTTGAATTCAAATTCAAATTCGATTCACATGAAATTTCACCGAAATTCACATGAAACCCAAATTCAGATCATCAACTTCTGGGCTCGACTCGGATTGGGCCCAAAATTTTTGGGCTCCAAAAATTATACATACACCACCACCAAGCCAAGTACACCCAAAGTCCATTCAAAGTCCAATTGCTAAGATCCAAGTCCACGGACACGGACATCGGCTCGGGCTCGGCACGGCACGGCCGGACGGGCGGCGCGCGCGCGTGTGTGGCCCATTTATGTATGCATAGCCCACTTATAGTTTGAGTTCTTTTAATCCCTTCTTACTTATAAGGAGTGCATTAACTCCCACATTAACCGATGTGGGACAATTACAATTAAGTTTAATGTGACACCTTTATTACTTAAGTGTAATACCTTAGCATCTCAACATGTATATCAATTTCTCACTCACCGAAATTCGGTTTTAAAAATTAATTATACTCTCACCATAATTTCGTTTAATTTCCCGGAAATTAAACATCAAATTATTTTAATTAAATAAATTGATTAAAATAATTAAACCTAATTTCTCCAACAATTCCCCACATGAGTGGAAATTCCGCCTATAATATGCACTCCACAATCCAGCTTCCCGAGAAATATTATTGCATCGGGACAGGTAGCTTGTGGCTTTGAACCTTCCATAGTTAAACACCATCGAGCATACCGGCGGCTTAGTGGACACAATGCCTTGAACTAGTCCTCCTTAGTGTATACCTAGTCAATAGTGCTAACACAATAAAGTCTCCACGTACTTCGTTCTCACGTTTGTGTCCGTTTTGGCCATGGACAACCCTTTGGATTCATAAGTTTTACCTTGAAGCGGCCCTCACTTCTCACTTATATAGGTGACCTCCTCTTATAGGTATCCCGTTATACCCTACCTCCTCGAGGTGTCGAGTCATTAAAAGTCGAGACTTATCTTATTACCACAACTTCACAGTACTAACACACGATAGTGTGCTTTCCAGAATGATCTCGTATCATCAAGTGTGCTCAACCAACATCCACAGCTTAGTTTTCCCATTGAACCAAGATCTTGGGATCTCCAAATAACTTGGTTGGGTTACCACTTTGTTTCCGTTTTATTTTGTGGATTTCTGGACTCCATTCCTTCTAGCAACTTGTACATTTGATCTCGATTTATTCCTTTCGTGAGCGTATCCGCTAAATTGTCCTTTGATTTCACATAATCAATTGACATTACACCACTTGAGATCGGATGTCTAACGGAATTATGTCGATTTACGAATATGTCGTGACTTTCCGTTGTACATATTGCTCGAGCTCTACCAATAGCAGCCTGACAATCACAATGTACCATTACCGACGGTACCGGTTTGTTCCAACAAGGAATATCTTCAAGAAAATTCCGAAGCCATTCAGCTTCTTCTCGACTTTATCCAAAGCAATAAATTCTGATTCTATTGTGGAACGGGCTATACATGTCTGCTTCGTAGATTTCCACGACACCTGCGCCTCCAATAGTGAATACATACCCACTAGTTGAGAATGACTCATTTGTGTCTGAAATCCGATTAGCATCACCTGTACCCTTCAAGTACCGCCGGAAACCTTGTGTAGTTAAGCCCAAAATGAAGGGTGTGTTTCAAGTACCTCAAAACCCTTCGAGTGCTCTCCAATGCTCTTCGTTTGGATTACTCGTGAACCTATTTAACTTGTTCACCGAGCAAGCAATATAAGGGCGTGTACAATTCGTAATGTACATCACACTCCCTATGATCCTTGCATATTCCAACCGAGCCACCGGATCTCCTCGATTTTTCTTCAAATGCACATTGAGTTCCATGGGCGTTTTGCGGTGGATCTTCAAGCGCATTAAATTTCTTAAGGACATTCTCAACGTAGTGAGACCGAGTCAAAGTAATGCCATTTGAAGTCCTCACGATCTTAATTCCCAGAATTACATCGGCTAACCCCATGTCTTTCATGTCAAAATTTCGACTCAACATGCATTTCGTATTTACGATTACATCATGACAGCTTACTCATGATTAGCATGTCGTCTACGTATAGACATAAAATTACAAACCCTTTAGGCGTGTCTTTCACATACATACATTTATCGCACTCATTAATGCGAAATCCGTTCGACATCATTGTGTTGTCAAACTTCACATGCCATTGCTTAGGAGCCCGTTTAAGACCATACAATGATCGAACAAGTTTGCACACCTTTTTCTCGTTACCCGGTGCTACAAACCCTTCTCGGTTGATCCATATAGATTTCTTCTTCTAGTTCACCATTAAAAACGCAGTCTTGACATCTAGTTGGTGAATCTCAAGATTGTGCAGAGCGGAATCGCGATAAGCACACGAATGGAGGTTATCCTCGTTACGGTGAGTATGTGTCGAAGAAATCATACCCTTCCTTTTGTCTAAAACCCTTCGCTACCAAGCGGGCTTTATATTTATCAACTCGACCCATCTCGCTTTATATTTTCTTTTAAGGATCCATTTGCATTCTAAGGTCTTGCAACCTTTGGGAAGATCAACCAATTCCCACGTGTCATTTTGCGAATAGAGTTAATTTCGCTATTAATAGCTTCTTGCGAGAGAGGTGCATCCGGTCTCGACAGAGCGTCTTTGATAGACTGTGGTTCATCTTCCAACACTAGCAGTTTCATCTACACTATCTTCAAGTGGTCTCTTACTAGGACCCACATTTACCTTGTCTCTACAAGGGAAGATATTTTCAAAGAAAATTGCATTCCTTGATTCAATCATAGTGCATTCTGTCATATCTGGTTCTTCCGATCTCGTGAATCGAAACCGATAAGCACTACTATTGTAAGCATACCGAACAAAAATGCAATCGACCGTTTTAGGGCCAATTCTTAATTGCTTAGGATCTCGCACTTCAACTTTAGCCGACACCCCCATACTTTTAGGTATTTGTATGAAGGTTTCCTTCCTTTCCACATCTCATAAGGAGTCTCGATCCTTAGTCTTGTGTGGTATTTTTTTAAAATGTGGTTGGGTGTGAGAATAGCCTCACCCCACATATTTTGTGGTAGACCAGAGTTGATTAACATTGTGTTCATCATCTCTTTTAGTGTTCGGTTTTTTCGTTCCACAACACCATTTGATTGAGGTGAATATGGTGCAGTAGTTTGATGAATTATGCCCGATTACGCACAAAGTCATTCAAACGGTGCCACATATTCTCCACCTCTATCACTTTGAATTGCTTTAATTCGATTACTCAACTGATTTTCTACTTCACTCTTGTAAAGCTTAAAGCCTTCGAAAGCCTCATCCTTGCTTCGCAAAATATAAACGTAGCAAAACCTTGTGCAATCATCAATAAAAGTAATAAAATACTTTTTCCCACCTCTAGTTTGTACAAACTTTAAATCACACACGTCTGTGTGAATTAAGTCTAGAGGTGCAGTGTTCCTTTCCACCGATTTAAATGGTAACTTAACCATTTTAGCTTCAACGCATATTTCGCATCTTTTAGGCGCCTCAATATTGGCAATATTGAGTAAATCAAGATTTACCAAACGTTTTATAGCTTTTAGATTTACATGTCCTAATCTTAAATGCCATAAAGTGGAACACTCAATAATATAAACGGAAGTAGATGCGTTTTCATTCATAACTTTCTTGCCTTTACGGCTTACAACCATTACATTCAATTTGAGCAGTCCATTCTCGAGATAACCTCGACCTAGGAACTGTCCACATTTGCTCAATACAACTTTATTGGATTCAAACACTAGTCTAAACTGATGACTAATAAGCACGGAGCCCGATATCAGGTTCTTGCGAATGTCCGGGACATGTAGCACATCCTTGATGTAAGCTCTTTGCCGGAAGTAAGTTTGAGCACAACGTTTCCAACTCCAGCCACTTCAGACGTAGCTTTGGTTACCCATGTGAAGTTTCCTCCCATCATCGAGCATAGGTAGAGAAAGCACTCTTCTCTAATGGCGTGGCAAGTGGCTCGGTGTCCACAAACCACTCTTTGGGGTTATCCACCATATTTGCCTCAAAGACGACGGCGGACATGTCCATATCAAAGGTGGCCCCATTTTCAACCATATTTGCACTTGATTGTGCTTTGCCCTTTTCTTTTCTTTCTTTTTTATCTTTTTCGGGGCTTTACAATCACGTGTCATATGGTTAGGCTTACCACAGCTTGTAGCAATCGCCACCGAAGTTCGATTTTCTAGCAACCGGTTTCTTATCATCATTAGGCCTTTTTCTTTTCTTTGATGGTTCACCCTGTTCCATCAAATTTGCCTTTGTTTCCATGTTCACTTGTTTAGATTTAATGTCCATTTTCCGATTATCTTCTTCAATTTGGAGTTTGACGATTAATTCTTCAAGTGACATTTCATTTCGCTTGTGTTTGAGATAACTTTTGAATTCCCTCCAACTAGGGGTAGTTTCTTAATCACCGTAGCTACTTGGAAAGCCTCCGATAAGACCATACCCTCCGAGAGTATGTCATGCAAAATTAGTTGAAATTTTTGAACTTGTTCGACGACAGATTTTCCGTCTACCATCATAAAGTCTAAAAATTTTGCAACTACGAACTTTTAGTTCCGGCATCCTCGGTTTTATACTTGCGTTCTAAAGAACTCCAAAGCTCTTTCGCGATGCGACAGAGCAATACACGTTATACAACGCGTTAACTAGTCCTCCAAGGACGTAGTTGCGGCACAGAAGTCTCCATGGCCCCACCGATCAAAGGCTATACGCCTAGCAGGATCTGTGTCATTTTCATCGACCACGGGCGGGTCCTCCCGGAGGAACTGCGATAGGTGCAGAGTAGTGAGGTAGAACAACATCTTTTGCCGCCACCTCTTGAAATCACTTCCCGAGAACTTCTCGGATTTTTCTCTATGAACCATAAACGGTCTGGACTCATGAGTCATAAAGGGAGGTACAATGGAAGTTGGAACCATAGGGGGTTCGATGGTTCACCAACTTCGGTGATAACCGTGGATTTTGGTTATCGTTTCCACCGTTGTTATTTTAGTCGGAAGCCATCGTAACAATCCGCGTATTTGTTTTGCGATTGTGGGTTTATAAGTGCACCAACGATGGCTTTTACAATATTCGTGACGGAAATAACTAGAAGAAAAACAAGAAGAAACAAGAAATGAAGAAGATTACAAAAGTAATACTTTTTCCTACTAAAAGTATTAGTTTCTTCTTGAACTACGAACAAGCTTCAAACGACCGCAACAACGAACTTTTTAACCACGAACAGCTGGTAAGTTGAGTCAAGGAAAAGATCCTTTGCCCGCAAAACAAATACGTCCCTCGCTAGTGCTCACGGTCCGACGTAATGTTCCCAAAGGTAAAACGACTTTCGTCTCGTATTCAAGTAGCACCACTTGAAAACGAGCTCCAACGAACTGAAGAATGTGAAACTGGACTGAAAACTAGTATGTATGCAAAAGCTGGACGTGAAATTTGCAAAAATTCGACGTGGGTGTATATCTTTGATGCAGAGGGTGCGAATGCGGTGGCCATGCACATGCGAGATGTCTCCTATTTATAGGCGAGAACACGAGATATTGAAGAGCCAAGAGACTTGGGATTAAATGCAATCAATCCCAATCAATCGGTCGATTCGTTTTGGTAATGTACCCAATTTGTTACATGTAACTATTGAAATGCCACGAATGCGGACATCCGCCCGTCCGATTCATTTGACTTTTGAATTCAAATTGATTCACATGAAATTTCACCGAAATTCACATGAAACCCAAATTCAGATCACTTCAACTTCTGGGCTCGACTCGGATTGGGCCTGCAATTTGGGCTCCAAAAATTATACATACACCACCACCAAGCCAAGTACACCCAAAGTCCATCCAAAGTCCAATTGCCAAGATCCAAGTCCACGGACACGGGTCGGGCACGGCACGGCCGAACGGCGGGCGGCGCGCGCGGCGCGTGTGGCCCATTTATGTATGCATAGCCCACTTATAGTTTGAGTTCTTTTAATCACTTCTTATTTATAAGAGTGCATTAACTCCCACATTAACCGATGTGGGACAATTATAATTAAGTTTAATGTGACACATTTATCACTTAAGTGTAATACCTTAGCATCTCAACATGAATATCAATTTCTCACTCACCGAAATTCGGTTTTAAGAAATTAATTATACTCTCACCATAATTTCGTTTAATTTCTAGAAATTAAACATCAAATTATTTTAATTAAATAAATTAATTAAAATAATTAAACCTAATTTCTCCAACAATTTATTCAAAATCGATTGCTGACCCGCTATAGCCAATCAAAAAGAATAAATATAATTGAAAAGTTAAAATTCAAAAATTTACAGATGAAACTCAATTCCAAAAATAAAGTGTCCTAATAAAAAACAATGTCCCCATTTTGAAAGTCGTTAATGCATGTTCAAAGCGGGATAAAATCCAAAATGATCTCATAACTTTTTACTTTTTTGATTTAGTCCCAATAAAGTGTGGTGTCAATTTAATCCCAAATTTTTACGAATTGTACAATTACGTCCCAATTTACACCGAGTCCGGAGAAATTGCTGACTCCGATGTAAATTGGAACGTAAATTGTTTAATTCGAAAATATGGGATTAAATTGACACATCTCACATTATTGAGACTAAATCGAAAAAGATAAAAAGTTATGGGACCAATGGATTTTATCCCTAATTATGTTATACAATAAAATATATTAAAACAATATACATGTATAAAATCACTTAATTTATGATATATATATATATATATATATATATATATATATATATATATATATATATATATATTAAAGTTGTATATTCAAATACATTAAATTTATAAATCATTTAAAATAGTTTATTATATAACAAAATTATGTAATTATTGTACATCTACAAAATGTATCGCATATGTATTAATCTAGATGTTCAAGGTTAAAATCCATTTGATTATATTTCTTTTAATTAGACTCAATATTATTTTAAAATTTCATTAATCATTTCATATACTTAATTACATATTTGTCATTTTCAAAAATTATGATTTTCTAAATGAAAAAAAAACTCATCAAATATAGTGAGACAATAAAATAAATATATATTTTTTTACATAATTAGAATATTTTATAAATGAATTAATCAATTCAGTAATAGTAAAAAAATATACTTAATTTACTTGTTTGTATTACTAAGGTTCAAATCTATGTGAATGCATTATATTTTTTTAAAATAGATTTTATAGGGCCACATAGATGACACATAAGATATACACATGTATTCAAGTTATTCTTAGAGTGACACATAAGTCAAATCAATGTGAATTTAACACATCATCAAAATTAACTCCCTATTAGTGTAATAGGGATTTCAAACTTCATGAGAATGCGACACTTCATCAAGATAAACCTCCTAACGATACATCATCGGAAAAATCCCTATTACTACATAATAGGGAAATAGGGATTTGACTCCAATAAATACTTAAAACAAAAAAGAGAAAAAAATATGATAACGCTGCTTGAACTTTGTCTCTTGTTCACTTGAATTGAAAATTAACTTGTACAAATTGAATTGCAATACAGTACGGTATATACTAAAATACACGATACCGAATTTTTTTGGTATTTTCGTATATACAAAAATACTATGGTAATTTATAATTTTCATACCGTTACCGTACCAAAACTTTCGATGCAGTACCATAACATACCAAAATTTTTGGTAAATTCAGTATTTTTTTATACCAATAATTTTAGTATTTTCCCCCACCCCTAGATACAAATTAATCAAACAGAAACAAGAAAATGTACAATTACAATTCAAGACAAATTTACACTTCAGCTCCTGGCAGGTGTAAGCACATTAATTTTGTGCCCAATTAAATGGCGACACGTGGAAATATATATATATATATATATATATATATATATATATATATATATATATATATATATATATATATATATATATTAATATCAAATAAAATTCACTATTTATATTTTGGAAATTTCATTAAATTAATTCTCAAATTAAAAAGTTGATTGATATTTAACATACACGCATTTGAGCCAAAATTAAATCCTAAGAATATTTAAATATTTGAAACTTGGTGGCAAAGCAATTAACTTATCATATAACGTACAATGTTGGTCCCGATCGATCAAGTGATATACAAACAAAATATCTAGAAAGGGGGATTGGTTAGATTTTCAACCCCTCTGTCCACAAGAATTTGGCTAGTAAATTTTTGAACAGATTTTAAGAAAGTGGATATGATTCGTAAAAAGTATAGAAAATTATAAGTTGAATGAATTTTCAAGAACAATAATTTACAGGTCATCTCTACCGCATTAATATGCACCACCATAACAACCACCCCAACTAAACTTAATTTGTTATTTTACTATTTCAAATGAATGACAAACCTCAGAAATATTCTTGTTAGATAACAAGATAGGAATAATAACGTACTTCTTAATGATTTGCAACAAATGTGTAGAAATATTATCCATTATCCAGGCATATTGATGTACCATGCTGTAAAGCCATTACTTGAAGGAAATGATTCCTACAGCAACAAAGAAAAGGGTGTAAAGTACGATGTACCAAGGTAGACAGTTGATTCACCCAGCCTTATAAAAATAAATATTTTAATGAAACTAATTTATTACCTCTACTGAAGTAATTTTGCTATTTTGAACAATATTTAGAGTATTTTGCTAAAGTAAGGACACTGAAATTGTAGCAGCCATAATACAGAAAAAAATAATTGAGCATTACAATATATTAGATAGGTAATATCTAAAGTCTCCAAGTTCTGAAACACGGTTTGCAATCTAGCTTTAATTAACTGGAAACTTCGTACAAGCCTAAAACCTTTGTTTTAAAATGAAAGGCATTGCCATAGTGCAAAAGCATGTCCTAATGATCATCTGCCGGATTTAATTTCAAGCATTTTAAATCATCCATACAAATAACTTATATCATCCATGTTCAACTTAATAATTACTCACTTCGCAAAAATATATCTACCATAAGAAGTCCTTCAGAACCAATGAACATATGACAAAATAGCATCTCAATGGGAGTGATAATCAGCCATAACTATTGATTGAGTTTTGGAAAAACTTAAGGGATAGTTTGAAAGACATATCCACTTTATCAATCATAGAATTACACGGTTTTACTCGGACCATGTTACAACTCTCATATTCTCAAATGTCTCAAGAGCTACTATAAGGAAAAAAACTGTGGCGAATCCAAATTCTAATAAAACTTCGGCCAGAGATACGCACAAGTAATAGCAAATTTGTTTCTAAAACTAGGTTGATATTTCTAGTCATAAACAAAAAAAAAAAAAAAAAAAGACACAATTGATAGTCAATCAATCGAAACAATTTCACATTTCGATGATATCAGGACCAAAACCCTGGGTTCGAGCCTGTTGGAAGCAACTCCACCCACTTTTAGATGAGGCGAAATTCTTTCAATTTCAAAACATACACTTAATTTGGTTCATAACATGAGGATCTACAATGATATTGTGCCTACGGTTCCGAGTTGTACCACACGAATTGCATTAGGAACAACCTTAGCACATGCAGCTAAGTAATTTGACACCTAACATCGATTAACTTATTCAATTGGGAAAATTACGGAAGTAGTCCCATTAGAATAGGCCCTCATGAAAATGGTCCCTTTTAAACAATTATAGTCATTTTTGTATGAAAAAGTATAAAAAATAATTCTTGTGGGATCAATTTTGCAATTAAAATACACATCAAAGGACCATTTTCGAGCATGGTACCAAAAGTGCAATGCGAAAATTCTCATGGAACCAAAACTGCAATATGAACCCGAAAGACATAGATGTTTATAATTAGAAGGGTATGCAAATTAGTTTTTACATGATGTTGCCCTTTCTGATTTTAAACATGCTCCCCTTGCCTGCTTCACTTAGGATTCCAGAATTCAATAAACTTAGAAAAATAAAACAAAAATATCATGGGTAAAAATAATATTCCATGAAACCCCACAAAAGCAATACAATGAAAAAATATGTAATTAAGTTTACGTCCAACTCCAAATCAACTTTTACATTTAAAATGAAACTAAACTTATAATCACATTCAATCCATCATCAGCCTTCAACGTACCTGCAGATCTGTCAATAAACAAACACAATTCATTACAAGATGTATATTTTTACCATATATGCATTTTATCTATAATTTCTCACACACACATGTATATATGTAGTCAAATTATTTTATTTCAAATGATATTGAAAGAATTATGCCTCATCTAAAAGCCCGAACTTGTAGAGAGGTTGGGAATCAATTCATATATATCATCACCCTAATACTCCCCCTCACTCGTGGGCTGGTGTCAACTCCATCATTGGGAGGACTGAGGAGGCCCAACGAGTGTACTTGCGGGCTAACGTTAACTCCATCATGGGGAGGCCCAACAAGTGTTTAATTTAAATGGAAGGGGAACTGCTCCCAGCAGGGTTTGAACCCAGGGTTTCTCTCGATACCATGAAAAAATTCATCTCTTGATCCAAAAAATCAACACATCACGTCACGCTCTAACTGATCAATTGTCACAAAACATGTAGTAATCATTAACAAAAATAGGTAAGAAAATTTACACAGTTTGAACATAAGAATATCATAGAACATTGATGTGTGTGATGAGGGGCACACTCGAATATTGTTCATCATGTAGCAACCTAGTCGAAGGAGAGAGAACAAACAAATTAGGTATTGATTTTTATTCTTGCAATAAAGTGTAAATGAAATTGAATGACTAACCTTTATCAATGAAGTGAATCGTGAGTTATGTCTTGAGCTTCCCAACTTTCCATGATGAATGGACAGAAAGATCTACATCTTCCGGAGTAGCTTTTTCATTTCCCGTTCACATGAAGGATTGCAATCAACGAGTTCCACATTATGAAGAGTCTCTCCGAACTCCCCATGAATCTTTTGTAATTTGTAACAATTTTTTATTGTTAAGAACATAAGATTTTCAAAGGCACCCCTTCCAAATTTCCAGTCCACAAGATTAGTGCCGTCAATTACAAGACTATAAAGTAGGGAAATCCTAATTCTTCAACTTCCCAATCTGTACCTTGAAAAGCATAGTTTTTTAACTTGAGTAACATAAGGTGTGGGAGTTTAGCAACATTTCTCATTTCTTTCCAAGGATAGCCCAACCCACTCAAACATAAGTCTGTCACATATATTCCATGGAAAATTGGAATAACTGGGGAACAACCTCAGGGTTAACGATAACACATTTAAGTTTATATAGATTTCTACGATTGTAAATATGAGTGAAGCAACTAAATGGTTTACCATCATCATTAGGTGCCAATTCAATTAGAATACTTAATGCACTTAGATTGGGAACTCCTTTAAGGACGACCTCCGTGCAACTACGAGCACTCACATTTGAAAGTGTAAATAGGTTATCCAAGGAAACACCGCGAGGAGGATCTGGTAGGTCGCTTCCCATGACCTGGAGATGTTTTAGTGCTTGCAAACTCCATATCTCCACAGGTAGATACGACGCGTCCTTACAAGACTTGATGCTTTGATGTCGTTCGACAATGAAGAACTCAAGAAATTGCAGCTGGGAAATGGAAGCTGGGATCATTCCATTCAATGTAAGAGAAAGGTAAGTCAATCGAACTAGTTGTAGTGCCTCATTTGGGAACTCGTAGAAACGGATTGAAAGAGCATCGAAGTTCTCTCAGCAATTCCAAACGGAAACATAGTGGTACTTGATATTGAAGGTATGGACCAAAACAAAGTAGAGAACGTGCAGCGGATGCACAATTATCCTCCAAAAATTTATGCACATCTTTCATGGCAAGCATAACGTTACACTGGATGGACAATCGATGATGTCCTTTTGTACCATCTTCTAAGCAATCACTGGGATTGCTTAAGATAAGTGCAAACTTGGTCTCCCCAGATTTTTTCTTAGACATGTGCCACAAGGAAGCATGAAGGCCGCAAGTTTTGACAGTGTGAGTAAAAATAATACTGCTCTTTTTGTAGACTCTAACAAGATTATTGATAACAAGCTCCTCCAAATACTCATTAGCATTAAGAATCGAATATACATTTATATTTAATTCAAGAAATTTATCAGCACGCCATAAATTGAAGAGCCTGGATCGCGGTATCTCGTAATTTTGAGGAAAGAGTCCAATATAGAGAAAGCACATTTGTAGAATTGGAGGTAAGTAGGTGTAGCTTGGGAGTAGTACCTTTGATATTTCATCGTATGCATCAATGAAAAGTTGATGACGTTTTTTGGCTGCAACCTCATTCCAGTATTCCTCGTTAATCTCCTCCCCTTCAGAGAGCAGTCGAGCAACCGTGAGAATCGTAAGAGGAAGACCTTCACAATTCTCGGAAATTTTCTTTCCAACTTTCACAAGTTGAGGAGGACATGATGAGCCTTTACAAAAACTTTTTCACGAAGTAGATCCCAACTTTCTTCTTTATTCAATAACCGCATTTTAACTGTGCCCGCTGAAAGGATAATGCACTCTTTATTTAGCTGTTGCAGCCTGCTAGTAAGCAAGATTCGACATTTACTTTTCTGGTGAAGAAAAGGATGGTCCAGGCCATTCGCTATGTACCGGTAATAAGGATGCAAAAGATAGGTGGCGAACCTATCCCATACATCATCTAAGACAATGAGGTACCTCGTACTTTTCAAAATTTCCTTCAAGCATTCTTCAACTGCTACTTCTTCAACTTCTCCTCGACTCATACCAAAGTCGGTAAAGATCTCCTCTAAAATGCGCCGTGGGATATCTTTTACCCCACATTTCTTGCCTACATCAACCCAAACGTGATGGTCAAAGTGTTCCATTATCGTTGGATCGTGGAAAATTTTGTTAGCAAGAGTAGTTTTACCGATGCCTGGCATACCATCGAGTGAAATAACTGGGTATCTCATTAGGGTATGTTTGAGTTCCTCATACACATCACACACTCCTATCATCTTTGATGTAACACAATCTTCTTCTTCTTCATCCGGAAAGGAGTTGTATAAACCATCAAAGCACCTTAGCTTCAACTCGTCTTTGGAGAAACGAACCCAATCAGCATCTGAATCTTCATATTCTTCGTCTTTGTCGTCGAATTGAACGTCCGGACAAATCTCAGCTACAATGGCTTGTAATTTATAAACTTCAGAGCAGATTGCGTTATGTAAATTTGTGTGAAGTGTTGTTTTGGCTGTTTCTTCAAAAGAGTCAACTTGCTTGTATACAAGTTCTAAGATTTGTTGACAATGAGAACTTATATGCGAATGATCTCCAGGTTTTAGAAGTTGCTCAATTTTGATCTTAAGATCATCCACAAGACAGAAACTATCACAACTCATCTCTTTTTTTTTTTTTTTCTCAATAAAATTTCACTAAAGCTTTAGGAAGCAATTGGTAATGGGAGTATGTATAAAGGAGTCACATATGTCTTCCAAAATATCGAAAAACTGAAAGTTAAAGGATGAAATTATCGAAAAATCAAAATCAATGGGACCAAAACCATAGTAGGCAAAACTTAAAGAACAAAAACTATTTTTCCCTTAATTTATTATAATGAGCATTGGAATAGCCAAGTTGAGAGAAACTGTCGGCCACTACTTAGGTGTGTATTTTATTGAGTAAAATTAAATAATCGAGCTATACAGCACTACAACCTAAATACAAACATGGATTTGGTCAACCATGAAGGATATGCGCATGGGTTTCACAGCAAATGCAAACAAGTACAGTAAAATCTGTATGATCAATTAATACTCTAAAAATTAATAAATTCTCTAAAATAATAATTTTGTCCGTTCCTGACTTAGGCCAGTTCAAAACTTCATCAATTTCAATAAGATAATACTTTTTAAAAAAACCACATATAATTTAGTGGTTCCATCAATATATCATAAATTAACAATTTTTTCAAATTACAAAAAATAACTAGGACAATAGTAAAATATGAATTTATTGTTGACTGTTTCTACGATAAACTTCACATCTACTTGGATCTCATCTTTAAGTTTTCTTATCCACATTCTTGTGTTGTGTTCTCAAAGCTGCACCAAAAGTTGTGAAACGTCTTGGATGTTATAAGTGTTTCATTTCTCGCAACTAGTTCCAAATATTGGAGTTAAAATTCAATTTGGTTCCATAACTTTGTACTTCTCCGCAAAAAGTCCCAAACAAATTAAAATTTTCAATTTTATCATATAATTTCTTAATTGGTCAGATTTCAGTCAAAAAGTCGCTGAAATTCCACAAACGACATTGTATTGACGCACATTTTCTTGGAATCATTTGTGAAGTTCAAAGTTATTGGATCAAAAGTACAAAATTCGGCAAAAAAGGACCAATTCTCTAAATAAATATGAAGTTACGGTATGAAATTAAAAATCCTAAATTTTTGAGACCTTTTCTTTGAAAAGTCCGAAGTTATAGGACCAAATAAAATTTAACTCGTTCCAAAGGTATTGTATCATCCTCGTCGTCATCCTCCACATTAATCTCGAAGATGGTTGCTATACATTAATATATTATGTATGATGAATATATTTATATAAGTAGTTCAATGAATATAATGAATATGTTTATTAAATGCACTTATTTTTATTAAACTAAAATTTTATTCATCGTATCGAAAAATATTCTTTAAATTAGTTCATTATTAATTTAAAGATAAATTAATACCTGTCTAAAATAATAAATTTTTCAGTCCCAATACAACATAACTTAGATTATGTAACACCCCAAAATTGTTACTTAATGTGCATAAAGTGTTACTTATTCCAAATAGGTAACACTTTTAATGGTGTTGCGATTGCTCGTGTAGCCTAAAGTCTAAGGTAACATTTTTATAATTTATGTATCGTTTTAAAAAAGTGTTACATTATATTGTAACACCAATAAAATGTTACATATAACTTTAGGTAACACTTATAAAATGCCACATAAAAAAAAGGAAAAATATGTAATTCTTAAGGGTTGAACCTTGAACCTTTGAGTTTGCAATTGTAACATTAACCATCTAGGCTATTCTATATCATCTTAAATATTTTGTATGTATTTTTATTTAAATCGTTCCATTTTATTTTATTAATTTTTTTAACTTTTCCTTTTCCAAATAGAACATGTGTTCACATCAGGTCATTTATAATTAACATTGATTCTCAATGTACCAAATAATTTTCTACATATTTATTTGGAAGAAAAATTCATAAATGATATTACTTGCATTATGTATTATAATTTTAAATAAAAATATTTTTTTGTGGTTATAATAAATATATATTTTTATTATATGATAAATAAATTTAAATGGTAAATACACTTTATGTATATGATTTTTTTAATTATGGAGTTTATGTTATATATAAAAATAATTCAAATATTATTTAAAAAATACTTGCTAAATAATATAAATGTAGTTCATAACTAATAACTAATATATTTATTTTATATATGTATAAATGTATTAGAAATAAAGAATGATTATATACATACATATATATATATATATATATTAAAATAATTATTATGAAGTGTTACCATAATATATGTTACGTATGTAAATGTGTTACCTAAAAGGTGTTACTTATGTTAAAGTGTTACCTAAAAAGTGTTACCTTTTGTAAAAGTGTTACCGAGAAATGTTACTTATGTAAAGTGTTACATATGTAGTGTTACATATGTAAAAGTGTTACCTAATAAGTGTTACTTATTTAAAAGTGTTACATGTAAGTGTTACATAATAAAAAGTGTTACATAAAATGTTACATAATATATAAATTACAAAAGTGTTACCTTAATACGTTACATAAACTAAAAGTGTTACAACATGGTGTTACATAAAGTTACTTATGTTGTAGTACATGTTTTATAGTATTAGCAATTTCTTTTATATTATATAGGTCTCTTGTGCATCATGTGTACCATGTAATTTAAGTGTATTTTTAAACGATCACGTCAAGCTTGTTTTTACTAAATAGTTATGGTCAGTTATAATTTTAATTACAACCGTAATCATTCAGTGAAAACAATTGTGACTGTTTAATGAAAAAATGATTGGTTGTTTATAAATGCACTTGAATCAGACGGTGCACCTAATACATACAAGATTAAGGTCGTCCTCGACCCCGACTCCAACCCCAACCCCAACCCCAGCACTAGAACTAGAACCAGATGTGCTCATATATAACAAAAAGCTATATATATATCATTATTTCTTCGCCCTCGTTAATTTTTTTCTTTTTTTTGGTAATTTTGCTTCATTTCATTTTAGTATTAATTACACATAATTAGATGCTTTTATTGACTATTTCAATGCCAAAGCGTCAAACCTGTACAGTAACTTTCATTTATATCTTAAAGTTGACTTATTCTTGCTTAATCCAAAGTTCATCAGAATAATGCATATAAAAAAATCTGAAAAGAGAGTAATTAATTGCACAAACTAATTAAAGGAGCGTAGACATGGTCAAGGAATCAACAACTGTACGTAGTACTACTAATTAATCAATATTTTTCTAATCTATGACAACTTGTCTCTGGGCAGATCCAACCACTATTATTGCATTGAATTTTCTCCCTAATATAATATTTAAAACAATGTATGTTTACTCGTCAAACACTTAATTTGTAATATTTCATAAATCAAAATCTTTGTTTTCTTTTTTAATATGTCTTAAAATAGATTCACTTCTGCTTCATCCTCCCAAATATTTTTTTCTCCATATTTCCAGACCCTTGTAAGGTTAATTTCTCATGTCAGGCTTCAATTAAATTTGAATTTTTTTTTTTTTGTGTGTGTGTGTGTGTTGTCATATTTATTTCTTTATCTCTGTTGAAGTAAGATACATATTCTGATTCCATATGGAGAATTGTAATTGGCTTGTGAAGATTTGGAGTAATGAAAGCATCAAAATCAGTTAGTTAAATCAGTCTGTGAGCAAGGCTCAAAGATAACTGTTTAAAGACAACAGATAAGCGGCTTTCTTAACAGTTTTTCGGTTTTCATCAGTTTTTTATCTCAGCATATTCTCAGGAGTTAGTTATGACCTACATTCAACTTGTAACATTCACTTTTAATTTTTCAATAGAGTTTCTATTAGGGCAATAATATATATAAATGGATTGATTCTCAACCTCTCTCTACAAGTTTGGAAGTTTAGATGAGACGAAATCTTTTCATAGTATCGAGCAAAACCCTGCATGGGTTCGAGACCTGCTGAAAACAACTCCTGAGTTGTATCACACAAATTGCATCAGTAACTTTCATCCACAAGATAGAAAGCATCCTTATACATCTCTCTCTCTCTCTTTTTTTTTTTTTTTTTGCTTTTTCTCAATCAAATATCTCTAAAGCTTTAGGAAGCAATTGGTAATGGGAGTATAAAGGAAACTTCTTTGTAGCTACAAAAACATAAATTATGAATTAATGTTTCCAGTTGCATTAATTTATTAATGAGCATGGGTACGTATTAGCCAAGATGAGAGTAAACTGTCGGCCACGATATAAGGTGTATTTAGATAAGGGGCACTCTTGTGTGAGACCGTCTCATGCATGAGACGGACATGAGACGGAGTCACTTTTTAATAAATTGTTATTACTTTTTCATAAATTGTTATGACTTTTTCATAAATTGTTATCACTTTTCAATTTGTTATCACTTTTATACTAAATTGTATCATTTTTTTAAAAAGTGATAACAATTTATGAAAAAGTGACTGGATCTCACGCATGAGATGATCTCATACAAGTTTTTGTCTTTAGATAAAATAGAAAAAGGGAAAGTTGACAAAAAAATATTGCAAGTTTGTTTGTTTATAAAAGTATTTTGCAAACACTCCTACTTGTTCACCAAATGAAATTGGATTCGTTTATTAATTTTACTACATTTATTTATTAATATTGTAATAATCATTTAGTAATATCACAACTCTTATAAACTAATATCATAACATTTTACACACACAAACATGCCGAATTATGTGAGATTAGTTCATAAGTGAAACAATATATATTCTTGAATGAATGTTAAAATATTATTAAATGAATGTAAAAATATTAATTTTATATGGCGAATAAGTTTCACCGGAGACTAAGTCTTTTCTAATTATTCCATTTTCTAAAACACAAGGCTTTCACCGTGAGTTATTATGTGGAGAAAAAAAAAAAGTATATTTTATTTGAAGAATAATACTTATTTTTAGAATATTATATTTTTATTGTTTTAATATATGCTTTTATTTTAGAAGTATTATCTTTTCACTCGAGTAGTAATATTTATTTTTTTATATCTCACACTGATTGCATTAAGCTGTTATTTTTTAAATATTTTTAAAGTTGACTTATTGTTGCTTCCTAGTTTCATCGTAATAATGCATATAAAAATCTGAAAAGAGAGTAGTTAATTGCACAACTGTACTACAAATTAATCAATATTTTTCTATTAATAATAAAAATGTTCGACGTACCCCATCTCTATGACAACTTGTCTCCAGCACATTGAATTTTCTTCATAATAATTTTTAAAGGTCAAATCATTAATTATATTTTAACCCGTACTTCACATTTTTATCGACATATATTTTTTTTTTTATCAGGAAAATAAATAACATTAATAGGTACAAGCTGTACCAAAGCATATCTGATATTTACAAGGATTCAATCAAGAGATTAGGCCTCGACAACCACTCAGAAAATGGAAATCTACAAATTGATGGAAATACCACCGATACCCAACTCCAAAGGTGAATTTTAATGTCTTCCAACAGCAGCTCCCAATCAAAAATTTTCTTTTCAAAGATTAGATCATTTCTCCCCTTCCAAATCCTCCAAATGACACAAGACCACACTCCCACAGCAAACCTCCTGCCTTTCTTTCCACTAACCAAGCCTCTCATTAATTTTAGTTGATTTTTCAAGTTATTATGAATCATTCCTTGAAAATTCATCCACCGCAAGCAATGATACCAAATAATAGACGCACCGGGCATTAAAGAAAAAGGTGTTCAGCAGTTTCGGTGCCTCTCGACAAATTACACGGTTCGTGTCTTCATTAGCCGCTATTATATTGCGTCTCCTCAAGTTCTCCTTTGTCGGTAACCTATTCCATGTCGCCCTCCAAGCTGTTGCTGCCACCTTTAATGGCGAAATACAGTCCCAAATCCACCTAAACACTTGGTCGTCTACTTCCCTTTCGCTGTCCTCCTCCAGGTTCTTTGATACGAAGTCATAAGCGCATTTCGTGTTATATTTTCCTTCACCGCCAGGCTTCCATCTCCACGTGTCACGAACATCCTGCCTCGGTGTTGTCCCGTTAATAACATCTAAGAAAGAATTAAAATTATCATACTCACGTTCAAGCAAATTTCTCCTCCAAGACCACTCCCACACCCATCTACCATCTACCCAAGTCCCTCTCGTCCCTCACACACCCTAACTTATTTTCACACAAACAATAAAGCCTCAAAAATCTAGTTTTTAGTGGCTGATCACCTGTCCAAGACTCCTCCCAAAACAGTGTTTCCCCCATCCCCCATCTTCCTCACAAGCTGCCCCCAAAACCATTTCCCACTCACACCCGCCCCAAGCTCAACAATGTTACTCCACCAACTTAGATTTTCGAGGCTTTAATTTTTATCGATCAAATGATGACGTCATGAACTCATAACTTTACAACATATCTAGGTTGAACATATCATACATCTAGATGTGATAAACATGTTCCTAAAATAAATATTGAACTATTACACTTATCATACATCTGGACTAAGGAACCTGATTTGATACACGTTTTCCTCTATACTTAAAATTTGGTCTGGTATATCTTGACTAAGGAACCTAGTTTGCACTAGCGATTAATTCATCAGTGCCCTCGTATATCTTGCTTGGCCAACTTTGTAATGTGATACATTATTGTTATGGGAAAATTGCATAATTTGTACCATGATAACTTTAATCCCACGTTCTTTCTTGGTCCTTTATTTTGCAAAATAGTCCCAGCCTCTATTTTTTAGGACCTAAATTGCGATTTTATCTCATTCTCTTGGAACCAAAACCGCAATTTATCATTCTCTTGGGACCAAAACTGCAGTTTTCTTGGGACAAAAAATGTCGAAAAACTATGAAACCAAAAGTGTCGAAAAAATGACCATTTTGCAAACCATTAATTCTCTTGGGACAAAAATGCAATTTATCCTTATTGTTATCCTAATTAAAATTTGGTTCAGTATTTCCAGTTGAATCATTGGTGTATTTTATCGGTATCATCTAGAAAACACAGACCACGATGGAATGCTTGCATCGTTTAATGTTTGCAAAGATGCATAGAGAAAAAAATGATACTAAGGATCGATGCACCAAATATAAAAGTTCTTATTACATTTAATGTTACTTGGCAAGTCTTTTAAACACTATCCAATGATGGTATACTATGCTTTCTACGCACACTCTGCAAACAAACGTTTCCCTGAGAGATGATGTAGTCTTTTGAATTTCTAGTTGTGGAGAAATATGAATATGAGGTATTATATTGAAAGATAAACTTATAATTTTTTTTTAATTATTTCTTAACCTAGTTCTTTTTTTTTTTTTTTTAAATTGAATTCTTCTATAGTACGATTTTAGGGTGTTTATAAGTGTGGAAGTCGAAAAGTTGATCAAGTTTGTTGGTGGATAAAGTTATAGTCTAACTTTTCATTTTTATTATCATTAACTTTCATTTTATTTCTCTTGTATTGTGCACGTGCGCGTGCGTTTGTAATTTTTTATTTTGGTGCATCTGTTTGAATTGTATGTTCCTCGTTCTCCATAAGAATCCCATAAATTATTGTTAATATATATATTTATTTTGTTGTTATATATTATATCTTTATATGCATATATACCATAATTATTTAATGTTACAAGAAAATTATTCATCCATCGTTCATATAGATTTGTGGTCGACTCTCTATCTACACTTCTCTCATGTAAAAAAAAAAAAAAAAATTAATTAATTAATTAATAAAATAAAAGGGGAATCTTCAGAGGATGGAGACAATTTTACCCCATTTACTTTACGGACAAAGAAGTGGATATTGTCTCGTTGTTCCCATCGTGCTCCGTCCCGTTGACATCCGTCGTTATGTATTGAATTCGCGAGAAATCCTCAATAAATAGAGAAAGCTTGAATGTTGGATATTATTGACTTTTTATTACTTTTTCTTTTAAATTTATTTTACTACTGTCTATTATAAATTTGTTGATGTATATTCATCTGTCCACAAGAATTTGGCTGGTTAATTTTCTAACGGGTTTTAAGAAAGTGTATATATGACATGTAAAAAGTACAAGGGATTATAAATAGAATGGATTTTCAAGAGCAATTATGGGTCATCTCTACCACAATAATATGCACCGCCAGAACAACCACCCACACTAAACTTTGTTATTTAACTATTTCAAGTGTGCTAAATTTTCATAATTATCATTAATTTCATTTTCTTTTTTTTTTTTGATTGGGAAAAAGAATATTCATTAAAGAATAAAGGGTATAAGGAATATCCAAATGTTACAAAAATCATAAATCATTTACAATATGTGTTGGCTTATTGAGCCACTCAACATAAGAGAAATTACAAATACTTGTAAAATTGATAGAGATCCAACTCCAAACACGCGCCTTTATATCTTCAATCGCCCTTTCACAACTAAAGCTCTTGCCTTCAAAGATCAATTCATTTCTCCCTTTCCAAATGTACCAAATGATGCACGCCCAAATGCTTACTGCTACTCTCTTACCTTTTCTCCCATTGAAGCACTACAGAACTGAACTTGAGCGACAAGATTGCCATGAACAGCCCCCTGTGAACCAAGCCAATTCCAAAGAAGAATACCAAATGTTAGACATGCTTGAGCATTCGCCAAAAAGATGAGACTCAGATTCTGGTTGTTCGTTACAAAAATGACACTTAATATTTTCTCTATCTGAAATAATATTTCTCCTCCGCAGATTTACTCGTGTAGGAAGCCGGTTATGAACCACTCGCCACACCGTTGCCGCAACTTTTGAGGGATAATTCTGTCCCGCATTTGTTTAAAAAGTTTACGCTCATCAGCTCCCACCTCAAACTCCTCCACCTTTGAAATTTTTATATATGCTTTTCGATCGTGCATTATAAAAACCATCTGCAAAGCACCATTCCACCGCCACTTATCTCGTAGTATTTTGCCTCGGTTTATACCCATTAATCAAGAGAAACAAGTTGTTCTCCATGTCAATTTCTCTTTCAAGAAAATTTCTCCTCCATTGCATGTAATAACCCAAAACCAAAACCTAGAGTTTTATATTTGATTTTCTAAGTTTGATTTATTTTATTGTTTGATTTAAAATTTTATGTGTATTTTTCTCCAATTGACGAACGGTTCTTGAACCGAAAATCTACTAATACTTCTACAACCCATATCCGTAATCCGGATTTGATTAATAATGAATAATTATCAATAAGTCCTTTAAAGGTGGGAAAACACTCAAGAAAACCCTAAGAAAAAATGTTTGTTCTCCCATCGCTGCGTTTTAATAATTTTCGGAGCCGAAACTCAGACCGAAAAATACCGAAACCTCAACAACGAAGTCACACCACTGTATTAGAAATTAGACTACCAAATGGCTGCCAAATCCCTCAAAGATTTCGTGCACATGGGTGCATTAATGAAGAATAGTATTTTGTACCCTATTCTCCAAATTAACTTCCAAACCCTAGGCTAAACCCTTAGGACACAAGCCTATTTCTTCCCCTATTCCTCTCCACCATCCATTTGGACACACCTTCTCTCATTTTCCTTCTATAAATAGCCCCCTCCCCTTCTCATTCTTGGACACACAAATCACAAGAAGCTCTCAAGGCAAGAAGTCTTCTCTTCCTAAGAAGTAAGCCTCCTAGCCCTTTCTTTTAGTCTTATGTTTTCTTAGCTTAGAAGACTTAGGAAGAATAGTTTTGGGAAGTAATAAGAGCTTGTTTTAATATTCTTTAATCATATATAGAGTGCTTGAGTTGGAATTTTAGTGTTTGGAGTCAAAATGGTGAAGTTATACTTGAAACATGAAGCTGCCAAAACCATGCCCTAACCACTGACCCGTTTTTGTAAAATACAATCGGACCCTTTCCACCCGTTTAAAAATCATGAGAAAATTCCTAGATCTAGTATTTGAAGTGTAGAATAACATACTAAAATTTCGTGTCACTGGATATTTGTAGACTGAGAATAAAATCATGAAAGATTATGTGTCGGAAGTGATCCGAAACTGGGAGCAGTGACTCATTTCTTTTATTTCTTCCCTTTCTGATGGTTATAAAATTCTAGGAAAAATATGGGATGTTCCCCTTGATGTGTTGTAAATCATAGTCAAAAATCATGACTTTTCGTTTAGTACTTTATGAGATAAAATTCGTTTTCTGAGTACCTGGTCGATGTTTGACGCATAGGGTTATTCTGTGTTGCATGAATTTATTTTTCAGTTAGACTATTGTATAAATCATGGAAAAATTCATGAATGACCTACAACCTGTTTATAACAAGATCCTTAAATTTGGTGATTTTTAAACGAGTATCCAGTAAGTTATGAATTTTCTCGTAAGACGTGTTCAGTAACCGAGCCAAACGATGGATTGAATGTTCACGATTTTTCTGGACAGAATCCGTAAGTCAAATGGCTTGGGCCCCTGAATGAAAGTTGTTCATACTTGAGTACTGCATCACATGTTTTAATTTCATAATTTTTGGACATTTCTACTGATAGTTATGGATTTTATAAGTTTAAGGTCACTGTTTTGCCGAAACAGAAACTGAGAGTCTTTATTTCAAAATCTGCTATAGTTTCGTAACTCAAATGAACTCGGACTCTTAATAAACTTTGTTCTACACTGAAAGATGTACAACATACTAAAATTTCATAATTTTCCAACGAGTCTAAGTATTTTATTTCGTTTATGTGTGTATAGGTATTGTTTCTTCGATTGTTAGTACTTGATAAATTAAATGGCCAAAACTTTTAATGACGAGCATGTTTTAAATATCGAAGGTTATACATGAAACTTTATGAATGCATATACTTGAGTGTCTTAAGTGTTTTCTTGAAAATGAACGGAACCGAAAGTCCCAAATTCGGGACCCACAAATGTAGTACACTAACAAAGCCGTTAGACATAGGATTTAACCCTTAGAAGCTTTTGATAAAATAAAGTACCTCTTCTTCATTCAAAGCCTAGTTTTTAGAAGGCACAATAAGATCAAGAACCTAAGTTTCCAATGGACAAAAGACACATCGAACTAAACATACGGATTGTGCTAGGTAGAGTACGGTCGGAACCAGACCGAGATTTTTGTACGAGAGGCCTAAGCAATCAAGAAGTTAAACTTTCTCTTAAAAGTTCTCTAGGTGGGTGACACTATCTCGTATAGCCGATTAATGTTATATGGAGTTGTCAGCTTTTCTGAATCAAACATAAATAGACTCCTCAAAAGATGCAAATACCAAAAGCGTGTGAATGTATAACATAAATGTGTGATCGTCCAATGATGAGATATATTTTACTTTTATTTATTATTTTATGAAAAGAGGGCAAGCCCTATATGATGTGATGAAAGTTTACGCGTGATCGTCCAATGATGAGTTTTATTTTCCGCCCTGTATGATTGATGAAAGTTTACGGGGTCGGATGTGATAGGAAACTATCATGTGCCCTCCCATTGATGAAAGTTTACGGGGTCCGGATGTGATAGGAAACTATCATGTGCCCTCCCATTGATGAAAGTTTACGGGTCCGGATGTGATAGGAAACTATCATGTGCCCTCCCATTATTGAAAGTTTACGGGGTCCGGATGTGATAGGAAACTATCATGTGCCCTCCCATTGATGAAAGTTTACGGGTCCGGATGTGATAGGAAACTATCATGTGCCCTCCCATTGATGAAAGTTTACGGGATCCGGATGTGATAGGAAACTATCATGTGCCCTCCCATATGATTACGGGTCTCGGACGTGTAAACGTGCCATTCCACAATGTGATTACGGAGATCGGATGTGATAGGAAACTATCATGTGCCATCTCATATGTGCTACATTTATGTACTAAGCTGTTGTAAAGAAAGATGAATCTCTTAATCGAACGGAAGTTAAAGGATGAAAATCTTATAACGGAAGATTACCTAATACAAATGAACACAACGCCATAACAAGGAAGTAAATAACGAAAGATGAGAATAAAGAATAAAACATTCAACTCTTTTGGGATTTCTGTCAATCTGTATAACAACAGATCGGGTCATCCACCGAGATTTTATCTCACGCCCTATAACTAATATTTTTCAGTCACGAGATTGAGGCCCGGAGCTGCAATAGACGACCCGCTTCCACTCTCTTTATCTAAATATGTCGCTTTATATTTTTCAGATCTTTATGAAATTTGTATTTTGTTAAAGACTCGTCACTATGTTTTTCCCAAGAGTTGAACCTTAGACTCACCGGGTGGCTTTTGTCAAACGATTAATCTCTTTGTTTAGTTAGGAATATGGTTCAAACATTTTAAATAAGTGTTTGTAAAATCTTCCGCTGCAACTTAAATGAATAGCTTTGCTTTCTAAAAAAGAAATTTTTCGGCTCGATTTTATGGTTCACTAAGTGATGACTCGGGTTTAGGACGTCAGGACCTCAAAGGTCGACTTTCTAAATTCCGGGCGTTACAGGTGGTATCGAGCTTATGTTCAAAACTTCGACCGAATGATTTATTTTTCCTTTCATTTTAAAAATTTCACTTAGAAACAAATGAATTTTATAAAAGCCCCGACTAAATGTTACTTGTGGGAGGTTGTCTCACTGTAAGCAAACCGGAAACAAGCCTCAAGGTACGTAATGTCTTACTATTCGTTGAATAACAAAACCATTGCAAATTTGAACCTAAACAAACAAGAAAGAAAATATGAGAATAAACAACAAAGGAAATACATTTCCAAGAAAACGAATTATGCATGCCTTAACAGATTTTTGTGCGCATGTGTGTGAAATCTACTTGACTACTTGTGTATTTACTTATATGTTCGATTTTACGAGCACTTTCGTTTTTGCCCTTTATACACTACTACTATTTTCTTCTTCCTGTTTTTGGCCTTAGACCTCCGGAACCCCTTTCGTTTAGCAAGCCAAATCTTTTTATAGCAACCTCGTATGCCTCATGTAGTTGACTTTGCGATATATATGTAGTGTCTATTTTAGTTAAATTATTTTGTTTTTAAAGCCTCGCATCTTTAAATTTTCGTTGGAGCCTCTTTGACTCTCCATTTAAACTTTGAGAACTTGTCTTCCTCATGTCAATTATATATGTATGTTAGTCTCACGTAGTTTTGTGAGATATTCTATTCTATCCGTTATATTTTTATCTTAATATTTACAATATGTGTTATTACCTCTCTAACATGCATCGCCGAGCTCAACAATCGTGGCTTTGTCCGGACAGTATGTTCCGGTTTACCGCGTGCTCCCATGCATGATTGACTTAATACCGTGTTGTTAAATATTATATTCTCTTGTTTTGAATTTAATCATACGTATATAATGTAATATATTTTATTTCCTTTAGACCTGCCCCTAGGATGCCGCCTAGAAGGAAAACCCGTGCTAATCAAGAACCGTCTCGAGGGTTACGTAGGGCGCCAAACTCCACTGCTGCATCGGGAGCCGAGATGGCACGAGAATTCTTCAATTCCCTACAAACTTTCATGCAGCAACAAACACCGCCGCCGCGCCTACCCATGCACCACCCCAGCACTCCCCATGCCAACTCGGCTGCCGAGCAATTTCGACGATCGCGACCACCCCGACCGGAGGGTAATGAAGGACCTATGGAGACGGAGGAGTGGATTTCGAGTTGGAAAGAATTTTCCGCCATATGACATTGACCGAAGCACAAAAAGTTTCGTGTGCCCAATTTCAATTGGTGAGGATGCCGCTCGGTGGTGGGAGGCACATGAGCGTATTATGACTATTTTGGTGAAAGAGAAGCTTTTACTTGGGGAGATTTCAAGCATGCTGTTATGAGGAGGTATTTTCCCAACCCTACGGGATCGGAAGGAGGTTGATTTTGTGAACCTCAAACAAGGAACCCTTTCCGTGATCGAGTACGAAAAGCAGCTTTAACAAACTGTCTCGCTATGCTCCACACTGGTGGAGGCAGATGAGAGAAAAGCAAGGAGATTTGAGAGAGGCCTAAGACCGAAATTGGAGGTGTCGTAGCCGGATTAAAGCTCTCAAGCTATGGTGAAGTCTTCGATCGTGCACTAATTGTATCCATCGGTCTAGGACTGGAGTTTAGGCAAACCCCACTGTTCGTCTGCGAACAAAAATTGGTTTCCAAATTTTAAGAACTCGAGCCGACCACAAAGGGAAAGCAACTTAGTTACTCACCGGGCCAAGACCCCCACTACCTCGCTCTAGTTGTGAAAAATCGCATGTAGGACCATGCCTTAAAGGGACCAACACATGTTACGAGATGCCGCCAACCGGGACACAGAGTCTCCGAGTGCCCTCAACTAACCAAAGGGCCACCCCTAGAGAGATGGGATCGTGGTCGTCACCATTTGTGAACAACTATCATCTACCTGGGCCTCCAAGTGGTGACTACCACTTACCGGGCCGCCAAGAGGAGGCATTCCCGTTCAAGGACAAAGGAGACGTGGCCGAGATAAATGCCATAATGACAGAAAATGACATGGAGGATCCGACTCTAACGAATGACCGACAAGTACGTTGCTAGCACTTGGTTTACGCGCTCATATATTACTTAATGTTGGAGCCTCGCACTCATATCTAATGATTTAGGAAAACCTCGATTGAAAAGTTTTAACGAAACATTGGACGTAAGTGTTCCATTTGGGAATGCAATGAACATCCAGGGTTTAGTAGGGAAAGTACTTAAGCAACCTAAGACACGGTCAGTTCTTTTGAAGTTTAGAGATAAATTCAAGGGTTGATTTACGAGGAAATACATGCAACAATCTTAGAAGAGAAGGTTCACATCTCGAGGAGTTAAGAATTTGCCAATAGCACCGTGCGGTGAAGCAAACACGGAAAGGATGGAGCTCCAGAGAGAGAGAGAGAGAGAGAGAGAGTGAGAGAGAGAGAGAGAGTGAGAGAGAGAGAGAGAGAGAGGATGAGTACCTAGCTAAGTACCCGCAATGCCTTTAAAATAAGTAAGTAAATTTCGGGACGAAATTTCTTTTGAGGGGTGTAGGATGTAATAACCCAAAACCAAAACCTAGAGTTTTATATTTGATTTTCTAAGTTTGATTTATTTTATTGTTTGATTTAAAATTTTATGTGTATTTTTCTCTAATTGACGAACGGTTCTTGAACCGAAAATCTACTAATACTTCTACAACCCATATCCGTAATCCGGATTTGATTAATAATGAATAATTATCAATAAGTCCTTTAAAGGTGGGAAAACACTCAAGAAAACCCTAAGAAAAAATGTTTGTTCTCCCATCGCTGCGTTTTAATAATTTTCGGAGCCGAAACTCAGACCGAAAAATACCGAAACCTCAACAACGAAGTCACACCACTGTATTAGAAATTAGACTACCAAATGGCTGCCAAATCCCTCAAAGATTTCGTGCACATGGGTGCATTAATGAAGAATAGTATTTTGTACCCTATTCTCCAAATTAACTTCCAAACCCTAGGCTAAACCCTTAGGACACAAGCCTATTTCTTCCCCCTTTTCCTCTCCACCATCCATTTGGACACACCTTCTCTCATTTTCCTTCTATAAATATCCCCTCCCCTTCTCATTCTTGGACACACAAATCACAAGAAGCTCTCAAGGCAAGAAGTCTTCTCTTCCTAAGAAGTAAGCCTCCTAGCCCTTTCTTTTAGTCTTATATTTTCTTAGCTTAGAAGACTTAGGAAGAATAGTTTTGGGAAGTAATAAGAGCTTGTTTTAATATTCTTTAATCATATATAGAGTGCTTGAGTTGGAATTTTAGTGTTTGGAGTCAAAATGGTGAAGTTATACTTGAAACATGAAGCTGCCAAAACCATGCCCTAACCACTGACCCGTTTTTGTAAAATACAATCGGACCCTTTCCACCCGTTTAAAAATCATGAGAAAATTCCTAGATCTAGTATTTGAAGTGTAGAATAACATACTAAAATTTCGTGTCACTGGATATTTGTAGACTGAGAATAAAATCATGAAAGATTATGTGTCGGAAGTGATCCGAAACTGGGAGCAGTGACTCATTTCTTTTATTTCTTCCCTTTCTGTTGGTTATAAAATTCTAGGAAAAATATGGGATGTTCCCCTTGATGTGTTGTAAATCATAGTCAAAAATCATGACTTTCCGTTTAGTACTTTATGAGATAAAATTCGTTTTCTGAGTACCTGGTCGATGTTTGACGCATAGGGTTATTCTGTGTTGCATGAATTTATTTTTCAGTTAGACTATTGTATAAATCATGGAAAAATTCATGAATGACCTACAACCTGTTTATAACAAGATCCTTAAATTTGGTGATTTTTAAACGAGTATCCAGTAAGTTATGAATTTTCTCGTAAGACGTGTTCAGTAACCGAGCCAAACGATGGATTGAATGTTCACGATTTTTCTGGACAGAATCCGTAAGTCAAATGGCTTGGGTCCCTGAATGAAAGTTGTTCATACTTGAGTACTGCATCACATGTTTTAATTTCATAATTTTTGGACATTTCTACTGATAGTTATGGATTTTATAAGTTTAAGGTCACTGTTTTGCCGAAACAGAAACTGAGAGTCTTTATTTCAAAATCTGCTATAGTTTCGTAACTCAAATGAACTCGGACTCTTAATAAACTTTGTTCTACACTGAAAGATGTACAACATACTAAAATTTCATAATTTTCCAACGAGTCTAAGTATTTTATTTCGTTTATGTGTGTATAGGTATTGTTTCTTCGATTGTTAGTACTTGATAAATTAAATGGCCAAAACTTTTAATGACGAGCATGTTTTAAATATCGAAGGTTATACATGAAACTTTATGAATGCATATACTTGAGTGTCTTAAGTGTTTTCTTGAAAATGAACGGAACCGAAAGTCCCAAATTCGGGACCCACAAACCGTAGTACACTAACAAAGCCGTTAGACATAGGATTTAACCCTTAGAAGCTTTTGATAAAATAAAGTACCTCTTCTTCATTCAAAGCCTAGTTTTTAGAAGGCACAATAAGATCAAGAACCTAAGTTTCCAATGGACAAAAGATCTGTCGAACTAAACATACGGATTGTGCTAGGTAGAGTACGGTCGGAACCAGAGACCGAGATTTTTGTACGAGAGGCCTAAGCAATCAAGAAGTTAAACTTTCTCTTAAAAGTTCTCCAGGTGGGTGACACTATCTCGTATAGCCGTTTAATGTTATATGGACTGTTGTCGGTTTTCTGAATCAAACATAAATAGACTCCTCAAAAGATGCAAATACCAAAAGCGTGTGAATGTATAACATAAATGTGTGATCGTCCAATGATGAGCTATATTTTACTTTTATTTATTATTTTATGAAAAGAGGGCAAGCCCTATATGATGTGATGAAAGTTTACGCGTGATCGTCCAATGATGAGTTTTATTTTACCGCCCGTATGATTGATGAAAGTTTACGGGGTCCGGATGTGATAGGAAACTATCATGTGCCCTCCCATTGATGAAAGTTTACGGGGTCCGGATGTGATAGGAAACTATCATGTGCCCTCCCATTGATGAAAGTTTACGGGTCCGGATGTGATAGGAAACTATCATGTGCCCTCTCATTATTGAAAGTTTACAGTGGTCCGGATGTGATAGGAAACTATCATGTGCCCTCCCATTGATGAAAGTTTACGGGGTCCGGATGTGATAGGAAACTATCATGTGCCCTCCCATATGATTACGGGTCTCGGACGTGTAAACGTGCCATTCCACAATGTGATTACGGAGATCGGATGTGATAGGAAACTATCATGTGACATCTCATATGTGCTACATTTATGTACTAACTGTTGTAAAGAAAGATGAATCTCTTAATCGAACGGAAGTTAAAGGATGAAAATCTTATAACGGAAGATTACCTAATACAAATGAACACAACGCCATAACAAGGAAGTAAATAACGAAAGATGAGAATAAAGAATAAAACATTCAACTATTTTGGGATTTCTGTCAATGTATAACAACAGATCGTCATCCACCGAGATTTTATCTCACGCCCTATAACTAATATTTTCGTGTCACGAGATTGAGGCCCGGGAGCTGCAATAGACGACCCGCTTCCACTCTCTTTATCTAAATATGTCGCTTTATATTTTTCAGATCTTTATGAAATTTGTATTTTGTTAAAGACTCGTCACTATGTTTTTCCCAAGAGTTGAACCTTAGACTCACCGGGTGGCTTTTGTCAAACGATTAATCTCTTTGTTTAGTTAGGAATATGGTTCAAACATTTTAAATAAGTGTTTGTAAAATCTTCCGCTGCAACTTAAATGAATAGCTTTGCTTTCTAAAAAGAAATTTTTCGGCTCGATTTTATGGTTCACTAAGTGATGACTCGGGTTTAGGACGTCGGGACCTCAAAGGTCGACTTTCTAAATTCCGGGCGTTACATTGCACCTCCCACTCCCAATTCTCCTCAATCCAACTTCCCATATCACACACCCTTCCCGATTGATTCGAGCACGGTCGAAATAGCCTAGGAAAGTTGTATCTCAATGGCATTCCTCCTGCCCAACTATCATACCAAAACCGTGTATCACTCCCATCCCCAAGTTTCTTTTCTTTCTCTTGTATTGTGCACGTGCGCGTGCATTTGAATTTCTTATTTTGCGGGTCAACTAGATCAATTGTATGTTCCTCGTTGTTCACTAAGACAATCCCATTAATCATTAATAATATATTTATTTGTTGTTATATATTACATCATTATATACATATATAACATAATTATTTAATACTAGAAGAAAAATTATTCACCCATCGTATGTATACAAATGTGGTCGACTATCTATCTTCACTTCTCTCACGTAAAAAAGAGTTGATAAATTTTTAAATAAATTGGAAATATTTGGAGGATAGTGACAATTTTACCCCATTTACTTTATGGAAATTGTCCGTCGTTCCCATCGAGCTCTGTTTCGTTGACATTCATCGTTACGTATGGAATTTGCAAGATAAACCTCAATAAATAGAGCACGGCTTGCATGTTGGATATTATTGACTTTTTATTACCTTTTCTTTTAAATTTATTTTACTCTATTAATTCGTTGATGTATACAATTAAATTCATATTCATCTAAATTGTATTCCCTCTGTCCCCAGGAATTTGACTAGTTAATTTTTTAAACGGATTTTCGGAAAGTGGATAGGATATGTAAAAAGTACAGGAGATTGTAAGTTGAATGGATTTTCAAAAACAATAATTTTACAGGTCATCACTACCGCATTAATATGCACCACCATAACAACAACCCCAACTAAACTTTGTTATTTTACTATTTCAAGTGTGCTGAATTTTCATCTTTATAATTAATTTCATTTTCTTTCTCTTGCATTGTTCATGTGCGCGTGTGTTTGTATTTTTAATTTTTGTGTGTTTGCTTGAATTGTATGTTCCTCGTTGTTCCCCATAACAATCTCATTAATTATTATTAATATATTTATTTTGTTGTTATATATTACATCATTATATGCATTTTTTGGAAAAAGCAATATATATATGAAATTGAGTACAAGGGGTACTCAACCCTTACAAAGAAAACAATCAAATACAAACATCACCAACTCTAATATATCAGTTTCATCACCAATACCAAACAAACCCAACTCTATTCTAAATGCTTTCCAGCGCACCAATAGGATTCAAGTGCCAATCATTCAAACTAAAACAATAGCTTCCTTTCCTTTCAACTCTAAACCGAGTCCATTTCCGAGTCTAACAATACCATTTTCGAAGATCACCTCGGTATCTATCGGTTTGTTCTCAAAAATAACCTCATTCCTAAGCTTCCATATACTCCACACAATGCTCAACCGTATGCTATTCCACAGATTTTCCTGAATTTTCCAAGGCTTTAATCCTAAAAAAGCTTCAAAGTGCCCGTAAGCCGACCTATGCCCCACCGATTGTAATCCCAACCACTCCCAAGTCCTCACCCAAATTCTGTATGCTATAGCACATTCGAAAAATAAATGGTTTGCGTTCTCCTCTTCTAGCCGACAAAGCGAACATAGAGCGTTTCCAACACAAACACCTCTTTTCTTCAAGTTTAATTTGGTTGCCACTGTCATTGAAAATTTTCCAAGCTAGAATTTTCACTTTCCCAAGAGCTACGCCTTCCAAAGTTTCTCCCAAACTTCAATAACATCGACTCTTGCTGGTTTTTTCTCATGAGCAGCTTATAAGCCGACTTGCATGTTAATACACCCTCGCTATTCTTCTTCCATACCCAGTTGTCCATCGCCCCCTGCCCGGGCTTCTGTTTACTTAGAATATCCAACATCGATTCAAGCCTTTCCTCCTCCCAATCGTATAAATTCCTTCTCCAACTTAAGTCCCATTTCCATACTCCTTGCGTGTCCCACCAACCCACTTCAATGACCTCTTTCCCTTTGTCCCTTGAAAGCATGAACTGTCTTGGAAAAACAGCGCTAAGGGGCTCCTCACTACACCAAACATCCTCCCAAAACTTATTTTACTGCCATCCCCTATTTTCCTAACAAAGATTCTCACTTATCCAACTCCCAGTTCTCCTCCCTCTATCCTTAAAAAGTCTCTAAACCAACCTGAATAATTTTTCTTAAATTGATTCCTTTCCCTCCAAACTCTTCCCCACCAATCGCATCTTCTCCATATTTCGAAGAAAGAATATGGTGCCAAAACTGATTATCATCGTTCCGGAACCTCCAATGCCATTTCCCGAGCAGAGAGAGATTGAACAATTTCAAGTTCTTGACTCCAAGACCTCCCCTTGATTTTTCCTCATGATTTTTTCCCATTTGACCCACTTATCTCCTTTTCTCCTCGCCACCTCCCCATAAGAATCTTCTCTCGTATATTCACAAGGAAAGAAATGACTTTACTAGGTGCTCGATAGAAGGAAAACAAGAAAGTCGGAATGGCATTAAGAACTGCATTAATAAGAGTGACTCGACCCGCAATGGAAAGATTTCTTCTCTTCCATAAATTCAATTTCTTCTTCACTTTCATCAACACTTTGGATCCCAGATTACAGGATTATTAGCTCTTGATCCAACCGTCACCCCGAGGTAATTGAAAGGTAGGACTCCTAACTCACAATTCATTATTTTCGCCGCTTCTGTCTCCAAGCATCCTCATAATTTATCAAGTAAAGAGCGCTTCCTGTCTCCAAGTATCCTCATCATTATATGCATATATAATATAATTTATTTAATGCTAGAAGAAAACTTAGTCACCCATCGTGCATATAGAGTCGAGGTCGACTCTCTGTCTACACTTCTCTCACGTATAAAAAGAGTTGAAAAATTAATAAAATAAATGGAGAATATTCGATGGATGAGGACAATTTTACCCCATTTACTTTACAGAAAAGAAGTGGATATTGTCTGTCGTTCCCATTGCGCTTCGTCCCGTTTAACATCTGTCATTACGTATTGGATTCACGAAATAAACCTCAATAAATATAGTTGGGCTTGCATGTTGGATATTATTGAATTTTTATTACCTTTTCTTTTTATATTTATATTTATATTACTATCTATTAATTTGCTATGACAAATTTTGCATTTAATAGCATTGAAAAGATAGCGGTTTTTTTAAAAAACCGCTATTATAAGTATAACCGCTATTATAAAATTAAGGGAGGTTTGTGATACATAGCGGTTATTAAAAACCGCTTTTAATTAACTGATATCTTTTATTAGTATGACATTAATACACAGCTGGTTCAAACCGTTATAAAATATATAAAAACCCGCTATAAAAAAAGATTTAAAACCGCTATTAATGATTATGTGACAGATTTTCTTTCCTAATTAAATTAAAAATTTAATAAAGGGATTTATATCTCGTGATTCATTATCTAATTAAAATTTACGCGCTCTCTCTCTCTCTAATCTTCTTCTCCGAAATATTTCAAATGCTCCTAGGCCATTCGCCGATTGCCACCGCCGTCCGTCATCCGCCATTGCCGTCCGTCGTAATTTGGATCGTTCGCCCACCATTCGCTCGCTGCCCTCCAATCCATTCGCTCGCGTGCTGTCCGTTCGCTGCTCATCTACTCAAATACGTTGTTCTCGAGTCCTCCGTCTTCCTTCCACTGTCTATTCATCCGCGTCTGTCTTCCTCCAGTCCAGCGTCGGCCTTTCTCCAGTTCGGCGACCTCTCTGAAGTAATGCCCTAATTTATTTTTGGATTCCCAATTTTTCTTTTGAAGTTAATTTTGAACTTATTTCTTCTCTTGAGTTCGATCGCTTCGTAAGATTTCCCATTTTCAACCCCTAAATGCACTACTTCTATTCGATTTCATCTTTAATTTGGATCATATATGATTTTTTTCTTTTCCTAGATTCCACTTTTTAAGTATATTTAATCATTTCGCTTTTTGCTTAATTAAGCAACCATAATTGCAGATTTCTTGATTCTTTGTGGAAAGTAATTTGTTTATTGGATTTGAAGAATTAATCATTACGATCTTGGGAGCTGGGAAATTCCCTCTATCCACAAATGCTAAGGGTCGAACAAGTAATGTTCCTTCAGCAGCTCAATACCGGGAGTCCATAGTTATGTCACCATCACCTAGTCGACGCCGCACTGGGAAATGTGTATCACAAGGTGAATTTGAGCCTCCACCGGAAGAGCCAATTTGTACACTACTTCACTTATATTCGCAACAATTAGGAACGGTCCATAGAATCGGGCTCCCAATTTATACAACGCCCTTTGAGTTAGAGTATTACGCCGATTTGGCCTCGAGCTTTAAATGTGGGGTTAATTGCACATTTGGTCCTGTAGAAATTTTTCAATTTCACAGCTTGGT
Organism: Paraleonurus japonicus; assembly: GCA_030762865.1. Classification (NCBI taxonomy): domain Eukaryota; kingdom Viridiplantae; phylum Streptophyta; class Magnoliopsida; order Lamiales; family Lamiaceae; genus Paraleonurus; species Paraleonurus japonicus. The sequence goes on from CM061058.1 coordinate 4,581,233, forward strand.
CCCTACGTTTGCAAATAGCACTTTTACGTTCATATTTGGCCCTAATCGTTAACTAAGTTAACAAATTCCGTTAAGTGCTGAAATTATGGGACTAAAAGTACAAACTTGCGGGACTAAAAGTGCAAATTTTAACGCCGCATGTTATTTACATGCTCAAAATCTGTTAAATATTGACGAGAATATTAGTGCAAGACCAAATATGCATGAAAAAGGACCATTTTGAAATCGAGAAAATTCTTACGGGACCAAATGTGCATTATCCCTTTAACTATGCCCGATCATCGATTTCGAACACGTCCTTCTCGTCTTTTCTTATCATGTATCTCCTTCATTCTCTCGTATGGATTGTTGAAGGGTTTCTTTGAGTTCCTTAACAAGCAGGTCTCTTTCGTAGAGCTCACGATCTAGCCTCAAGATTTTGGGATTCGCCAATCGGGTAACTTACTAAGTGTGGAGGAGACCTATCATACACAAGTTCAAATGGGGAGTATTTTGTAGATGCATGGAATGTGGTATTATACCAGTACTCAGCCCATGGGAGGAAGGTTTCCCATTTCTTAGGATGCTGATGAACAAAGCATCATAGATATTGTTCGAGTGTCCGATTTGTAACTTCCGTTTGGCCCTCATTGCCAACCTTGTTCCCTGCATCTTAAAAAATTATTTCAAAAATTACTTATAAAAATACGATCATGATCAGTAATTATAGAATGGGGCACCCTATGCAATTTAATCACATATTCGACAAATAAACGAGCTACCAATTTAGCGGTGTAGAGGTGGGTTAAAGATATAAAATGAGCATATTTAGTAAATCGATCGACTACCACTAAGATCTCATTATATCCATTCGAACGAGGTAAGCCTTCGATAAAATCCATCGTAACATCTTCCCAAATTCAGTCCGGAATGGGTAACGGTTGTAACTATCCACTTGGTCGCCGTGGAATCGTACTTCACCTTTTGGCAAGTATCACATTGCATCACATATTTTCGGATTTCATTCTTCATTCCCGGCCAATAGAAGGTTGAAGCTGTCCGCGCCCAAGTGCAGTAAATACCCGAATGCCCCCTATATTTGAATCGGGAAAATGTTGGAGTATTATTCTTCTAAGATCTCCTGTTCCTGGTATCCACACCTTGCCTTTAAAAAGTAACAGACCTTCTCGCCATTCATAATCAATCACTTCCTCATCATTTTGCTCAAGTTTTGTTTGAATCGATTCTGCTTCTGCATTTGTTGCCGCAGCCTGTCTAATCTGGTACCAAATTTCCAAAACTGGACCCGTGATCGCGTTTAACTCTGGAGCGCCTTCTTTTGGGAAAGGGCATTAGTGACAGAATTCTGCCTACCCGGTCTGTAGCGTATATCGAAATCAAATCCCATTAGTTTGGCGACGAACTTTTGTTGCTCCGATATCACAATTTGTTGCTTGAGCGGTTGTTGATCGGGTAACGATATGAAATCTCCTCCCAAGTAAGTATGGACGCCATAATCGGACGGCCTCCACGATCGCCATCATTTTATTCACATATGTCGACCATTCCGCCCTTTTTTATCCCAAGGCCTTGCTCACATAAGCTAAGGGCCGACCATGTTGTACCAGTACTGCACCTATTCTAAAGTCACTAGCCGTCTGTATGGACTTCAAACACAGCACTGAAATCGGGCATCACTAATACCGGGGTCTTCGTCATGGCTAGTTTTAATTTTGTGAAGGCCTGATCACTCTGTCCATTTGAATGCCCCTTTGCGTGTCATCTCATTCAAGGTCTTTGCAATCAGCCCATAATCCTTTACAAATTTTCTGTAATAACCAGTAAGGCCCAAGAATCCCCTTAAAGCTATCAAATTTGTGGGTCTTGGCAAATCGGTCATTGCTGCAATCTTAGAAGGATCAACCTGCACACCATCAATTGTAATTATATGACCAAGATAGCTTATTGAGGTATGCCCAAATGTAACTTTTAACTCCTTTGCATAGAATGTATGCTGCTGCAAAATAGTCAAGATAATTAGCAAGTGTTTCAAGTGGTCAGCCCAAGATTTTGAATAAATGAGAATATCATCAAAGAAAACAAGAACGAATTTGCATAAATATGATGCGAAGATAGTATTCATAGCACTTTGAAAAGTGGACGGTGCATTACACAACCCAAATGACATCACTAAATACTCATAATGACCATGATGAGTGTGAAACGCCGTTTTATGAATATCATCTTCATTTACCCTTATTTGATGGTTCCCGACTCAAAGGTCTAATTTCGAAAATACTTTGACCCTCCTAATTCATCCAACATATCGTCTATAGTAGGAATTGAAAATCGATCCTTGAGTGTTACTGCATTTAAGGCTTGATAATCGGTACAGAATCACCATGTCCCTCCTTTTTTTACTAGTAAGATTGGTGAAGAAAACAGACTGGAGCTTGGTCGAATGAGGCCCTTCTCCATCATGTCTTGCACTTGCCTCTCGATTTCTTCTTTTTGGAAATGGGCATAACGATACGGGTGAACGTTCACCAGCTGTGATCTGTTTTTAGAATGATTTTGTGATCAAAAATTCTTTTGGGTGGAAGTTTCTAAGGTTCTTAAAAAATTCCAGCATATTGTTGTAGTAATTCTTTCAAACCTTTAGGTTGATCCCTTCTGATCTCATCATTTTCTTGACTGACTTTTTCTACCAGGACGAGATAACATTGAGCCCCCTTTTTGCATTCGCTCCACATTTTTAGGCTGACTTCTTGAGCAGTGTTGCTAATTCGGGATACACGTACTACTGATCGGTTCCCTATGTAAATTACATTGTTCCTTTGCTATAGTCTGTTATCACTCGCTCAAGGCCCTCCAACCATTGTATGCTGATTAGGGTGAATTATTGCATGATAATTGTGTGCTTAATTGTCTCAAATTAATATGATTTTCATGTTAATTCACTATTATTTGGTCCAATTGCACTTAATTGTTTTGATTTGATATTATGAGTTTAAATTGCAGGTTTGAGGTCAACTTTGAGTGCAAATTGAGGAAATTTATTTTATTCAATTCGATGGAGCCATTGCATGGCTCGAAAGAGGGCTGAGAGACGAGCACAACACAAAAAGAATCGGCTCAATCGGACGCCGACGTGGAAGATATGCTCAAACGAAGTTGAAGGTGGCAATCCGGAGAGGCCACTCGACCGAGTCACATACCACTCAGCCGAGTGGACTAGCAACAGCGTGATTTTCACTCGGGCATCACACAAAGTGACTCGCCGAGTCACTACCCCCGTGGCCGAGTCACTTACGTACTTGACGGGATTTTTGAGTTTTTAACCTTAAATTGAACACTCTTTAGGGACTTAAGTGTAAAATTAAATGCCTAACCTAATTGCCCACTATAAATACTTCCCAATTCAGATTTTAAGAAGACCTCTCCATACTCCAAACACACAATACGCACTTTTCACACACACATAGCTAGGGTTTTGATTTCTTTTTCAATTTAGACGATCAACGGATGATTTCTTTATGATTGGACGCCATCTAGGTGATATTCAACTTTTAATTTCATTATTATTCATTCAATTTCTTGTTATGACTTTCGTTTATTCAATTAATTTCATGAATTCAATTTCTTCAATTATGCTAGGCTAAATTCATAGTGCTAGGGTGTTTTGATACTTATGGGTGATTGATTCGTGAGGAATTCTTATGAGTAATTTTGATTGTTGATTAATTAATTGGATTAATGAGGGTTGATTGATATTTTGTTAATTAATTTCTAATTCCATGCGTAGTTGTTTAATTATCGCAAGGAGACTTGGGTATTTAGATAACTAAATTGGGTGAGGGAATTAATTAGGAAATTAGAGTTAATATTGGTTTAATGCAAGGAGACTTGATTAATACCATTAGAAATTCATTAAATCCACATTAATTACTTAGATTGGTAGTCGAGAGATTAGTGAAGAGACCGTAGGTAAGGTGCCTTAGCATCAAAGGGGAGTCACGTTAGGGTAACCTATCGACTAGTGTTCCTGCCCCGGGAGGAAAGGGTGACTTAGTCCTTTCAATCTATCGTGGCGTTTAATGTAGCATAGTTCCTAGGCTTACCAAGTACGAGATTATTGCTTGTGATAAAGATTGCTCTATTAATTGATTGACCGACAAATACTCATTTGAATTTGTTGCGTGATTGATACCCATTAGTTGATAAGCACCGAGCACATCTTTATTATTGATTGAATTTCGTTGTTAGTAATTTAGTTATTGATTTAATTAATCGTAGTTTAAATCCTATCCATCCTATTAGATTGCTTGTGCTACAATTGCAACTAAATTAGTAAATTTAGGGATATCTCACACTTGATTTCCGTGGTTCGATAATTTAACCGGGTAACTTACTAGCTACACGATCCCTTTACACTTGAAGGGTGAGTGTTGGCTTTTAAGCCTATCAAGTTTTGGCGCCGTTGCCGGGAATCGGTGTTTGAAATAACTTAGATTGAAAGTTGAAAGTAGTTGATAGTGCCTTTTAAATTTTTGTTTATCTTGTTTGGCTAGTCTTGAGAGGATTTTGATACTTGGGTGTTTTCTAGGTGTGCATGAACACAAGATCCGGTGGTGTTGAACAAATACCTATTGATTTGGAGATCGAAGCAACCGCTAGAAGGAGAAACCGAGAGAGAAATCGTCGAAGGGCTCAAGCCCGAGCAAGAGAAAGAGAACTCGAAATGGATAATAACGACCAAGATGCGGTCGATAGGAGGGAGAATCGAAGAGAAAATCAAAGAGAGAATCCAAGGGAAAGACCAATCCTGGAGTATTTTGAGCCACCAGTCCAAATCCACTATGATGGGATAGCTCGTCCACCGCTGACGGCTAATAATTTCAAATCAAGCCGGCATTGCTACACATTCTCCAAAGCAAGCAATTCGGTGGAGATCCCGAGGAGGACCCGAATCGCCATATTGCTCAATTCCTGAGTATGCCGATACGGTGAAGATGAATGGAGTGACCGAGGATGCTTGGAGAGCTCGTCTCTTCACATTTACTTTGAGAGACCGAGCCAAGGATTGGATTGCCTCTCTACTACGAGATAGCTTGGGCTCTTGGGAAGAATAGAGTAAGAAATTTCTCTTGAAATTTTTCCCACCATCCATGACCCTCCAATGCAAGACATTGATTGCTCAATTCCATCAAATGGAGGGGGAGGACATGCATGAAGCTTGGGAGAGGTTTAATAGCTTACTTTGGAAGTGCCCTCAACATGGTTTTGTAGATGAGCAAATCGTGAGCTTTTTCTATTATGGACTTGATCCTCCATCTCGGAGAATTCTAGACTCAAGTGCGGGAGGATTACTCTTTAACAAGTCCGGAAGAGAAGCTAAAGAGTTGATTGAGAACATAGCTTGCAATACCGCAAGTTGGCCAATCAAGAGAAGAGGTCACTTCAAGATTGCTAAAGTAGAAGAGAATGAGATGTTGAAGGTGCTAGCCGATGTGGTTCAAAAGTTGGCTACAAAGGTGGATGGTATCGTAGAAAGTGGCATGAGAAGTGGAATGGGGGGTGGTAATGAAGTTCCACAAATGGCTAATCATGTGGAAGAGGTAAGCTATATGGGAAGACCATCATATCCTCATGGAAATTTTCAAGGTAATCATTTCCTAACCAAGCCCCTCCACAAAATTACCAAAGACAATATCCCAACAACCCTCCACCAAATTTCCAAAACCAAGCCTTTCAACCACATCCATATCCCTCAAACAACCCTCCATATAATCCAAACTTTCGAAAGCATGAGAACTTCTCCTACGCAAATCCAAAAGCTGCCCTTACATTGCCTCCGGGAATTGATCCAGTGCTCGTGCACCTAACAATGAGGAAAGCCAAGCCTTGAGGATTTACTCACAAGTTTTATGGGTGCTCAAAATCAAAAGATGGAGAATATTGTGAGTTCGTTGTCCAACCAAGTCAAGAATCTTGAGTTTCAAATTGGGCTGGTAGCTTCTTCAAGTGGTGGAAACTAAAAATGGAAACTTCCTTCTACTACGGAAGTTAATCCTAGAGAGCATTGTATGACAATTAAACTCCGGAGTGGTACTTGATTAGTGTGAAAATTGCATAATTATTGTGTGCTTAATTATCTCAATTTGATATCATTTTCATGTTAATTCACATTTAATTGGCTAATTGCATTTAATTATTTGATTTTGTGTTTTAAGTGTAAAATTTTAGGTTGAGACGAGCTTTGAGTGCAAATTGAGGATATTTGTTGTATTCAATTCAAACGAGAAATTGTATGGCTGGAAAGAGCGCCGAGAGATCTTCGTAACGCAAAAAGAATCGGGTCAAACGGAGCTCGTATGAAGAAAATATGATCGAACGAAGTTGTGGGTGTCAAAACAGACGCATGCACCCACCAGATTGGTGGGTGCACCCACCAGCTACACCCACGAATTTAATTAGCACACCTACTTCGTCTTCACCAGAGCTTCGCGAACCCAGCGCAACCCAAATTATCAGATCTGCAATTCAACCATAAATCCACCAAAATCCACCGTCACCCACCACCACATCATTGCCGCCACCTCCGGCGTTGCTCATCGTCGCCGATTCCAACCAATCTCCGCCGCGAAACACAACCTCAGCCACCCACCGCCCTTCGCCAGCGCCGTAGCAGCCCACTACCAATCTTCGCCGTTGCCCTCCAGTTCCGCCTCCACCGCGCCGGCATCGCAATTCATCATTTCCGAACAGCGCCGTCACCTGCCATCGCTCATCTTCGTGGATCTCACAGCATAACCGCCTTCTATCTTCACTCAACTCGATCCGAATTTTCTCCACAACTCGACCCGAGGAAGGCCAACTCGACCCGAGTTGGAAACTCAACTCGACCCGAGTTGAGGGAGGTGAAATCTTCCAGAATGTTTGATGTAGAAACCAACTCGGTCCAGCCTTCTTGCCACTCGACCCGAGTGAAATATTCAACCGAGTTGAAGGCAGAATTGATTGCAGCGTTCCTTTTTCTCAAATTTTACATATCTTGAGCGCTCAATTGCAATATTTTAAAACTCGATCCTAAATCCCACTATATATATTCCTTTCTCGATTTTCTTAAGGGAGACAGAGGGGATTCACAATCCCACACACAATACAACACACAATTAGATAGGAATTAGATAGGCAAATACACATAGTTTCACATAGTTGTAGGTGTTCTTCATTTCCTTTTAATTTCTTGCAAATTAGTGATAGATTTTAATTCAATCAAGTGTATCTACACATTTAAGGTGATACCCATCCTTAATCTCTTTTTTTTAATGGTTTATTTCTTTTATTAGCATGCTTTCTTTTCCTTTAATTTTCTTAATGTTTATGGGTTTCTTGCAATTAGCCATGATTGGCTAAAATTCTTATGTGCTTGGGTGTAATGACCCTTAGATGAGTTAATTTTGGTGATTTTATGATTGGGTGTTCTTTTGTTGAGGTGATTAATTGTCTTAATGATGCTTTGTATGATTTAATTGCTTAAGTTAGCCTTGATCTTGTGTTTATTGGTTTGATTAACTCAAGGATACTTGGTTTATCAATCGATGCATAGGTGTTAGGTTTACTTGTGTGATTGAAGTGGATATTTGGTTAACTCAAGGATACTTGGTTGATTAATTAGAACCTCATTAAGGCACATTGATTACTTGTTGTTTGCTTGTAATTAGTGAGGGGGTGAGAGTGCCGTCTCTTACATTCCTACATGTTTAATCGATCATTTAGAACCTAGGCTTATCCAAGACGGTTTTATTTGAAATATTTGTTGGTTATCCCTATGATCCCTCTTGAATGAACACTTGATTGTTGACGATCCGAATTTGACGAATCTTTGGTGATTTGCACCCGAGCACTACTCTCTCCACTTGGTATTTAGTTGTTGATTGCTTTGTTTAATTTCTTGGCGAATTTGTTTGGTTTATTTATTGATTTAAGTTTTTGCAACCCGGTTAGCCACTATAATTCTATGACAACGCTTGTTTTTAGGCTCCTCCGTTCTCCTAGTCCCTCGGGTTCGATATTTTGTTTGGTCGTAAAAATACTTATCACTAAAATACCGCGATCGCACTCAATATGAAGGGCCAAGCATGCCGGTGGAGGAAGATGAGGACAAAGTTGAGAAGGAAGTTGTTGTTGAAGATGAGAAGGGAGTTGGTGGTGAAGAGAAAGAAGAGTTGAAAGAAGAGAAGAAAGTAGAGAGAATTCCTAAGTGGAAGAAGGCAAAAGAGTTGAGAAAAGAGAAAGAGAGAAAAGAGCTAGAAGGTGCTAACATTGAATGTGATGCATGGGGGTACCCAAGATTTATGTCCCACCACCATATCCACAAAGGTTCATGAAGCAAAAGCTCGATGAGAAATTCTCAAAGTTCTTGGAAATCTTCAAGAACGTGAATGTCAACGTACCTTTGATGGATGCTTTGAGGAAATGCCTACTTATGCCAAATTCTTCAAAGAGTTGATCACCAAGAAGAGAAAAGTTGATGAAGTGGAGATGGTGAGTCTATCCATGGAATGTAGTGCTCTTATTCAAAAGAGTCTACCGCAAAACTTGAAGGATCCGGGAAGCTTCACATTAACTTGTGAGTTGGGGAATGGTGAGAAGAAGAAGGCTCTTTGTGACCTTGGAGCAAGCATTAATTTGATGCCATTATCTATCTATGACCGTTTGAAGCTCTGTGATTCAAAACCAACCCACATGGCCCTACAACTAGCCGATAGATCATTTGTTCATCTCTAAAGGAGTTGTAGAAGATGTGGTGGTGAAGGTGGACAAATTTAGTTTCCATGCGGACTTCGTGGTGATGGAGATAGAGTGAGGACCCCAATATCCCCTTAATCCTTGGGAGACCATTCTTGGCTACCGGTGGAGCTACTATCGATGTGAAGGAGGGAAGATCAAGCTCAAAGTGGATGATGAAGAAATCTCTTTTTCCATGAATATGAAGGGATTCTCCAAAATCAAGCTCAATTCATTCTATATTCTCTATCTCTCATTTTATTGATGATTCTCATTGTTCAAGCAAATTTGATGTTGCTAATGATATCTCTCTTTGTGCTAGGAAAGAGAGTGGAGAAGGAGAATGATTGGTTTGACAAGAAGAAGAGAAGAAACAAAGGAAGGAAACATCATTATGCTTCATCCTCCATGGAAGTGGGTGGCGTGAGGATGATATGGATTGAGGAAAGTTGAGCGACTCAAGCTCCGTCCGGCATAGACGTTAACACTAGCGCTAGATGGGAGGCAACCCATCGTTTTCCTAGCTTTCGTTTTTATTTATTTATTTATTTATTGCTTTCAATAAGTGTGTGTGATTTATTTTTGTATTCCTTGTAGGAGGTCTAGGTGTGCAAGTGAGGCTTGGTGAGCTACAAGCTTGAAGATGAGAGGAATTTTGAAGCCCTTACGGTACCACACCTTCTCTAGACTTAGACTTGTCTAAGTTTGGGGGAGGTGTGCCTCTTTTCACCATTTCTTTTCATTTGCACCGGCGCACCTCATGTTATGAGCTTTGGATTTTGTAGTGGGTATTTGTGTGCAACTTCACCTAGCTAACTACCTTTGCTAAACTTTTAATTGCTTTGCAATGAAAAGTTTGGGGAGTGTGTGTGTTAGTTAGCAATGCTTGTTGCACCAATTTGCCTCTCATTCGTAATGAGAAAATTGTGTGAAAATTTTTGTGAATATTGAGCTTAAATGTGGATTTCATTCTTATCTTTGAGTCTATTTTATGTGAATTTGATGAGGTGTTATGCTTGGAAGTATGTACGTGGCATATTTGCTTTGATTGATGGACATGATAAACTTGTGATGTGTTGATGAGTTGATTATTTGCTTGATTCTAGCATGAGAAGTTGTCTTGTGATGATGAGTGTGATGAAGGATGCTTTCTCTTTGCTAAGTTTAAGCCCGTGAGCTTTGAGCCTTTTAAATCGTGCATAAAAAAAAGCGGTTTGATTCCTTGTTGAGTGCATCAATTGCAATTTTGCATGCTAGAACTTGCCTATAGACTTGTTGAAGTTGAGTTTTGTGTGGATCTATGAAGATGATTTGAGGCCATGTTTGATTTGTTAAGCCACTTAGCCAAATTTTACCCCCACCAATGCCATTGATTTCCCTAGTAAGCCAATTTGTGCCTTAAAGCCTTATTCATGGTAAGCTTGTGAAATTAAGCCATTGTGCCTTTCCTTATGAGTCTTTGTTCACTACAACAAAAATAAGATTTCCAGACACCGAAAAGTGCCCCGATATCTACTCTATTGAGGCACTTATAATTTTTGGGGCACTTTTCACTTGTGCCTCCAAGTATCGTGTCCCAATAGAGTTAAAGTGCCCCTATATCAATAGTTTTTCAAACATTTATATATGCCCCAAAATTTATTCTTGAGACACATACAAATGTCCTTTAAATGGTTTAAATTTATGATGATAAGTATCTAAGGACACTTATTTGTGTTTTCATATAAAATATTGGGACACTTATTTGTGCTTTTATTATATATTTTATATATATAAGGACACTTATTTATGTCTTCAAATGAAATACCGAGGCACTTGTTTGTGCCTTTAAATGAGTATTGGGACACATAATGTGTAGCATCAAAAATTATTTATGTCTCTAAATTAATGTCATGGGACACTTATGTTAGATCTATTTGCCTCTATATATTCAATAGATATAGAACCATATTAAAGTACATTTATAAATACACAATTTATTGCAAATACAATTTTACTATAAAAAAGTAATGTACTATAAACAACTCAATAACCAAACAATCAAACTAACAACTAGAGGTTCTGTAAAAAAAAAAACTAACAACTAGAGGTACAAAACTCATGTTCTATCTTTCATGCCCAGAATGCGCAAAAAAACTAATAAGTTATAACATTATTTCTACTTTATACGAAATGTAAAAAATAACACCATCTAAATTGTGAAAGATCCTTTGATGTTGATTGCCCTTGATCAAACAAATTCCTGCATCAGTTTTCATGTTCGTGCATGACAATCTGCATATTAGATAGAGACAAGAAACAATATTAATCAACTAGTATAACTAGAACAATATATGCAAAAACATGATTCAAGTATTTTAATAAGTTAAATTTTAGCAATATCAAATCTAATGAGAGGAAAATAATAATTAACTCGCATTGAATTGTCTTTACTACTATGCAAGACAATATCTTGCACTATTCTACCTTAGCACCACATTAAAACAATATTAGCAGTCTGTAATACCTCACTTTCGGCAAAATTAAAGTCATTCCCACTGACCATAAAACCAAGATTGACAAAATATAAGGAATAAGAAAGTCAATTAATCATGAAATTATCAAAATCTGATTAAAAAAGCATGTGTGAAACATGAAATTGTCAAAACATTTATCTATGATTCAGAAACAAAATAAGAAAATTAAGGCGAAAAATATTATGAAAGTGTGTCTAATTTCAACGCTGAAGTATCCTAATAATTTCAGAACATATAAAATATTTTATTTTTCTTGAAAATCATAGTGGATATTAAGAAGACAAATCACATATAACTCATGGCTAATTTGAAGTCTACAACTCTATTTATCAAAATTCATATCATAAATATGGCAGTTACTAAGAGAGCTACACTTATAGTCTGATTTGTTTATATGCTTTGCGACCTAACTATCTACACATATGTAGATTTCCACATATGACAACCATCAAATATTGAAATTTTAGTTTGGAAGAGGCTCATGAATCCAAAACTCCCGAGGGAAAGTTAAAAAAATGAATTTTATGGAAGAAGAATGTATTTTTACCTTATCCAATTAACAAAATGTAGAACTTCGAAAGATTTGTAAACTCATCTCGAAAAGTAGAGCTCCCTATTACCAAAGCACATTTCAAAAACTTGAACAATAACAAAGGATCGAATAATCCAAGTTCAGCCAAAATTAAACATGATAAATCCAATGGAATAGAGGATATGGTTGCATATCCAAACAACAATTTATTTGCAAAGATAAATTAATAAAAAAGACAGATGATATAGACTTGCAAATGAAGACTCACAAACTGAAGATGAAGACTAAACCGCAATATCAACAAAAACTTAAGAGATTAGAAAATTATACAAATCATTGTGGAGAAGGGAAGAAGAAGAAGAATCATAACTAAGAAACATTGAAATTATTATAAATCAAATGATTAAAAGGGAACAAGGATCAAAACAGAGAAAATTGACTACCTTTAAACACGATTCCATCTTAGCAAGTCATGTATATCTCTTTCAAACTCCCTCACTCTCACACACACACAAACATACAAATGCAAGCCTTTAAATGCACTCAAGTAAATGAGACTAGAGTGTCATGAGAAGCATACCTTCAAGTATCATGGAAAACTCTGTTGATTTCCTTTTGAAATCCTTTCTACTGCTCCCCATACCGCAGAACAAAACCCATATTTAAAACTAATTTTTGCATAGATATTAATTCGTAGTTTTATAGTAATCATACTGGCATTTGTATATGATCCAAACTCAGGTCAACAAATAACAAAAATTTCATTGATATTAAATTCCATGTTAATCAGTGATCCTTATAAAGCTCAATGTCAGTAGTTCTTACAGGCATGCATATATGAATGAAGATTGAGAATCAGCAGGAGTAAGCTAAGAGAATGTCGTAGTTCTTACAGTACGCTGTCCTCATATTCAAGTATATAAGACTGGCCATCTTCCTTCAAATTTTCAAAGAAACACACATATCAAGCTCAATGTCGAGTTCTTACAATTGCCCTTCAATACTCATTTTCTCGAGAGAATGAATCACCAAATAACACCTGTCATCAGAGAGCTATTACCAAAACAAATTCCAGGAATTTATAAAAAGGCATACATATCAAGAATAAATCAATCTTCACAGCAATAAGACAGACCTATGTTTGGTGTGCATATCAAATCACCCAGAAAGGCCAAAGCAATTCAAACCACAACAGCTTTTATAGTATATACAAACAGAGCAAAGGTGAAGTATGAAAATTCTACAGAATATCTTAATGCTTGAGAAGTCAACAAAGAGCAATATATATTAATATTCGAGTGATGTATTCAAACCGAATCCATAATAGTAAGAATATTTTTCAAAAAATATTATGAGTCCGATACATTTACTGAAACAATAGTGTGCATTGTTCTATCTTAATCCATTATTTTCCTTTAACCTTTGAATAAACTCATAGTATAACCGAGCTTGAATGATAGAGATATACAAATCCAATTCCAACGAAATAACAAAATTGTGCATCAATTAACTATAATAACAAAACAATAAAAAATAAAGGAATTTGCATTTACGTAAGAATAAATTCACTAAAATAATAGAAATTACTTAAGAGTTCATCAATTGTATCAACAAATCACTCAATTGTTAAGAAAGACAAAAAGAAAATGAGTAGAATATATAATCATGCGAGAGTCCATCAACCGAATTGAATTTGAAAGGTGTGGCTAAAGTGTCCAAGGCTTCTACAAAATGTGTAGAATTGGATTGACCGAGTGAATTAAATTTCTCAACTAAACTCACGCTTTGGAAAAAAATTGGCAGACGACGTATTGGCCAGCAATGTACTCGGCGCCGATGATGAATTGGTGGACGACACAGCAGAGGGGGCGGAGGATGACAAATGGTGAACCGTCGAACGATACCGGCGACGGGGATGGAGGATGACAGACGGAGGATGGCGAACGGCGGACGAAGAATGGTGCTAGGGCACGCGTAGAGGAAGAACTACAAATCTTTTATACTTTGATTATTAATTTAGTTGAAGTGAGAAATAGAATATTTATTATGTGTCTCAATAAACAAGTAAAATAGAACTTATTTAATTAAGTGTCTCAAATAGTTATTTAGAGACATTTATTAAAAAATGTCTTAAAAAAGTGTCGCAATAGGTCTATTTTGTTGTAGTGGTTCCCATATGTTGAGTAGAGCATGGTTGTTGGCAAATGAATGGTGAAGTGAAGTTGAAAAATTGTGGTGATATGATTGGATAAGTATGTTGAGATGAATAAAAAAGAGGAAAAGGAAAAATTGAAGTGTGAAAAAATGAAAAAATCATGAGAAGAAAAATCAATTTGAGCTTGAGTGCAAAAGAAAGTCTCAAAGGTGTTGGTGGTGAATGTTATGTGAAAAGGAAGGAAATGAAAGAAGGAGATGTGTTTGTTGAGATAATGTGTAAATTGCATTGCATTATTTGATCAACATTCATTGCTCTACTAACATTGAGTCACTATTTCCAAATTTACCTACCTCATCCAAAGAGCCTTCATTACAACCTCTAGAAAAGACCTCTTTGATTCATAGTTGATACACAAAATGACGATTGAGATTGAGTCTTGTGGCAAGCCTATGGTGTGTATGGTTGTAATTTGATGATTGAGTGCCTAATTGCCCTTATACACTTGTGTGATGAGAGATACACTCCTTGAAAGGAGCAATGAGAAAGCATTTGAATTTGCATCTTGTCAAAGCATGACATTTTTTTAGTGTTAGTTGGAGTAGCATTGAAAACATGTGTTCACTAATGAGTTTGATTGTCCAAATTTCACTCTTTTTGCCATTGACATAGTTGCAATCAATTCACCCTTTGTGCTTATTTGTTTCGTTGCTCGGGACGAGAAACACCTTAAGTTTGGGGGAGTTGATTAGGGTGAATTATTGCATGATAATTGTGTGCTTAATTGTCTCAAATTAATATTATTTTGATTTCCATGTTAATTCACTATTATTTGGTCCAATTGCACTTAATTGTTTTGATTTGATATTATGAGTTTAAATTGCAGGTTTGAGGTCAACTTTTAGTACAAATTGAGGACATTTATTGTATTCAATTCGACGGAGCAATTGCATGGTTAGAAAGAGGGCTGAGAGACTAGCACAACACAAAAAGAATCGGCTCAATCGGACGTCAGACGTGGAAGATATGCTCAAACGAAGTTGAAGGTGGCAATCCGGAGAGGCCACTCGACCGAGACACATACCACTCGGCAGAGTGGACTAGCAACAGAAAGAAATTGACTCGGGCAGCCATATTCTCACTCGACCGAGTCACATACCACTCGGCCGAGTGGACCTGCAACAGCGTGATTTTCACTCGGGCATCACACAAAGTGACTCGCCGAGTCACTACCCCCGTGGCCGAGTCACTTACGTACTTGACGGGATTTTGAATTTTTAACCTTAAATTGAACATTCTTTAAGTGTAAAATTAAATGCCTAACCTAATTGTCCACTATAAATACTTCCCAATTCAGATTTTAAGAAGAACTCTCCATACTCCCAACACACAATACACACTTTTCACACACACATAGCTAGGGTTTTGATTTCTTTTTCAATTTAGATTTATCAACGGATGATTTCTTTATGATTGGACGCCATCTAGGTGATATTCAACTTTTAATTTCAGTATTATTCATTCAATTTCTTGTTATGACTTTCGTTTATTCAATTAATTTCATGAATTCAATTTCTTCAATTATGCTAGGCTAAATTCATAGTGCTAGGGTGTTTTGATACTTATGGGTGATTGATTCGTGAGGAATTCTTATGAGTAATTTTGATTGTTGATTAATTAATTGGATTAATGAGGGTTGATTGATCTTTTGTTAATTAATTTATAATTCCATGCGTAGTTGTTTAATTATCGCAAGGAGACTTGGGTATTTAGATAACTAAATTGGGTGAGGGAATTAATTAGGAAATTAGAGTTAATATTGGTTTAATGCAAGGAGACTTGATTAATACCATTAGAAATTCATTAAATCCACATTAATTACTTAGATTGGTAGTCGAGAGATTAGTGAAGAGGCCATAGATAAGATGCCTTAGTATCAAAGGGGAGTCACGCTAGTGGTAACCTATTGACTCGTGTTCCCGCCTCCGGGAGGAAAGGGTGACTTAGTCCTTTCAATCTATCGTGCGCTTAATGTAGCATAGTTCCTAGGCTTACCAAGTACGGGATTATTGCTTGTGATAAAGATTCCTCTTATTAATTGATTGACATGACAAATACTCATTTGAATTCGCTATGCGTGATTGATACCCATTAGTTGATAAGCACCCGAGCACGCCTCTTTATTATTGATTGAATTTCGTTGTTAGTAATTTAGTTATTGATTTAATTAATCGTAGTTTAAATCCTATCCATCCTATTAGATTGTTTGTGCTACAATTGCAACTAAATTAGTAAATTTAGGGATATCTCACACTTGATTTTCGTGGGTTCGATAATTTAACCGGGTAACTTACTAGCTACACGATCCCTTTATACTTGAAGGGTGAGTGTTGGCTTATAAGCCTATCATATGCCTAGAATGACATCTGGCCCGACTAACGGCGTAGCATACAAGTCCACTCGAATTTCCATTCCTTGTATGTTGATTGGCACTGCAATATATTGTTCGTCACACTGGATGCCTTCACCATTAGCAATCCTTACTTTAAACACCTTAACTTTTGTAGCAGTTAGATTGAGTTTCTCCGCAAGTTTTTTACTAATAAAGTTATGGGATCAAATAAAAATTAACTCATTCCAAAATGTATTGTATCATTCTCGCCGTCATCCTCCACATTATTGTCGAAGATGGTTGCTACATATTATTATGTTATGTATGATGAATATATTTATTATAAGTAGTTCAATGAATATATTTTTTTCTCCATATTTCCATATTTATTTCTTTATCTTTGTTGAAGTAAGATACATATTCTGATTCCATATGGAGAATTGTAATTGGCTTGTGTGTTAGGATGTATACTAGAAGCCTCGGCTTTTGTATGAACATCTTTGATATGAGATTCTTTATGATCAAAATACTTGATTTTTATGATTGTTACATATATCATTGTTTTGTCCAGCATTAATCTATATTGTAGATAATATGGTGTGCGGTGTCACACGTAAGATCATGCTATCAGTTCCTTATAGATTATAAATATTAATAGCTCACAACCAAGATGGATTTGGACAAACCATTGGAACGGTTGTGGTGTAAATTGGTATTAGTCTATCTTGACTATAAAATTACACTAGTACATTTTGTATGTATTGAAAGGTGACCATATGAGGTTGTTCAATTTGTAATCGACTATATAAAAGAACAAGACCTCTGTTATTATGGATGTATGTCGCCTTAATCCCTATATAATAACAGGCACGTGTACTCGGTGTTTGTTTCTTTAATTTGCCAATGGGTGAGATTTATTAAATCAATAGGCTCGGTGAATTGGGAGATTGCACCGTTTATATGGTGTGCCGTTGATTATAGAAGGAATCCGTGTCCTAATTATTTAGGATGATGATGTCCCCTTGAGGAGCTCATAAAGATTATTATACAAACCCCCGCAGTGGATTTAATCCGACATAATAATAAAGATGAGTGGTACTACTCTTGGAATTAGATATAAATTAATTAAGTTGTCAGGTAATTTAATTAATTTATGGACATTCGATATCTTAAACACGGGAAATAAACGACGCATAATAAATGAGCCCATATTATAATATGGGATTAGGACGGTAATTCAATTATAACTCTTTAGTGGACCGAGTTATAATTGATGGGCTTAAGTTGAGTGTTCGGATTGAACATAGGACATTTAGGCCCATCAGAGGCCCAACCCTAATTCCTCCTTAGGGTCTCGTTGTAGCCTATAAATAAACCCTAACATCAGAGCCTCCAGGTGTGTGAAAAATACGTGAGATCGAGAGAGAGGCGGATTCTGATTCCTTGGAGGATCGTCGACCACTCGATGTCCAAGGGAAAGGGATAGGAATACGGCTGAAGACCGTGAGGTTCGAGGCTCATCCTTCGATCGCAGCTTCGACCTTAGAATCTGGTTCGTCTTCACCTATTACGGTGAATAAAGGTACAATTCTATCCGCCGCGTTTATGTGACCGTGATTCGAATCTGATAATTTCATAGAGTCGCCGATCGGTGGTTCCAACATTGTGTAGATTTGGAGTATTGAAAGCATCAAAATCAGTCCGCTTAAATCAGTTTGAGAGCAAGGCTCAAGATAACGGTTTAAGGACAAAGATATTCTCGGGACTTAGTTATGATCTACATTCAGCTTGTAACACTCACTTTTAATTTTTCAATAGAGTTTCTATTAAGGTGATGATATAAATGGATTGATTCCCAACCTCTCTACAAGTTCGGAATTTTAGATGAGACAAAATCCTTTCATGATATCAGGACCAAAACCCCGGGTTCGAGCCCGTTGGAAGTAACTCCAACCACTTTTAGATGAGGCGGAATTATTTTAGTTTGAAAACACACATAACATGAGGATCTACAATGTTATCGTGCCTACGGTTCGAGTTGTATCACACGAATTGCATTAGGAACAACCTTAACACAACTAAGTAATTTGATACCTAACATCGATTAACTTATTCGATTGAAAAAATTGCAAAAGTAGTCCCATAAGAATAGGCCCTCATGAAAATGGTTAATTTTTAAACAATTATAGTCTTTTTGTATAAAATTGTGTAAAAACTAATTCTTGTGGGATCAATTTTGCAATTAAAATACACACCAAAGAACCATTTTCGAGCATGGTACCAAAAGTGCAATGCGAAAATTCTCTTGGAACCAAAACCGCAATATGAACCCGAAGACATAGACATATATAATTAGAAGGGTATGTTAATTAGGTTTTACATGATGTAAACCTTTATGATTTTAAACACGCTCCCCTTGCCTGCTTCACTTAGGATTCCAGAATTCAATAAATTAAACTTAGAAAGATATAACAAAAATATCAAGGGTAAAAATAATATTCCATGAAATCCCACAAAAGCAATACAATATGAAAAATACGTAATTAAGTTTACATCCAACTCCAAATCAACTTTTACATTTAAAATGAAACTAAACTTATAATCATATTCAATCCATCATCAGCCTTCAACGTACCTGCAGATCTGTCAATAAACATATACAATTCGTTACAAGATGTATATTTGTTACCATATATGCATTTTATCTATAATTTCTCACACACACATGTATATATGTAGTTAAATTATTCTATTTCAAATGATATTTCATCTCTTGTTCCAAAAAATCAACACATAACATCACGCTCTAACTGATCAAGCCACGTTGTCACAAAACATGTATTAATCATTAACAAAAATAGGTAAGAGAATATACACAATTTGAACATATATAAGAATATCATAGAACATAGATGTGTGTGAGGGGCACACTCGAATATATTGTTTATCATGTAGCAACCTAGTCGAAGGAGAGAGAGAACAAACAAATTAGGTATTGATTTTTATTCTTGCAATAAAGTGTGAATGAAATTGAATGACTAACCTTTATCAACGAAGTGAATCGTGAGTTATGTCTTGAGCTTCCCATCTTTCCATGATGAATGGACAGAAAGATGTACTTTTTCCAGCATAGATTTTTTTCATTTCCCGTTCACATGAAGGATTGCAATCAACGAGTTCCACATTATGAAGAGTCTTTCCGAACTCCCCATGAATCTTTTTTAATTTGTAACAACGTTTTATTGTTAAGAACAAAAGATTTTCAAAGGCACCACATCCAAATTTCCAATCCACCAGATTAGTGTCTTCAATTACAAGACAACAAAGTTGGGGAAATCCTGTTTCTTCAACATCCCAGTGTGGACCTTGAAAAGCATAGTTTTTTAACTTGAGCAACATAAGGTGTGGGAGTTTAGCAACATTTCTCATTTCTTTCCAAGGATAGCCCAACCCACTCAAATATAAGCTTGACACATATATTCCATGGAAAATCGGAACAACTGGGGGAACAACCTCAGGGTTAACGATGACACATTTAAGTGTATTTAGTTTTCTACATTTGTAAATATGAACGAAGCAACTAAATGGTTTACCATCATCATTAGGTGCCAATTCAATTTGAATACTTAATTCACGTAGATTGGGAACTCCTTTAAGGACGGCCTCCGTGCAACTATGAGCACTAACATTTGAAAGTGTAGATAGGTTATCCAAGGAAACACCGCGAGGAGGATCTGGTAGGTCGCTTCCCATTACCTGGAGATGTTTTAGTGCTTGCAAACTCCATATCTCCACAGGTAGATACGATGCGTCCTTATAATATTTGATGCTTTGATGTCGCTCGACAATAAAGAACACAAGACATTTCAGCTGGGAAATGGAAGTTGGGATCATTCCGTTCAATGTAAGAGAAAGGTAGGTCAATCGAACTAGTTGTAGAACCTCATTTGGGAACTCGTAGAAACGGATTGAAAGAGCATCGAAGTTCTCTCAGCAATTCTAAACGGAAGCATAATGGTACTTGATATTGAAGGTATGGACCAAAACACAGTAGAGAACGTGCAGAGGATGCACAATTATCCTCCAAAAATTTGTGCACATCTTTCATAGCAAGCATTACGTTACACTGGATGGACAATCGATGATGTCCTTTCGTATCACCTTCTAAGCAGTCAGTGGGATTGCTTAAGATAAGTGCAAACTTGGTCTCCCCAGCTTTTTTCTTAGACATGTGCCACAAGGAAGCTTGCAGGCCGCAAGTTTTGACAATGCGAAAAATAATAGTACTGCTCTTTTTGTAGACTCTAACAAGATTATTGATAACAAGCTCCTCCAAATACTCTTCAGCATTAATATTCGAATTTACATTTATATTTAATTCAAGAAATCTATCAGCAAGCCATAAATTGATGAGCCTGGATCGTGGTATCTCGTAATTTTGTGGAAAGAGTCCAATATAGAGAAAGCACATTTGTAGAATTGGAGGTAAGTAGGTGTAGCTTGGAAGTAGTACCTTTGATATTTCATCGTACGCATCCATAAAAAGTCGATGACGTTTTTTGGCTGCAACCTCATTCCAGTATTCCTCGTTAATCTCCTCCTCTTCAGAGAGCAGTCGAGCAACCGTGAGAATCGTAAGAGGAAGACCTTCACAATTCTCTGAAATTTTCTTTCCGGCTTTCACAAGTTGAGGAGGACATGATGAGCCTTTACAAAATACTTTTTCACGAAGTAGATCCCAACTTTCTTCTTCATTCAATAACCGCATTTTAACTGCTGTGGCTAAAAGGATCATGCTACGTTCATTTAGCTGTTGCAGCCTGCTAGTAAGTAAGATTCGACTTCCACTTTCCGGGTGAAGAAAAGGATGGTCCAGGCCATTCGCTATGTACCGGTAATAAGGCTGCAAGAGATAGGTGGCATATCTATCCCATACATCATCTAAGACAATGAGGAACCTCTTACGTTTCAAAATTTTCTTTAAGAATTCTTCAACTGCTACTTCTTCAGCTTTTCCTGGACTTGTACCAAAGAAGGTAAAGATCTCCTCTAAAATGCGCCGCGGGATATCTTTTACCCCACATTTCTTGCCTACATCAACCCAAACGCGATGGTCAAAGTATTCCACCATCGCTGGATCGTGGAAAATTTTGTTAGCAAGAGTAGTTTTACCGATGCCTGGCATACCATCGAGTGAAGTAACTGGGTATCTCATTAGATTATGTGTGAGTTCCTCGTACACATCACACACTCCTATCATCTTTGATGTAACACAATCTTCTTCTTCTTCGTCCGGAAAGGAGTTGTATAAACCATCAGAGCACCTTAGCTTCAACTCGTCTATGGAGAAACGAACCCAATCAGCATTAGAATCTTCATGTTTATCGTTTTTGTCGGGGAATTGAACGTCCGGACAAATCCCAGCTACAATGGCTTGTAATTTATAAACTTGGGAGCAGATTGCTTTATCTAAATCTGTGAGGAGTGTTGTTTTGGCAGTTTCTTCTAAAGAGTCAACTTGCTTGTATACAAGTTCTAAGGTTTCTCGAGAGAGGGGACTCATATGCGAATGATCTCCAGGTTTTAGAAGTTGCTCAATTTTGATCTTAAGATTATCCACAAGATAGAAACTATTACGAGTCATCTCTTTTTTTTTTTCTCAATCAAATTTCACTAAAGCTTTAGGAAGAAATTTGTAATGGGAGTATGTATAAAGGAGTCACATATGGCTTCCAAAATATCATAACAAATTTATCAATAAAAGTTTCCAGTTGCATTAATTTATTATAATGAGCATTGGAATAGCCAAGGTGAGAGAAACTGTCGGCCACTACTAAGGTGCGTATTTTATTGAGTAAAATTAAAATAAAACAGCTATACAGCACTACAACCTGAATACAAACGTGGATTTGGTCAACCATGATGAATATGCGCACAAGATGCAAACAAGTACAGTAAAATCTGTATGATCAATTAATACTCTAAAAATTAATAATTCTCTAAAATAATAATTTTGTCTGTTCCTGACTTAGGCCAGTTCAAAACTTTATCAATTTCAATAAGATAATAATTTTTAAAAAAAAACCACATATAATTTAGCGGTTCCATCAATATCATAAATTAACGATATTTTCAAATTACAAAAATAACTAGGACAAAGTAAAATAAGAATTTATTGTTGACTGCTTCTACGATAAACTTCACATGTACTTGGATCTCATCTTTAAGTTTTCTTATCCACATTCTCGGTGTTGTGTTCTCAAACCGCACCAAAAGTTGTCATGAAATGTTTTGGATGTTATAAGTGTTTCATTTCTCGCAACCAGTTCCAAAAGAAGTTAAAATTCAATTTGATTCCATAACTTTGTACTTTTACGCAAAAAGTCCCAAACAAATTAAAATTATTAATTTTATCCCATAATTTCTTAATTGGTCAAATTCCACCCAAAAGTCGCGAAATTCCACAAACGACATTGTATTGACGCACATTTTCTTGGAATCATTTGTTAAAAGTTCAAAGTTATGGGATCAAAAGTACAAAATTCAGCAAAAAAAGACCAATTCTCTAAATAAATATGAAGTTACGGGATGAAATTAAAAATCCTAAATTTTTTTGAGACCTTTTGCCGAAAAGCCCAAAGTTATAGGACTAAATAAAATTTAACTCATTCCAAAGGTATTGTATCATCCTCGCCGTCATCCTCCACATTAATCTCGAAGATGGTTGCTACGCATTCAGGGGCGGACGTAGAAATTAAATTCAGGAGGGCACAAAATTATATGAAATAAAATAAAAATAAAATTTAAATGACTTTTTTATAATTAATCTCAAATTTTATATTAAGTACCCGATACATTAAATGGTCTAACGGTGAGACATATCATAATTTGAGAATGTTGTTTTAATACTTTATAATGAGTGAATGATAAGAATTTGCCTATAATAATATAAGTTGTATTTCTATTTAATATATTTAAATAAAATATGTGGTTTAAAAGCATTACCTTTAACATAAAATCTAAAAAATCTACTTATATTGCTAAGCAAATTAAAAAAAAAAAAAAAAAAAAGATAGAACTTATAGCATTTGGACAAAGTTGTACTCAAATGTCCTGTCACTTGGGCGGGCGAAGTTATACTCAAATGTGTGTCTCTTCACTATAAAACTGAAAATTTTAGCATTATAATAAAAATATGTAATTAATATATGTACATAAGAAATTACTTAAAACAAAATAATAAAGAAATGTAATAAGTATATACAATTAATATATGTATGCATGTAAAAATTACTTAAAAGTAAGATAATAATTAAGTGTTAAAATTTAGTATTAAAGGAAAATAACAAAAAATGTTACATGTGTGCCAAACGTGGGAGTTGAACCCACATACCATGGTACAAACAATAACTAACTCACCATTGCACTATGTTTCACAATACTTTGACTTAAAAAATATATATATTAGATACCAAAATTCAAGTAGGGCACTTGCCCTCCCTTGCCTGTACGTGCATCCGCCCCTGTACACATTAATATGTTATGTATGATGAATATATTTATTATAAGTAGTTCAATGAATATATTAATTAAATGCACTTATTTTTATAAAACTAAAATTTTATTCATCGTATTGGAAAAATATTCTTTAAATTAGTTAATTGTTAATTTAAAGATAAATTAATACCTTCCTAAAATAATAAATTTTTTCAGGTCCCAACAATTTTAATATATAGATGTTTTATAGTATTAGCAATTTTTTCTATATTAGGCCTCTTGTGCATCATGTGTACCATGCAATTTAAGTGTATTTTTAAACAGTCACGTCAAGCTTGTTTACACTAAATAGTTATGGTCAGTTATAATTTTACAACGGTATTCATTCAATGAAAACAATTGTCTCTGTTTAATAAAAAAAGATTGGTAGTTTATAAATGCACTTAAATTGCATGTTGCACCTAATACATACAAGATTAAGGTCCTCCTCGACCCCGACTCCAACCCCAACCCCAGCACTAGAACTAGAACCAGATGTGCTCATATGTAACAAAAAGTTATATATCATTATTTCTTTGCCCTCGTTAATTTTTTTTTAAGATGCTTTTATTGACTATTTCAATGCCAAAGCGTCAAACCTGTACAGTAACTTTCATTTATATCTTAAAGTTGACTTATGCTTGCTTAATCCTAAGTTCATTACTACTAATTAATCAATATTTTTCTAACAACTTGTCTCTATGACAACTTGATCAAACCACTATTATTGCATTGAATTTTCTCCCTAATATAATATTTAAAAACAATGTATGTTTACTCGACAAACACTTAATTTGTAATATTGCATAAATCAAATTCTTTGTTTTTTTTTAAACATGCTCCCGTCCCTGCTTCACTTAGGATTCCAGAATTCAATAAACTTAGAAAAATAAAACAAAAATATCAAGGGTAAAAATAATATTCCATGAAACCCCACAAAAGCAATACAATGAAAAAAATATGTAATTAAGTTTACGTCCAAATCCAAATCAACTTTTACATGTAAAATGTGAGAAATTATATAAACTGATATAGAATTGTTGAAAGGGAAATATTCATCTTTATTCAGAAAATTGAAATTAATGAATGGATACAATAGTTTTTCCTCTATCAACTATCTCCTATATATATACAAGAGAAGAGAACGAATTACGAAGGAGTTGTAACCAACTCTACTACAAAATAGAGGAAAATTTCTAAATAATAGAAAACGTGGTTACAAAATATAAAACGTGTTTACTTATTCTCTTCACCCCCGTTGGGCATGGATGTTTAGTAATCCCAACTTGGACTTCATCGCCGCAAAGGATGGAACTCCCAACGACTTTGTGAAATAATCAGCAAGGTTTCTTTCAGCAGCAAATTTATCAAGTTGATAATTCCTTCGTATTTTCTCGCGCATAAAGTGATTGTCGATTTGGATGTGTTTACTTTTATCAAGCTTGACCGGGTTGTGAGCCATGTTATATGCCGATGCACTATCAGTGTAAACCAAAGCAGGAAAGGCATGATCAATTTGGAAATCCTTCAAAAGATAGAGGAGCCATTGGACTTCACAACATGCATAAGCCAATGCCCCGTATTCTCGCTTCGCCGATGAACGGCTAATTGTTGGTCGTTTTTTTGGATTTCTATGATATGAGGCTATCTCCAAGGAAACACAATACCCACTAATACTTCTCCTAGTCACTTGACACCTAGCCCAATCACTATCTCAAAAACATTTTAAAGAAAAATCAATGTTAGACTTGTAAAAACACCCCGTCTGGATTACCTTTAATATATCTTAAGACTACGTGGACTGCAGGCTAGATCAACTTCGATTGGAGCCTCGCATTCGCCGACTCAAAGTTTATATGCTATATAAGCAATATCAGGCCTGGTAATTGTTAAATACAACAACCTGCCCATTAACCTCCCGTAAGAGGAAGGATCGTGTAATACTTTTGAATTCTCGCACACAAAATTTTTGTTTAGTATCCATTGGTGTTTTACAAGGTTGACAAGCCAAATACCCAAAGATCATCAAGAATATCTAAGGCATATTTTTGTTAACAAATAAACAAACCCTTGTTTGACCTAGCAACTTCAATGCCAAGTATGTATTTAAGAATACCTAAATCTTTTATAGTAAAAGACTTATCTAGATGCACTTTAACTCTATCAATTTCAGCCATATCATTACCACCTAATATGATGTCATCAACATAAACTAAAATAGCAGTAAATGACTCACAATTATTTTTCAAGAATAAAGAAGTATCAATTTTGGACTGAGTATATCCCAAACTAACCAAACAATCTGTCAACCTTTTAAAACCATTGTCTAGATGCTTGTTTTAGACCATACAAATTCTTATTAAGTTTGCAAACCTTACTTTCGGTAGAAGAACAATACCCGGGGGTGGTCTCATATAGACCTCTTCATGTAGATCACCATGTAAAAGGCGTTGTTTACATCTAATTGATGTAAATGCCACCTTTTCCTGCTGCTATAGAAAGAAAAATTCTAACAGTGGTTAATTTTGCAACAAGAGAAAAAAGTATCAAAGTAATCTATGCCCTCTTGTTGTGTAAACCCTTTTGCAGCTAGTCTAGCTTTGTACCTCTCTATGGTACCATCAGCTTTAAGCTTTATTTTATATACCCACTTACAACCTATACAATATTGTCCCTTAGGTAAATCGATTAAAGTCCATGTATTTGTTGCTTCTAAAGCGCTTAATTCTTTTCTCTTAGCTTCTTGCCATTCCGGGTGAGAACTGGCATGTTTATTGGATTTAGGCTCTTGTAAGTGAGAAACAGAGTCAGAAACGGAACCGAGCTGGTGATAATTGACTAACAGCTAAGTAATGAGAAATGGGATACCTAATTGAATTTTGAGAAAATTTTCCAGTGCAACACACATATGACTTTTAGATTGTTGCTTATTATGAAGTAAAGAAGGGGGCAAATCCAAAGTGTATACATGTCTAAATATGCAGGAGTAGTTCTTTGTCTATCGATTTTCTAATAGAAATATCATCATCATGTCCAAGTAACATCAAGATCACTAGGTGAAACATTATAAGAAAAATCTTGTATTTCTTCCTCAAGATCATTATGGACAACCCCATTATTCAGATTACCATCAATATTTAAAACAGGTTGTGCAGGCAGATGGTGCAATTATTGGCTGAACAAGTGAATTATTAGGATTAGGTATATGTTCATAATTTATGGGATCATCATAACATACTGGAAAAGCATCAGTGAGAAGAAGAAAAATCATTTCCAAGGGATCATTATGCAATTTAATTGGTTCATGAAAGGGAAAAATATGTTCATAAAACACAACATTTTTAGAAACAAATAACGTATGAGTTTTTAGATATAATACTTTATAACCCTTAGTACCAAAAGGATATCCCAAAAAGATACATTTTACTGCCCTTTTATCAAATTTTCCTCTTAGTGCATTAAGAGTACTAGTAAAACATAAACATCCAAAGCTTCGTAGATAAGTATAATCTGGTTTCTTATTGAGCAAAACCTCAAAAGGAGTTTGTCCTGCCAAAATAGGAGTAGGAATTCTATTTAACAAATATGTTGCAGTCAAAATGCACTCATTCCAAAATTCAAGTGGCACATTGGATTGAAAATATAAAGATCTTGCTATTTGTAACAAACTTTGATGTCTTCTCTCAACAATACCATTTTGTTGAGGGGTTTCAACACAAGAGGTTTGATGCAAAATTCGAGCAAAGATAAAAATCTCTAAGAATAAATTACTGACCCATTATCAGACCTTAACACCTTAATCCTAATACCAAAATGATTAAAAATCAAATTATAAAAGGCTTCAAGACAAGACCTTACCTCAGACTTATTTTTAAGCATGTAAATCCAAGTACATCTACTTTTATCATCCACAATAGTAAAAAAATACTAATGACCAGCATGAGATGTAACAGAAAAGGGGCCCCTTATATCACAATGTATAAGAATAAAAATATTAGAAGAGAGAGTAATACTATCAGAAAAGGCAATCTTTTCGCTAGAAAAAACAAACATCACACACATGATCAATAGAAGATTCTATTTTTATAGATGGAATTTTTGACAAGGCTTTAGTAGACACATGTCCTAACCTCTTGTGCCAAAGGTCAAAAGAGGCATTATTAGAACTAGGTACATTATGTGAAAGAACATTAGAATCATAAGAGTCTAATCTAATCTATGCGTATCTAGTATGTGGAGTCCACCGAGTTGACTAGCAAATCCAATCATTGCTAAATTCCGATCCCGCAATATACAAACATCATTTTAGAAATGTTCTACACATTTGGATGTCGTAATTAGTTGAGATATAGACATCAAATTGTGAGTAAAAGAAGGCACAAATAGGACATTATGAAGAATAAGACTTGGAGAAATTTTTACACTGCCCTTAAAAGTAGCAATTGTGCACTATTTATTAGGTAAATTAATCATGATGTGCACAGTACAGGTGTATTAGTGAACAAAGACTTATTGCATATCATATGATCGGTAGCTCATGTGTCTAAGATCCTATTAAAACAAGAACTAGAAGAAGCAAAAAAAGAATATGAACCTAAAGGTATATAACCCGTAGAACCGGAAGTGGAATTATAATCGGTGGTGGAGGCTCCTAATGCGGTTGTAATAGGAGAATTATGAACATTTGAGCTATTACCTTCCTCGTTCTTAGCATACCGCAAGAACTCTTCAAACATATGAGTAGATAACTAGGGAGAAAGCATAGATTTCTTATCCATATCCCCTTTGGAATTACCAACGAAGTGGTGTTATTAGTAGAGGGATTAGAATTGTTTCTAGGTCCCTTAGGCCCCTTCCAACCAAGTGGATATCCTATTATTTGGAAACATTTATCCACAGTGTAATTTGTATAACCACGGTGTGTGCAAATAGGCTTTTTCTTATCTTTGAGGCCTGGTGATTTAGTGAAAGGAGATTTTCTAGCACTCATAGCAACAAAATCAAAAGGACTAGTAGAGTGAGAATGAGTAACGGCCCTCTTGGATTCCTCTTGAAGTGGTAGAGAAAAGAACCTTGCTAGAGAAGGCAAGTGGGGAGTTAAGAAGAATTTGGCTTCTAAGTGTAGCATAAGAGTCATCTAAACCTACAAGTAACTTAATCACCGCATCGATTCTTGCAAATTTTCAAGATTCAGGTCAAGTTACATGTACACAATCCACAAGAACAACGTACCACCGGCCTATAACTAATATACTCATCCCAAACTGTCTTGAAAAGATTGTAGTATTCAGTAATAGAGGAACCGCCTTTAGAAATATTGCTTAAGGCTTTATCTAAATGTAACACTCGTGGCCCATCGATTTAACATATCGGGTTTTAACTCTACCCAAAGATTCCTAGGTGATGTTAGGTAAAGCAAGCTTGGACGGATAGATGGGGAAATAGAATTCAACACCCAAGCAAGTACAAGACCATTAACACGTGTCCACGCAATGTAAAGTACCTCATCGGCCGTTGATGGCATGGTGATAGAACCATCAAGAAATCCATTCTTATTCTTGACTTGCATCGACATGAGGAATTATAATTGACTCCGGTGAAGGTTTCAAAATCACCCGTTGAGCCGAGTTATCGCTGGGATGAATGTAGTATGGGGAATTAGGATTCTCGTTCGGGCTTGCGTAGGCTCGAGGAGGAGGAGTTGTGCCGTTCTTTGCCGCCGCCGCTGGAGGTGGAAGTAAGATCTGTGTTTGTGGGATTGTCGGAGGACATCTTGTAGAATTGGGGATGGTGGTTGGCGAATTAAGGGCAAGAATCAAAGAGTGTAGAACTTGGAGATTAAGAATCGATTTGGCGTAATCGATTAGACGCGTAGATTGCAGAGGAGAAAGGAAAGATCGAAGAAAAGAAAACCTAACTTTGCGAATTTGGGTACAATCTTGAACCCAAAGCCGATACCATGAGAAATTATATAAACCGATATAGAATTGTTGAAAGGGAAATATTCATCTTTATTTAGAAAATTGAAATGAATGGATACAATAGTTTTTCCTCTATCAACTATCTCCTATATATATACAAGAGAAGAGAACGAATTACGAAGGAGTTGTAACAAAATTTAAGGAGTTGTAACCAATTCTGCTACAAAATAGAGGAAAATTCCTAAATAATAGGAAACATGGTTACAAAATATAAAACATGTTTACTTATTCTCTTCACAAAATGAAACTAAACTTATAATCATATTCAATCCATCATCACCTTCAACGTACTGCAGATCTCACAATTAACCTACACAATTCGTTACAAGATGTAAATTTGTTACTATACATTTCTCACACACATGTATATATGTAGTTAAATTATTTATATTGTTTATCATGTAGCAACCTAGTCGAAGTACAGAGAGCAAACAAATTAGGTATTGAAAAGCATAGTTTTTAACTTGAGTATCATAAGGTATGGTAGTTTAGCAACATTTCTCATTTCTTTCCAAGGATAGCCCAACCCACTCAAACATAAGTTTGCCACATATATTCCATGGAAAATCGGAACAAGCTGGGTGAACAACCTCGGGGTTAACGATGACATATTTAAGTTTATATAGTTTTCTACGATTGTAAATATGAGTGATGTTGTTAGATAGAGTATTGTTTTGATGAGTTAAAATGTATAGATTAGGTTGAGCTCATGTAGGTAAGATGACAAGCTGAATATGTATAGAACAAATTGATGTAATGAATTGTAGTGCTAGAGTGATCAAACTAGGTAGAGCTAGTATAGTCCGTTGAGGTTATGAAAAGAAGGTCATCTCAAGACAGTCTTGAAGGAAGTAATATGTTGGAGCGAATAATGAAGAGCTCAAGACGAGGTCGAGACCAGCTGAGTAGAATAAGAAAGACAAGTCTTCACCAAGTCACCGCAGACGACTAGTTCAAGATCACCAAGTCAAGACAGTTTTCAAAAATAAGTTTGTTGAACGGTTTTAGTTTGTTACAACAAACTAACCGTTTCACAATCTTATAAATAAAAGTAAGCACGATTCCCAAAAAAAAAAAAACTAACACTCATTCCAATACTCACGATTTTTCAAAGAGCACTCACAAAGTTTTCCAAAGTATTTTTATAAGTTTTTAAGTGTTTATAGAACACTCTCTTGTATATCGTCATACTTCCCGCACCGTACTTTACCAGCTTTTCTAGTTAGTTTAATAGATTGAAGATAGGTTTGAAGAAAGAGATCATCACATCATTGTACTTGTAATCTCGGTAAGTAAGTAAGAAAGTAAGTCAGATCGAGGCCCTTCTTCAAGTTGAAGAAGGAGAGTGGATGTAGGATCACTTTGATCCAAACCACTATAAATCCTCGTGTTCTTTACTTCATGTTTTTACTTATCTATTGATTATCAATTTCTCAAGCAAATTAATTTCAGTATTAACTTCGTGATTGCTTTTGATCCTAAAAAGATTGAGTTTAGAATTTGTTTCGCTGTTTAGCTTTGATATTTTGAATAGATAATCTGATCTTTGAAAAGATTTGGATAATCTATTCAATCCACCCTTCTAGATTATCTCTAGGAGGCGATCTAAGCTTGTTTTAATCACTCAATCTCGGGACCAACAAGTGGTATCAGAGCGGTGTTAAAGTTGTTCTAAATATTTTTTTGGTCTAAGTAACCTTTGGTTTTCTAAATCTTGAAATAAATTTGTTCTTGAATATCCTCTCGCTGATTTTCTTGTTAATTGCTAACCATGTCTCCGAGTAATGATAGAAAGGTTAAGAACCTTCCAGACTTTGATATTGAGGACTATGATTACTGGAAGTTCCGCATGGAAAATCATCTTAAATCGATCCATCCTCGAATGGAAGATGTCTTGTCGATGGGCCAATCAAATTCTACCATGGTGGTGTAAGTGATGGAGCGAGCAGCTCGTAATCACTGCACTGCATTTACGAAGAAAGTGTCGAATTAACCAATGATGAGATGAAAGTGTATAACCTGGATCAGTGGCAAGAAATGAGATTATTGTCACACTCACAGAGTGGTACGAGAAAATTAAGAAGTGTAAGACAACCAAAGAGATTTGGGACACCCTAGCTAATATGTGCGAAGGCACAGATGTTAGGTCAAGAAAGTTTTGATGAGTTAAAAGAAGCGATTCAGATGATCAAAGCGACCTTAAAGAACACCTGAGATCAAGTCCTTATACTAAGCCGATCGAGAGGAGGTTGAGGATCGATCTAGTCACCGAAGACTAGGAGTTACAAGTCATCCGAAGCCAGCTCAAGCCTAGTCATCTGCAGGAGACAATTATGAAGAGCTCAGACGAGGTCAAGACAAGCCGAGTAGAATAAGAAAGGCAAGTCTTCACTAAGTCACCGCAGACGAGTAGGTTAAAATCACCGAGGAGCAAGCGGTTTTCAAGATTAAGTTCGTTGAGCTTTTTGGTTTGTTAGAATTGTCTAACAAACTAACCGTCTTTTCAGACTTATAAATAGGTCTAGGCACTTTATTAAAATCTATCTATCATCCATCACCAATCTGTCACACAAGCTATCATTCTCGCACTTTATTCCCAAAATTCACAAGTCATTCAAAAGAGTTTTCAAAAGTTTTAAGTGTTTATAGAACACTTCACTTGTAAATCTTCAAAATCCAATATTAATTGTAATAGCTAGATCTTAGAGAAGAATTTAGGAGATTGAAGATCTCAAGATCTATACGAATTGTAAGTCGTAAGATTGAAAGTAAGAAAGAAAGTGGTAGCAGAGTCCCTTCTTCAAAGTTTGAAGAAGGAGAGTGGATGTAGGATTATTATAATCCGAACCACTATAACCGGTGTTCTTTACTGTTTTTCGTTTACTTACTTGTTTATTTCAATTTTCACTTTATCAATTGAAGATTGATTTCGAATCAAAGTTAAACTAAATATCAGCTTTTCTTTTGATCTTATTAAAGTTGAGATTAAAATTGAATTTTATTGTGTTACTTTGGTGCTTTGAATAAATTTTGAAAGATTTGTAAAAATCTGAAAAATCTATTCAACCCCCCTTCTAGATTTTTCCTAGAAGGCTGGTACAAGGTTTGCCTAATCTGCTCAACTAATTGGGACCAACAAGTGGTATCGGAGCGGTTGTTAAGTCGTTTCGATATTGATTTTAGGTCTTAACTAAGATTCAAATATTCTTAATTTTCTTCATCTTCTTTATTGTTTCTAATCGTGCTACTAACAAGATTGTAGAGTGTTTTGTTTTTCTATCTCATCATGTCTTCAAGAGCAAGAAATCCAGGAATTTACCCGAATTTTCAATTGAAGAGTATGACTATTGGAAATTCGGGATGGAAAATCATCTCAAGGTT
The DNA here is from genome assembly GCA_030762865.1 of Paraleonurus japonicus. NCBI lineage: Eukaryota > Viridiplantae > Streptophyta > Magnoliopsida > Lamiales > Lamiaceae > Paraleonurus > Paraleonurus japonicus. The sequence goes on from CM061058.1 coordinate 4,614,498, forward strand.
ATCCATGATAGGATGGAGGAGGTTCTTCAAGAAGGACCTATTAAATTTTATCATGGTGGCACCAAAGAACGGACCGAATCAAATGAATCAAGAGTGAGGCAAGAAAAGAAAAGCTCATAACTCACAAGTGATGAAAGGAAGATTCATAACTGGATCAAGTTGCTAGAACCGAGATTATTGAAACTTTGAGTAAGGATTGGATAGAAAAGGTAAAAGATGCAAGACCGCCAGAGAAATGTGGGAAACTCTTGCCGGAATCTGTGAAGGATCGAGATCAGGTCAAAGAAAACAAATTGCATGTATGTTTTACATATCTTTGACACTTTCAAGATGAAAGAAGGAGAGTCTCGTTGATCAATTGGATGTCGGTGACTAATCTTCTAAACAAGGCGGTGATTTGGGTAAAACCTATACTGAGAAAGAAATCAACAATAAAGTGTTGAGGTCATTAAGCAAAAGATGGAGAGAGAAAGCTAATATTCTGAAAGCTACTCAGAATCTATCTTCAATTTCACACCACACTTTATTTTCTCATCCGAAGGCATTAGAATATGACATCCAAATCGAAGATGAGGAAGATGAGGTGGAGTCAAGCACCTCATCCAAGTCTGTTGCTTTTGTTAGCAAAGAAGACAAGATGACAACCGAATCAGAGGAGCCGATTTATCTCGTGAAAGAGCAGATGGCTCTACTCACCAAAAGGAATGACAGATTAAGAATGAAATATAAGCGTAACAAATTGAGATTTGCGGGTAAGGACAGATCTAGATCCAAGTCAAGAAGAAGAGAAGATGACTCAACAGATGATGACAAGAATAAGAGCCGTGACAAGGAGATTCAGATCCCCTCTTAAGAGAAATCCTTCTAGCCCTAAATCAGATAGGAGTGACACTTGCTATACTTGCAACAAGCCAGGACACTTCAGCTATGATTGTCCTCGGTGACTCCTAAGGAAAGGAAAGAGAAAAGGAAAAAGAGAGACAGGAGATTTGCGAGATCAAAGGGCTCTTCCTGGCTGAAGAAAGGACTCAAGAAAATCATCATCATCATCATCCTCATCTGATTTTGGATCGACGATGAAGTTTGTCTCATGGCTAAAGAGGTAGTTTATTATTCTTCTTCTCGATAATGATTCCTGTAAACTGCTTCTCGATAATGATCAAACCGTTATTCATGAGTTATTGAGAGACTTAAAGACATCTTTGATCGCTTATAAACAGCTAGAGACAGAGAATTTGACTTTAAAGGATCAAATTCAGATTCTAATTAAAGGAAAGCAGTGATAAACTACCTTAAACCGAGGAAACATTCAAGGGGGAATGTTTTCCCAGCCGAGGCTAGTACATCACCAAATTTACGAAAGATTAGAAAGTGAATTGAAATCTTTAAAAGACAAATTGAAACAATTTGTGCTGAAAATGAATTAATTAAGAAAGACAATGAGAAGCTAGGCTTCAAAATTAGTCAACTTAATAATTCACAATCAGCAATAGATCACATCTTTAATACATCTCAAAAATCCCATGACAAAACAGGTCTTGGTTATGATAGGAATAGTAAATCAGGATGTTCGAAACTTAGGAAATTTGTGAAGGCATCCGAAAACTCAAAAGAGATTAGACTTGGCCCTTGGAAACCACTTAATCGTATAAGGATCGCATCTCCTAGCCCGAAAACCAGCTTAGGACTCCTTATCGAGACTAAGAGAACTCCAAGAACCAAGATAAGAAGAAGTTCTTATTACAGTCCTTTTGATGGGAGAAGCAGATGCTATCCTACTTTTCCTAAGTTCAAGAAGATTACCAAACTGATTACAATAAATTGTCATCTTCAGATGATATAATTGTAGACAGATTTGGTAGATAACTTAAGTCCGATGTATTAGGAAATAAGATATTTGTCTGGTTACCTAAAGTGATGTTTGACCCTCGAGGACCCAAGATCACTAGGGTACCTTATAACTAATCTGCTTTTCAGGAGTCACAAGGATCATCACTCAAAGAAGAGATCTTAGCTTCTATATGGTACATAGACGGTGGTTGTTCACAACATATGACCTACAATAAGAAGTTACTATCAAATTTTCAGAACATTGATGGTCCTAGAGTATTATTTGGAGACAACAATTGTGGACAAGGCTAAAGGTGTAGGTACTGCGATTATCAAGGATATTCAGTATCCGAGGTATATTTTGTTGAAGGTTTAAAACATAATCTGCTATCTGTTTCTCAACTTTGTGATAAAGGTTTTCTTGTAAAATTTTCTAAAGATAAATGTGATATCTTAGATAGTTCCTCAGACAAGGTACTTCTAATCGGCTTCGACATGGTAATGTCTATGTGGCCAACTTTAATAGTTGCCCTAAAGATACTTGTCTGATTGCTAAGGGTGGAGATGGCCTCGGTGGCTATGGCACAAGAGGCTTAGTCATCGTAACTTCAAGACCCTTAGTAAGCTGGCTAAAAAGAACCTTGTTAAGGGATTACCCGAGAAACTTTATTCTACCGATCTTAAATGTGATGCTTGTCAAAAAGGTAAACAGCCTAGACACTCATTTAAGAGTATTAACACCTCATCATCCGAAAGAGTTTTACAACTACTTCATCTTGATCTGTTTGGACCTATTACACCTCTCGGTTTTAGTGGAAGGAAATATACTCTTGTTATAGTAGATGATTTTTCTAGATACACTTGGGTTATATTTCTTTTCAAGAAAAATGAGACTATAAACAAGATCCCCGATTTGTTCATGCATTCAAAATGAGAAGGGTGTTAATATTATTAAAATAAGGAGTGATAAGTGGCACTTGAATTTTTAAATTCTTGTTTATTTAACTTCTTCAATGAGTGTGGAATTATTCATGAGACATCATCAGCGAGAACTCCTCAACAAAATGGAGTAGTTGAAAGAAGGAATAGAACCTTGAAGGAAGCAAACAGAGCATGCTAGCCGAGAGTATGAAACTCCTCACAGTTACGGGTCAAGCCATCAATACACTTGCTATACCTGCAGCAGTGCTTAGTTGTCAAAGACAAGGGTAAGACTCCATATGAGATTTGGAAGGGTAAGATTCCAAGAATCTCATATTTCAAAGCTTTTGGTTGTAAATGTTTCATCCATAACAATGGGAAATCTAAGCCGAGAACTTTTGATGCTAAGGCGGTGATGGAATATTCTTGGGATATTCCAACACTTCCAAGGCATTTAGAGTTTTCAACAAGACAACCCTTTGTGTGGAGGAAACTCCTCATGTGGTTTTTGATGAGTTGTATTCCTTCTCGGATAAAGTGAATCAAATTTCTAAAAGTCTAGATAAGATTGAACTAACCAAGACTAAACATAGAACTGTCTATCTACCTAGTCTTGATTCAAACTCGATGAAGAAGAATCTCCATCCGATAATTAGAAGATAACTTCCGACTGGACTCCATCTAAGGAGACACCCTTGACATCACCTGATCGGCGGGGTCGGCAGATGAAGGGGGAACGTCGGCTCGGGTAGAGTCGGATGAGTTGCTGCCGAGTCTCAAGATGAGGATCCTTCTACTCATATAGGCAAGAGGATGAGAAGTTATCATCCATCCGATCAGATTATTGGAGACCCATCTAGTAGTGTGCGTACACGAATGATGCCGGACTCGGAAGTCCTGCTCACCGTTATGTATCACTTCTTGAACCTAAGTCTATTGAGGAAGCTCTATCGATCCAAATCTGGATAAGCCATGCAGAAGAATCGCATCAGTTTGAAAGATAAAATGTTTGGGAATTAGTGGAAAGACCTTACATAGAAAGATTATAGGTACCAAATGGGTGTTTAAAAATAAAGCAGATGAGAACAACATTATTGTTCGTAATAAGGCAAGATTGGTAGCTCAAGGTTACTCACAATCAAGAGATAGATTATGATGAAACCTATGCTCCAGGTTGCCGATTAGAAGCAATAAGGTTGTTCTTGGCATTTCACGCTTATAAATCTTTCAAAGTCTTTCAAATGGATGTTAAGTCTGCTTTCCTTAATGGTGTGTTACTTGAGGAAGTCTAAGTGGAGCAACCTCCTGGGTTTAAGATCAATAACAAGGTCTATAAACTCAACAAAGCTCTATATGGACTGAAACAAGCTCCCGTGAGCTTGGTATGATACCTTATCTCGATTTCTTGATATCAAATGGATTTTCAAAAGGTAAGATAGATAGGACTCTGTTTAGAAAGGAAGTAGATGATAACATCTTGTTAGTTCAGATTTATGTAGATGACATAATCTTTGGTTCACCTAATCTGAAATTATGTGAAAACTTTGGTATTCTCATGAAAAACATGTTTGAAATGTCAATGATGGGTGAATTAACATATTTTCTAGGCTTACAGATTAAACGAGATGAGTAAGGGTATTTTTATACATCAGTCTAAATATGTTAAAGATCTAATTGAGAAATTTGGGATGACTACTAGTAGAGAAGTTAAAATACCTATGACAACTATCTTCTCTATGGATTCAGATGAGCAAGGGATACCCACGGATGCAACGGAGTATCGTGGGTGATTGGATCTCTTCTCTATCTTACCGCAAGTAGGCCAGACATAGCCTTTGCGGTTGGGATATGTGCAAGATTCCAATCTAATCCCAAGAAAACTCATCCGGAGTCTGCTAAGAAAATCCTTAAATATCTCAAAGGAACTTTGCAAGTAGGGTTATGGTACCCGGTGATGACAACTTTGGTGTGAGTTATTGGACTCGAGACTTTGGGGATGTAAGATTGACAGAAATCCACCTCAGGAACTTGTTAATTCTTAGGCAACAAATTAATTTCTTGGTTATCTAAGAAACAGGACATCCGTTGCTACCTCCACAACCGAGGCCGAATACATGGCGGCTAGAAGTTGGTGCTCTCAACTCCTCTGGATTAGTCAACACTTAGAGATTATAATATTCAAACATCATCTGTTCCTATTTACTGTGATAGTAATAGTGCAATAGCTATGACATACAATCCTCTACGCATTCTAGGTGTAAGCATATAGACATTAGACATCATTTCATTAGAGATCATGTGGAAAAGAATGACATTAGAATTGAAAAGATAGCCACCGAATCACAAAGAGCGAGACATTCTTACAAAACCACTAGCCGAGACTAGGTTTAAAGAATTATGTTTAGAATTAGGATTACTTGATGCATCATTGGCTGATTTTTTATTATCATTGCTTGCATCATTATTTATTTTCCTTTATTTCTTTCTTCTCTTTAAATTAATGTCTAGAAAGAATTATCGTACTAGATATGTGTCAAAGGACAATCGGGTAGTGATATCATTGATTTCCTATTTTGGAATCAAAAATCAAGGATTAGTCATATTGACCTTATCCGACTTGATGATTACTTTTCGACATTCGGTAAATCGGACTAGGGCACACTAATCATCCGATCTTTTGAAAACAGATGACTATCTCGCACCCTATCCGATCTACCTCACCTACTAATGGTTTTCTTCAAGTTAATGTTTTTGCGGGAATAGGTCACAAATCATACTGCTCCACCTCATCCGCTATAAGCCTTCTCATCTAGACACCTTTGCCTCACGAATAATCTCCATATATTGTGGTTTCTTATAAAACTCTTATCGGATTGATTGGTTGGAAAACCTAACTTTAGAAAATTAAATCGAGCTGTTTATTTAAATTTTTTTAAGTTTGCCAAAAAGAGAAAACTAAGTCTGTTTTAAAATCGGACAAGTTACTTTATCGATGACTTTACAAACCCATCTGTTTTTAAAACCCTTATATGAAGTAAGGTAACCCTAGGGCCGACGTCGTGGCATACTTACTTCTCCGAATAAAGTAACCTACATCCACAAATCAACAGTCTATAAAGTAACTATTTACGCATTCCAAAGGCAAGTAGCATCCACGCGCCGAATCTCAATCGTTTATCCAGATTTTTAACCGTTGATTCAAGCGCAGAAAACTTTTTAAATAAACGGCTTAGATTAAATCGATTTTCTAAAAGCGCTTTCTCTTTCCAATTTTCCCTCCTATAAATACATCTTCTTCCTCAATCAAACTTTTTCACTTTGAAAATTATATCTATACTCCGAAAAATTTTCAAAAACTCTTAGTCAAATTCTTTCATGAGCACTTCTCAAAAGCGATTAGGAGTAACATCAACAATGGTGGAAGTACACACTGAAACATACAACAAGAAGATCAAGTCGGAGATGTACATCGACTTTGATACCACCACCGATGGTGAATCGAGGGAGATTCTTGAGTTATTGGAGAGGTCGGGATTGAGGACGCTCGCTTCCAAGAAATCCACCTCCAATAAAACTCTGGATACGAGAGGCATCGAGTTCTATGTCAACGGGACATTTGAGAATGGGATTTTCAAAACCCGTGTCTACGGCGAGGTATCGGGCGGTGACTCCGAGGCGGAGGTGGCGCGGATTTTGATGCAAGCTATGAAGGAGTAAACCCTTTCATACAAATCAGACGATCGGGTAGAATCATTCGAGATGATTATCTGAATTCAATGAAGGGTCGAAGGTCTGAATCAAGAAGAAAATGCTCGACGGAGATATCGCCTGCTAATGACGATATTGACGAAGGTCATTTTAGGGAGCAGAACTCCCATGATGGGTTGACTAGACCCGTGCTATGCCGCATGAGGGCTAGTATTGATGGAGTTCAAGCCAACCGGCCGGGATGCTATTGGGTAGGTTTGAGATGGAAAGGAAGAGACGGAGGTAGTCGGTGGGAAGTGGCAAAGTAGATCAATCACCATCTGTTTAATAAGGTGACGGTGATATTGGAGGATATGCCGACAGCCGAGATTAATCGGGCTGATGGAGTCGAGCCTACACAAAGCAAAAAGGCATCTTGACCAAGGATGAGCCACTCGGGGCTCCAGTGGCTCGACAAAGGAGCATGAGGCCTGGGGCTCAGGATCCATCACCAAGGAGGCTGAAGAAGAAGAAAAAGAAGAGATAAGGGAAGAACGGCCGACGATGAGCTCGGTGAGGCTTCACACCAATGAAGTCAAGGAGAAGGCCAAGAAGAGGAGGAGGTGATAAAAGCCTCGAGAAGGGAGGAACCTCGCCGATCACCTAGCCTACCGATTGGCGAAGAGGCACTTACACCTGGAAATAGCAGCTAAGGTGGTCCAATCAAGATGTTCAAGAAATAAGCTCTAAGAGGACCCCTTCCCCCACTCATGACAGTACAATTCTCTCCCTCCCCTCTCCACCCACTCTAGCGATGAAGAGGTGACCCAGCCGGCACCTCCGAGCCTCTAAAACAGCCTACTCCCATTATAGTCCAAGCCACAACCTCATCTTCCCTTCCTCAAACCCAAATCTCATCTCCTCCACCCTCCCCATCCGATATGTTGTCCTTCCTCACCGGGACCGCCTACTCCCCACCCCCATATCTACCATCTCTCCACCAAACCTTTACTCCCATCTTCTCCAATTCTCTCTCATAGCCCAACCCAACCTACTATACCTCAACCAACCTCTTCTCCACCACCCACTTCATCCGAAATACCACCCCTTCCATCTTCACCCCCACCCGAAATTCCCCTCCACCACCATCGACGCCCCTACTTCCTCTCAACCATCTAAACCTCAACCCGTGGATACCTCCAACATCTTTGGAGATATCCACATGAGCTCCTAAGTCCAACTTCTCCCACCCCCTCTTCCTCATCCGATTCAAAGGAAGAGACCAGGTCCAATTTTTGCCATCTCCTCGGCCTTTGAGGATTTACACAAGAAGATCATAACCAAAGTTCAAAGGCTGATGGAGAGGAAGACGAGGAAGGTGATTCGAGCAACGAGATACAATGCTCGCCAACATGCAGATTGCCGAGGTCAACATCACTCGCAACCTATCAGCCCAACCTTGGCACACCGTTGGTACCCTACCGAGTATCCCGGAGGAGGAGGTGAAGGTGCTCAAGCAAAAGGTGGCGGCAGACAACGTTACGGTCAACGCTCTTACTTGATCGGGCAGGACTTGTGGTTCGTTGTTACGCCTTGGAAAAACGGACTCAGACCTGCAAGATGAAGTCAAAAATGGGGAAGGATCTCGAAGGAAGAATGGACACCCTCACAGTGGAGTCTTGTCCCTCACAGACAAGTTAGACTCAAAGCGGACTCACTGAGTTGGAGGTAGCCAAAGCTGAAATCAAGATCAAATCGGACGAGCCGGGCCGCTTTGCAACCGAGGGTGACCCAGATTGAGGAGGCCATCCGTGAGGATGAGGAGAAGAGGAGAAAGGAGAAGGAGGAAAAGACTGAGAAGGCTGGCCAAGATGAAAGAGATCGAGAAACCCGAGGCCAAGGGCAAGGGTAAAGGAAAGGTAGTAGCAAGATCGAGAAGTCTTCATCACCGAGCATTTGACTAGCCCTGCACTAACAAATGAGCACAAGGAAAGAACGACTACTTTCAAACCTCTCAGGTGAGCAAATCGGAAGAATACACGCCGAGAAGGAGAAATATGAGAAGCAGGAGAAGAAGAGGCTGAAGAAGCTAGGAAAGGCGGAGTCAAGTGGGACAGAGGATACTCGAAAGTGGGTATCGAAGGCAGCCAGACGAAGCGAGACTTCCGACTGTCCACCGCTCATCGGCTCCTCCTAAAATGGTCTGGGCGGCAAAGACACCGAATACAAGAAGCAAGCTCGGATGCCGATGGATGTACTATTGGTACATCTTGAAGGAATCTCCATCCAGTGCAATGATGAAGACATGCGATGGCATGAGTGGATGGAAAAGGAAAATGCTGACACAGACGGGAAGCGCTCGATGAGGCGCATAATGTGTTCAAGCGATGATCCGTCGCTCCGGCCTATGAGTAAGTCACTCCCAAGCTGAAAGAGGATGGATCTCCAGGATATGGAATGGGTCAAATCGGTCATTATCAAAGCTGAAAGAGAATCCGAGCTCACAGACGAGAATGAACTCAAACAACTCAGAGCGAGGATTTTCAACCGGCCGAACATTCCGAGAAGCAAGCCGATGGGGAATTTGATAGACGGGATTTTCTTTTCCTTATCTTTTATTTCTATCAGTTCACCTATCTCGTAAATTGTAAATATGTGAATAAATATACTTGGACTTACGTGAAATACTTGTCTTATTTCTTAAAGTTTTTTTCGCTTTAAGAAAACTTAAAATTTTCTAAGTATTAATCATCCGAGAAATTTATCTCTCGGACCTAAAAGTTTCTAAATTTTTTTTTTTCTAAGTCCTAAGACTTAATTTTTTAGACTAAATATTTTGAAAGAGTCTAAAAGACTTAAAAATCTTTCTATTGTGAATTAAGTCTGTAACTGGATGAATCTGTTTAAGGTAAAAATGTGCTCCGATATACCTATTTAATCATCTTGATTAACTCCAAAACTAACTTCATGTGAGTGTGTTTCTTCCTTGTAGGTTTTAACTTCATCAAAAAGGAAATTGTTAGGTCAAGAAAGTTTTGATGAGTTAAAAGAAGCGATTCAGATGATCAGCGACCTTAAAGAACAAGCAGAGATCAAGTCCTTATACTAAGCCGATCGCACGAGGTTGAGGATCGATCTAGTCCACCAAGACTAGGAGTTACAAGTCATCCGAAGACCAGCTCAAGCCTAGTCATCTGCGTAAGACAATTATAAAGAGCTCGGCGAGGTCAAGACAAGCTGAGTAGAATAAGAAAGACAAGTCTTCACTAAGTCACCTGCAGACGAGTAGGTTAAAATCAAATTTGAGGAGCAAGCGGTGTTCAAGATTAAGTTCGTTGAGTAGTTTTTGGTTTGTTAGAACCGTCTAACAAACTAACTGTCTTTCAGACTTATAAATAGGTCTAGGCACTTCATTAAAATCTATCTATCATCCATCACCAATCACCGTCACACAAGCTATCATTCTCGCACTTTATTCCCAAAATTCACAAGTCATTTAAAAGAGTTTTCAAAAGTTCTAAGTGTTTATAGAACACTTCACTTGTAAATCTTCAAAATCCAATATTCACTGTAATAGCTAGATCTTAGAGAAGAATTTAGGAGATTGAAGATCCGAAGATCTATACGAATTGTAAGTCGTAAGATTGAAAGTAAGAAAGAAAGTGGTAAAGCGAGAGTCCCTTCTTCAAAGTTTGAAGAAGGAGAGTGGATGTAGGATTGTTATAATCCGAACCACTATAAATCTGGTGTTCTTTCTTGTTTTTCGTTTACTTACTTGTTTATTTCAATTTTCACTTTATCAATTGAAGATTGATTCGAATCAAAGTTAAACTAAATATCAGTTTGCTTTTGATCTTATTAAAGTTGAGATTAAAATTGAATTTCCATTGTGTTACTTTGGTGCTTTGAATAAATTTTGAAAGATTTGTAAAAATCGAAAAATCTATTCAACCTCCCCTTCTAGATTTTTCCTAGAAGGCTGGTACAAGGTTTGCCTAATCTGCTCAACTAATCGGGACCAACAACGAGATCGGGTGAAGGAGAACAAGCTTCAAGTTGTTCTCCATCTATTTGATGTTTTTAAGATGAAAAAGGGTGAACCTATTGATTAGCCGGATATGAGAATGACCAATCTGATCAATAGAGCCACCGATCTTGGAAAGGTTTACACCGAAAAAGAAATCAATAATAAAATCCTTAGATCTCTAACCAAGCGTTGGAGGGAAAAAGGAAACTTGATTAAAGCCACTAAGGATCTCTCTACTATGACTCACTACACTTTATTTTCTCACTTGAAAGGTTATGAGTTTGACATTTAGGTAGAAGATGAAGAAGATGAGATGGAGTCAAGCACCTCATCTAAGACTCGTAGCCTTCAGCCAACAAAGAAGACAAGATTATAGCCGAGCCCAAGGGAGTGATCTATCCTTGAAAGAACAGATGGCATTATTAACAAAAAGGTATGATCGTTTAAGGATGAAATATAAAGCGTAACAAGTTAAATTTGCAGAGAAGGACAGATCTAGATCTAGATCAAGATCCAAAAAAAAAAGGATGATGGTGAATCAACATATGATGATAAAAGAAGAAATCGAGACAAGAAGGTATAAATCACCTGTAATGAAGAACCCTATCAATCCTAAATCAGATCGGGAGACACTTGTTACACTGTAACAAGCCGAGGCACCGTAGCTATGACTGTCCCCAATCGACTCCTAAAGAAAGAGAGGAGAAAAGGAAGAAGAGAGATAGGCGCTTTGCAGATCAAAGGGCCCTTCTTGCCGAGGAGAAAGAATCAAGAAAATCATCATCATCCGATTTTGGATCAGGATGATGAAGTGTGTCTGATGGCAAAAGAGATAGATTACTATTCCTTAAGCGATAATGAGTCTTACAAATCTGCCTCGGACAATGATCAAACTGTAATCAAGGGTCTTTTGAAAGATCTAAAAATGTCTCTTAGTGCTTATAAACAATTAGGGACTGAAAATTTAACTTTGAAAGACCAAGTTCAAACTCTAATTAAAGGCAAACAAGTTGCAACGTATTCTCGAGTCTAAGGAAACATTCAAGGGAATGTTTACCCAGCCGAGGCTAGTACTTGACCTAGTCTGCACTGAACGATTAGAAAATGAATTGAAGTCTTTAAAAGCTAAATTTGAAGTGGTTTGCAATGAGAATGAGTTAATTAAGAAGACAAATGAGAAGCTTGTCTTCAAAATGAGTCGACTTAATAACTCACAATCAGCCATTGACCATATTTTTAGAACTTCACAAAAATCTCATGATAAAACAGGTCTTGGTTATGATAGGAATAATAAATCGAAATTTTAAAATCAAGGAAATTTGTGAAGGTTCTGAAACATCAAGAGAAATCAAATTGGACCTTGGAAACCACAGAGTCGGATAAGGACTGCATCTCCTAACTGAAAAAAAATCGAGATAAGGAATCCTAATCGATAAAGAGGATTTCAAGAACCAAGACTAAGAGGAGTTCTTATTATAGTTCTTTTGATGGGAGAAGCGAGATGTTATCCCTTATTTCCAACGTACAAGAAAGTCACCAAATCGACTTCAATAAATTCTCATTTAAATGTGATATATTTGTGGACAGATTTGGTAGACAACTTCAACTGATTTGTTATTAAATAATGAGATGTTTGTTTGGATACTCAAAGTGATTGTTGACCTAAAATGACTCAAGATCACTAGGGTACCTCATACCTAATCATCTTGCGGGAATCCCAAGGACTATCATTAAAAGAAGAAATTCTAGCTTCCATCTCGGTACATAGGCAGTGCATTGTTCTCGCACATGACTTGTGAGAAGAAGCTATTATCAAATTTTCAGAATATTGATGGTCCTAGAGTCTTGTTTGGTGATAATAAGCGTGGGACGAGACTAAGGGAGTTGGCACCTTAATTATAGGGGATGTCCAGGTATCTAAGGTTTACTATGTAGAAGGTTTGAAGCATAATTTGTTATCTGTTTTCCAACTACTGTGATAAAGATTTTCATGTTAGATTTTCTAAAGATAAGTGTGATATCTTAGATAGTTCCTCAAACAAGGTACTCTTAATCGGCTTGAGACATGGTAATGTCTATGTGGCTAATTTTAATAGTTGCCCCAAAGATACATGTCTTGTAGCTAAAGGTGGAGATGATTTCAGTTGGATATGGCATAAAAGGCTTAGTCATCTGAATTTCAAAATCTTTAGCAAAGTAGCTAAGAGGAATCTTGTCAAAGGACTGCTGAGAAGCTTTGTTCAACTTATTTGAAATGTGATGCATGTCAAAAAGGTAAACAGCCCAGGGAACTCTTTTAAAAGTATTAACACATCCTCATACGAAAGAGTTTTACAACTCCCTTCATCTTGATTTGTTTGGACTGTTACACCACTCGGCTTTAGTGGAAGGAAGTATACCCTAGTAGTAGTTGATAATTTTTCAAGATATACTTGGGTAATATTTCTTTTCAAAAAGAATGAGAAAGTGAACAATATCCCACATTTGTTCAGACAAATTCAAAATGAAAAGGGTGTTTATATTATTAAAATAAGGAGTGATAAGGGAACCGAATTCTTGAATTCTTGTTTATCTAACTATCCGAATGAGAATGACATACTTCATGAGACTTCTTCAGCTAGAACACCACAACGAGAATGGAGTAGTGGAGAGAAAAAATAGAACTCTCAAAGAAGCAACTGAAGCATGCTAGTGAGTATGGAACACCTCATGGGTTCTAGCCGAGGCTATCAACACACCTGCTACACTCGCAGATGTATGCTTATCACCAAGAACAAGAGTAAGACACCTTATGAGCTTTGGAAAGGTAAGGTTCCAAGAATCTCATATTTTTGTGCTTTTGGGTGTAAATGCTTAATCCATAACAATGGAAAGTCTAAGCCGAGGACATTTGATGCTAAGGCGGTGATGGAATATTCTTGGGATATTCCAACACTTCCAAAGCTTTCAGAGTCTTCAATAAGATAACTTTTTGTGTGGAAGAAACTCCACATGTGGTATTTGATGAATTGCATACTTTTTCGGATAAGGTGAATCAAATTACCAATGATCTAGATAAAATTGAACTAAATAAAACTAAACGAGAGGACAACTTATCTGCCTAGTTTTGATTGATTCAGATGATGAAGAATCCCCATCCGAGAATCGGAAGGCAACTCCTCTTCAGGTTCCATCTCGAGGAGACTCCTCGACATCATCCGATCACCAGTGGTCACTAGATGAAGGGGGAACGTCTGCTCAGGAAGAATCGGTTGAGTTACCTACCGAGTCTACAGGATGAGGGTACTTCAACTCAAATAGGAAAAAGGATGAGGAGTTATCATCTAGTGATCGGATCATTGGGGATCCATCTAGTAGTGTTCAGACACGAATGATGATAGATTCTCAAAGTATGTTCACCGCTATGTTTCACTCCTCGAGCCCAAGTCTATTGAGGAGGCTCTATCGACCCAAGTTGGGTACTTGACCATGTAGGAAGAACTACATCGAGTTTGAAAGATAAAATGTTTGGGAACCGGTAGACAGACCACTTACATAGAAAGATTATAGACACCAAATAGGTGTTTAAAAATAAAACCGATGAAAACAATGTTATTGTTCGTAATAAGGCGACTGGTAGCACAGGATATTCACCCGAGGGGATAGACTATGATGAAACCTATGCTCCGGTTGCTAGATTAGAAGCAATAAGGTTGTTTTTAGCATTCTTTGCCTATAAATATTTCAAAGTCTTTCGATGAATGTCAAATCTGCCTTCCTAAATGGTGTGTTACTTGAAGAAGTCTATGTAGAATGACCTCCATGGTTTAGGACTGATAATAAGGTCTATAAACTTCACAAGACACTATATAGACTAAAGCAAGCACCCGTAGCTTGGTACAATACCTTTTTGAATTCTTGATATCAAGTGGTTTCTCAAAAGGTAAGATAGACGAGAACTTTGTTTAGAAAAGAAGTAGATGGTAACATCTTATTAGTTTAAATTTATGTAGATGCTATCATATTTGGTTCACCTAATCGACTTTATGTGAAGAGTTTAGCATTCTCATGAAAAATAGGTTTGAGATGTCTATGATGGGAGAGTTAACATACTTTCTAGGCTTGCAAATTGAAGCGGAGACAAGTAGAGGTATTTTAATACATCGACTAAGTATGCAAAGGACCGTATAGATAAATTTGGGATGACTACTAGTAGGGAAGTTAAAATACCTATGGCAACTAACTTCTCTATGGATTCGGATGAGAAGGGGATACCCACGGATGCAATGGAGTATCGTGGATTGATTGGATCCCTGTTATATCTCACTACAAGTAGGTCGAGACATAGCCTTTGCGGTTGGGGTATGTGCAAGATTCCAATCAAATCCCAAGAAAACTCATCCGGAGACGGCTAAGAAAATCCTTAAATATCTTTAAGGAACTTTGCAGGTTGGGTTGTGGTACCGTCGATGACAACTTCGAGCTTTCAGTTATTCGGACTCAGATTTTGGAGGTCAGAAATTGATAGGAAGTCCACATCCGGAACTTGTCAATTTTTAGGCAACAAGTTAATTTCTTGGTTATCCAAGAAATGCAGGATCATTGCAACCTCCACAACCGAAGTTGAATACATGGCCCCGGTAGTTGTTGCTCTTTCTCTGGATTAGGCAAAGAACTTAGGGATTATAACATTCTCACATCGTCGTGTCTATTTACTATGATAATAATAGTGCAATAGCCATGACATACAATCATGTTTTGCATTCAAGGTGTAAGCATATAGACATTAGGTACCATTTCATTAGAGATCATGTTGAGAAGAATGACATTAGAATAGAAAAGATAGCAGCGAGTCTCGAGAGAGCGGATATACTTACAAAACCCTTAGTGAGTCTAGATTTAAGGAATTGTGTTTAGAATTAGGATTACTTGATGCATCCTTAGCTGATTTATAATTTCTATTGTATGTATCTTGTATTTTCTTTCTTTCTTTCCTTTCTTTAAATATTGTCTAGAAAGAATTGTCGAGACTTGATATGTGTCAAAGGACAATCACAGAGTGATATCATTGATCTCCTTATTGACCTTATACGACTGATAATTACTTATTGACCTTATCGACTTGATAATTACTTATTTGACAACAAGTAAATCGACAAGAACATAATCGGTGATTTCTTTAATGATCGAGATGAGCATATGTAACTTTTCCGACTTACTTTGGCTACTAATGATTTCTTAAGTTTGTGTATCTGCGAGGAACATGTTTTGATTTAACATTGTTAGATCAGCATAAATCTTCTAATCGATAAACCTTCTCTTCTCGTTCAAAACCCTTCCTTGTTTTTTTCTTCAAAACTTGTTTTCAAAATCACTCTCACAACTCATCTATTTCAAAACTTTTCGGATGAGTTGTTCTTTTGAAAACTCCAGTGAGTCCGATATTTGTATATACTAGTTATATTTGGATATAAGACTTAGTTTATTTAAAATAAAGGCACTAGTTAACTCGTCTTAAAATTTTGTTTCAATATAATCGAGGCTAGGACGTGTTCTTGAAAAACCAAGACAAGGTCATTCTCGAGACTAAGTCAACCTAATCCTTATCGATTTAGAAAACCTTTGTGCAAAGAAAGGTATATCTAGGCTTACGTCGGGTATACTTACTTGACGCATAAAGTAACCCCTACTAGCCGTCAAATACGTAGCTTTGAAACGATTACTTTTTACGCATTTCAAAGTCGGGTTAATCTCACGTGCGGACCCCAAACGTTTATCTCCTTTCTAACCGTTGATTTGAAACAAGAAATCATTTTGAATTAACGATTGATTAAAATCCACTTTACACGTGGACTCTCTCTCCAATTTTCCCTCCTATAAAACCTCATCTTCTTCATTTACCCATTTCACTTTCAAAAACCTTGTTTTACTCTCTGTAAAAATTCCCAAATATCAAAATCTCTGCTAAACCATTTCATGTACCAAAAATACCTTGGAATTACTTCAACAATGGTGAACTTCAACAAAGACACCTTCAACAAAAAGATCGAGTCGAAATGTATGTGGACTTTGATACAAGCACCGATGCGTAATCGTTGGAAATCTGAGACTACTTGAGAGGTCGAGATTATGGGTTTTCTGTTCAAAGAAATTCGATAAGAACAAGACCCTCGATATGAGAGGGATTGAGTTCTATATCAATGGCAAATCCGAAGATGGACTCTTAAAGTCCAAGGTAGATGATGTGGAAGTGTTGGTGACGAGAGCGGAGATTGCGAGAATCTTCAAAACAAATGTTGAAGGTGTGAATCCCTTCACATATAAGGATAAAGTCTGGGTAGAATCATTTGAGATGATTGTCCGTTCTTCGTGAAAGGATAGGAGAAAGGAGCTTAAGAAGAAAATGCTTAGGAGGAAGTATCGTCTGATGACGATATCGACTAAGTCAATCTAGGGGAGCAGAACTCACATGATGGATTGACAAGGCCTCGTCTGAATCGCATAAGGGCCATTTTGGATGGTGTCCAAGTCAATTGGGCCGACATGCTTCAAGGCTGAAGACGAAGAAGGAGAGGCTGGAATGTGTGAACGGGAATAGTCGGCAAAATCCATCACCAGCCTCTTCAATAAAATAAGCTGTCCTCTGGAGGATGCAGCCGTGACAACATCAATGGACCGATGGTGTGAGGAGCTACACCAAATAGATAGGGCTTCTCACCAAAGACGAATTGATAGGAGGGCCAGCAGACTCGAGATGGAGGAGAAGGCGAGGAGAGGGCGGTCGAGCCCTCGAGGCGAGGAGGAGCACTGTGCCGAGCCGACCGTGAGCTCAGTGAGGCCTCAAGGCCAATGAAGGCTGAATGAGAAGGCGACCAAGCGGAGGAGGCTGGTGAAAGCCTACGATAAAAGTCGGAGGGAGGATCATCCGCTGCACCACCGAGCCTATTATGCAGAAGAGGTTCAAACCACGGAGGTGGCTGCGGCATTGCTCGGCCAGAAGTACTAGAGGAGCCGAGCTCGAGAGAGGACTCCAACCGCCTGAAAAGGTAATATCCTTTGGAACCTCCTCTAGTCTATCTTCTTACGAATCCTCCCCATCCCCCTCATGCCCATCCACGGCAATGAAGAGGTGTGCAAGGGGCACCTCGGAGCCTCTACAATAGCCCACCTCCCAAACAGCCTAATGAAACCCCCACCACTTCTATCCCTCCATCAACCACACCAATCCTCCTCTCTACCCATCGTCCCCATCTACACCCCTACACCCCTAACCACAATCACTCCCCCACCACTTTACCTACTACTTCATCTCCTCCCCACAAACAAATGACGTAGCAACCTCATCTCATCCTCCATCTTCACCACCACCGTCTCGATATTCCCCACCACAAACCCAATGTTCACCCCCAAGTCCAAATTCGGATATCTCTCATAACATTTTTGGAGATATTCGGATGAACTCCCTCTCCCAAAACTCCCTCATCTTCCTCTTCATCCGACTCCTCCTCAAAGGATGAAGACTCAGACAAACATGTTATCACCATCTCTTACGCTGCGAACCTTCGTAAGAAGATAAATTTCAAGGTAGAGAGGCTTGGTGGCAAAGAGGATGAAGAACATTGTCGGGGCGATCCTGAGACAATGTTATCCAACATGCGGATAGCCGAGGTGAACATCATCAGAACGTGTCGATAAATGGCTCGATGTTGGCTAATCGTCTGAGCGGCCTAGAGGAGGAGGTAAAGTCTGAAAGCCAAAGTAGCAGAGGACAACGTAGTAGTAGTGGATGCTCGACCAATGACAAGACCGACTTGAGTGCGTTGTTCCTCACTGGAGACTCACTGCAAACCTCATGATGAAGTCAAAGGGGGAAGCAACCGGGCAAGAAAGATGGGAGGCCCTCATAGCCGGTGTCAAGGCCAATCTTGATAAGGTGAAGATCAAGACAAACACAGTGAGTTGGAGGCGGCTAGGGCGTAGATAAAGATTAAAGCGAGATGGGCTTCTGCCCTTGGTGATGGTAGCCAGATTGAGGATGCAATCCGAGAGAATGAAGAGAAGAGGAAGAAGGAGGAGGAGGAGGAGGAGAAGTCCGAGAAGGCGATGGCGAGGATCAAAGAAGCTGAAATGATTACAGAGGCCGAAGCAAAGGAAATGGGAAGGTAATTGAGGAGAAGCCAGCCGAAGCTATAGTTGCTAAACCAACCAAGGCCGAGAAGAGGAAGAGGGAGCCGAGACTACTCCAACCTATCTCGGGAGGCGAGATAAGGAGGATCGAGACGGGAAAATGAGTGATTCGGAGAAAGAGAAAGGAGAAGGCTCAAGAAGAAGAGCAAAGGGCTCGAGATGAAGTGGAGTAAGGACATCAGGAAATTGGTCATCAAAGAAGCCAACAAATCTGACTTCCGTCCTTACCACCGCTCATCTACCCCACCAAAGATGGTCTCGGAGTCACCACCTGGGAGTATCGAGAGAAGAACTTGGATGCTCGATGGATGTACTATTGGTATATCCCGAAGGCATACGAGACAGTGCTTTGGAGATGAAGATCTCTGCCGGCATGAGTGGATGGAGAAGGAAGACCGGACTGTATCGAGGCTTCTCGATGAGGCGCATAAAATCTTCAATGCCGACCTCACAACTCCACCCTACGAGAATGCCAGATCAAGATGAACCACGATGGAACCATTGACCTCAAGCTGGATCAAAGGTATCATCACCATAGCTGAAGTCGAGTCGGGACTCAAAAAATGAAGAAGAGTGAAGCCGTTAAGAAAACGAGTCTTTACTTGGCTAATGGTTCCGAGCATCAGGTGGGGTGTTTAGATAAGATTAAGCTTTCTTTTCCTATTTCTTTATCTTATCCGCACCAAAATGTAAATGTATAATCATCTGTGGAATATAAGTGAACTTATCTCGAATTATCTTGTCTTCTGCTTTTAAGTTCCTTTATCGCTTTCTAAGAAAACTTAAAAAATTTTCTAAGTGTTAATCATCCGAGGAAATCTCTATCTCGATTAAAATTTTCCTAAAATTTTCTAAGTCCTAAGACTTAAATTTTTTTAAATGCTAATAATCGATAAAGTCTTTAAGACTTAAACCTTTATTAAAATTCTTTTAAAATTTTTCTAATTATGAATTAAGTGCTCTTATGTGAATGTATCTCGAACTAAATGTTTATGTGCTTTAATGTGCTTATCGATTATCAGGAATAATCTTGACTAACACCACTATGAGCTTGTTTCTTTCATGCAGTTTTAACTTCATCAAAATGGGGAAATTGTTAGATCAAGTATTGTTTTGATGAGTTAAAATGTATAGGTTAGGTTGAGCTCATGTAGGTAAGATGACCAATTTGAATATGTATAGAGCAGTGATGTAATGAATTCTAGTGCTAGGCTGATCGAGGCTAGGTAGAGCTAGTATAGTCACCGAGGTTATGAAAAAGAAGGTCATCGAAGACGATCTTGAAGGAAGTCATCTGTTAGAGCGAATAATGAAAAGCTCAAGATGAAAAAAGCACGCTTTTGAAAAAAAAACACTCACACTCATTCCAATACTCACCATTTTTCAAAGAGCACTCACAAAGTGTTCCAAAGTACTTTCATAAGTTTTTAAGTGTTTATAGAACACTCTCTTGTATATCTTCAAACTTCTTGACCTTGTACTTTACCAGTTTTCTAGTTAGTTTGATAGATTGAAGATAGGTTTGAAGAAAGAGATCATCACATCACCGTACTTGTAATCTCGGTAAGTAAGTAAGAAAGTAAGTCGATCGAGGCCCTTCAAGTTGAAGAAGGAGAGTGGATGTAGGATCGGTTTGATCCGAACCACTATAAATCCTGTGTTCTTTACTTATGTTTTTACTTATATGTTGATTATCAATTTCTCAAGCAAATTAATTTCAGATTGCTTTTTGATCCTAAAAAGATTGAGTTAAGAATTTGTTTCCACTATTCGACTTTGATATCTTGAATAGATAATCGATCTTTGAAAAAGATTTGGATAATCTATTCAACCCCCTTCTAGATTATCTCTGGAAGGTGATCTAAGCTTGTTTTAATCACTCAATCTCGGTACCAACGAAGCAACTAAATGGTTTACCATCATCATTAGGTGTCAATTCAATTAGAATACTTAATGCACTTAAATTGGGAACTAGTTTAAGGGCGACCTTCGTGCAACTACGAGCACTCACATTTGAAAGTGTAGATAGGTTATCTAAGGAAGCACCGCGAGGAGGATCTGGTAGGTCGCCTCCCATGACTGGAGATGTTTTAGTGCTTGCAAACTCCATATCTCCATAGGTAGATACGATGTGTCCTTACAAGACTTGATGCTTTGATATCATTCGACAATGAAGAACTCAAGAAATTGCAAGCGGGAAATGGAAGATGGGATCATTCCATTCGAAGTAAGAGAAAGGTAAGTTAATCGAACTAGTTATAGTACCTCCTTTGGGAACTCATAGAATTGAAAGAGCATCGAGTTCTCTCGTGAATTCCAAACGGAAACATAGTGGTACTTGATATTGAAGGTATGGACCAAAACACGGTAG
This sequence comes from Paraleonurus japonicus, assembly GCA_030762865.1. Lineage (NCBI taxonomy): Eukaryota > Viridiplantae > Streptophyta > Magnoliopsida > Lamiales > Lamiaceae > Paraleonurus > Paraleonurus japonicus. The sequence continues at coordinate 4,635,500 of CM061058.1, forward strand.
AGAACGTGCGGTGGATGCACAATTATCCTCCACTAATTTATGCAAATCTTTCATGGCAAGCATAACATTACACTTTGGATGGACAATCGATGATGTCCTTTCATACCACCTTCTAAGCAATCACCGGGATTGCTTAAGATAAGTGCAAACCTGGTCTCCCAGCTTTTCCTTAGACATGTGCCACAAGGAAGCTTGAAGGCCATAAGTTTTAACGGTGTGAGCAATAATAGCACTACTCTTTTTGTAGACTCTAACAAGATTATTGATAACAAGCTCCTCCAAATACTCTAGCATTAATATTTGAATTTACGTTTATATTTAATTCAAGAAATCTATCAACAAGCTATAAATTGAAGAGTTTGGTTCGCGGTATCTCGTAATTTTGAGGAAAGAGTCCAATATAGAGAAAGCACATTTGTAGAATTGGAGGTAAGTAGGTATAACTTGGAAGTAGTAACTTTAATATTTCATCGTAAGCTTTCATGAAAAGTCGATGACTTTTTGGTTGCAATCTCCTTCCGGTATTCCACATTAATCTCCTCCTCTTGAGAGAGCGATCGAGCAACCATGAGAATCGTAAGAGGAAGACCTTCACAATTCTCGAAAATTTTCTTTCCGGCTTTCACAAGTTGAGGAGGACATGATGAGCCTTTACAAAATACTTTTTCACGAAGTAGATCCCAACTTTCTTCTTTATTCAATAACCGCATTTCAATGAACTAGGAAGGATCCGACAATCTTTATTTAGTTGTTGCAGCCTGCTAGTAAGCAAGATTCGACTTTCACTTTACGGGTGAAGAAAAGGATGGTCCAGGCCATTCCTTTCGTGCCGGTAAAAAGGATGCAAGAGATAGGTAGCAAATCTGTCCCATACATCATCTAAGACAATGAGGTACCTCTTACTCTTCAAAATTACCTTCAAGTACGCTTCAATTGCTTTATCATCTACTCCAACACGGTTTAAAATCATTTGGGAAAGATCTCCGCTAGAATGCGCCACGGGATATCTTTTACCCTACATTTCTTGTTAGTATTTGTCTATTGAAAATAGAAAAAATAGAATTACGGAAAAATTAAAAACGAAAATTAAACCGAGTCGAAGGTAGCCTTTTGCCGGCAAGTTTAATACACCACTGGTATGTGCTCACAAGACGGTGTAAAAATCCCAAAGGTAAAACGGTTTCGTCTCTTATGCGTGTAGCACCACAACGTATAAGAGCTCCGTGAACTACCGAAGTGAAATCGAACTCGAACTTTAGAATGGAAAATATTTTATGCGGTGCGTATGCAAGCCTAGGATTTTTGTAAGTATGATTTTCGAAAATATGATGCGGCTATATATAGGCATCAATCTCACGTAGGGAGTTGAGGAGAATCGGGGTTGTTCCGTTTCTTGACTTAAGAAATGGAACCGAAAGATCGAGACGTGACTTTGACTTGCGGGCCCAAAGAAAAGAATATTCGGGAAGGATCTGGATATTTAATTTCAAAATTAATCTGCAAAATTAATTCAAAATTAAATTCATACCCATTTCGGTATGTGGGTCGACCCATTGGGTCACCCGAGTTTTTGGTCTCCAAAAAGATAGGATCACCAAGAACAAAAGCCCGATTGCAAGATCCAAGGCCAAGGCAAGGTCCGGCCGGGCGGGCGGGTGGCGCGCGTGTGTGGTGGTGTAGCATAATGAGTGCATACCCACTAGCACACTTTAGTCCAAGTAGTTTCTTTCCATACTTATATCATGTTCCAAACCCTTGTAATTTTTCTATGGGGACAAGAGCACTTTTAGTGCCTCTTTGACTTCCACTTCAAGCCTCTTTATCTTCCACTTCAATCAATCAAAATTGATCCAAAGTCTCAACTTTGTGTATCAATATCTCACTCACCACAATTCGGTTTTATCGGTTTAGATACACTACGATCATCTACTCACGGAGTAGAACAACGCTTATACCATTTAATTTCCATGAAATTAAATATAACCCCTTCAAATAATTGGTCAAACATGAGTAAAATTGCACCTCATGAAACCCAAATAACTCTCTTTAATTATTTCTATCATTTTCTCCAACATTTCTTGCCTACACGACCCGAACGCGATGGTCAAAGTATTCCACCATCGCTGGATCGTGGAAAATTTTGTTAGCAAGAGTAGTTTTACCGATGCCTGGCATACCAACGAGTGAAGGAGCTTTGATCTCATTAGGATATGTTTGAGATCCTCGTACACATCACACACTCCTATCATCTTTGATGTCAATACATCCCACTCGTCTTCTTCTTCTTTTTCTTCTTCTTTTTTGTCGAGAAAGGTGTTGTATAAACCATCAACGCACCTCAACTTCAACTCGTCTATGGAGAAACAACCCAATCGGCATCGAGAATCTTCATATTTATCGCTTTTGTCGGGAATTGAACGTCCGGACAAATCTCAGCTACAATGGCTTGTAAATTATAAACTTCAGAGCAGATTGCGTTATGTAAATTTGTGTGGAGTGTTGTTTTGGCAGTTTCTTCAAAAGAGTCAACTTGCTTGTATACAAGTTTTAAGGTTTGTCGACAATGGGACTTATATGCGAATGATTTCCAGGTTTTAAAAGTTGCTCTATTTTGATCTTAAGATCATCCACATGAGAGAAAGCATCCTTAATCTTTTTTTTTTTTTTTTTTTTTTGCTTTTTTCTCAATTAAATCTCACTAAAGCTTTAGGAAGCAATTGGTAATGGGAGTATAAAGGAAACTTCTTTGTAACTACGAAAACATAAATTATGAATTAATGTTTCCAGTTGCATTAATTTATTAATGAGCATGGTACGTTTTAGCCAATTAAGATGAGAGTAAACTGTTTGCCACAATATAAGGTGTATTTAGATAAATAAAGGTCAAATTGATGTTTTTATCGAATATGCATAATTAAAATAGTTTTCTACCTATTTTATAAAAAAATGAGTTTTTATCCAAATTTAACATAAAAAGACTCAAATGTCCTTTACTCAATTATATCTCCTACACTTTTATGTTTTCATCTTCATTCACCTTCATAATTTGGGTAAAAAAAAATTTGTGCGCCACTTCCACTTTCTCTTCACATCTTCATCATCTCTTTTCAAGATTATGGTAAGTAATCCACCCTAATATTTTATTTTTATTTTTTTCTTCTTCTCTACTTTTGTATTTTCGAATATACATGTAAAATAGAAAAAAATGGATGGTGAAAGCTGTTTGTCTCATTTGGTGAAATTGATTGTCTCGATGGTGGTATTGCTTGTCTCGATAGTCTCTTCATCTTATATTTTTGGATATATACGTAAAAAAAAATCGATTGTGAAATTGTTTGTCTCGCATATGAAATTGCTTGTCTCGATAGTAATATTAATTGTCTCGATAGTGAAAATGCTTGTCTTACTAATGAAAATGGTTGTCTCGTTGGATTCCATCGAGACGGTATTCAAATCTTCATAACTTTAGGATTTGAAGTTTTGAATACCGTCTCAATGGGTTATCAAGACAAATATTTTCCTAGCGAGAAAAATATTTTTCACCAACGAGACAAGGCCATCGAAACAAATACTTTCACCATCGAGACAAATATTTTCACCATTGAGACAAACCCAACGAAACATATTATCATCGAGACAAACACCGCAAGACAAATATTTTTCTTTCGAGACATATTTTTCCCAACGAGACAAGCACCGTGAAACAAACCTTTTGCTATCGAGACATATTTTTGCCCAATGAGACAAATTTATTTCTTAAATTTTTAGACATTCAGAAAAATTTTGTCATTTAGAAAAAATCCATTTTTTATTTTTTTAAAGCACTATACAATTTTATTTTTTATTTATTATATTATTTTATGTGATATTTATTTTACTTTTTTCGGATGAAAGAGGATGAAGTTGTACTAGTTTATCATGTATATTGGGATGAAATGATGTATTAAAAATGGGAAAGATGATTTGATATATGCATCAATGCGAACAATGTCATTTGGAGAATTTATGGATGTTGTTCATAATATTGTGAGAACTAATCTTAGATGTTGTATGAGTTGCATTGTTTGATGGAAATAAAACTGTCTTCCAAAAAAATATTGTATTTTTAGGCAAGTTGGTCATACCTAAATATTTTTTTATCAATGTCCTATCCAAATTAGTGATGAAGAATGATGTATTGTTTGAACTTATATTGTAAATTTTTTAATTATGTAATTTTTGCATATTGGATTGTGTTTTCTTCTATAATTATTTAAACTTAAATTGTGTAATGTTTGCATATTAAAATAAAAACACATATTTGTTCATATCACAATTTTTTTTTTTTTTTTGATCAAGATCACAATTATCACTTGTGGCACATCGTGCTCAAAACTACATCAATATACAAGCAATATAATTATACCAACCAATATTACATGCCTAAAGAAATTTACTACATCAAACAATATGTTTTTAATAACTTCCCGCTAGAATATATATGTGTTGCAACAACCATTCGCATTGAGACGACCATGAAATTTCTCCCAACTCCACACACTACCGCTAGAAAATAATTAAATTATATTTTCTATATTGTTTACTGATTTTTAATTTTTTTATTTTATTTTTCCCTAAATTTTGTACTTGTCTCGCTAGGCAAAACTTTGTCTCGCTAGAAAAAACTTTATCTCACTGGTTTTTGTTTGTAGGCAAAGTTTTGTCTCGTTGTGGTTTGTCTCGCTAGGCAAAATTTTATCTCATTTGGACAAAATTTTGTCTCAAATGCAGGTTTGTCTCGCTAAACAAAACACTATCTCGCTTGGGTTTGTCTCGCTAGACAAAATAAGTAAATAGGGCATTTTGGTCTTTTTAAGTCAAAATTAGGTATAAAACTCATTTTTTTATGAAATGGGTAGAAAACTCTCTTTGTTATCATAAAAGGGCCTTAGATAAATTGAAAAGGGGAAAATTGACAAAAAATATTGCAAGTTTGTTTGTTTATAAAAGTATTTTGCTAACGCTCCTATAAAACTTGTTCATCGAATGAAATTGGATTCGTTTATTAATTTTATTACATTTATTTATTAATATCGTAATAATCATTTAGTAATATCACTACACTTATAAATTAATATTATAACATTTTAAATGCACAAACATACGGAATTATGTGAGATTAGTTTATAAGTATGATAATATATTTTCTTTGAATGAATGTTATAATATTATTAAATGAATGTATATATATTAATTTTATATGGCGAATAAGTTTAACCGGGGACTAAGTCTTTTCTAATTGTTCCATTTTTCTAAAACACAGGACTTTTACCGTGAGTCGTTATGTGGAAAAAAAAAAACAGAATATTTTATTTGAAGAATAATACTTATTTTTTAGAATATTATATTCTTATTGTTTTAATATATGCTTTTTATTTTAAAAGTATTATCTTTTCACTCGAGTAGTAATATTTATTTTTTATATCTCACACGGAATGCATTAAGCTGTTAATTTTTAAATATTTTTAAAGTTGACTTATTTTTGCTTCCTAGTTTCATCGTAATAATGCATATAAAAATCTGAAAAGAGAGTAATTAATTGCACAACTGTACTACAAATTAATCAATATTTTTCTATTAATAATAATAAAGGTTCGACGTAGCCCATATCTATGACAACTTGTCTCCAGCACATTGAATTTTCTTCATAATAATTTTTAAAAGGTCAAATCATTAATAATATTTTAACCCATACTTCACATTTTTTATCAAATTTGACATATATTTTTAATTTTTTATCGGTCAAATGATGACTAACTCATAACTTTACAACATACATAGTGAGATTCTAACCACACATATCATACATTATTGGTATCCTACTTAATATTTGGTTCAGTATTTCCAGTTGAATATCATTTGTGTATTGTATCGGTATCATCTAGAAAACACAAATCACGATGGGATGCTTGCATCGTTTTTGCAAAGATGCATAGTGAAAAAAATGATACTAAGGATGCACCAAATATAAAAGTTCTTATTACATTTAATGTTATTTGGCAAGCCTTTTAAACACTATCCAATGATGGTATACTATGCAAACAAACGTTTCCCTGAGAGATGATGTAGTCTTTGGAATCTCTAGTTGTGGAGAAGTATGAATATGAGGTATATTGAAAGATAAACTTAATTTTTTTAATTATTTCTTAACCTAGTTCTTTTTTAAAAAATAAAATAAAAATTCTTCTATAGTACGATTTTAGGGTGTTTATAACTGTGAGGAGTCGAAATGTTGATCATGTTTGTTGGTGGATAAAGTTATTGTCTAAATTTTATTATCATTAAATTTCATTTTATTTCTTTTGTATTGTGCATGTGCGCGTGCGTTTTTAATTTTTTATTTTTGTGCATCTATTTGAATTGTATGTTCCTCGTTGTTCCCCATAAGAATCCCATAAATTATTGTTAATATAATTATTTTGTTGTTATATATTATATCTTTATATGCATATATAACATAATTATTTAATGTTAGAAGAAAAATTATTCACCCATCGTTCATATGGATTTGTGGTCGACTCTCTATCTACACTTCTCTCATGTAAAAATAAAAAAATATTAATTAATGAAATAAAAGGGGAATCTTCAGAGGATCATGGAGACAATTTTACCCCATTTACTTTACGGACAAAGAAGTGGATATTGTCTGTTGTTCCCATCACGCTCCGTCCCGTTGACATCCGTCGTTACGTATTGAATTCGCTAGAAAATCTTCAATAAATAGAGCAAGCTTGAATGTTGGATATTATTGACTTTTTACTACTTTTTCTTTTAAATTTATTTTCTTGTCTATTATAAATTCGTTGATGTATATTCATCTGTCACAAGAATTTGGTGGTTAATTTTCTAACGGGTTTTAAGGAAGTGTATATATGACATGTAAAAAGTACGAGGTGATTGTAAATAGAATGGATTTTCAATAACAATTACGGGCCATCTCTACCACATTAATATGCACCGCCGAGAACAACTACCCACACTAAACTTTGTTATTTAACTATTTCAAGTGTGCTAAATTTTCATAATTATTATTAATTTTATTTTTTCTCTTGAATTGTGCACGTGCGCGTGCGTTTGTATTTCTTATTTTTGTGGGTCAACTTGAATTGTATGTTCCTCGTTGTTCCCTAAAACAATCCCATTAATTATTATTAATATATTTATTTGTTTATTTTTTTCTCTTGTATTGTGCACGTGCGCATGCGTTTGTATTTCTTATTTTAGTGGGTCAACTTGAATTGTATGTTTCTCGTTGTTCCCTAAAACAATCTCATTAATTATTATTAATATATTTATTTGTTGTTATATATTACGTCATTATATGCATATATAACATAATTATTTAATACTAGAAGAAAAATTATTCACCCATCATACGTATACGTGGGTCGACTATCTATCTTCACTTCTCTCACGTAAAAAAAGAGTTGATAAATTTTTAAATAAATTGGGAATATTTGGAGGATATGGAAAATTTTACCCTATTTACTTTACGGAAAAAGAAGTGGATATTGTCTGTCGTTCCCATCGCGCTCCGTTTCGTTGACATTCATCGTTACGTATGGAATTCACGAGATAAATCTCAATAAATAGAGCGGGGGCTTGCATGTTGGATGTTATTGACTTTTTATTACCTTTTCTTTTAAATTTATTTTACTCTATTAATTCGTTGATGTATACAAATAAATTCATATTCATCTAAATTGTATTCCCTCTGTCCCATGAATTTGACTAGTTAATTTTTAACGAATTTTCGGAGAGTGGATAGGATATGTAAAAAGTACGGGAGATTGTAAGTTGAATGGATTTTCAAAAACAATAATTTCTTGGTCATCACTACCGCATTAATATGCACCACCATAACAACAACCCCAACTAAACTTTGTTATTTTACTATTTCAAGTGTGCTGAATTTTCATCTTTATAATTAATTTCATTTTCTTTCTCTTGCATTGTTCACGTACGCGTGTGTTTGTATTTTTTTTTGTGTGTTTGCTTGAATTGTATGTTCCTCGTTGTTCCCGTAACAATCCCATTAATTATTATTAATATATTTATTTTATTGTTATATATTACATCATTATATGCATATATAATGTATATAATTTATTTAATGCCGTAAGAAAACTTATTCACCCATCGTGCATATAGAGTCGTGGTCGACTCTCTGTCTACACTTGTCTCATGTATAAAAAGAGTTAAAAAATTAATAAAATAAATGGCAAATATTCGATGGATGAGGAAAATTTTACCCCATTTGCTTTACAAGAAAAGAAGTGGATATTGTGCTGCCGTTCCCATCGCACTTCGTCCCGTTGACATCCATCATTACGTATTGGATTCACGAGATAAATCTCAATAAATATAGCAGGGCTTGCATGTTGGATATTATTGAATTTTTATTACCTTTTCTTTAAAATTTATTTTACTATCTATTAATTTGTTGATGTATACAATTAAATTCATATTCATCTAAAATGTATTCCCTCTGTCCACAAGAATTTGACTAGTTAATTTTTGTACTGATTTTAAAAGAGTAGATATGATATGTAAATAATACGGAGATTGTAAATTGAATGAATTTTCAAGAACAATAATTTTATGGATCATCTCTACTGCATTAATATGAACCAATAGAATAACCACGTCAACTAAACTTTGTTATTTTACTATTTCAAGTGTGCTAAATTTTCATTTTTATCATTAATTTTATTTTCATTATCTTGTATTGTGCACGTGCGCGTGAATTTGTATTTTTATTTGTGTGTGTTTGCTTGAATTGTATGTTCCTCGTTGTTCCCCATAAGAATCTCATTAATTATTATTATTAATATATTTATTTTTTATTATATATTATGTCAATATATACATATATAACATAATTATTTAATTCACCCATCTCGCATATGAGTCGTGTTCGACTATCTGTCTACACTTCTCCTATATAAATAAATAAATAAATTTATAAAATAAATGGAGAATATTCAGAAGATGGGGACAATTTTACCCCATTTACTTTACGAAAAAAAAAAAAAAAAGTGGAATGTTCCTATCGCGCTCCTTCTTGTTGACATATTTCATTACGCACCGAATTCGCGAGATAAACCTCAATAAATAGAGTAGGGCTTGCATGTTGGATATTATTGAATTTTTATTACCTTTACTTTTAAATTTATTTTACTATCTAATAATTCGTTGATGTGTACAATTAAATCCATATTTATCTAAAATGTATTCGTCTCTGTCCACAAGAATTTGGCTAGTTAATTTTTTAATAGATTTTAAGAAAGTGGATATGATAAATAAAAAGTACAGGGAGATTGTAAGGTGAATGAATTTTCAAGAACAATAATTTTACGGGTCATCTCTATCCACTAATATGCACCAGTTAGAATAACCATGCCAACTAGACTTTATTATTTTACTATTTCAAGTGTGCTAAATTTTTATTTTTATCATTAATTTTAATTTCTTTCTGGGCAAATTACTACTAGATACAACATCTAAGACAAAATTACTACGAGATACTACCTTTTTGAAAAATTACTGCCCACTACAATACATACACATTTTACCCCTCATTTGACTTTATTTTTAATTTAATATATTTTTGTATTATAACCTCAAATCTCTCATTCCACTCAGATCACTTTCTCTCTCCACACCCCCATCGCCAAGTCTCTCTCTCTCATTTCCCAAATCTCGGTCACTCTCAAAACCCTAGATCGACGGCACCACCCCACCGCCCACCGCCCACTCCCAGATCGACGGCGGCACCGCCCACCGCCCCACCGCCTCTCTTTCTCTCGGCGGACGGCACCGCTCCAAGAGGGGAAGCGCGACGATGAAGCAAGGCTCGACGGCGATGAAGACAACGGTGGTGAGGCCACGGCACGGCCCAGCCCACCAAAGCCGCCGTGAATCCCTCGCGACTCTTCGACGTCGCCGCCGCTCACCCCACGTAACCAGCGGCGACGGCGCAGCGAGGCTAGACCACCGAACAGGACTCCGACCAGCGCGAAGGCCGGACCACCGAACCAAACACCGACGGCCGACGACGCGACGAAGGCCGGACCATCGACGGGGATGCATGCTCCACGGCAATGCATCTGTGGGAGATGGCGGTGATGCGGCGGCATCGGATCGGATGCATGGGAGGCAGCGGTGACGGCGATGATGCGGCGATCGACGGCGGCGGATCTGTTGGAATAATAATATTGAACGGTTGTTTTTTTTAAATAAGGCTTCGTTTATGTGAACAATGATACTGAGACCTTGGATGAAGGTTCCGACTCCTTGGGGAGAGATGTCCGAAAGTTTTAGAAAGGATGTCGAAATACACGTAAGAAAGATTTTGTTATGTTTCAATTTTGGTCATAGTTTCACTTTTATATATTCAAGGGTATTTAACATTGGTGCTGGGCTTTACTCTAAATAAGAGTATATATACATGGATATTCTATATCGTCTTCTTCAACATCTCGCTCTCTGTTAGATCTGGGTTTGTTTTATGGTTTTGTGTTTTTTGGCATAATGTGATAAGCGTAAGTAATGTGCACATTTACGGGTTTACGTAAGTAATGTGGAGATTTTGGTCAATGGTGATAATGTGTTCGATCTGGGTTTCGTACATGTAATAATGTGCAGATTTTTGCACATGTGCAGATTTTCTTTACGCACATGTGCGGAATTTTGTTGTGGCAACAATTGAAATGTATTTTTGATTTGTTGATTTCTGGAAATGTATTTTTGATTTGTTGTATCTTGATTTTTGAATCAAGATTTAACGGAAAAAAAAGAAATAACCAACCGTAAATATATATTTGTCAATCTTAGTGTTGTAAAAAATGATATAAGTTAAAAATTGAAAAGAGAAAAAATGAAAATGATATATGTTGGAAAGAGAAAAATTGGCGACAAATTGGAAAGAGAAAAATTGATGACAAAAGTCAAAGTATTTTTCTTGGGAATTGAAAAAGTAATCTGCACATTCACATGCACAACACCAATAGAAGGGTAAAATTGGAAAAATCACTCAAAACATTGTACCTAGTAGTAATTAGAAAATCAATTGTACCTAGTAGTAATTTAGTGTTTCAAATTGTACCTAATAGTAACTCACCCTTTCTTTCTCTTGTATTGTGCACGTGCGAGTGCGTTTGTATTTTTATTTTTGTGTGTCTGCTTGAATTGTATGTTCTCCGTTGTTCCCCATGAGAATATATCCCATAAATTAAAATTAATATATTTACTTTGTTGTTATATATTACGTCATTATATGCATATATAACATAATTATTTAATGCTAGAAGAAAACTTATTCACCCATCATGCATATAGAGTCGTGGTCGGCTTTCTATTTACACTTCTCTCATGTAAAAAAATAGAATTGATAAATTAATAAAATAAATGAGGAATATTTGAAGGATGGAGACAATTTTACCTCATTTACTTTACGAGAAAAAAAGTGGATATTGTTTGTTGTTCTCATTGCGCTCTTTCTTGTTGACATACGTTGTTACGCATTGAATTCACGAGATAAATATAGCAAGCCGCTTGCATGTTGGATATTATTGATTCTTTATTACCTTTTCTTTTAAATTAATTTTACTAATTCATTGATATATACAATTAAATTTATATTCATCTAAAATGTACTTCCTCTGTCCACAAGAATTTTGCTAGTTAATTTTTGAACAGATTTTAAAAAAATGGATATCATATGTAAAAATTACAGGTGATTGTAAGTTGAATGGACTTTCAAGAACAATAATTTTACGGGTCAACTCTACCGCATTAATATGCACCACCAAAACAACCACACCAACTAAACTTTGTTATTTTACTTTGTTTCGAGTGTGCTAAATTTTTATTTTTATCATTAATTTCATTTTCTTTCTCTTTTATTGTGCATGTGCACGTGGGTTTGTATTTTTCTTTTTTGTGTGTCTGCTTGAATTTTATGTTCCTTGTTGTTCTCCATAAGAATCTCATAAATTAAAATTAATATAATTACTATGTTGTTATATATTACTGTCATTATATGCATATATAATAAAGTTGATAAATTAATAAAATAAATGGGGAATCTTCAGAGGATGGGACAATTTTACCCCATTTACTTTACGGAGGAAAAGAAGTGGATATTAATTGTCTGCTCCCATCGTGCTCCGTGTTGTTGACATCCGTCTTTACGTATTGAATTCGGAGATAAACCTCAATAAATAGAGCAGGGCTTGCATGTTGGATATTATTGACTTTTATTACCTTTTCTTTTAAATTTATTTTACTATCTATTAATTTGTTGATGTGTACAATTAAATCCATATTCATCTAAAATGTATTCCCTTTTTCCACAAGAATTTGGCTAGTTAATTTTTACGGATTTTAAGAAAGTGAATATGATATGTAAAAAGTATAGGAGATTGTAAGTTGAATGGTGTAAATATTGTGTTTTTTTAGAAAATAACTCATTTAGTATAGATAGTCGAATATAGTATAAGCCTAATTTATGTGGACGGAGGGAATGATAAATAGTAAAATAATTATAAATAAAATAAATTTGAGGTGAGTTCCAACGTTTAAAAAGACATATAATTTTTCCGCATTTGATAAAATATACACAAAACTCCTCTATATTTCATTAAATGCATAAAACCAATTGAGTTTAATAAAAGTATGCACGAAATCTCTCATATTTCATTAAATGCATAAAATTCCTCTCGTGTTTGATAAAAGTATGCACAAAATTTATTGTTTCAGTAAATGCATAAAATTCATTGTGTTTGTATGCTTTGTATCAATAATATATATCTCCATGACATTATAATCAACTAGTTCAAATAATATGAATTTTATATACATATGAAATCTAAGGCTTGAAGAGGAGTGTGGAATTGATGAAATAAATTTGAAAAACGTGCAGGGGCCTAAATTTGAGATGCTTGCATGGCTTTTGCAAATATGCATAGAGAAAAATAAGATACTAAGGTGCACAAAATATATAAGTTCTTATTACATTTATTGTTTTTGGCAAATCATATAAACACTATCCAATGATGGTATCCTATGTTTGCCACACACACTATGCAGCAAGCACTCGTTTCCCGAGATGATATAGCCTATTGAATATCTAGTTGTGGAGACTGATAAGTGGAAAAATTGTGCATAAATTTTGTGTTCGATATGGTCCTTGTCGGACCATATTAACGAAGGATAACGAATCAAAGGACCTCAAAGATAGTCTTCAAGCTATTGGAGATAACTTGAGATCTTGTCTTCTTCACTCTTGTTTCGCGAGATCCTGCAAGAAAACCGAGCCGGGGGTGCCGCGTTGGCCCTCCGATGCTTAAGTCGGCACGGTGATCGAGAATTGATAATTGTTAAGTATAAAAGTGAAGAAGAAAGCGTAGAATAGAAAAATGGTAAAGATTAAACCTGATTGAGAGAGTAAAGCTATATATATTTGTCTGCTTTGGGAGGACAAACCCGGTCATTTTATATGAAGCAACCCAATAGAACTTGGACACGTCATTGTACGGATACGAGACTTGGTAGATTTTTCTTAACAAAAACGGTTAGGATTGTACTATGCTTGCAGAGATCCGATAATCTTTCTTTCTCTCTTTTGCTAAAACTTTACTTGCCTCCCGGTCTTAGGTGCCGATCCTGCGATTAGTGGTAGATCTCGATCGATACTCATATCTTCTTGATTATAATGTGCCCAGGACCTTAAGTGACATCAATGCGAGATGAGAGGTCCAGATCCTTATCCTCTCAATTCGGTTCGTTCATTCGTAGAACTCAGATCTGCACGACCCAGTGAAGATAAATCACCTCGATCTTTTATCCGAACCGAATCCTCTCTATTCGGTTCAATTATCCATAGAATTCACTTCTTCAAGATCGTAGCGGAGATCGAGATCACATCCATTTCTTTCGTGATGAAGGACCTATGATATATTGAAATAGATAGATAAAGAAAACCCTTTGATATCTTCTCAATTTGGATAATTAATAATTATTTCTAATCCGGTCCACATCAATCGACCCCCATTCCAAGTAAAGTTCAAAAGCGACATCTTTACTTGGAAGGAAATAAAATTATCACTATTCTATCGATTGTCTTATCAACAATCATTTCTTAGCCGGCATCATGTCACTCTTGGTATTTCTTTAAATCGGATAAACCCCTCTTACATTTCGTTAGTTTTGATATTAATTTCTTACATTACGAATCGATATCTTATTGCGGTATGGACTTTGGAAACTTTGTTCAGCTCTCTAATGATGAAGGAACAAACGAATCATAACTTTTTGTTTTGAAAATCAAGGGCTTGTCCCACGAGGAGCCCCTTTCCACCATTAGTGCAGTCCCAACACCACATCTCAGCGATATGAGAAGTCTCTCCTCTAAACGCGGTGACTCTTGTTGTGTTTTCTTTTGTTGCTCTAACCACATATTTTTCGACGACCTCCTCGGCGGTCGCATCCGACTTTCTATTTTCTTTTCCCTCTATCAACGAGATCTGCTCCATCTCTAGGGAATGTTGATTTTCCCATTCTGGTCCTCCCGCTACTTGCTAGATCTTTGGATCTCCTTTGTCATAATTAATCAATATATGTTTTTTCAAATAGAGTATTGTGGGAGCAAATCAGTCGAATCCATAGAATAACTTCAAGCCAAACTAAAAAGGGAAAGACGCAGAATCGATGCGAGGGACTAGTGATCTTAGCGGAACTATCACTCGAATGATAGATTTTGAAAGAAAATTGTGAGGCGAGAATCGGTTCGAAACTTTCTGAAGAAGTTGGAAAAGTAGTTGTCTATGAAGGGGTCCTCTGCTCCGGCTAGAGGATGCACGAAGTCGCTCATCTCGGTTTGATCAAGATCTACAAGAAAATGGCTCTTTTATCGTTGATATGGGGCACACATCGGCCATTTTGTGAAAGCTTTTTCAAAGCAACTTATGAATTTTCGCAAATTTTATTTGAAGGCTTCCTTATCCGGATTGTCTTCTTTTCCACACTAGAAAGGAGATGTGAATGATGTTGTTAATCCCGTGCCTCGAAGTGATCAAGTTCTAAGGCAATCGCATTCGATCCTTCTCGATTGCCATTCAAAGTTTTCCTGTTACGAGAAAGAGAGAAAAGTCCCGTTCATTCCGCTATTTGAAAGAAGATTATTTCACTTTACAGCTTCCGAAGAGTATTTTAGAGATGTCTACGCCCGAGAGTTACGAGATGATCGGGACTCTAGTCACCGGGAAAGGTGTGTATTTTGCGAGCCACTTAGACCTCACACGGCTTGAGGAATTACGATGCAAACGTCTGAAAGATACAAGCTATTAGAAATGAATAGAAGAAAAAGATAAAGAGCTAATGCAAGTTGCCGATGAGCCGAGCAAAGCTACTATAAAGATGTCTTATTCGGAGAAGGAACTAACCTCGTTGAAGTTTAGTTCGAAGTTTCTATAAAGAAATTGGATGAAGAATGGTGCAAAAGAATCCTCGGCTTTCGCTAAGAGATTTTTCAATGGGGCTTATTCAAGGTGTCCTTCTTTGCCAACGACGGCCTTTTCTCACCTCTGCAGGTCAAGAGTTCTTGAGAACTAATAATCTTGGCTTTGATAGAGGCTTACAAGAAAAGTGAGTTCTTGAGATCCGATGTTTTTTTCTTCTATGACAGCGATCTCTCTCTCGCGCTTACATTCTTTGTTCTGATTCCTCATTTTTCTTCCTTATTGTGGAGATTCAAGCTCCCATCTCGGAAGATATTAATCTCTCTGCTCGATCTTCCTATTACCTAATGGACTTTAATATTTTGCTTGTAATTTCTGTTTCAACGACTTTTGTTATTTTCACCGGATACATGTAACAGGAGTGTCTTTTCCCTTGACTATTGGTGCTTTAATATTTAGATACATTATGTTTTATTTTTGACTTGATGGATATGCTTATCCTCCAGGGTTAATTTTTAAAGTACACACGCTTCTTAAAAATATTTCAAAGTTCGACAAAGTATCGGCTCTCCAGAGGTGATGCTAACGCATACTCTGCGTTGGTGTTCACTTCAGATCGTGAATGAAGTGAAATTGATACAAAAATCTTGAAAAAATTTGATTCGACAAAGTATCGGCTCTCCGTGAGCCGATTCTCGACGCATACTCCCTTGATGTTCACTTGGATCATGAATGAAGTGGACTTAGCTCAAAAAGTCATACGAAATATTTTGATTTCAACAGAGGAGCTAATGTTGGCGTATATTTCTCCGCTTAGTGTTCACTTCATATCGTGAATAAAGTGAACTCGGCATAAAAATCATAGAGAATTTAGACTTCCACAAAGTATCGGCTCTCCAGAGCTGATGCAAACGTATCCGTCTTTGGTGTTCACTTCATATCGTGAATAAAGTGAAACTGACATAAAAATCTTGAAAAAATTCAAAGTTCGATAAAGTATCGCTCTGGCAGAAATGATGCCGACACATACTCACGCACCGGTGTTCACTTCAGATCGTGAATGAAATGAAACCGACATAAAAATCTTGAAAAATTTGAGTTCAATAAAGTATCGGCTCTCCGGAGCTGATCTTGACGCATACTCACAATGGTGTTCACTTCATATCGTGAATGAAGTGAAGCCGACATAAAAATCTTGAAAATTTCGAGTTCAATAAAGTATCGGCTCTCAGGTGAGCCTGATGCCGACATCTCCTCGCGCAGTGTTCACTTCATATCGTGAATGAAGTGAAATCGACATAAAAATCTTGAAAATTTGAGAGTTCAATAAGGTATCGGCTCTCCAGAGGCGATCTTGACATACTCCGCGGTGTTCACTTCATATCGTGAATGAAGTGAAACCGACATAAAAATCTTGAAAAATTTTAGAGCTCAATAAAGTATCAGCTCTCCAGAAATCTTTGATGCCGACGCATACTCCGCGTCGGTGTTCACTTCAGATCGTGAATGAAGTGAATCTCGACCAAAAAGTCATAAGTGATCTTCGATTTCATAGAATATCAGCTCCTTAGGGCGATCTTTGATGCATATCTCCGTATTGTTGTTTACTTTAGATTGTCAATGAAGTGAACTTGGCAAAAAAGTCATAAGAAATCCTTAATTTCAATAGAGTACCGGCTCTCCAAAGTAGATATCGATGCATATTTCCGCGCTAACGTTCACTTTAGATCATAAATAAAGTCAACTCGGTCGAAAAAGACATAAGAAGTCTTGAATTTCAGCAGTATCGGCTCTCAAGAGCGATCTTGACACATATTTTTGCGTTGGTGTACACTTCATATCGCGGATGAAGTGATCATTGTAATTTTAAAACTTGCAAATTTTCAATTCGAGAATCGTGCTAGTATTCCATCACGCGACCCTCACACCGGGTTCCACCAAGTTCGGGAGCCGGACCGGGTTCCATTAGGTCCGGCGATGGGTTGGGCCCGAGGTTCCATTAGGTCGATCCTGTGAACCCCGAGACCCGGGTTCCATTAGGTGCGGGAGGTGGACCAGTTCCATTAGGTCCGGCGCGGGGTCGGACCAGGTTCCATTAGGTCTCGACCTGTGACCCCCAGACCCGAGTTCCATTAAGTCGACCTGTGACCCCAGACCAGGTTCCATTAGGTGCAGGGAGCCGGACTCGTGTTCCATTAGGTCCGGCGTGGGGTCGACCCGAGTTCCATTAGGTTCGACCTGTGACCCCGAGACCCGGGTTCCATTAGGAGTCTGGGGAGCCGGACTCAGTTCCATTAGGTCGGCGCGGGGGTCGAACCGAGGTTCTATTAGGTCGACCGTGACCCTAGACCGGGTTCCATTAGGAGTGCCGGGGAGCCGGACAGGTTCCATTAAGTCGGCGATGGGTCGAGACCAGGTTCCATTAGGTGCAGGGAGCCGGACCAGGTTCCATTAGGTCGGCGATGGGTCAGACCGAGTTCCATTAGGTCTGACCTGTGACCCAGACCAGGTTCCATTAGGTGCCGGGAGTCGACCAGTTCCATTAGGTCCGACATAAATAAAATCCAGGCTCGGGATGATCCGAGACTTATAGGATGCATATCGGATCTCGGCTCAAGATAATCGAGACTTATAGGATGTATATCAGATGCGGGCTCGGGATAATCTAAGACTTATAGGATGTATATCGAGATCCGAGGCTCGAGGATAATCGAGACTTATAGGATGTATATCGGATGCAGGCTCGGGATAATCGAGTCTTATGGGATGTGTATCGAGATCCTGGCTCGGGATAATCGAGTCTTATGGGATGTGTATCGATCCGGGCTCGGGATAATACGAGTCTTATGGGATGTGTATCGAGATCCGGGCTCGGGATAATCTGAGTCTTATGGGATGTATATCGAGATCCGGCTCAGGATAATCTGAGACTTATGGGATGCATATCATGTTTGACTTTCATAGATTTACCACTCACATTATAGGTCATTACCAAACCTATACTAGGTACATTTCGAACGGGGCATAATATGAATTAAACTCCGATGCGGATAATGATCATACGAGCGCAAGCAATGCAGGATGTCATTCATATATATAAGTTCGAGATCCACTTACACCGTAACCATATGACACAGCTTATAAAATCAATGTTTTTCCGAATTCCAAGCTTTCATCCTCGTAACAAAATATAGTAAAAAGTTCACGATAAGAATTAGTTCTTCACATGTCAATTTTATGTCCAACTACGGCTCGATGTGAACGAGGACCGCGAGTGAAGATCGCTTACAATTGGGTTTGACGACGGGGTTGAAGAAGGCTTTGAAGAGAATCAACGGGCTCACGAAAATTAATTCTATTGATTGAGCGCAACTTGTAATAAAATAGAAAAGCCCAATTAAAATAAGACCCACTTGGAGAGAAGCCCAAAATAATTGAAATCCGGAGATTGCAATTCCACATATGAAAGTCAGAATCGAATTTGGAAATTATTAATGAGAAAGATATTTCTTCTACTAAACATGTTTCTCTCGACGATTTTGCCGATCCGAGTCGGAAGTCCAGTGACTAGAAGTATTCATTCCCAACATATGCTTAGCACTTAACCAAACTTGAATATGCTCCATTAATCCACTTTGAATTCATCATAACGACAAACTTCCTCGAGCCGTTTAGGCGATATACATATCACAATTACACTAATTAATCCGTACGAGATGTGCATGCTAAATTTTCATTTTGCACATAAAGTAATAGTTTCACAATTATTTTTAGTAAGAGTTCCGGATAACAATTCGATTACGCTTCAAGCGATATTAAAATTTCAAATTAAGTAAAGAAGTGAGCAGATTACCTCCCTCGAGTGGTCCAGCAGAAGTCGCCTGGGTCCATCTAGTGGTGATCATGGTTGCTTGTTCCTTCTTTGTAATTGATTCATCACTTACGATCCGAAGGGCCCATTTCTAACTTCCCAAACTCGATTGCGATCTCATCTTCTATCATCTCTCCCATCTTCTCTATTCGAATGGCTTCTTCCAGATTGATATATTTTTAGCTCTAGACATCCGAAATGGCAAGAGTGACCTCAGTGGCCTCACTAAGTTCACATCACGTATTGTCGCAATCTTTCTCCCACTCACTTAATAAGTAGAACGATGTTTTTACTGTTTGGGCACTAGTGAACCGATACAAAAATAAAGAACTAAACTCCTCGAACGAATGTACCGAGTCGTATGGAAATTAACCAAACCATTTCTCGAGTTGATTTTGCCAGTGTAGTAAGGAATACTCGACACTTAATTTTGTCGAGAATTGATGCGTAAATGTTCCATTAACAAATCGGAGGAGATGATCCCGAAGATCGAAGTACCCTCATATCCATACGGCGATGTCTTAAACTTAGCCAAAAGAGAATCAATAGAGATTTGTCCAGAAAATAGGATCCCACTTATATATGAGCAGGAACACATATATCTCATATCTTTCTTTTAAGAGCTCTATTTCCTTTCTTAAATTCTCACAACCGAGGGTCGAGGCGCCTAGCGAGGTGACTTTCATCTTCTTCGAATCGCCCTTCCTTCAGCTCCTTGACTACGAATCATCCTTGGCAATTTATTAGCTACTCAAACCAGTTCCTTCAGACGTGATTCTCTCTTGATGCTTTTCCCGGAGGAAGATATGAACTCAAATCAGGTTGGCGATCTAGCAGGATTTGACTATTGACTTCGCCTCCTCGCCCTTTTTCACTGTGTACTCCTTTCCCGAGTAACACTTCCATAGCTCTAAGCTGTGATACCTCGACGAGAACACCGGTTCCCGTAATCTTTCCTATTATGCGGTTTATTGGGGCTTCACATCGGAACACCCTTGACTCAATCACGAGAGGACTACTAGAGATGCGAATTGCTTCCTCAAACTCCCGAGCGAGATCTCGAGATGGTTTTTCAACCATCCAAAATATTATTAAGCAATATATTTTTAGTAAAGGGGGAAACTTTGCAGCAGTAAATCAAGGATAATTTATTACTCGCCGATCACCTATGATCCTTTAAGAAAACCAATAAATCCCTTCGACTCAGATTTTTATCCAAACACGTAACGATTGTTGAACATGCTAACAAAAACAGGCATAGAGAACAGACAAAAATGAAGTGAACCTCACATCCTATCTCGAGTAAGGTTCCCACAGACGGCGCCCGATTGATATGGCCCTTGTCGAGACCATATTAACGAAGGATAACGAATCAAAGGATTGATACCTCAAAGATAGTCTTCAAGCTGTTGGAGATAACAGATCTTATCTTCTTCACTCTTGTTCCGCGAGATCCTCGCAAGAAAATCGAGCCGGGGGTGCAAGCGTCGGCCCTCCGATGCTTAAGTCAAAGCAGTTGATCGAGAATTGAGAATTGTTAAGTATAAAAGTGAAGAAGAAAGTGTAGAATAGAAAAATGGTAAAGATGAAACCCGATTGAGAGAGTAAAGCTATATACATTTGTTTTTGGGAGGGCAAACCGGTCATTTTATATGAAGCAACCCAATAGAAATTAGACACGTCATTGTACGGATCTCGAGACTTGGTAGATTATTCCCCGACAAAAATGGTTACGATTGTACTATGCTTGCAGAGATCCGATAATCTTTCTTTCTCTCTTTGCTGAAACTTACTTGCCTCCCAATCTTAGGTCCGATTCTCGCGATTAGTGATAGATCGATCCGATACTCATATCTTCTTGATTATAATGTGCCCAGACCTTAAGTGACATCGATTACGAGATGAGAGGGTCCAGATCCTTATCCTCTCAATTCATTCGTTCATTCGTAGAACTTAGATCTGCATGACCAAAAGTGAAGATAAATCACCTCGATCTTTTATCCGAATCGAATCCTCTCTATTCGGTTCATTTATCCATAGAATTCACTTCTTTAAGATCGTGAAGCAGAGATCGAGATCACATCCATTTCTTTCGTGGGTGAAGGACTCGTGATATATTGCAATAGATAGATAAAGAAAACCCTTTGATATCTTCTCAATTTGGATAATTAATAATTATTTCTAATTCGGTCCACATCTGTTATTATTGGTTATTTTATTATCAATCTAGTCAGCAGTATTAGTAATTCCGCTTATTATTATTTGTGTCGCCATTTACTTTGATATATATGTTATTTTTATATTAAATATTGTTATAAAATAAAGAACGAGAAGAACAAGAATTTGTTTACTCGGTTCGCCAAGAATGACTACGTCTGGGAGCGAACCAAGCCAGGAGATATTTTACTATATTTCTTGTTGTACATAACGATACAATTATGCGAGATGTATAAATAGAAAGAGAATTAATTGAGATGTAACCCTAAAAGCTCATTAGACATCTTGGCCCATTAAATATCTTTCCCAACAAGTGATGTCCATAATTATAATATATTTACAACACTCCCCTTGGACATTACGTCGTGATATTCATGTCTCGTTAATCCTCGACAGAGTAATTTAGAGGGAGAATATGAGTACAATCATTGATCTTCGGGATTCAATCTTGAGGATTGTTCTTAAGTTGTTACTCCCCGAAGACAACAACCTTCCAAGCCTATGCATCCCAATAGCATGGACATATTTTTTAAAAGTAGATGTAGGAAGTGATTTAGTAAATAAATCGCGATTGTCACTAGAGTGTACCTTTTGTATGATAATTTCACCACTCTTACGGAGAGTTCATACGGATAAAATAATTTTGGGGAAATGTGTTTTGTTAAGTTTCATTTAACATATCAATTACTTATCCATGCAATACAAGATGCATTGTCCTCATAAGGACAAGTAGGGATATATCATTTTTTAGAATGTCACACGAATTACAAATGTATTTTATCAATGATTTTAACCAAGCACATTCTCGTGAGACCTCATATAAAGTAATAATATCTGAATGGTTTGAGGAGGTGGTAATCATAGATTGCTTAATGACCTCCATAAAATTGTGGTACCACCGCAGAGAAAAACATAACCAGTCCGAGATCTAGCAAAGTATGGGGATCGGACATATAACCAAAGATCTCGCATAACCCACCAATGTTTTGTCTTAAATTCTTGTATAAAATAAACCAAGAACATGTGAACCTTGAAGATACCGTAAAATATGTTTAACATCATTCCAATGTCTCCTTGTAGGAGAAGCACTAAACTTTGCAAGTAAATTTATTGCAAATGCAATATCCGATTTGGTGCGCTTTGCAAGATAAAGTAATGCACCAATTGCGCTTAGGTAAGGAACTTGGTCCTAGTATGTCTTATGTATCTTCTTTAGATCTAAATGGATTATTATCCACTTCAAGGGAGCGAACAATCATTGGTGTGTTTAGCGGATGAGATTTATCCATACAGAATCTCTCCAACACCTTCTTCAAGTAGGTTGGCGGTGTACAAGGATTCCTTCGGGGAGATGCTCGATACGCAAGCCGAGACAATACTTGGTTTTACCCAAGGTTTTCATTTCAAATTCAGTAAAGTTGATTTAGCTTCTTCAATCTCCTTACATGTTCCAATTATATTTAGATCATCATCATAAACCGAAGGAATTCCTTCTTCAGGAGGAACTCATTGAGTCGATTGTATGCATACGAATCGACTGCTTTTAGGCCATATAATGACCTCTGCAGCTTTTATACTATACATACTGTGATTTTCATCATTCATCTTGGGGAATCTTAAGTCCATCAGGGATTTTCATATAAATATTGGCATCCAATGATCCATATAAATATGCGGTTACAACATTCATTAACCGCATTTCTAAATTTAATTTTACTACCGGGGATATTAAGTAGCGGAACGTTATTCCATTCATAACGAGAAGAATATGTTTGATCAAAATTAATACCGAGTCTTTGCGAAAACCCTTGAGCTACTAATCTCGCTTTTGTATCTCACCACCTTATTATTATCATTTCGTTTTCGTACAAATACCCATTTATATCCAACAGGGGATAATATTTTCGGGTGTACGTACGATAGTACCAAATACTTTTTTTTTTTTTAGCGAGTCTAGCTCGCCTCAATTGCTTCTTTCCATTTTACCCAGCCTCGAGCGCTTCCGCACTCAACTATTGACTTGGGTTACGCATCCAGATCATTATATGTAATAGAAAGAACAATTACGGTGGCAAATTCGTTATCGACAACAATAATACTTCTATTATAAGTTTCTCTGTATTTATAACATTCATAGTAACTTCTATGTTTACATCAACCAGATCTTCATCATTTCCCAGAATATTTTGGTCTGGTCGCTCCGCAATCCTAGTATTTTATTTTGTGAACATATATCATTACTAGGATTTTCGTCTTTAGGACGAATCTCTTCAAGAGATTTCAGGGGTGACTCGAATATTTTTTTATAGCTTTAGTTTTCCATGGATTTATTTTCTTTGTGTTAAGAGGTCATTTACGCTTCGGCGTATGAGGGCATCAATATGTATACTTGATTTCATTGGGACCTCTACCCACAAAGGTGCATTTACGCAGGTATATGCTATTTAGTCACTCCTTTATGGTCAAGAAATGCATCGGTAGATTACTTGCTAAATATTGCAAGTTAATTCTTGTGGCGAAGGGAGTAATAATTAGTAAAAATAATTATAAATAAAATAAGTTTGAGGTGAATTCCGACCGATAAAAGACGTATAATCCCTCTCGTATTTGATAAATATGCACAAAACTCTTTTGTGTTTCATTAAATGCATAAAATCACATTGTGTTTAATAAAAACATGCACGAAATTCCTCATATTTCATTAAATGCATAAAATCTCTCTCGTGTTTGATAAAAGTATGCACAAAATCTCCTCATATGTTTCACTAAATGCATAAAATCAATGTATTTGTATGCTTTATAACAATAATATCTCCATGATATTATAATCAACTTGTTCACATAATATGGAATTTTATGTATATACGAAACCAAAGGCTTGAAGATGAGGAGTGTGGAATTGGTGAAATAAATTTGAAGAATGTGGAGGGGTACTTTGTTCCATTTTTAAACCAAAAACAATAAAGGAAAAGAAAAATTGATGTTCTAGTTGAAGAATTATCGTTATCAATTTCAGTGGATGTGATAATGGAAACAGTTGATTTGATTCTGCAACAAAAAAACAAGTGATGTTAGTTAGTGATGAGAACGCCCCAATTCAGGTTGGCAAGCAAATTCAAAAATTGCAAGGAATCTTGCTAAGTAAAAATCTTGGATATTTTTCATAATTCCTCAAAAGTGATGATACAAGGAGTTATATAGCCAACTTACTCCCCTAACCAAGTAACTACCTAACAACTTTATAATTAAAAGAAATGATAGCTAATTTTCTTCAATGAAAATCTAATTAGTTATTGGACCAATACCGAATTGTTGTATTCGCATCGATCAGCCACAACCATATCTGTGGAAGTAGAGGTGCTACTAAGTGATTGGGTTACACTCTGGCGGATCCAATGGAGTACAAGGGGTTACACTTGTACGTCATTATATGAATATATAACATAATTATTTAATGTTAGAAAAAAATTATTCATCTATCATCCATATAGATTTGTGGTCGGCTCTCCGTCTACATTTTTCTCATGCAATTTGAAAAAAATTGAATAAATGGGGAATCTCCTGGGGATGGGGACAATTCCCCCAGGTTACAGGAAAAGAAGTCTCATTCCCACCGCAATCCGTCTCGTTGACATCCATAGTTATGTATTGAATTCGTGTGATAAACCTCAATAGATAGAGTTGGGTTTGCTTTTTGGGTATAATTGAATTTTTATTATATTTTTTTATATTTATTTTACTATCTATTAATTTGCGAATGTACACAATTAAATCCATCTTCATCTAAAACGTGTTCCTTCTATCCACAAGAATTTGAAACAATCGTAATATTTTTATTTTACGACAAGTTTGTATGGAACCGTCGTAATATTTTTGTAAGTTTTTATAATACTTAATTTTAAAAATATTATTAAATTTGCAAAAATCATATCTCATATATATATATATATATATATATATATATATATATATGTATATATATATATATATGAAACCGTCTAATGCAAGTTTTTGTATTTTATTTTATTTGAATCTTTCTTTCTTTTTTCCTCCTATTAAAATTTGATTTTTAGGTGTTAAGAATCAAAGATTGACATATTTTTACTGTGTAAATGGGCACATGGATGAAACATGACACCGTTTTTATTGAAATGTGATATTAATTTTACTTAAAATATATAAATTAATATATATAATTGAAATATGATTTTAATTTTAAATGAAAAATGATAAATATCAAAGGCCGGGTGCGAGACACTTGGCGTTTTATTGTATATATATCTCGTAAAGATCTTCTCGCTAACACCATCTGTGCTTTTTTCTTTTAAATTATTTTTCGTTTTATTTTTTCTATTTATAATTTTCTTCTATAGGATTAATTACAAGGGGTACAAGGCCCAAGTCTTCATTACCAAAAACTACAAAAACTTTTTGCTATTACCACAAGGTACAAAAATTATGTGAGTTTCCCAATATACCCTTACTTTTAGTTATATCGGACTCCCAGCCTTCTCTCTCTCATAATACACGTGAGCTTTCGACATCAAGCTTCTCTCGCCATCGCTCCTCCAAGAACGGCGACGGTACGTCCCATCAAATCGGTGGAGTTTGAAAACAGCAGGTACAAGTTCAAATTCAAATTTGTTGGCTTCGCTTATATTTCTTACCACACCATTGTTTCTCCATTCCCTTGAAAATTGCAGAAAATGGAGAATTCTTTTCCTCCGCTTGATCGATGAAATTCTAGGGTTTACTCGAAACTATTTTTTCTGCTATTTGACTCAAACACTGCTTTTACTCTAATCGGTATTTTGTGTTTCGATTTTCGAGGCATTCATCCCGTTGCTCGTGTATCGTTCATGGAGCAGAGAATACCGCTTAGTGTGAAATTTCGCGATAAGTGCAAGTTGCTTTCTTTGCCTTGATTCGCTGCTTTTGTGGTTTGAATCTCGTGTACGTGAAACGTGGGCTGAACTTCAATCTATCCCGCTTTCTTTTGTCTTCTCTGTGGGTAGCTATAACAACACATGTTTAAACAAATAAGATGATTTCTTGAATATGATTTTCCTCTGTCGTCATTTAAATTTGGGATTGGTGGATGTTTCTGCTTTCGAGCTTCGAGTGATAATGTGCGAGTGGGCCACATAATGTAATGCATGCTTCAAAGAAATCTAAGCATGGTTACAATGGCATTGATTCTAATAATACTTGCAAGCACAATGGTGCGGGGAGATTCTAATCAATTTGCTTCCAACCTCGTTTATGATATCTCGCAGTCTTTGAAAACCCCCATGCTTTCGATTCGTGGTCTAAGATAATGAAAAAGGGTGTTGGGGCTGTTTTCACGAGTGGTGTGGTTCAGTTTAGATCTGAACTCATAAAGTATTCTACTATTTTGGGATTTAATTTTGATTTTATTAGGAACGACCGTAAATATGTACATGCTTTGTTTGCAAAGATCGACAAACCGCCGAATGTAAATGGTTCATAAAAGCCAGAAATCAACCTGTTTCTAATCATTTTAGAGTCTATAAAGCTAATTTAATTCACTCGTGTGTTGGAAAGTTGGTAAAAGATGAAGCCGCACGCTTGTGTCCTAAGATCATGGCAGAATTTTTTTCCGCCGAATGTCCGTAAAGAGGCACGAAATCGGTGGGAAAGAGATAGTAGATCTCATGCAGATTCAATATGGTATTGATATTTCTTACTCCAAGGCTTGGAGAACCATCGAAAGTGCTAGGAACACAATTTTCGGTAAATATGCTGATTCTTATGCACAATTATCGTGGTATTGTAAGGCCGTCAGTCGAACTAACCCTCGAAGCATTGTTAAACCGGAGTACCACCCCGAACTGTACATTTTGAACGTGTTTTTATATCATTCAAAGCATGTTGCGATGGCTTTCGCTTTTGCCGCCCAATGATTTTCATTGATGGGACTTTCATGAAGGGTCGTGCTCGTGGTACTCTTCTTGGCCGCCACCGGAAAAGATGGCGACAATGGTATGTTTTGTGCAAATAACATGTAATTTAATATTTTTCATGTTATATTGATCATTTGCATATTTTTTCATTACCTCAATCATTTCTTTGTCGATTTTTTTAGGGTTATTTCCTCGCTTTCGCCGTTGTCTCTTCCGAAAACACCGATAATTGGGTTTGGTTCCTTGAGAATCTTCGTGATGGTGTCAAGCATAAAAGTCGATTTTTTATTTATCGGATAGGAATTGCGGTTTAATGTCGACTTTTAACATCGTTTTTAAAGAGCCACCATTTTTTTCGCATGTATCATCTATTATCGAATGAAAGGTCGTTTTTCTTCGGTTGGTCAAATCTTAAAAGAGCAAAAATGGGTGAATATTTTAGAGATTGTGCATACGCTCCAAATTTACGTTTATTTGATGAAAAGCTTGCATTATTCAAAGAAATCGGTGGGAGTATTGCTGAACAGTGGTTAGAAGATCTCCCGCTTTGAAAAATGGGCATTGCGCACTCTCCCAACATTGTTAGGTTTGGTGAAATGACGCCAAACGCGGCTGAATCGTTTAACTCATGGATTAGAGATTCTAGATCCAAACCTATCACACAATTGATAGATGATATAAGGGTAGGAATATCTAGATGGTTTGTGGAAAGGAGAAAAGAAAGTCGACACTGGATCGGTGCTTTGGTACCACAAAAGGAGGGTTTATGGCATCTTACCGATATCACCCGTAGTTGGTTTGTAGCCGAGTGCCCGGGCGGGAATTATGAAGTCTCATCCTCACCATCAGTTTATTAACCTTGATAATAGAATATGTACTTGCAGCATGTAGCAGTTTTAGGTTTCCCATGCGCCCATGCCGTTCTTGTCATTAGACGTCACCGTCACGCTTTTTAACCATGTGGATGAGTGTTTTTTAAGTCCAATTACAAAAAGTGTTATGAAAAGATTTGAAACCTATCCTAGATCGAAATGTATGATTGTGCAGATGAAAACAATATCATTATTCCCGCCTCCATTGCTGAATCGTACTCGGGACGGCCTAAGAAATTGCGGAATCCTTCATATGGAGAGTGTAGAAAACGAAAGCCCAATTTCTCGCACTGGATGCAAAATGTTTGCCAAGCATGATAGTCTAACTTGTGGCAAGATATTGGACTTTTTGGCTTAACAGGAAATTAAGGTAAATTTTTAACCGCAGAAATTTAATGTCTCATATCGATTCAATATCAATCTACTCGCTTTTAATTCATTTTCTTTTTTCTTAATTCAGGTGCCTTTGTTATTTTCAATTTTTGAAATTGATGCCTATGATGTTGGGATGCCTTTTGAAGTTGAGATGCCTTTAAAGTTGATATGGCTTTGTATATTTATTTTCTCCCAATTAGTTGTTGTTTCATAATCACAATGTATTATGGCCTGTTTTTGGATTTCGATCTGGTGAAACTAGCGGGTTCATCTTTTTAGTTTCCACAGGGGTGAATTTTTTTGTATGGTTGGTTTGCATATATATGTTCTCAAAGAAATGTACACTCGCCCTATTTGATTTAATGAAAATTAAAGCAACTTGCTTTTTGTACCAAATCATAAATACCTATGCATCTTACATTCTACGGACTAATCTAGAACAAAGATAAATACTTATGCATCTTACATTGTACTTGCTAATCTAGAACAATCTGCTTTTATAAGTAAACTTATAATGAGGATAGCACAAATAGTTATGAAATTGCACAAAAGCAATGTAGTAAGTGGTTACCGCGTAAGTGGTTGAACCATTTCGGGACCATTATCTTGTAATTTATGCCGCTTAGTTTCTATTATATGGTGCATAGTTGAATGCACTCGCTCCAATGGGATGATGTCCATATTCATTGGCACACACCATTGACACCAACCATGAGTTTGACAACCGTTGTAAAGCCTCCCGGGATTCTTGCTTGATTCTCAAACCTTAATTGTTGTAATGCCTCCACAAATTGGACATGGTGATTTTTGTACCTCAAGTATTGAGTTGTGTAACTATTCCCGCTAGATGTTGACATGATCACCAATCTTTTGTTAAAAAAAAAAAAATCCCTTCTCCTTAAGCAAGTAAAAATGTGTTGACAAATATATGGATATATATAGAAAAGTTGGTAGTAAGGAAATTTACATTGGCAACGGTAAAATTCTTGTAGCATTAATAATTACAACGGTCCCTTTTTCATTTTTATACCCAAACTTCGTTGTTGCAATAATTTATTTACATGTGCAATTTTTCCCGTGTCATTGCAATTATAATTGCATGATTGTCATTGTTTTTGCTACGTGGAACTATAAAGTCGATGTTGCAATTAATATTATTACGAACAATATATTAAGCATCATTGCAAATTTTTTTAAATTGTTTCTGTTCTATTACGTACCTTTGTATTTATTAACTTTTTATTTTTGCAACCGTACTTAAACATTGCACTTGAGCTTATATATTGCAATTATTCGTAAATGGTTTAACTAACCAATAAAAACTTGCAATCTTTATTAATAATTAACGATTCGATTTTAAAAATTCCAATCATAAGTAAATTTTAAAGTAAATGAGTTTAATTCAAGCAACAACAAAATTAAGCACAAAAATATAAAACATTTAAAATATAGCAAAAATTACAAAAACAGAGTTTCATTACATTAATAGAACTAACTATAATTATAACATTACTAACTAAATAATACACATAAATAACATATCTAATTATTATATCTGTTGGATTCTCCAAGGTGTTCAAACACTGAAAACCGTCCCATAGCCATTACGCAAAGCTCCAAAGAGAGCAAATGGGAATGCCACAGTCCATGCTTTTATGATACATGAATAGTGTCCCCTCTGGTTCCATTCTTAATAAAATCCACTCTTTGTCGTCATCTCTCGTACAAAAGAGGGGTGAAGCTCATCAACCTATTCACCGGCACTTCAAGCCCTTGCAGTTTCATCACGAATCTAACTTGAGATATTATTCTCACGAATCCACATAACATGACCTTCATCCCTCTTACAAAATATTGAGTACAAAATAAGGGTTTTATCATCCAAACTCCCTAAACTGAATTCTCGACCCAAAAATGACCTTCCAAAGGAATGTCAATGAATTCATATTTTGAATAAATATCAAATGCCTGATTCCATAATGTTTCCCAAGATTATGAATGCGCAATGCGATTTACCATTTACGAAGACCCCGGGCTCGAGAAGGGGTTTCAAAAGGTAAATCCGCCAAACGTTTCCACGTCTTAGAGTTCTTTGTAGAACATGCTTACTTCTATTTTTGCGCCAACATTATTAAATAAGCATATCCTAAGCAACTTGTACTCACAGAGTACAAAGATCATACCCCAACCCAAAAACACATAACACCACTTACTCCGGGGATGGAAATCGATATCGAGCGACATTATCTTCAACCCGCTCGAGTCACCGGATTCCCAAATAGAACTCGTCGTCTGGTTGCGAAGCAGAGGCGATTCCCGGTGCAGACTTGCTAACGTCTCGAATTTGGCATCAAAGTCGTTTATAACCCTCCTCACAACACCGTTGCTCGCTTTCTCATAAACCAGAGGATGAAAGCCAAATTCCTCTGGACCAGAAATGAGTATTTTCCCGGCTTTCTCATCTCCTCCATATGCTTCTCCAACGCGAAAAACTTGCCGGAGATCATGGCATACCAGCGCTTGCTTACAGTCTTGAATCGCACGAGAGATTTTGGTGGCACTCTAGAAAGGATTTCCACCATTATCTCCTCTGGAAATATTTCACCATCGGCGATTTTTTTAGAAAGGGCCATTTTTCTAGAAGTAATTTGATCTTGAGTTTTTGTAAATTTTTGCAATGATGTGTAGTGTCATTTCGATCTTGCTTTGAGGGACATATATATAAACTTTTCTAGATAAGAACACCAAATGTCACAACGAAAAGAATGGAAAAGGGCGCCATTTTCAAAGTGGATGGTACTTACCTCCCGTATTTTAAATATATTATTTTGCAAATTATTTTAAATTGTTTCCATTGGTTGTGACGTTTAAACATTAAGAAATAGATTCCCATGTATCAAATTTTTTCAGTAATATATTACATTTCATCTTTGTTTAAAATAATAAAAATTAAATAATTATTAGTTTAAAACAATAAAAATTAAATAATTTTCTCGTTGGTATATTTGTGAGATGAGTTCATGCATGTACTAAATTTGTTAAAGAAAATAGGGAAAATAAAACTTATTTGCTAAAGAAAATAAAATTAAAAAATTGTGAGATGAGTTCATGCAAAAACTTATTAAGAAAATAAACACAAGTTCATGCAAAAACTTATTAAATCTTAAATTAAGTTTAATTTTTGTGTTGGTAAATTTATGAGATGAGTTCATGCATGCACTTAATTTGCTAAAGAAAATAAAATAAAAAAATTGCAAAAAATTATTACATCTTAAATCAAGTTTAATTTTTTGTTGGTATATTTGTGAGATGAGTTCATGCATGCATACAATTTGCTAAAGAAAATAAACACAAGTTCATGCAAAAAATTATTACATCTTTTATCAAGTTTAATTTTTTGTTGGTATATTTGTGAGATGAGTTCATGCATGCACTCAATTTGCCAAAGAAAAGAAAATAAAGCATTAAAAACCAGAAAATTATTATATTTCAAATGAAGTTTAATTTTGAGTTGGTGTCTTTTGTGACATTAGATCATGCATGCACTCAAATTTGACCATTTACGAATACACAAATC
Organism: Paraleonurus japonicus; assembly: GCA_030762865.1. Lineage (NCBI taxonomy): Eukaryota > Viridiplantae > Streptophyta > Magnoliopsida > Lamiales > Lamiaceae > Paraleonurus > Paraleonurus japonicus. The sequence continues at coordinate 4,667,836 of CM061058.1, forward strand.
ACTATAGATAAAAATAGAGATAAAAACAGAGATAAAAACATTTAAACAGGACATCTATTACATGCATTAACAAGAATACATCAATGTTTAATTCCCCCAAAACACTAGTTCTGTTTCGTGCATCAATTAAAAGTACCAGAGTACGAGAATACAGTCTCATGCAATAAAAACATCCCAATATTCAATTTTTTAACGGTTAAACTTCAACAGACATCGGATCCATAAACCACTCGACCATTCTTGATCTGTATTGGCGGAAAGCCGTATGCAGCCAAGGACCCCTTTTTGGCTTTACTCCTAAAATTGCATTCTCAATATTCATGCAAACTATTACCCCACAGTCAACAGATTCTTCGATTGTTGAAGGCTTGGTTCATGGAATGGATTCTTCCGACGACCATGTAGAAGGGGGTATTTAGGTTGCCCATTTTCCTCGACACCCCTTAGGATCTCCTCGACATACTCTAACCTGGAGTTTGTAAAACGAGAAAAAAACTTGTAAGGAATACATTATTTATTTTGTATAAATAATAATAATGCAATTATATTTTAGGTTCTCACCACAAATCTCGATCTGTCCAAATGAACGTCCTTGTTTGAATTCCTCGGCTTCATTGAATTAAGTAACCTCCACTCACCGGTTTTCGGGTATAACTTCAAAAGAGTCCGGTGGTCACCAATCCCGAGAATTCTTTGTCATTATTGGGAACAAAAGCGTATTATCCACTCCCAAATTCCTCGGTTTATCATTAATAAAACTATTCCTATTCTTTCTGACAGCAGTCTCTTGTTATGAATTAAATCCTACAAACATTTAACATTGAAAATCCTATGTTAGTTTCTTTGTATACTTGTTATTGTGTGATTAAAAGTTAAAAATTAATCATACCCAAAGATATGGAAGAAAAAAATAACAATTTTGAAGCCCCCTCCTTTTCTTTATACTTGTCAAGTAATATATCCGACCAAGCATCAATGACCTGCAACATTTTTAAATCGACTTAATACCGTTGTAATTTAATATAATATTATACAAAACAAATCATATGCAAAAATAGTACTAACCGAAGATGAAATCCTCTCATGATGTAGTATACACAATATGTCCTTTAGGAAAACCTCTGCCATGGGTTGATGTCCTCTCCAACACACATACCTCAAAAAAAGATAAAAATTGTTATCGAAAATATTATTATAAAGTACTCACGAGAAGGACCGAGCAGTTGACATTAAACCTAAAATAAGTAAGAAATTCTTACCCTTCTTTTTCTCTGTCCAGCCATCCTCAATCGGACCCTTGATATGTTCGTTAGTCATGCTCACGTAAACAAACTTTTTGCCATCTAAAATTACAAACTCTTCTTTGAAACTTCTCAAGTTCCTCCATTTCTCGAGTATTCATTTGCGGTGTAATTTCAATTGGTCTTCTATCATCCTTCCTTGTTCTCTCTTTTACTCTCAATGTAAGAGATGTTGGCTCAACCACCATTTTGCCCTTCCTCTTCCTATTTTCCGGTGTCTTATCAACATTAATATTCAATACCGGCGCATCATCAATTTTTATTGTGTCCTTCGATTTGCATTCTCTTACGCTAGCTTCTCATTTTTTTTTCCTTTCAATATGCAGATCTGCTATTGTTTCCATCCTCTCAATATTCTCGGGATTACAGTATATCCGAGTTGGTGTTGGAAGCTGTTAATTCACAAACTTTTGCCTTCAATAATCTGTTCTCTTCCTTCAATGAGTGCAACTCCTTTTCAATGGTTGTTATTTCATCTCTATATACATTATCTCTAAGCTCCTGTCCTCTTTCAATGTTTTATCAAATTCCAATTCTTGATTCCTTTTAAATATTTCTATCTCTTCCTTCATCGTCTCAATCGATTTAATTTTTGAAACCAATTCCTTCATTCTTTCTAATTCTTTCTCCACTTTCTGCCTTTTTTCAACCTCAATTTTCATTTCACACTCCAACTCATCCTTCGTGCATCCAGTGTAGGCGGTTTATCTTTCTCGGTCTCCATTACATTTTTTCGCATATTCCCTCTCCAATCACCTTCGGCTCAAAGAATCGCCTCCTCAATTTTCTCGAACTAACTCACAATTCTCAACATTTGTCAACTCAGCTATTTTATCCTCTACGTGACAAACATCATCTCTAACATCCACAGATTCTACCACGACTCGAACAATTACGTAGATCGGGTTCCCCATCTTCAGCGAGATACTTGATATCAGTTGAATCGGTTGTGCAACCACCATTTCAATTTTCTCATTTACTCGACAATCTTCAACTCCCGATCGAGTTATATTCAAATTAAAACTTGGAAGATCATCGTGCATCCCCAAAAATCTTTCTTTTTCTCGGGGCCCTCTACTTTCTCTAAATTTTCTTCAACTTTATCCCTTCCTTTCTCCGATATTTCTTCAATTATGTTACTTGAATCGATTTCTTGCCTAAAACATTCATTTACGAAATCAAACTAGTCTCATTCTTATCATTATTCACCGTGGTCGAGAGTGAAACATTATCGAAGGGCCAACAGAAAAATCAATATTTTGAACTGGCGGCTCTTCTCTCGATATCATTAAATCGAATGTTACTCCCCGTACGGAAGTACAATTATCTAGTGCAGATTGACATAAACCAGACGTGGAAGGACCCTTATCATATTTACCGATTGTCAATGGAGTTGACAGATTAACCGTCGCAGAATTTCGTCTTCTTCGATGAATTCTCATCTTTGGTTTTTAAACCTTCCTTGGATGAACTTTCTGAATCACTTCCGTTTCGCTCAATCTCCTTGTTCCAATAATTTACCAAAGAGCTAAATTTTTCCTTTTCTATAGCCCTTGGCTTTAGAACAAGTCTACGAATCAGCCATTCGGAAAAAAATATTCGCATTTGGTTAGTGGCATTAAATTAAATTAATTATAAACATTCTAGCAAGGAATATCATATCATACCTTTGACTCTTTTAGCTTACAAAGATCATAACGTTGCAATTTCTTGTTCAATTCACTCAGATCCCATCTCAAAAGCGTGGGAATCCATTATCATTCAACTGGTTCAATCAAATTAGTATGCTCGCACAACCGTAATCAGAAAGTAATTTATTTGGTTAATTAAATATACTAAAATATAATTAAAACATATTTTAGGTAATGAATATTTCAAAAATGTAATACTCACAGGAAGTAACATAGCACATCCTCCGACTCGAAAATTTCTTGATCCCTTAATTTGATTTATCGAAGATCAAAGAATCACCGGCACTACCATAGTTTATTATTTGCTGAAATTTATCAAGAAAAACAACAAAGTGCCATGATATTGTTGAATTTTGTGTTGGTGCCGCAATATTGCTAATAAATAGCAATGCGTCAACCGTGCAACATCTCTCGCATCTTGTTTTGGTAGACATCTTAAGCATCTCAATCAGCTTATCCAATAAATTATGCTTGTACAACGAGATAATTTCCATTCGATGATTCAATCTCATTCCCAAAACATCTCCTTGCCCATCTAGGTAATTCATAATCATTCAAATTTCGAGTGGAATTTCATCACTTCCACAACTCACCCCAAGAATCAGGTTGAACATCTCTACTCGTTATCATGAGTTTTTCACCACCCATCACAAAACAATTCTTAGAAACATTGAATGTCAAAAATGCTACGAATATCATCCTCATACTTCTTTGCACCTCTTTTTAAGAACATCATAGTCTGCTTTCATTATACCATTAAACAAGAACCAGAATGGTGTCTTCTTTATTTCTTTAAGATGACATTCTCTAAAGGTCAATTCTTTCAATTCCTTCACTGTTGTCTTAAAGTTGCTTCTATAATAAGTTGTATTCTTTTACTATAATACTTTGAAATAAAATAATCATACAAAAACTATTAATCTATAAAACTTCATGGTAGAATAATAATTTATATGATTATCATAACACATACCAAAACCATTTTTGGGTTTAAGTTCTCCATCACTCTCTTCAAGTAGAATCTTCCAGGTAATTCATCTTTGGACCAAAGATTACAACCAATCATTACTGTCCTCTATTACTTACTTATCATTTTTAGCGACAAAATACGATATGACAACAATTTAACTTTTACTTTCTATTAAATTACACCCATTTTATCATACCATATTTTTCACTTTCGATTCGAATGTTTCCTTCTTTTACGATGCTTAACTTTCCTCTTCGTAAAAGGCCTTGTTTGAATCTAAATTAAAAACAAATAAAGGTGTATCAAAACCAAATAAAGGCCTTGGTTACGATAAATCAATTATTATAACAGTTCATACCAAAATCGAAGATCGGGACCTTTTACTTCCACTTTGTTTTCTTAATTTTCTTTTCCAGAGGGAATATCTACGTAAAATTATATCATAATCAAAATACTAAATATTATGGTTTCCAACCAATCTTTACTAATATTTTTTACATACGAGAATGCGAAGACGTACTATCCATTTTTACTTCAATTTTCTTTTACTTACATTGAATCCTCTATTCTTCCGCTCTTGGAATTCATGTAAAACAACAGAAAAAAAAATGGTCAGGCATTTATATATACACCATTGTTGCAAATTTTTGTATGAATTGCAAAATAAAATTGCAACCGCAAATCAAACAATTGCAACCGTTATACAATAATTGCAACTAGGCGATGAAAACTGCAACAACGAGAACATTTCGCAACATCTACTTCAGCTTTGGCAATACTTGCAATTTAAATCGTAGAACATAAAATCGAAATGAATTCTCCATCGAATATATACGAGAAAGATACAATCTAACCTTTCTCAAATTCATCCTTCTTTACGTTCTTTAAAGCTAATTTATTGTTCTTCCGGAATCATATGCAAACTCCTTAGTTTTCCTTTTTGGTCTCACCATTTCTTAAAAACAGTAAATTTAGTGAAAAAATGGGGGCATTACGAGAACATCACAACACTAAAATAGTATCCGCAGCTAAAAATTATTGGGGCATTGCAATTTACTTGAAATTTATTGAAATAATGATTTTTAATTTTAAACGGGCATTGCAATTTTCGAAAAAAATAGCGACCCATTGAAATGATTTTCAAACAAAATCTTACCCTTTTTACTCGACGGTGGTCGGATAATTTACGCAAAGCTCCGCCGGAAATAGAAAACCCTAGACGAACAGGAAACTTACGCAAAGCCGGACGAAGCTCGACGAAGGTTCTTGAACAGGATAATTACCCAAACTTTTGGTATTCTGACGAAGCTCAACGAAGCTCGACGAACAAAGAAAGATAATGCCACCGCATTATGAAATTCTCGAAAAAATTCCACGAAGAAGATGAAGTGAAATTTCAAACGTGTTCTTGATTTTTTTAAATTGATTTGAAACGAAAATTATATGAAGGAAGGTGTTTTATTTTTGGCGCACAAAAAGTACATTGGGAATGGAAATATGAATAGTAACTAGATTGAAAAAGTCTTTTTCAACTAAAGTCATATCCTATGGGAAATGAGGGGTAAAGTTGGAAATTACAATATTATTGTATCTAGTGGTAATGCTTTAAAAAGTTTTTGTACCTAGTGGTAATGTTAACACCCATTTTGTATCTACTGGTAATGGCCCCTTTTCTATATGATATTGGGCTGTGGGCCCGTAACTTGTTGAAAAAATTCTTTTATGGGCCACTTTTTAAAGGCCATGGCCTTATGCTATTCGGGCATCATAATGTTCAAATAATTCAATTGCCTGCAAAAGACAACTCTATGAGTTGTATCACACAAAAGGCAAAAATCTTACTTCGAGACGATCTCACGTTTCATATAAACTAAGGGGCCGCTTGATTTGGGAAATTAGAATTAGGTAATGAGAATGGTAGTGATTCATTCCTATTGATGAATTTTGAAAAGAAAGTTGAGCACGAAAAAAATTTGAGTACGAGAAAAAAATTGAGCGAAGGAAAAAATGAATGATTGTTAAATGATTGATTATAAGAGGGAGATATTATGAATCAAAATAAATTAATAATAATTTTATTTTTAAATCAATTTTAAATTGTAAATATTATCAAGCATCATCAATGAGAATGATTAATGAGTCATTCTCATTATCTACTTCTAATATCCCCAACCAAGCGGACCCTAAATACAAAATTAATATTTATTTTTTTAAAATACTTTTTTAAATTATATTCAGTTTCATCGTATGACGGCATTATACAATACCTACATTACACAAAATAATAATAATATTTCACGTTCATCAAATTGTAAAAAAATTGAGAATTAAGGATTAACATGTGATTGAGTATGTTTATAAAATACAATTAATTTAAATTCGTCCCTCACGAAAATCTTTTTAATTAAAAGGAATCATGAAGGAAAATGATAGGTTACTTTACAAAATCTTTGCAAATTTTTAGTTGGTGAAGAGATAAAAGTAGATGGTAAAAATGAAATATTTTTATTCGATTTGAAATTTGAATAAGAATATATTTTTGTATTTAATTTGTATATTATTCGAAATAAAAAAAATGAGTATCATTATTTCGATTCAAGTATTCATGAATATTGAAATTTATATATAATTCTATAACTCGTTTTTTTTTAACTTATATTAATAATTATTAATTATATATAAAATTTATCCAAATATTTAATGATTTATGTAATTAATATATTAATTAAAATATTAAATTAATTATTAATATGTATAAAACACTCATATAATGATTTTCAAATTTTTAAAATGAATATTCAAATAAATTCCAAGAGTTTGATGTCATATTCGAATCGAATATGAATCAGTTCTAAATTTTAAATAATTATATATATTGAAATATTTTATACTAATTGAATATAATGATATTCAATTCGTTTCGATTCGTTTACATCTAGATAAAAGTGGAGAAAACTAGGGATTTAAGTAGTTAAAAATTAAGAACTCCTTTCAAATTGGTATTGGTATGATTTTACGAGGAGAAGGGGACGAATTTCTAGCAGGACGGAGTCTTATTTTTCCAACCTATATGTCACCGGATGAAGGAGAGGCACTTGGTTTTTGAAGCGTTTTCTTGGATAAAACAGATGGGACTACATAATGTGCTAGTAGAGAGGATGCAAAATTAGTAGTTGATGCTATTAACTCAACCTGGACTTATAATTTGATTTTTGGAGATTTTGTGAATGCTAGTAGAGACATTATAAGTTCTAATCCTAGCTAGTTTTAGTGTTCATTTTGTCCAAAGAGATGCTAACATGATGGCACATGAATTTGTTCGAGCTTCTCGTTTCTATGAGAACTCTACTTGTTGGGACGACCCACCGGAGTTTGTGGTAGGGCTCAGTTATTTCTTGTGTTTGCAATAATGAGAATTAAGTTAGTTTGTTTTTTTTTAAAAAAGTAGTTAAAACTATTGATCATTTAATTAAAATAAATGAGTTGGTATTGTGTGAATCAATTTCATCATAAAATTAACTAATAAAATAACTAATAAATTATAAAAAAATAATGTCTTTTAATGAAACAACTTATACCATTAAAAATTAATACCTTAAAATATAAACAATTAATATCATTTAATAGTATAAACTAACTTACCCTTCAAAGTTCTGGCCAGTTTTATCATGCCAAAATGAATTCGTTTATATGGATAACTTTGCAACTCCAAATTCGGCCCAGTTTTATCAATGCCTTCGTTTTAGAATAGTTATTTAAACATTTAGCCTAAGCACACTTATAAAAATTATAAATTAGATTTCAAATTAATATTTTTTTCATCTATGTTATGAACCTACTAATTAATTTATTCACATGTTAACAAGCCGAATTCTAAATATAAATTTAAGAATTTATGACTCTAAGATACTATGTTGTGATTTTTATTACTATGAGATACCATGTTAAAAAGTTAATACTATGAGATACAATTACCCCATCTAAAATTCCCTTTTTGCCCTTAAAATTGTTGCTACCCAACAATAGTGCATATATCAGTTTTTACGTTCTCTCTCATCTCAATCACTATTCTCTCTTTTCAATAACTTTCTCTCTCTCTTCTCTTTCAAAATCGCTGCTCCCACTCTCCACCGCCGTGATGTGACATCGGCCGCCTCTCTTTCTCACGATTTCGCGAGGACAGGTGCCGATAGGTGGAGAGACGGCGGTGTTAGAGCGGTTATCTTTTGTGGGTGTGGGATTTGTTGCGTTTAAGGAACGCGACATCGGTGGTCGGCGTAGAAGGGGACTAGTTTTTCCGAAGGCGACGGCGGCGCTGGGACGGAGGAGTGAGACCGACGATTGGGGTTAGGCGACGGCCCACCGTCGGGTACAAGCAGTGGTTTATGGCGAAGGGTTCACCACCACCGCAACGGCCACCACCGCCGCGACACCACCAGATCTCGGTTGCGGATAACCACCGCGACCACCACTAGTGAACCACCGCACACCCGCGACGACGACGGAGGACCGGACCACCACGACGGCGCAAGCGTCCACCAGCGGCGAACAGTTAGGTGACGCCCCTCTGCGAAGGCCCCTCTGATTTAGTTTGTTTTTAGTTTTAATTTGTGATAGTTTTTTTAATTGAGGGTGAAATTTAGTTCCGTTAATCAAGCATAACATAATTAGGGTTTTGTTGCTTTTGTGTTGCTTAATTATTTGTTCGGATCGATCAAATAATTATGGGTTTTGTTTTTCTTGTCAAAACTACTTACGCACATTGGACATGTGGGGTTTTTTTATGCACATGTGCAACATTTTTTCTCGCACATGTGTAATATTTTCTTGTGCACATGTGTAATTTTTTTCGCACATGGAAGTAAATTTTGAATTATTTAATTTACGGAACAAATGTAATTGAATTATTTAATTTCTGAAATAAATGTAAATTTTGAATTATTTATTTCTGCACAATGTAAATTTTGACTTATTTAATTTCTCGAACATTTTGGTTCTGGTTATGATGTTGTTAATGAGATGAAAAACACCTTCATTTGGCGTCAAATGAAGAAAGAAAAGTGAAGCGGTACAAACAATCGAGATACAGAGGAAAAAATGAAGACTATGGAAATGAAATTATTGGGAAACGTAATGATTTCAAAGGTGCGTAACGTCTGTCTTGTATTGGAAAATGGGAAACTTTCGTACAAAATTGCACAAAAGTTGGACAAAATTGCTTAGTAGAGATAAGGGTACGTAGTCTTGGAACTACACACCAAATTATTGTATCTACAAGTAATTTTTTAAAAAGTTGTATCTTAGAGTGTTAAGACTTATAAAATTGTACCTTAGAGTTATGCACCCTAAATTTAATTCATTTATTTAAACTATATAGTCCCAATATATAATTAGTTTCAACGGGGAGTATCAAAGTATTTTTCCATCAAGAATTTTATTTAGTTTTCTCAAGGGCATATTAATTGAGTCGATTAAAAAATAATCTTGAAACTCAAGTTAGCTCTATTTGATGAGAAATTTGAGAAACTCGACTGGGGAAGATGGAGAAAAAAATAATGCTCCCAAGCTGCAAAATTTATTACCCGGTAGAAGGAGGAAAATTGAGGAAAGTGGGATCCCAAAAATGAGATATTATAATGTAGGGTAAGAAATATATAAATTGGTGAGATTTGAACTTTTGATATGGCATTTATCATTTATGTACCATTGAGGTCCGCTTGGTTGGGGGTATTTGAAGTAGGTAATGGGAATGACTCATTAATCATTCTCATTGATGATCTTGATAATATTTACAATTTGGAATTGATTTAAAAATAAAATAATTCACTAATTTATTTTAATTACATAGCTCAATTTTTTTCTCGCTCAAATTTTTTTCGTGCTCAACTTTCTTTCCAAAATTCATCAATGGGAATGAATATCTAGTCATTCCCATTACCTAATTCTAATACCACCAACCAAGCGGCCCTCATGAATTATCAAATTATTTTTTTGATAACATGAATTATCAAATTGACTTCGATTAAACATACCTCAAAATTAATATACATATTTTAAAGAGTAAGTGTCTTGTATTTCGTATATACAATAAATTTACGATATTATTATTTTTGACAAATTTATAAGTATAAATATTTGATCAAGAGTTTTTTTTTTGATCGGGATTTGATCAAGAGTATTAAGAATCTCCTCACGAGTATAGTTCAAGTGGTTAAAGTCTCACTATCTATGTCCCAATAAAAAAATCTCATTAAAAGTATTACATCGTAAGCTTACGGTGTATACAAAACACATAAGACTTTATCTACGTACTCCTAAAATATTTTTGGACTAAAATATTCCTAATGTTACCTTTATATAATTATAGAAAAAATAATCATATAGACCCTTATCTTATGTTTCAAGGACAGGTAAGTCCCTTATCTATTTTTTAGTTCATTCAAATTCTTCATTTTTAATTAGACTAGATCAAATAGACCCGTCAACCACATAATCTCTCTTGAACATTTCATCGAACATCTTTCCTACAGTGCACTATATATTTTTGATAACAACCGCCAATTCGAGTCTAAACCGAACACCGCCCAAGTCTTTTCCTAAAAGGATTCATCTACTTGTAGATAGAGATATGAAGATTCTCCTGTAAAAAAAAAAAAGAGAGAGAGAGAGAAATATGAAGATTCATCTACATTAATATACAGTTTTAATAAAATTAAAAAAATTAGCTAAATACTAATTACAACTAACATTTACCGACAAAGAAAATTAAAAAAATGTTACTGATGCATAAGTTAATTCCTTCACCCTCATTGCACTATTCTCTCTTATTTCTTTTACATCCACATATAAAGAATAGTACAGTCGCTATGAATTCTCAAGTTAAAGATCACGATATATAGAATCACCATCAACTCTCAAATAAGTAAATGAGCGGATTGTCATGTGGTGCAATCGAGGAGAGCTACTGCTCGTTTCAAAAGTATGATGGGGTAAATTATTTTTTAAGAACTGTAACTTAGTGATGGTGGCAATTAAATGAGAACTCTAACTTTTCTACTGATTATGAGAACCCTAGTAAAATAAAGATCGTATTTTTAGATTTGACAATTTAAGGAACATAATTTTTAAAAATAGAAATTGAGGACAAATCACCCGGATCAAACCAAATTGGGTCCAAAGTTCAGCTCAAATGTCAGCCAACACCGGGTCATTTAGCCTCGATTTGTGAAGATTTGACCGATTTGGCTTCAATCGCTACTTTTACGCTTATTGTCCTTAATATATCAACCCGAAAAGTTATGATTCTTATTTTGTCAACCTCAAAAAGTTATTGTTCTTATCCCGACTTTGCAAGGACTGACGACCAGTATCATGCCACGAACATCAATATATTTTTATGAAATAATGATAACCATTTTTTTAATAAAAGCTAGTGTCATAACTTCATAAGGTCATGATGGAATTTATAATGTAATAAAAAATATGTGAATACCATCTCTTTTTTCAATAACATTGATCGAAATTTAAAAAAATGTCAAATCTAAAAACTCACTACCTGTTTTGCGATTCTTCCCAACTAAATCCATAGGTAAGCAACTCACAAATTTTATTTTCCTCACCTTACCATTAACGCCGCCTCTCGCCCAAGGTTTGAAATGTCACCGACATCGCCGACATTTCGCCAAATTTCGGTTTTTCCGGTGTCCGACACGGATACGCCCGGAAAACATTTTTACGGAATGTCGGTAAAAATATCGGTAAATATCGGTATCGGTTGACTCAGCTTAAAATTTTCCAAGATGTCGAAAATATCGGTCGAAATATCGGTAAAAATATCGGTTGTCGGCAATAAAATATCGGTATTTTTTTTTTGAATTTTTAAAATGAGAATCAACTAATACTCAAATGATAGTAGAATAAAGGTGAACTGATGAGCAAGGACAAAATTATGCAATTTTAAGTTGGTATCAATTTCTTCTTTTACATTTGAGCCTCATAGGTCATTATTATGGTATTAGTTATCTTGTATTAACTAAGTATAAACAATTATTATATCTCTCTAGATCGCATGTATTTTGTTGTTGATATATTTGTCACAAATAATTCAATTTGTTGTGAATGTATGATTAATTTATGTAATAAAGTTAGTAGGAACATTCTCTAAAATTTCATATAAAATTTTCATCATTTTATTAAAATTTCCATCAATTTTTTAATTTTTACCGATACCGATATTCGACATCGACATTTCCACCGATATTTCCGTAAATTTAAAGGTACCGATATTTTTACCGATACCGATATTTTCAACCACCTTCGCCGTGGCCCCTCACACTTTTGTCGACTGATACATTGATGAAAAAGATGAAGGTGGGTGAATTTAGCATGTGAGTGGGTTTGAGAAATGAGAAAAGAAAGGCAAGGCAAAAGGGTATATTTGGTAAGAAATGTGGATGGTGTGTGTATATAACCAAACCCGTAAATTTAATATTCTTCATCCACTTGTGCATGAAAAAATTAAAAAGTTTCATTGCAACAAAAACTATAACCTTTAGAGTTTTTATCAATTATAATGTATATTTTTTTCTTTGCAATTTAATACATTATCTTTTAAAGTTTTACGATTCAATGTATTTGACCATTTTTCGACAATAATTAAATGATATGACTATCGGAGATGCCACATAGATGTCCATAAATAAAAATATATTTTTTTAACGACTTAAAAAATGTTTTAAATATAACTTAAATCCACAATTTCTAAAAAAATAATTTTAAAAGACATTACTTTTATTTTTTAAAAGGATTTTATTTGTTGGTATCTATGTGGACATCTACGTGATAGCCATTTGTGCGCGGAAAAATAGTCAGATGCATATGTATCAAATTGCAAAGAAATAAAGAATATATTGTAATATATTAATCAAAACTGTAAAGATATATTGTGACTTTTTTGCAATTAACCCAAAAAAAAAAAAAAAAAAAAGGTAAACCAATAATAGGTTCTATGAGACCCATTTTAAACTCGCTCCATATATTTATATGTATATATATATTTTTTTTTTGAAAGGGCATATATTTTTATATATTAACAATATATTGTAATTAATAATTACTTAACCTAGGGCGAGAACATCCAACAGCATTTTTTTTTAATTTTTGAAATGACATCCATCTGCATTTGAGATGAATGAAAGTAATTAAAATATATTTTCGTTAGTTTTCTTCATTTATCTCTTAATTCAAAAAGAGAGAATTAAGAGACTGTTTCCGGTTCGTTTCTTGGATGTGAACGTGTGATGTATCCAGCACATGCAATGATTTTTTTATGATGCAAATTTAGAACTGACCGCCACAACAATGACGTTTAGTCGCGTAACAATATATATTATCCAAAATTCTGTATCCACCTAAAATATAAATAAATAAATAGAGTACCTTTTTTTTAGAACCAATAGAAAACATCTTTTAAAACTACTTTCCCCAGAACATTTTATTAAATTGTTCTAAACTGTAAAAATAAAAACGTGATATATAATTTATTACTAAAATTAATAGAATAACAAGTTATAAAGGGTCTCTCTCATGTGCAAACTTGCACCGTTTAAATGTTATCATTAAACTTATAAACTAAAATTCATTTAATGTTTTTATTTTATTTATAAACTAATATCACAAGATATAAAATATTATGAAATTAGTAAATAAATGTAATGATATCATTAAATGATTGTATTGATATCCATGTCATACTATAAACAAGTTCCATAAGAGAGTGACTCATTACCTCCAAAAATAGGTAGTTAAAAATTCACAGCTCACAGAACAATTTCTATTTTTTCATTTTTTATTTGTCCCACTATAAGTTTTATATTCCAATTTTAGTGAACACTTCTTAATTAAATTTATATTCATACACTTTAATTTATTCTTATTTGACACTCAATTTATTATCATCAAATTACATCAAAAAAGTTTCTCATTTTTCTCTCTCAATTACATTATTTATACTACATCTATTATTTTATCGCTTATCCTAGTTTTTTTGTTAAAAAACAACAATAAACTTATAGCGGGAACAGAAGGAGTATTATTTAGGATTTCAAGCGATATATTTTAAAAATAAATATAAAAAGAAAATGAGTAAAAAAAAAAAGAGTTTTCAAAAATAGATAAAATACCCTAAATATCCTTGACCTTAAATGCAGTCATCTACTTCTTGTTCATTTATTATTTATACAACATGACTTAATTCTCAACTTATTTTCTCTTCATCAAAATATTCTCAACTTCTCAACTTTCAATTTTTTGTGAATAAGTCAAAATTTAATTAAAATGACACCAATTGTACAGTACAATGGTTACGTATAAGTATTTATTTAAAATATTTTTAATTATAAAAGTATTAACATTTTCTTAATTTAAATGTAATTCTTCTCAATAATAAATGTCGAGCCGATTATAACGTCAAAAACATCTCAAAGTCTCATGTTTACATAAGCACACGGCCATTATAATTAATTTAATACTCCTCTCAGGATCGGTTTTAGTTGATTTTTATTTGTTTTTGTGTGAGAATTATTTCATAGTAATATTTCAGAAAAATTGTTTTATATGAATGGTATGATAGTTAATAAGGTTAACTAAAGCATATCATTCATATAAAACAACTTTGTACACATATTACTATGAAATAATTGTTATACAAAAACCGTTGAAAAGTCAACTAAAACCGATGCGACGGAGGTAAGATTTCTTTTTACAATTTTTAATTTTGTGGATGGATATACATTTTGGAGAATTGATGTGAGACGCACTAAGCTGTATCATGGCCCCCACGAAAAGGACATAAATTTACGAATTGATCAATTCATGCCTTAAACTTAACTTCTTGACTTTTCAAAGTCTTTGCAGGGATTCAACACAATTGGTTACGATACTTTCTTCTTCTCACATCAATTTGCTTTTTTTTTTTTATCGGTAAATATTACTCCTCCGTCCCACTCAAAGTGTCCCATTTTTCCATTTTCGTCCGTCCCACCAAAGTGCCTCATTCCTTTTATATTCATACCTTACTTTTATAATTATCCCTATACTACATACATATTTACACAATATGTCACTCATTTAATATATTTAAATACATTTTTCATCTCTCTCCATCACATCACTTATACAATATTATTATTATACTACCTTTCATCTTTCTATCTATCACATCACATGTACTATATTATTATTATACACAATTTCTTAAAACATGTGCCCAAAAGTCATGGGACACATAGAGTGGGACGGAGGGAGTAGTTGTTAGTGGTTAGAAGTTAGTTCGCCAAGTATTCTTACAAATTCAAATTCTCCAAGTCTCCTTATATCTCCCACTCCAATTCGTTCCCGAAGTGAATCGAACCTGTGTCTCCCACTTAAGTGAAGAGCCGGTTTATTTTACAGCTTTTTTTTATCGGGCAAAGAGTGACTCAACCCATGATCTTTGTATACATATAAATAAAAATAATTTTTATTTTTAACACTCTCACAATATATATTTATTTACATTAATATTATTACTTTTTCAACTCAATTAACTATTCTTTTATTTTACATACACATGTTTTATTTATAATATTCTTCATTTAAATTGGTCAAACACTAAAAGTGCATTTTTTTAATTTATGTGTTAAGTCAATTATGCAAACATCTATGAAATAGAGAAAGTAAAACTTTATTTATATTGAGATATCTACCATCAGTGTACATGCAGTACAACTTCATTATAACATCATAAATGTAGTCCATTTTTTTATCAGAAAAAATGTATACATTTTTATATACGAAATTGAGTATAAGCAATACCCAAAAACAAAGTATCAAAGTTACAAATTACATCAGTGATAAAAAGATATTGGGGTTGCAAAGCCAATCACGTATATTCATACAAGCGATATTCGGATATTTCAAAGACATCCAACTCCAAAGCCGAGTTTTGACTTCTAAATTAATATTTGAGTTATATTTATATCTTTAAAATTTGATGGACATGAAATTTTAAAAATCTACGGGTTATACGACATGAACAAATAAGATATGACTCATGTATAAAACCTGTCTCATTTATCCAAAAAAATGTATTAGAGCGCTTCAAAGAATAAATATCGTGGAAACGTAAAAATACATTTCAATTAAAAATGATTATTTTAAAGGTAAAAAGTATTCACTCCATCTTATCTCTTTCTACATACTTTTCTTGACACAAAAATTAAGATAAAGTTAATTTTATTGATTTTTTACCAAAATAAAGGATGAGATAATTAACTTTATTGACATTTTGACCAAAATAAAAGTGAAAATCACATGACTTTTGACTTTTTATTTTCTTATTTGGAGTGTGCAAAAAGATTTGAGACAGCATTTAATAAGAAAAGTGTGCAAAAAGAGTTGGGACGGAGGGAGTATTACTTATGTTTTCTACTAAAAATTACCGAGGCTTACTTGCACGGCCCCAAGTCACAGTGACTACAAACGATCTAGGTCATTAGATCAGGTTTCTTTTGGAAAGTACCGACGTACCCACATCATTTTCACCGGAGTTATTTGTTGAATCGTCTCCTAATCGTCGGTGTTCTGCGTTCTTAGTTTTCTGTCGCGATTTATGACCTAATGCGCACGCAATCTCTATTTTTGACCCGCTTTTTAATTTCTAACCCGCAAAATTTTGTTATTTATATTTTTACCTCACATTTTACGGTAAAATATATTTCATAGAAGTAGCTCTAGCTTTAAAAACTTCAATGGTTGCACCAAGGTAAAAAAAATATCTGATTGCCCATTTTTAAATTGAGATTCATTATTTATATACTCTCCCATCTAGAAATTATGTTCATTTTTTTAAACATGAATTAACATGCACACCCCTAACAATAGAAAATTCTTTCATCTTAAAAATATCTATTCTTTCATCTTAAAAATATCTATAATTTTATGCAAAATGTTAATATTACTTTTGGGCTTATACATGCATGCAAATAATTTAACTTATTTTTATTTTGTACATAAAATTTTACAAAATTATCTTTTTAAATCTTACTCATTATTTATTTTTTTATTATTATGTGTCATTTCACATGTAAAAGTAATTCCAGAATAAAGGGGTATAAGATAAATCTCGGTCGAGTTATTGATTAAAGTACTTGATCAACATTCAAATAATTCATCATTCGTTTAGACGATCAATTTTTTTAGTTAAATTCATTCTAATCCCTTATAATTAGTCTACACTTTATAATATAATAATCAATTAAATTGAATTTGATAATATAAAATATACTTCATTAAACTGTTTCACACAACATTCATGTTGATGTTAGTGACAAGTGTTACTCAAAATGTGTCAACATTCTGGTCACAACATCGTATTCGTCCTTTCACTTCCACTAACCCTTAACCCACGAAATGTCTTATTCAATGTCTTGTTTTTACGGTTTGAAGACTTGTGGCAGTTTTCATAAGTCATGCGGTTGAAAAGCAAGAGTGAGGAGTTGAAAAGATCATGAGGAAGTTACTAGAAGTTACTTATTTTCAAGGGAGATGTAGAAGTTATCTTCAAGCACTAAGAGTGTCAGATTATCTATATATACACTGCTATGAAGATTAAAACTTGAAGTTGAGGGAAACACAATCTAGCATAGTCTATTGACATAGATTATAGAATTTATTGTACGTTTCATACTCGATACTTCCGTTGGTGAATGTTCCAACATTTCATTCAACATTGGATCTTTATTTGTATTAGTGATAGGTTAGATTGATTAACATTTAGTCACTATATACATAGATGTATTCACGGTGTGACTTATGTTTTCACCGATTGTATCACTTAATAATTACTAGTGATATTTAGCGATTAGCGGTATAGACTTATTCATAGTCTATACAAAATTTTGATGTTCATCTTGCAAAGTGTTTAAGACTTCCTGTGTATTTTTGTATTAATTTTTGTTTGTGTTGTTCTTCGAATGTGCCAACATTCTCAGAAACACTTACGCACACCTTCAATCATATAGTATATGTTAATTTATTCGCATTAATGGTATTATTAGGGTAATGATATGAATTGATTGATTCTCAACCTCTATACAAGTTCGAACTTTTAGATAAAGCGAAATTCTTTCATGGTATCGTGGCAAAACTCCGAGTTCAACCCCGGTTCAAATCCTCGCCGCTCCACCCATTTAAAATTAAATACTTGTAGGCCTTTCCATGATGGAGTTAGCGTTAGCCCGCAAGTACACTCGTTGGGTCTCCTCAATCCTCCTTCTATAAGTTCAAACTTTTAGATGAGACGAAATTCTTTTCGGCATGCTAAAACAAGTGTTAGGTCTAATTAATGACTATTATCAACAAAAATTTCCATACCACTATCCAATTTCTGTAATAAAATTCTTCAAATGTTCCTGAACTACTAATTAAATCCATATTTTTTTCTATTCGAACCCGCTTTGCAAACTAAAAAGACTACAAAAAAGCTGTGAAATACCGATTTAACCAAATTTCGTCACAAATGCCGATAAAGTAATGACAAAATACCGTCGGAATTTTAAATTTCAGATTTACCTACAAAATTTTGAATTTTTTATAAATAGTATTTTTCGACGAATATTCGCCGGTAATTACCGATGGAATATCGACGAATATCCATCAAGATTTACCGACGGAATATCGACGAATATCCATCAAGATTTACCGAATTAATTTTTCGTCGGTATTTTGTGACGAGAAAAATACCGACGGATGACTTTTTACCGACGGAAATCCGTCGGTAAATGACTATTTTTTGTAGTGGGAATGTCTTCGATCCCTACTATATTTTTATCATATATAGTAATAATAATTAAGGATGTATTTTGAAATTCTGCTCATTTTTAAAAAATAACATTGATTGATTTTTATAGAAGATTAAAAGTGAAGAGTGTTTGAGAGTAAATAATTTTAAATTAAATTGAATAAGTGATGTGTTTAAAAAAAACACTTTTATTTTATTTTATTTTTTTGACAGAAAAAAAAACCACTTTTATTAATAGTAAATGTAATTATTATTTTTGTCTTCTCCCAATGACAATGATTTTTGTAGAATTAAAAACAAGTAAAAGTTAGCCAAAATAAATTTTAAGTACGTAAAAAAATAATTGCAAATATTATATAAATTATTATTTTTTAATATAAAAATGATTTTCATTATAAATTTATGTTTGCAAACATCCACTATAAGGCATTTGGAGCGTGGTTCAAGAGTTGAGGGCGAATAGCCTTCAGGGCATAGACGGATAATATACGGATAAGGTGACTGGAGTGAAAAAACTCCAACGTTACGGGTTCGATTCCGTGTGGTGATAATTCTTTGGTGAAATATATTTTTTTTTTTTTATCGGTAAATGTTAGTTGTTAGGGGTTAAAAGTTAGTTCACCAAGTCTCCTTACAATTCCAAATTCTCCAAGCCTCCTTATACCTCCCACTCCAAATTCGCTCCCAAAGGGAATCGAACTCAGTCTCACACTAAAGTGGGAACCGGTGGCCAAGTGGGCTAAGCCCTTGGTTATTTTTCATGAAATATTGAAGGGCTTATTCTTTGGATTAGGTGCCCTATTGATCCTCCTCTTGTATGGTTGTTGTCACTGCACATCCTCGATTTACAACCCGTCTAACCAAGTGACTTATGTACAAGTGGGGAGGTCTGTGCTCTCGTTATTTTTTTTTTTTTTGACAGGTGCTTTCGTTATTTTCTCATTATAAATAAAAGAGTTGAGGGCGAATATGAGCATTCGGGTTACATATATTTTTAGGAAGGCAAATTGAGCTGCGGATATTTTTGCCAAAATTCACATGAGGCAAATCTGGCTTGAAGGTTGTATGGATATTATTTAATACTCTCCTCCGTTCCGAAACTATCTTCATACGAGTTGACTTTTTACAGTTTAGTATGAATTATTTCATAGTAATATGTGTATAAAGGTTGTTTTATATGAATGATATCGCTAGTTGATCTTATCAACTATGAAATAATTCATATAAAATAATTTTTTACACATACTACTTATGAAATAATTCTCACACAAAAATCGTTAAAAGTCAATCACAAGATAGTTCAGGATGGAGGGAGTATCAATTATATAATAATATGTCTAAGGATTATTTTCGTATATTTCGAAATTCATAATTTTTAGAGTCATTCCCATTTTTTTGGCTTAGAATTTTGTCTCTTATGATAACTTTTTCTTTGACAAAATTTTTAACTTCTGCCTCTAAACTGATTTGTGTTCTTATGATTTTAGATTTTTTTTTCTTTTTATATTACTAGCTTATTTAATCTTACTTTATTTTTTATAAGAAGGCCAAAAATGAAATATCCACTCATTTCATATTTTCCTATTGACGTTCTAGATTTTCTTCCTTGCCCGTGAAAATATTTGAAATTTAGAATGACAAAATATTATATGTACTAATTGTATAATAAAATTGATGCAATTTTTATTCAATTTTAACTAAAATTTGATCCAATTAAAAAAACTGAAATATATAACGACATATTTTGATTCATGTAAAGGAAAAGTAATACTTCATTAAAAATAATTTGTAGGCTGAACAATATTAATAATTTTAATATACAACTAATACATTTCAAATATTTTATCTATTGAGTTGATTCGACAGTGTGTGCTTAAATTTTCACACTTTATTTTTCTCGTCCGTCCCAAAATAATTTTCATAGCCTTAAAATAAAAAAATAAAAAATTCTCCACAAACTCCACCTTGTCAATTTCTCAATTTTATACGTAACTGTCATTATTTTTTATATACATTTACACACAATTCAACTCATTTTTTTGCTTTATATATAAAAATTTATAAAATTATCCCTCAAATTTATATTCACTGCCCCACTTTTTTATTTTGTGTGTCATATGACAAACATACTGCGATTAAGGGAGTATTAATTTTCTTAGATACCTTGCAAAATTGTTAAATAATTATATATCATGGAAATGTGCGTACAACAACAAATAAATTAAAAAAATCGTACTAGTTGGCCTGAATGCTGCAAATGTTTTATTGTGCAGTCTTCCGAGATCTTAGGTCGTTAGATTTACAGTTTTTTATATGTTACTTTTGGGTAAAATAACAAGTCCCGTTTTAGATACTTTGCCAGGGAAAAAGAAAGGCTCTCATTATAGATAAATTGTCATCGCATTCCTAAATTTGTTCATTACATTTTGGTCGGACACAATGGGTAGTCATGATGTGACAACTGCATTGCCTTTATTATTTATTTAATAAAAAAATGAGATGACAAAAAAAAACATTCTTTTCCATTAGGCATAACCGCATAAGTAATAAATTTTTAAAATATTACTCGGTTCGTCATACTTCGTTGTGATATTTCTTGTTTGATACAAGTTTTAATGTAAAAATTGTTTAATAATATAAGTTATTTTTTTATGGGGCTAGGGTAGTGTTTTCAACTTTAATTAGAGAGTTGTTTAATAGTATTAAATTGAGTTAATGTAGGAAAAGTAATGGTATATGGTGTAATATTGCAAGTTAAAATTTGCGAGAGAAGGACAGATCAAGATCAAGATCCAAAAGGAAGGATGATGGTGAATCAACAGATGATGATAGAAGAAGAAATCGACAAGAAGGTATAAATCACTTGTAAAGAAGAATCCTATCACCCCTAAATCGGATCGGGAGACACTTGTTACACCCGCAACAAGCCGAGCATTTTAGCTATGATTGTCCCGGTGACTCCTAAAGAAAGAGAGGAGAAAAGGAAGAAAAGAGATAGGCGCTTTGCGAGATCAGGAGGACCCTTCTTGCCGAGGAAAAGAATCCATCATCATCCGATTTTGGATCGATGATGAAGTATGTCCGATGGCAAAAGAGGTAGATTACTATTCCTCAACCGATAATGAGTACTATAAATCGAGTCTCAAATAATGATCAAACCGTAATCAAGGGTCTTTTGAAAGATCTAAAAATGTCTCTAAGTGCTTACAAACAATTGAAGACCGAAAATTTAAGTTTAAAAGATCAAGTTCGAATCTAATCAAAGGCAAACAAGATGTAACCTACTGAGTCCGAGGAAACATTCAAGGGGGAATGTTTACCCAGTGCCGAGGCTAGTACTTCACTAGTCTGCCTGAAAGATTAGAAAAGGAATTGAAGTATTTAAAAGCTAAATTTGAAGTGGTTTGCAATGAGAATGAGACAATTAAGAAGACTAATGAGAAGCTTGTCTTCAAATCGAGTCAACTTAATAACTCACAATCGCCTATAGACCACATTTTTAGAACTTCACAAAAATCCTATGATAAAACGGGTCTTGGTTATGATAGAAATAATAAATGCGAAACTTTGAAACCAAGGAAATTTGTAAAAGTCAAAAAAATCAAAAGGAATCAAAATTGGACCTTGGAAACCACAGAGTCGATAAGGACTCGCATCTCCTAATCGAAAAATAAAAATCGGATGAGGAATCCTAATCGATAAAAAGGATTCCAAGAACCAAGATAAAGGAACTCTTGCTATAGTTCTTTTGATGGAAGAAGCGAGATATTATCCTTTATTTCCTAAGTACAAGAAAATCACCAAATCGACTTCAACAAATTCTCATATAAAATTGATATATTTCTTGATGATTGGTAGACAACTTCAATCGACTTATTATTAAATAACGAGATGTTTGTTTGGATACCCAAAGTGATTGTTGACCTTAAAGGACCCAAGATCACTAGGGTACCTCATATTTAACTGCTTTGCAGGAATCCTGTGGACTATCATTAAAAGAGGAAATTCTAGCTTCCATCCGGCACATAGACAGGTGGCCGTTCTCAAAGCACATCACTTGTGAGAAGAAGCTATTATCAAATTTTCGTAATATTGATGGTCCTAGAGTCTTGTTTGGTGACAATAATCATGGATGCAGACCAAGGGAATTGACACCTTAATTATAGGTGATGTCCAGTATCTCGAGGTTTATTATGTAGAAGGTTTGAATTATGCCCACAGTGGCACCAATTTATATGTCCACCGCATGTGACATGTCAATCACCTATCATGTGATGCCACACATACAGGGGAGCCCACTATTATTTAATTAATTACTTATGTGGCATCACATGATTGGTGGTGGGCATATAAAATGATGCCCACCTCGGGCATAAGATCAAATCCGTGACAGCGTAATATCGTGTAAAAGTATTGTGCACACTATTTTTTAGTGTGCACAATGTGCACACAAATATTTGCCTAGTATTAAATCCTATATAATACTCTCTCCGTCCCATAAAAATTTTCATATGAGGAAGACACGCAATTTAAGAAAGTGAAAGAATGATTAAGAATTTGAGGGGTAATTTCGCAAACCTATGTGTAAAAGTAAACAAATTAGTTGAATTATGTGTATGTATAAGGTTAAAAGTAATGACATTTTGTGTAAGATTGAGGATATCAGAAAGGTAAAATTTATGAAGTGTTTTCTATTTTAAGGATGTAAAAATATTGTGTGATAAAAAAATGTAAAAGATATTATGAAACGTAATATATTCCATGCATTGAATCAAATCACATCAATAAAAATAAAACCAAATGTTCATGAAAACTAAGCTGGTATCAAATTCAATGCAGAATAAATCAAATCTGAAAATAATTAGGTTCGTGTGAAAATTAAATTTAGTGTATAGTGTGGACAAAAAAGCAAGACAAAATGCAGTTTGTCGTCTAATTTTATATTTTTTTGACAGGACTAATATTATATGACTTGCTTGTAAAATAAATAGTAGTGGTCCACTTGAATAATACTCCAACAATAACACCTACGGTCATTTTCTGTGCAAACCTTATTTCAATCCATGTTACAATTTAGATATCCACAAAAAGATCCAAATAGCGCTAACCGGGTCAACCCGTCACCCTTCGCGGGGCCCACCTAGAACGTGACCCGTTTTGCGCGTTTGGCTGGCTTCAACTTACACATACAGCTATAGAGAGAGAGGGGGAAGGGGAAGGAACCAACGCGTATAAAATAGAAATATGAAAGCTTCTTCTATTATTAACCCGTATAAGTTAATTAATTAATTAAAAATTAATTTCATGTACATCAACTGTATCTGTGCAACTCGATTTCATGTACATTAAGGGCTCGTTTGGTTTTCTTTATTGGATAATACCCGAACTATAATACCTATATTTGTAATACCAGGTTTATTTATCAATATTTTGTTTGGTTTCAAAACTTGAGTCAAATAATTAGTGATTAGCTATCAATATTATGTTTGGTTGCAAGTAT
The DNA here is from genome assembly GCA_030762865.1 of Paraleonurus japonicus. NCBI lineage: Eukaryota > Viridiplantae > Streptophyta > Magnoliopsida > Lamiales > Lamiaceae > Paraleonurus > Paraleonurus japonicus. Next base: position 4,692,137 of record CM061058.1, read on the forward strand.
TATAACTAATATTAATTTATTTTAGACTAATTTGTCCTTATAAATAAAAATAATAATAAACACATCTTGATGAAAGTGAAGGGTTTTTTGGTATTTTAAAATTTAATAGATGTTGGAGAAATATAAGTTTTACAAATATCATATGAAACTTAGAATCTATAATACCATGTATTAGGTATTATTTGAACAGGCCCATTCTTAATAACTGATTGAAAGTATAATGTATACAACAAACCAAACAAGTGATAAAATTGTATTAGTGATCAATACACCCCTAATAAAGGAAACCAAACGAGGCCCAACCGTACTGTGCACCTTTCGATATAATGGTGAAACATGATGTGAACTTTAATTGAGATGTGTATAATAATTTAATTGAAACATAATATTCCCCCAATCCCATTTTTATTACTCTAAATCTAAAAATGAACATTTTATTTTTATTTTCTCATAAATGAAAAAACAACACTACCCTTGAAATTAAGCTCGACAAATATCCTTTATTTACACTATTCAATTAACAATTTTCATAAAGTTAACTTTAAAATAACACAAATCAATAAAGTTAAAAATATTCATTTATCCTTCACTTTATATCTTTTAATAGTAATAAATAAATTTTTTTATCATTTCCATTTGAGCAATCAAAATTGGGACGAAGAAAGTATTAAATTTGACTAAAAACGTGCAATGAATAATGACACTAACTTTAGTTAAAATGTGACACTAGTTTTAATTAAAACTTGGTAAGTGCGTAGATCTAAAATTCATGCGGTAAGGAAAGTAATATAAATAAATTAATTACACGTCTATAAGTTTGAACTTCTTAGATGATATGAATTTGTTTCGCTATGTCCTAGTCTTACTTTGAAATCCTACTGAAAATAACTTAGTTGGTAAACAAATTAATTATACAATTGTTTTTTTTTTTGTAAGTTTGAATATTCAGACGAAAATACTAATTAATTAATTGCTAGGTGAAAAATAATCTTTAGTTTAGTTTAATTGGTGAAATATAATCAGGCTATCTACAGCAGATAATCATATTAAATTAAAAACACAGAAATTAATAATCTGTGTACCCTACAGCTGCAAAGTACTTATAAAGGCTACAGAACATGGAAGCTGAAATAAACAAATTCAATTCTCTCTCTCTCTCTCTCTTCGTCTCTCTGTAAATCATTGCTAGTCTGCGTTTCACGTTCTCCGATACGAGTACCTGAAAAAGCAGCAGTCAACTTCAGTCAGCTTCCCGGCGAGATACGCCGCTGGCAATGTGGAAGCTCCGGTTAGTTTTCAGCTTGCTGTCTTTTCTCCTGCTTTTCTCATCGGCGGCTTTAGTTGCTGCTCAAAGATCTAGGACTCCACCACCCAGTAAATGGCAAACGCTTAACGGTAAACGATCTCTGCTTTACTGATTTAGCATCCTGATTTGCTCGTGTTTTTGAGGAAGTGTTTTTATGCCATTACTGAAGAGGAAATGCGTGACTGAGAAAGTGTTGAAGTTTTGTGCTAATTGAGTGACTGAAGAAGTGTTGAGGTTTTGTGCTAATTGATTTGTTGGAACTGCTATTTTAGTTTTGAAATTCTGATTTGCTATTTATTGTGGTGGATTTGAAGTTACCCTTTCTTGTATTGCTTCTTAATTTTCGACCTTTCTTATTACATCACTTAGAAATTAAAGTTGGAGGATTTTATTCTGGGAAAGGAAAGGTTAAAAAAAGGTTTAATCGTTATATTAATTTCAGTTTGCGGCATCACTTTTGAGTAAAATTGGGTGTGGTAGAATGCTATGTGGAGCAAGGATGTGTAAAAGATGAGACAATAATTTTTCAATGCTTTCTCCTTTCTTTTTCCTCTGTCTCTCTCTTGAAGGAGAGAAGAATTCAATATTGAATTTGAAGTTCCAATGATCTTAACTTTTACGAGTTGGATTCCTATGATCCTCATGATCTTAAGTTAATTCATGATTTCTGAATTTGGTAGTATTTACTTATTTAAAAACGATTAAGAAATGGTCCAAAAATAATCTTCATTGTTCTTTGCAGGAGATGAGCCTTTGGTCATAGCAAGAGGTGGATTTTCAGGAATATTTCCTGATTCCAGTTTGTATGCTTACTCTCTGGCTGTACAAACTGGCTTACCGAATGTCCATCTGTGGTGTGATGTTCAACTTACAAAAGATGGAGCTGGGATTTGCTTTCCAGATATCAAGCTAGAAAATTCTTCTGACATTGATGTTGTATTCAAAAGCAGGGATAAAACCTATGTCGTTAATGGTGCCTCGGTTAAAGGATGGTTTTCTGTGGATTTCACGCTTAAAGAGCTTGGACTTGTCAATTGTAAGTTGATATGTTACTCAATGATTTGCTTACTTGAATCTCCCATGACTGGTTCTTTCTTAAACTTCTTCTCTTTATATATTGACCTTTTAGTTGAATCACCCAAATGATTTACTAAAGAAATTATCATTTCGGTGGTTTTTCTATAGGAAGCTTCATTGTCGAACAGCACTAATAGTGAAAACTTAACATAATTTTAAAGTGCATATAACTTGTGTGGTTCAGACCAAATGAAAAGCCCGATTTTATTGGAGAAAGAATGGATTCATCGTATTTGATATTACTACTTGATTAATTGATAAACATTGTTCTCATTACTTTCTGAATGCAGTCCAAATATTTACACGTATGTTGTATTTAAGAGGTATCGTCTTGTGCCATAAATGTGTGGGGAAAAAAACACATATGTTCTGCAAATTGTGGGGCACTTCGCTGCACCCTTAGTCCCTTACAACAGTCAAGAATATAGTTTCGGCTAATGGTTTATACAATTAACTCAACTATTAATGGCCTCAAGTATGTTGGATTTTCATCTATTAAAAGCAAACTGCTATATGTTGGCCTTTTGTTATCGGCATTTGAAGGGCCTAATTGGTGATTCGATTATTGTTATTGTGCCTTGCCAATTTAATACAGCTTAGTTAAGTTATGTATGCTGATAAATAAGTAGTTGTCAGTTGTCACATTCATGCTGACTCTCTTTTGTACTTGAAACAGTGAAACAAAGGATTTATTCTCGTCCCCCAAACTTTGATAGTGCAATCAATCAAATTCTTACGGTTGAATCTATGGTTAGCCAAATAAAACCAGCTGGATTGTGGTTAAATATACCGGTCAGTAAATAAACTCCAGCTGACTTTTAAATAAAATCCAAGCTATTGGCAATTCTGATCACCCTTATTTTCGTTCTAATCAATTATGCAGCATGATGCATTCTTCAGCCAACATAATCTAAGTATGAGGAGCTTCGTTATTTCTGTATCTAGACGCGTGATCGTTAATTATGTTTCATCACCAGAGGTGGGCTTCTTGAGGAGTATTGCATCACGATTTAGAAGCGGCCCAACAAAGCTTGTATTCCAGTTTCTGAAACTTGATGATGTGGAACCCACAACTAATCAAACATATGGCTCACTTTTGACTAATCTTACATTTATCCAAACCTTCGCCTCAGGAATTCTTGTTCCCAAAAGTTACATATATACAGTGGACAACAGCCTATATTTAATAAACTACACCTCTCTTGTAATTGATGCTCATACAGCCGGTCTAGAAGTTTATGCATCTGGTTTTGCCAATGATGCAACTATGCCGTATGATTACAGCTACGATCCTGTTACAGAGTATCTCTCCTACATTGACAACGGAAAATTTTCTGTTGATGGTGTGCTCTCTGACTTCCCAATTACTCCATCGGAAACGATAGGTAAACAATGATCTTTTATGTCTGTTTGTCTTTTATATTGCTAAGGAGAATGTGAATTAAAATAGGTTTTGTAAACTCTTGTCTCATGCCATTCATCACCCTTTATTTCACTGTACTTGTTAATAGAGCATATGCATTAAGTTAATTATTACTGCTTATTTTTTAATGTTGTGCTCTTTACGTGCTCTGGTTGGTGTAAATGTGATTGATAATAATGGATGCAAATGGGATTCATATGTCAATTTGATGCTTTATGCTATTAACATTTGATTTATCTAGTGTTTATTGTTCTCTTCTCTGTTATTTGTATGCGTATTATCCACCAATACAGACTTACATCACCAATTTCCTCTGCCTTCTGATTATGATGATTTCTCATACTGTAAAAATAAGTGCTAAATAGTACATATTGCCATGCAACATCTCTTGATTAATTGGTTTGTTCGCAAAACTGACACAAAAGTTATTTTTGCTACTCAGATAGAATACGGGTGAAACACTCTATTTCCTGTTTTGTATGATCATATGGCACATGGATTAAATATATTATCTCATGTTGACTCTTTTATTCTGGTTCAATATTTTCTTCTTGCAGATTGCTTTGCCCACTTGAGCACAAATGATAAGATACAAAGTAAGCAGCATACTTGCATCGATAGATTTTGATAGTTTTTCTTTTAGTTTCAGTTGCATTTTGTACACCTTTGGAGTGTAATTCTGACGTGATCGTGTTGCTCACTTTAATGCAGCAAACGCTTTTGGTAATTTCATCTGAGGGAGCAAGTGGAGACTATCCTGGTTGTACTGATAGGGCATATGCCAAAGCTGTGGCAGATGGCGTAGATATACTTGATTGCCCTGTTCAAATGTCAAGTGATGGAATACCGTTTTGCTTGGGATCCATCAATCTCAGGGATCGAACAGATGTTGTTTCTCAATCAGAATTCAGCAAGCTTACATCTGATAATCCTGACCTTGGCATATTAAAAGGAATTTTCACCTATAGTCTCAATTGGAGCCAAATCCATAGCTTGAGACGTATGTGTGCTGAACGAAACCCCCTCACCCCCAACCCCCACATCTTTATATATTTTCTTTCATAGAACAGCAAATTTTTTCTTGCATGCTCTTAAATATGTTTCAAGTATAGTTTTAAAATTTGCAAATAACATATTATATTTGTTTCACCACAGCTGCTATTTCCAATCTATATTCAAATTTCTCATTGTACCGGAATCCAAAAGCCAGTAAACTTGGGAGCTTAATGCAGTTGTCTGAATTCTTGGCATTTGCAAGTAATGCATCTTCTGTCAGTGGAGTCTTAATCAGCATTGAGGTGAGTCATCTTGATGCAAGTTGAACTCTATTTTTTCCCACATTATATGCAAAACAAAACATATGTACATACAGTAATAATATGGAGCCCGAGCCTAACATCAGCATAAATATTTGTGCCATGTTACAATGTACAAGTAGTTATATGTTGCGTTGGGTTCTATAAGAAACCCACCGGGGCTCTATATCACAACCATATATATGTGTGTATATATATGCTCTGTGCTCAACTATGTATTGGTGATCTGTTTGATTGGTTTTAAATGCCTTATTTTCCTACCAATTCTATTTTCACATGTTACGTGGTATGCAATCAAAGTGACTTGCAAGAACATGTTTGAATTTACTACATATTGTGTACGTAATGTGTTTTACGTCGCTCTTCAACTTATGTTGAATAATTTGGAAAATCTGTCTTGCAGAATGCTGCCCATCTAGCTGAGAAACAAGGCTTAGGTGTAACCGATGCAGTTTTGAATGCTCTAACTACAGCTGGTTATAATAATCAAACGACCAAGAGAACTATGATTATGTCAAGTGATAGTGCAGTTCTGTCAAAGGTTACGAGTAACAGCACCTATGAGCGTGTTTACCTCATTGACGAGGATGTCAGCGATGTTTTGAACTCTACCATTTTGGCTATAAAAAAATTTGCTACCTCTGTGGTCGTCTCCAAAAATCCGTCTTTCCTGTTAATGAGGCCTTTGTAACTACTGAAACGAATGTTGTTCCGAAACTTCAGGCCTTCAATCTCACCGTATTCGCGAGGTACTTCCGAAATGAGTTTGTATCTCAACCATGGGACTACTTCTCTGATGCATATGTGGAGATTAACACCCACGTATCTTATATGGGGGTTGACGGTGTCATCACAGATTTCCCTAAAACAGCCGCCAGATACAGAAGTAAGTTCATTTCTGAATTTTGACATATTTACCCATCTTGGCTATACCACCTACACGACTACACTTAGGGGTGGTTCGGTATTATATACCTAAATTTTCATTTCATACCATACACCGTACCAAAATTTTCTGGTACGTAGAAATCCATACAGACCCTATATTGAAAATTTCGATATTTGGAAAATGTGTATTGATATCGAATTTTTGAATGGTATCAGTATATACCCAAAATTTGGCATACCATTTCATTACCAAAATTTTGGTGATACTGAAATTCATATGCTGTGTTGGTATATATTTTGAAAGTTTAAAGATTTTACTGAAAATATTAATTATTTTTCAGTATTTCAATATATATCTAAATACCAAAATTTCTAAATATGTTTACCGTTACTGTATCAAAACTTTTGGTACGGTACTATTCCTTACCAAAAGTACTGAAAATTTCAGTATTTTCGATATTTTTGGTATGATAAGTGTGGTAAACTGAAAATTTCGGTGTTTTTCCTAGTCCTACCTTCCCAGACCAAACCATCAAAATGGAGACCACATCCACTCTAATTTTGCCAGATTTCTTATACGATCAATTAACGGGCCGCTTCGACTGTTTTACAGGAAACCGGTGTTTGGGGTACAAGGAGACACCGTTCTACATGGCTCCGGTCGCTCCAGGTGGACTTGTTTCCATTATGGCAAAACCCGATATTCCGCCAGCTGAAGCTCCAGAACCCGTCCTAACGGAGAACAATGTGGTCGAACCTCCTCTACCCCCTGTGGTGGAGAGACCTCCGACTGAGACTACTGCCAATGGCACGACAGCGCCAGGTCCGTCTCCACGAAATGGGCAGCCTACGCTTGCAGCAACCACCGTTCTGAATGCCATTGCCGTCCTTGTTGCAGCTTATGTACTATGCTGATGTTAAATATGTTAATCATCAACCATTTTGTATTGTTTATATTCTCACGATTGATCTTGTTTGTTTATCTGGATTTAAGATTCTGAACAGTGCTAGATCGAGTTGTATTTTGGAGAACTTGTGTAGGTATTTTCATTCTTTTCGGATTATTTATGCTGAATTCATGTAATTTATTCTTTACTCTCTCTCCCACTCTTCCCTAATTTTCAATAAAATTTCATGATCGCATTGTGATTTTACTTGAATTCGTTAGGTTTTCGTCAGAAAATTTGTCGTTCAGGAAATAGATGACCTTTGAAAAATGTAAAATTACTTGTAATATTTTTAGGCGAAAACTTATATCAGAGATTTTATTTTGTAAGACGGCTGTAATATTATTATTATTTTTATATCAAGATTGTTTTTTTTTTTTTTTTTGAATAAAAACCGTTATCAAGATTGTTGAAAATACAAACACTTGGTAACATAATGCAAGCAAGATTTTCATAAAACAGGAAAGAGGGGTCTAGTCTACAAATACAAGTAATCTGGATACTCGCCATCCCTTAAATTGTTATTGCTTTCTAATAAATTATTATCACTTATAATATAAAGTGTACCATTTTTTAAAATTTTTATTTTAGAATGATACATTTTATATATATTTTTGTAAAATTGTACAATTTATTTAATACAAAAAGTATTGCTTTTTTAAAAAAAAATAAAAATTGACTTAAATGTACATTTTACATAATTTTTTTAAAAAAAAGTAATACAATTTAACATAAAAGTGATAAAATTTTATTAAAAATTAAATTTATCTCACGAAATAAGATCCGTAAAACGTTCTCACCTACTATTTTTTTACAAGTTACTAACAATTTGTATCGTAGACTCAGGATGGATCGACCTTTTGTTAAACTTATGTAATATATTTTTTATGGGCTAGTAACTATCCAATACAATTTTGAGGAGCCCATTACTCATAGATACAATATTTTTACTAATTATCATGTGAGATACAATAATTTTGGATGAAGTTCCCAAATTACCCTTACATCTACCTCCCTTTGCCTCGCTTCCCGCTTATTCATCGTACGAACTTTTGCAATTCCCATACAAGAAAACAGACGTTGGGCATACTCAAAACCATTTCCACCATTTGCGTAATATCCCATTCAATTTTGTAGAAATATACGATTCAAATTTGCAGAGAATATCTCATTCAAAATTCCACCATTAGAAATATCCGATTCAAAATTTTGCGTAAATCCGATTAAAAAAATAACACAAGAAGACGGGAAGAAATTAACATTATATTCTTGCGTAAGGAGAAAAACATTGATTCAACATATAAATTCAACATAGATCGTCATTCGTTTAAATATATCACAAAAATAAACCGCACATTTGCAAAAAGCGTTGCACATGTGCAGAAATATTGCACATGTGCGAGACAAATATATCATCTATCCAAAGGTATTCAAATTCCATTTACCAAAGACACCCCTTGCACAGATCTCGCCCATCGCCGCCACTATGACACACCATCGCCGCCACAACACCCCTTGCACAGCTTGTCTTCCTCATCATCCGATTTGCGGTCATTTCTCAACCAAAGTTGTCTTCCTCTGCCCTGGATCTCGCTACGGTTCCTCCGCCATCGCTTGGTGTCGCCGTTATGGTTCCTCCGCCGCCGCTTCCATCGCGAGATCGACGAGAGGAGCTCCTCCGCTGTCACTCGCGAGGAGCCTCCATGGGCGCCGCGCCGCCGCATCACCGCCGCAAATCGAATACAACAAGATGAAAATGTTTCAAATTTTTACAACCAAACAAGCAAAAATCATTGATAGGATTTCCAGGTCAAGCAATGGGAGAGAGAGGGATTGTGGGAAGCTTGGAGAGAGAATACGTACGTAACAAAAAGTGAGAGAAGTAGAGTTAGGCCTGCGTTCCAGCCTCAAAATATGATTGTAGTGGAGTTAGACAGCGTGTGAGGAGAGAGACAAGAAATTGTGTACCTTAGGGATAAAATGGGAAAACTAAAAATATGATTGTAGTGGTATTTACTTTTTGATGTAGTACCTAGTAGTAATTAATTTCCAAAGATGGTATCTAATAGTTATAAACTCTTTTTTATAATAATAATAAATTCATATTAAAAAGAAAAATTACACATCCCAGAACAGAATATTGAATACACCATTTTTTTGGTATATTCTCGAACTCTTATCATCGTCACACTTTTTGATATCGTAGCATTACAGCGTTACCTACAAAATATCACCATTATAATTGTTTTTAAATAACCAATTTTTTTAGATAAATAACTACATTCATATTAATTCAGTTCTCTTCTTTTGTGTTTAGATAAATAACTATATTCGTATTTTTAATGTAGTATCTCAATAAAATCATCTAAAGAGACAATAAAAAGTGTCTCAATTGGTGCAAATTGATCACTTACAATTTTTGGACACTGACTGCAGGGTGTTTAGATAAATAATTACATTCATATTTTATCTAAGGAGACAATACAAAGTGTCTCAACTGGTGCAAAATTAGACACTTTCAATTTTTGGACACTTACTGCAGGGATACATTTTCGAGATACTTAAAATGTCCCTATATATTTTTTATAATTTATCAAGATTGAGTAGGAGATAAAAAGGAGTACCCCGTTAAAAAAAAAAAAAAAAAAAAGGAGATAAATAGGAGTAAGATGATTGGAAACAATAAAAATCGACAACTTATGTATATATATGACAAAAGTATGAGTTCAACAATGTACAATCATACAAACTGCAAAAGTAACGTACAAGTATGGTATTTTACCTAATCAAGCAGAACTCGAGAACAAATTACTAACTTTTTTTTTTAATCGGGCAAATGGTGACTCGAACTCATGACCTTTGAGTTATAGGTAATGGAGCTTTAATTACTTGAACTATACCACTTCGTCAAATTACTAACCTAATATAATATAAATTTAAATTTATCCTCCAATGTTATTATTCAAATTCACATTACAAATACAATAAAAAAATCTTCATAATAACTTACTAAAATTCTACAAAGTTATCAAATATCAAGTGATTTGAGATTCCCAAAACACTTATCTTCAAAGTTAGAAAACCCTGAAGCACATGACTTAGAATTTACTATGGTTTATATATGAGTGCAACTATACAAGTTTTTCATTTTATATAATAATAAACTCTGAGAAAGATATTATCCTTTGCATTGAGCCATCTTTGTAAAGCACCTCTCATTTATAAAAACAATAAACATCTAATCATTTGAGGGTGATAGTTAAGAAAGCTTATAAAGCAAACTAGTCAGTTAAATTAATTAAACTCAACTGGTAAGTTGAGTTGGAGTGGACTAGAACAATAAATAACCCTACTATATATATTTAGATGAGATCATAAGTTCGAATTACCATTTATCCGATTAAAAACGAAACACTAATAACACTAATAGATCGAATCCTTTGAATGATGTGGGGAATCTCCATTGAAATAGGATAAAGAAAACTTAGGTGATATAGAAAAAGAGATCGACTATAAAAAAATAATTTTGGATAGATTCTAATCGTTGTAGAGTACACCAAGTGTAAAAAGTTTTGGAGAATAAAATTGTTGTTTTAATCAGAAAGGAGTAAACATTCTGACATTAGATATGGAGAATTATTTAGATAGAGATGTGAAATTAATTCTTGTATATTAATTCCACTTTAATCTGTGCTGTATATATAAAATAGAATTTATTATGAATTTCAATGTGCAAAATGATACAAATATTTTGTTCGTATACAAACGGGAAGCAGACTCTAACAGACCCCTATTTTGGCTAATATCACTTTGCATTAACCATTTAATGACATTACTTAATGTGAAATTTGGAAAAAGAAGCATTTGAGCACTTTAATTTGAATTATGTTACTCATTTAATTCTTTGTTTAATGTCATCCAACCATATGTAAAATGTCTATAATACCATTTTCTCAAATGACCAAGGATGAAAATATCGGTATCGATGGAAATATCGGTACTTTGAATTTACGGATATATCGGTGAAAATATCGATATCAAAAAATAGAATTGATGGAAATTTTATTAAATGATAAAAATTTAACATGAAATTTTATATAATACTATTACTAACATTAATACACAATTTAACTTAAAATTTCAACAAAATAATATTTTTTTTATGTTGAACATATCAATAAAAAAATATATAAGTAGTGTAAAATTATACAATAACTATTTATAATTACGGATTTGATCTTATTCCCGCAGGTGGACATCAATTTGTATGCTCATCACCAATCATGTGATGCCGCATAAGTAATTAATTAAATAATAGTGGGCTCCCCTATATATGTGGCATCACATGATAGGCGATTGACATGCCGCATAAGCGGTGGACATATAACTTGGTGCCCACTCGCGGCATAAGATCAAATTCGATTATTTAATACTAGACAATTAATATTAAAATGATGTTTGCTCAAATATAAAAGAGGAAATGTCATCTTGGTCTAAACTTGGCGATGTGTTTTTTTGTTAATTTTTTTAAAAAAATCAATAATTTGGAAAAACCGATATATTACCGATATTTTCACCGAAATATCCCGATATTCTAAAGTTTTGAACTACAACTTACCGATATAGATATCGATACCGATATATCCCAATATTTATCGATATTTTGAAAAATTTATCATTCCTGTAGATATCTATATCGAGAGTCGCAAAAACATATATATCGGGGAATATCATAAAAATACAGGGATATTTACTTTCTTGGTTAGGACCTAGAGGTAGGCTAGGAATATGTGTAGGGCTTGCATGTACATTTTTGTCACAAGCTACTCTTAACCCTTGCTTTCATTCTGTCAATACTTTGTCTCAACCAAGGATCAAGATATCGGTATAGATGGAAGTACCGATACTTTGAATTTATAGGTATATCGGTTAAAATATCGTTATCGGTAAAAATAAAAAATTAATGTAAATTTTATTAAATGATGAAAATTTAACATAAAATTTTAGTATATAATATTATTACTAACATTAATACACAATTTAACTTAAAATTTCAACAAAATAATTTTTTTATGTTGAACATATCAATAAAAAAATACATAAGCAAAGTGTAAAATTATACAATAAATATTCATAATTATTTAATACTAGACAATTAATATAAAATGATGTCCTATTAGACTCAAATGTAAAAGAGGAAAATATCATCTTGGTCTAACGGTACCAATGTGTGTGTGTTTTTTAATTTTTTTAAAAAATCGACATTTTAAAAAAAAGCGATATATTACCGATATTTTCACCGAAATATCTTGATATTCAGAAAGTTTTGAACTACAACTCACCGATATCGATACCGATATATCCCGATATTTATCGATATTTTACCAATATTTTGGAAAATTTAACATTCCAAAGAGATATCTATATCGAGAGTTCCAAAACCAGATATATATTGGGGAAATATCGGGATATTTACTTCCTTGCAAATGACTTTAATCATGGAGCGGTGTGGGTACAATTATAATTTTACTTGGAGTCGATTTTATGTGTTTTGTATACACGATAAAGTTATCATGTTATTATTTTTGAAAAATTTAAAGTATCAAATATTTGATAAGAGTATTAAAAATCTCATTAAAAGTATCAAAGATTAGGATTAGTGATATCATATTATGTTTAGGAGTATCAACAAGAAGTTAATATTTTTCCCCTATTTAAATTATTCATATTTAATATAAAAAATAATATTATATTAATTAAATTTAAAACACAAGTTTAAAAATAACATTTAAAGTATTAAATATTTAATCAAGAGTATCAAATATTTGATCAAGTATAAAAATTGACTGAGGTTGAAAAGTGAAACACGATAAGCTTACCGTGTATACGAAACACACATAAGACTTTGTCATTCAGCTGTGTGTTGAGTCGAAAATTGGGGTTGGCCATCGAATTGAGTCTAATTTTTTAAATTATTGTTGGATCATCCATTAAAACTACTTTTTTAATATAAAACAACGGGATTTACCAAACTCATATATAGTTTATGATGTACATTTAGAAGTTGGAATGTCAAATTCGCACCCGTTTCTTAAAAAGTGTGAGATTCACGAATCCAATTGTCATATGACGAATACGTCGCGAATTCAACGGACGACTGCCGTTTCTAAAAAATTAACACCCCCACAAATCCAGTGAGTGATTTGGCTCATCTGGGAAAAATAAAAATGAGGTCGTCTTCAATGGTATTGCTCTCAAAACCTTGAAGAAGATGGATAAAGTGAAACTTAGATTGTGTTATAATTTTGGTATCTAACTTTTTCGTATAAAATTTATCTTTATAATTTAAAGTATAAATTATGTAATTTTTTATTATCCATATATTTAATATTATTATTTAAACAAAAATAATTTAAGCCCTCTCCTATATCAATTCCTGAATCAACCCCTGACTCACAATATATAAAATTCGTTTTATTTAAAGTTAAAAAGAAAAGTAATTGTTGCCAAATGACTGAATGTCTCGTTTTCGATGAGAATTCCCATAAAAAAATTGTTACTGCTTATTATCATACAAAATATACTGTATAAAATAATATTGATTCAAGTAATCAATAATTTTTTATGCCAAAGTCGACAATAAAAAAGGTTAATGATAAAACATTAAAACTTGATCAATTTATTAAAAGATATTAGTTGTAATAACCGAAGGTTACGATACCATTGTAGTGAACCGATCATCACCACATGAGAAACTCATATTTTTGTAAATTATCTAAGTATATTTAAAGAAGATGATTGAGAAATAGAGAGAGATGGAGAGAATTGAGAGTGAGATAGAGAAATAGAGAGAGTTCAGTAGGCTTGGCTGGGGCGGGAATCCCGTTCTCGCGGGATCCGCCCGAACGGGCGGGAATCCCCGTTTAAATTCCCCACGGGGCCGGGGCCGGGAAAACACTCGTAGGCGGGGACGGGGATGTATTCCCGCCCGATCCCCATGAGGCACCGATAGTATTTAATATATATATATATATATATATATATATATATATATTACATATATTATTTTATTATATATAATGTTTTATATGATTTTAAAATAATAATCAATATAAAAACAATGAATTGTATCGACTATATTAAAAAAATTCTTAGATGAAAATTATATTAAACTTTAATTGATTTTATTGTTTTGTTTTGTTGGTCTAGAAATAATTTTTATATTTCTATGTATTTTTATATTGTTTGTTTTAATTATTATAATTTTAAAAATTTTAAAAAAATATAAAGCGGAGAATGGGGAATCTCATTGGGACAAGAATCCCGGCGGGACGGGAATGGGGGAAAATTTTCCCGTTTAGTTTGCGGGGACGGGGATGGGAATGTCCCCCGGCCCCGCCCCGCCCCGCCTGCCATGCCTAGTTCGAGAGGGAGAGACGAGAGATAAGAGATTAGAATAATTTCGCTTGATTCTCCGTCTCATGGTTGTCCTATTTAATCCTTACAACTTGACAAATAATGTTGGGCTCCATGAGTCCAAACTAATTAATAAAATGAAATGGGTTAAGCCCAAAATTATAGAATTAAATTGCAGAATATAAAAGACCCAATTCCACATGTGAGTATCACCACCCATTTTTCCACACCTCATGATCATGACATAGTGATAATTGAAGAGTATGTCCTATATTATTAGAGGATCGGTGGTGATAATTGAAGGGTTATACTTATATTACTAAAGAGTATCATTCATGATAATTAAAAGGTATAACATATATAGTTATATGGGGCACACTTGTGTGAGACCATCTCATGCATGAGACGGACATGAGACGGAGTCACTTTTAATAAGTTTTTGCCTAGTTATGTTACAAGTTTTTGCCTAGTTATGTTACTAACACAAGACAACATTACAAAACACATGCCACATATCCATGCCACATATCAAGTTTTTGTAATTCATTTTTTGTGTTTTAAAAAATACAAACAAGTATTTTATCACATATCATGTTTATAATGAAGACCCCGGTGCCAGGAGAGTATGCATATGGAGGTAATTCATACCGCATTACTATTATCCTCTTTTTCTGAAGTATGACATATAAAACTATATTGATATAAATATAATATATACCGTAACATAAAAATAAACGAATAGTGTTCTAATCAGTAACATATATATATATATATATATATATATATATAGCAAATTTTATATGCAACAGACACACATTTCAATTAATTATACCAATTATAGTAATAGTAACACAATTAGATTGTGAATATAATATAGTTTTGATTAAACTAACATTGAATCTAACATAAAAAAATTAATAACTAAAATAAAAAAATTAATAAAAATGTGCAACAATGCTACATTCTTTTGAACTGGTACAATTGAAAATTAAAATAAATGGGGGTTTGGGGTTGCGGTGCCAAATTCTTTTACTATTGTTGCTGCTCTTTTATTGCTTCTAGTGAAATGGTTCATTACCCGTGCTTTCGTCCTTTTGTGATTGATCGTTTATGATCCAATATAGTCATTCTATCTTCAATCTCAACAGATGTTTGAGGTTGCTCTCTAGAGACTAATGTCTTAATAACAAATGAGTCTCTTTCATAACTATCTTCGAGTATTTTTCGTGCATCTTCATTTTTCTTCGATTCTAAAATCAAATTGTAGTTCTTCCTTGCCATATTATGTCTCCATGGAATTGCACTACGAGTTTGATTTGTTGTTAGCCCCTATTTTTGTCCCAAGAAGTTGTTTTTGCATTTTTGTCTACCTCCTACATATGTATTCATTTGGTATTATGCACTTGCTTGAGTTAATATGGTGTCCATATTGAATGACAACATAGTATGCCACATTCCTCAAATTTCTTGCACTGCACCGCACACAAACCATATTTTTTTCAAAGATCACCCTATTAACCATACCTTGTGTAGTAACATCATATATCAAAGTAGTGTCCTCTCTTCCTATCTCCCGTGAAGTACATGATAGGCTCTTGAGAAATTCTTTTTCAAAAATATTGAAAATGGCAAGTGTGTAAACTTCCGAAGCATGCTTCATTAGAAGATCCCGGCTTCTTACGCCGACATTGGAATTCATCATTTCTCTCTCTTGTTCTCCATGCACTTACCGTGTTATTGAAAATTTTATAAAAATCACAACCCGTGCTCCTTCTTGAATTGAATGAGATGGAACTGTTTGTGCTTTCACTTCTTTGTAAAGATAGTATTCCACAGAGAAAAAGTCTTTGTTCAATGCAGTGCACCACTTTTCCTTCAAATCAGAGAGTCTTTTAAACCCAAAGATTATCCCGCAAGTTGTAGTCCTGTGATCATCTCATTCCAACAACTCTCAAACTCATCCCTATCTCTACATCCCGATAAACACTTATTGAATGCATCTTTAAATGTGTTATTTCCCTTGAGCTTTGCAAATCTGATAATTGCATTTTCTTTGGAGGTGCCACCGGCATAGCCTATGTCGTGCTTCCGGGAAAACCTCGTGGCATCACACACAATGTAATGAAATAATAATAGTAACACATTTATACTTATAAAGTAACATAATATATTTTATATGGTAACACATGTGATAGTTATCGAGTAAGTACTAATTATGTCAATTGCAATGAATTAAATTCATACCTTTTCTATTGCATTTGCAATTGCTAGATCCTAGTCGGTGAATATTGTTACCGGACTTCTCCCACCCTTTGATTTCTTGAACACCGTAAAGAGCCATTCAAACGTGTCCGTCTTTTCGTCGGATAAGAATGCTATACCAAACATGGTATTTTTCCAGGTGATTGTTTATCCCCAACAAATGGTGCACTAATCGGATCATACTTGTTAGTTTTATAAGTGGTGTCAAACACAAGAACATCCCCATATATTCCATAATCTTCCTTCATCATTGAGTCCCTCCAATAAACATTACTCATCCCGCCCTCATCATTCATTTGTACCTTGTAAAAGAACTCACTTTCCTCATTTGACTGATTTTGTATTAGTTCCATGAACGTTTTTGCATCACCACCTTCTATGTTACTTCTCTTGTGACGATCAACAAAGTTTATGTGGTACTTCATTGTATGCAACTTGGTCTTCCTCCAAAGCACTATAAGCTAGATACTTGAAAGAATCCGGTGGTCTTATACCAAATGTCACCATCTCCTTGATAGCATCAGCCTTCCCACCGTAATTGTCCTTTCCGAACGATGTAAATGACTCAATTCTTTTCTCGTTAATGGATGATTGTGCTCTGTTATATGCTTTGCTACCTCATATCTCCCATCTTGAGTAATTCTTGCTCTCATTTGTGCCTTGCAATTAGTTCTCGTTTTCCCACATTTTTGTCCTTTGTAGACTTTCGTAGAAGTACATCATCCGTTTTGTTCTTTAACTCATTTGGAAGAACACAAGTACAATTTAGATGTTATTGTGTTGCTTTCATCAAGAGAAATAATCTCTGTTGACTTATGGACACTAAACCCCAATGAACGGGCGTGTGCCTTTGTATAGATCATACGTCCGATCTATTGTATCTCTTTTAATTTCAATCGGTGAACCAAAGATATTCATCATTTTGTAAGTTAAGTTCACCGTCCGAGTGTTTGAATCATCCAACATTTCACTTGACTCCACACTAATCATCCCTACAAGGCACCAATTTTTAGAGTAACACTTTTTGAGTGTATATAGTAACACATATCATCATTAAACTATATAGTAACACTGTTAGTGAATATAGTAACACATGTAATATTTAAAAGTAACACAAAAATATTATTTTCGAAATAGTAACCATGTTCACCCCATGCATTAACATACACATGTCTAATAAGTAACATATTTTTTTAATAAGCAATTTAATACCGAGTTCGTGGTTTTTTGTGATTTTTCTTGTATAATGTAATCACCCAAATCGCATGTGAGAATTTTATTATATGAGAATTAACATAATTACAGTGTTGAAGAACTCGTAGAATTATCACTACGATTATCTAACAATTTTCAAAATAACCATCCATGGTTCTTTCTTTTTTTTTTCTCGCGTTTACTCGTCTCGATCTTTTGGTTGAATCTTCGATGTTGTTTTCGTCGATCTTCGTTGTCTTAGCGCCTCATCGCCGTTCTTTGCATCTGCGTCGTTTTTTTTTTTTTTTTTGTGTTGCGATTTTTGACCTAGCTTGCATGATATTTCGTTTTTGACCCATTTTCTCGGTCGACCCGCGAGTTTTGAAACTTTTCATTTTTAATCGATATTGCACGGAACAAAATTTCACAAGAGACTTGCTCATATAAAATTTGTTTTATTTAATGTTTAAAAAGAAAAGTAATTGTTGCCAAATGACTGAATGTCCGGTTTTCGATGAGAATTCCCATAAAAAAATTTGTTACCGCATATTATCATATAAAATATACTCTATAAAATAATATTGATTCAGGTAATCAATAATTTTTTTATGGCAAAGTCGATAATAAAAAATGTTAGGGGTGACACTTGATTCATTTATTAAAAGTATCGATTGTAATAATTGAAAAATATTATCCATATTATTAAAGGATATCCGTTGTGATAATATGTCCTATATTACTAGAGAGTATCGGTGGTGATAACTGAAAAATATTACTTATATTACTAAAGAGTATCGGTCGTGATAATTAAAAGGTATGACTAATATAGTTATATTACAATACAAGACAACATTATAAAGAATATTAGTAATGATAATCGAATTATATGACCTATAACAACAAAAGGGTATTAGTTAGGATAACTAAAAGGTAACTGAATTTATTTTTTTAATATGGATCAAATTTGAATTTAACGAAGACACGCTTTTTTATAATCATAATCAACATAATAATAATAATTCTCATCACTACAAAAACAAACAAAATATGTATGAAAAAACTGTAGCAATAACGTGCAATGCATGTTGGAGGCAACAAATTGCAAGTCAGCGCACAAGGAAATGGGAAAAAAGCGCAAACCAGCAAGAGAGAGAGAGAGGAGGAGAGAGAGAGCATCAGAACATGAACAGGATAGCGCTCAAAATTCTGCTCTCTCTCTTCGCACTCAACTCTTTCTCTCTCTACCTCTTCTTCACCTCCCAACCCGACCACCGCAATTCACCGTCGGACGTCTATAACCCATCGGGATTTCTCAAACGCCACCTCCCTCTCTCCGTCAAGCCTTGGCCGATATTACCGTCTTATCTTCCCTGGTCCCTGAAACCCAACACGCCTTTCCGTTCTTGCGAAGCCTATTTCGGTAATGGATACACTCAACGGGTCGACCCGTTGAAACCCGTTTCAGAACCTCCCCGGAAAATTCTACCCGGCGGAGGCGGCGGAGGGTGGTTCAGATGTTTTTACAGCGAGACGTTGAGGAGCTCGGTGTGCGAAGGGGGAAATTCGGATGATCCCTGAGAAAATTGTGATGTCCAGAGGGGGAGAAAGGTTGGAGGATGTGATTGGGAGAGGAGAAGAGGAAGAAATGCCTAGTTTCGAAAATGGGGCTTTTGAGATTGCGGTCGGTGATCGATTGAGAATTGGGAAAAATTGGTGGATAATGAGTTTCTGGATAAATATATACAAGAAGGTGCTGTTGATAAACACACGATGCGAAGCTTGATCGATTCAATTCAGTTAGTTGATGCCACTGATTTTACTTGCTCTAAGGTTAGTCAATGTCGTTTTTTGGTATTTAGGGTTTATATCTGGTTGTTTAAGTTTTAAATTTAGGGTTAATCTGTGGCTTCTAATGGGATTTATGGGTTAGATCTTTTTGAGTTCATTAAATTCAGAAACGGATTCAGATGAATAGCGTAAAGTTGGAATGAAGAAATTAGATTCTTGATTTTTCTTGTATGGAAGATTTATAATTGAGTTTGAAAAGATGCTCCTTGTAATCTGGATATTTATGATGAAGTTCCATCAAATTTCTCTGGATTGTCATTTAAAGCAGAATAAAATTTATGGGATGATGTAATTACACGCTGAAAGATCTGAGCTAAAAACTATCTGGTTAACATTAGATTTCTTCCTCTGTCTCTCCTTAGTTTAAGTAGAATTGTATAGGTAAGAAAATATTGGCAAAAACTTATGTAAGGCAGTCTCGCGAGATGTTCACAAATTAGTACAAATTAACTTACATTCCTTCCAAAATTGAAATTTGCCCTGATATATACATATATTGTGGAAAGAGACTAGTAAAATGGTCTTGGATCTTAAATTTCATGAAAAGAAGCAAATAACTTGAGAAAAATCTTATTTTCATGCAATGAGGAGGACTGCAGAATAAAATTATGTGAATAATATAGACTTGGGATCATAAATTCTGATACTCCCTCCGTCCCGGATTAGTTTTCATACTCTGGACACACATTTTAAGAAAAATATAATGAGTGGAGTATTGAAGGGTAATTTTGTAAACTTTTATTATTTAAGTAAGGAGTGGTTGGATTGAGTGTAAAAGGTAATGACATATTGTGTAAATATATGAATATTGTGATGGTGAAGTTTAAGGAGCGGTTTCCTTTTTGGAATGTGAAAACTAATGTGGGACAAACAAAAAGGAAAGTGTGAAAACTGATCTGGGACAGATAGAGTAGTATCCAACTTTTGCTGGATTCCTGTGTCTGATAATCTTTTGGTTGATCTGTTTCCATAATTGTGTTGGGTTTTTTTTTCCTTTTAGCTTAAAAAACTTATCCGACTTTGAACTAGATATAATTCTCTCTATGTCTGTGAGCTGTATTGTTAAGTCTTTTAACACCTCTGAAATGGTTTGATTTCAGTGGATTGAAGAGCCAACAATTTTTGTTACTCGCTTTGAATATGCAAACTTGTTTCACACGGTTACAGATTGGTACAGCGCATACGTGTCTTCCAGAGTCACTGGCTTGCCTCATCGACCCCATTTGGTTTTTGTGGATGGGCACTGTGAGGTATGCTTCCTTCATTTTACTTTAACTTTTTTACGTGAGTGCGTTTTTTTTTTTCTTTTGCTTTTATTGTTGGATAAGCATCTAATCCGAGTCAAGAAGTGTAATGGAGAAATGACGCCTTCAGGGTACCTAAAAGGCCTATTGGTTAGTAACTAGTAACTGTATGAAAGCTTGTGAAAGTGTAGAAGGTTTTTGTGTAGGATTAAAGTTTGCCTGATGTCTCTGCTAAATTTTATACTTCCTCTTTTGGCATTCCACTTTCTCTTATAATTGTTTTATCAAGATTGTGATTATGCAAGTCAAGGGCCAAGTTATCTATAACAGTGTTATTGTATGTCGTGAAATATTAAAAATGCAAATCCAATACCGGTTATTTACTTTCTTTGTAGTCTTGAATCCGTAAGTTGAAAATTTACTCTGATGGATCCCTATTGACATTTTTTCCGTCTATTCAATATGCTCATATGATATCTAAAAAGTAACCCTTGTTTATGGATCTTTTACAAACATTATGATGGTGAAACTCAAGTAAAGAAGCCAAATTGTCTGCTTATATGTGCTTTGTGAGCTGTAGTCTTTTTGAGCTGTAATCTCATTTTCTTGGATCATATTACGGGGTATCTGTAATTGTGCGAGTATTTCGATCGGTATTAGTCTATCATCTGTGAGCTAATAATTTAAATGTAAAAACACGTGTATGAGATTGTCTCATACATGAAACAAATCCTATTTACTACTCCCACAAAGATAGACCTATAGTTTTGTCACACGGATTAAGAAATGGAAGCTATTATGGTTAATACATTAAATTTTGTTTGTTTTCCCATTTGCCCTTATGCAAGTACCTAGACATTGATTTGGAAAAAACAAAATGAAGCATCGTCTCACACAAGACTTTCTCTAATTTATATAACTCATTTGTTACTGCTTTATACTCCATGTTCTTTAGCTTTAAGTAACAAGTGTTCTATGTGACAAATACCAGACTCCCTTGGAAGAAACATGGAAAGCATTATTCTCAAGCCTTACTTACGCCAAGAATTTCACAGGTCCCGTTTGTTTCGCCATGCTATTCTTTCCCCATTAGGGTACGAAACCCCTCTGTTTAAAGGACTCTCCGAAATCATAAACTGTCACGGGACTTCTGCACACGATTTATGGCAAAATCCCGATGAACAAAACACTGCTCGATTATCCGAATTTGGTGAAATGATAAGATCGGCTTTCGGGTTTCCAGTGGACAAAATCCGTATCCCTAAACAAGCCTCTGGTCTTAACATCCTCTTTGTTCGCCGTGAGGATTATCTGGCCCACCCCGTCATGGGGGTAAGGTACAAACAAGACTAAGCAACGAGCAAGAAGTGTTTGATTCGATTAATACGTGGGCATCTAACCACTCGGATTGTAAATTAAATGTTGTGAATGGAAGATTTGCACATATGGGCATGAAAGAGCAAGTTGGAGCAATCCAAGATGCTGATGTGATTATCGGGGCTCATGGGGCGGGTTTGACTCACATAGTTTCTGCTACGCCGAGTACAGTGATTTTAGAGATAATTAGCAGCGAATATCGGCGGCCGCACTTTCAGCTGATTGCGGCGTGGAAAGGGTTGAAGTATCATGCCATTAATTTGGAAAGATCTTATGCTGATCCTCTTGTTGTTATTGATAGACTGAGCACCATTTTGAGAAGCCTTGGGTGCTGAAAGATGTCACTTTTTAGATGTAAAGTTTTAGGAAGGTGATTCTTGAAAAGAGGATGAGTAATTTCTGCTTTTTTCATCCTTGTTAGGCTGAATGTCTTGCGGGCTTTTGTATTATTCCACTACTAATTTGTAACTGGTAAAAGATTATCAACAGAGTGATTATATCTGTGTTAGCTAAAATTTATTCCAGGGAATTTTTTTTTCTTCTAGTGCATGCTGTTAATTTGGACGTGTTGATGTTGCATTGCCTGAGGTTCAGCAACCAATATTTTTTTAAGTTTTATTTATTAATGGCCTGAGACTTTTTCGTATTCATTTACGACCTAAATAATAGAAAACTATGGATTGAGGATTAAAAAAATACTCTTTCTACCCCATAAAACTTTTCACTTTTTTTTTTTTTGTTTGTCTCACTATAAATTTCACACCCTTAAAATAAAAATCATTTATAAATTACACCCTCACAATTTTCACTAATTTTTACCTTTTGACTCACACATACACATAATTCAATAAATTTTTTTACTTTATACATAAAATTTTACAAAACTACCCTTCCATACCTCAATTATTATTTTTCTTTCTTAAGGTGTGTGCTCTCTCCTATATTTGAAAACTTTTCCGAAAAGCAGGGAGTAGAAACTATCAATATTTAAGAATCAAACCGTTGCATCATGTCACTATCAATATTTAAGAATCAAACCGTTGCATCATGTTTGACATCTTAGACTTTCTAATTAATATTTATAAGCACACTTGTACACAATTTGCAATACTAAAGAATTTAAAATATATATATATATATATATATATATATATATATATATATATATATATATATATATATTTCAAAGAGATTTCGAAACAAAATTTAGGCACACTCAGTAATTCTAATACTACTATTTTTATAAATTAATAGCATAATATTTTTACGCACAAGCATGTCAAATTGTGTCGATAAATGTTTGTATGATATTCAAATCAATTTAATTTATATTAAAATCCTTTAAAAAGAAAAGTTCAAAGCCAAAATAAATGTATACGTACCCTAATTTAGAAGTTACTTGGAAGAATCTGTGACATTCGCTATTTTTAGTAAGCATTCTAGTTTGGTTTTGTTCTGACTTCTGAGCGTTGTTTCATCTTTGACAATTCAAATTTGCAAACTTGTTTTCAGTCTCTGACATTTCTGTTGTGTTGAAGTTTTGTTGGATTGTATGAATTTTGTTTGGGAAATGATAAGTAGCCAGATTCTGGGCGGCGAGATTGGGGTATTTTGGGGAATTTACCGTGTGATATTACCAATGCACTCTTAATGAAAAATATTGACTGCAACTTTGACCAAAATTCAAATTTCAATTTCAAATTTTTATCAGAAATGATTTGACCAAATCTTATCCAAAAACTTTTGTTTCCCTCTCATTTCCATTGGGATTTCATTTTCCCGCTTTAGTGTGTATATCTTCATAAATAAATAATTAAATTAAGATTTGAGCAATCTGCGTAAATAATTAATTCTTTTATTTTAATCTAATAAATTTGAAAACACACAAGCTATATAAATAATTAGTTTAATGAAATCGAATAATTTTGGAAACACACAATCTAGTAAATAATTTATTTGTTTAATGAAATTTAATAATTATGGAAATGGTGATAATTTCGAAGCACAACATTTCGGTAATTATTAATTAGTTTAATGAATTTTAATAAGTTTGGAAGCACACCAATTCCGTAAACAAATTTAATGAAATGTAATAATTTTGGAAACACACAATCTCCATAAATTTAATTATTTTAGTTAACTCACTATCTCGTCAAATAATTAATTAGTTAAATTTTTTAGTGATAAACTTAACTTGAGGATATTTTTTTATTTTTGTGAATTTGTAATGGTGATGTGCAATAGAGTACTCATTATGCTCCAAGTTTGAGTTAATAAAATTTTTATTTTGCGGATAAAAATATAAAATAAATGGGAGGATATGTTTTTACGTAAAATCGTATATTTATTGTTGGACAAGAATTACATAATTAATTAATTAAAATTCTCTTTTTCATTAGCGTATAGCAAAAAAATTAACAAGATTATTAACAACTCCAAATTTCATAGTACAAGCATATGTACAACAAATTGTAGTAGTTTACATATCTGGGTGTATTGATTAATTATGTGGGTCTTAATAATCACTTTCGGTTTATATTTTTAAGTGAAATAAATTCTCTATAAAATCAAAATAAAAATTTTAGATATAGATTTATCCAACAAATGCCCATGATCCGTGGAGTTGATTGTCATGATCTAAGTGAAGATAATTATTTCCCAATATTTTAGGCAACTAACAAATATTTTAATTTTTGATTTATTTTATTATTATTATTTATTAATTATTACTCTTATTTATTATTTATTATTTATTAAATAAAATAGATTATTTATTAAATAACATCGAAAATGCAAAAGAGATTCTCCTTCATTCATAGATAAATGGTGATGATCATAACAATTTCCTTCATAAAATAAAATAGAAAATGAAAAAAACTAACAAACATCAAATTCAACTTCCTGCCAAGAAAGTTGAAGGGACCGATATGGGCACAACAAAAGGTTAGGCTAGATACATAAACAAACTAACATGAAATTCTGGCCAAGGAAGTACTTATTGTATTTATGGTTTCAAAATTTTATTTTCATATTTAGTATAGTTTTTTAATACTAAAATATATATTGTGATATTATTTAGAAGATTTATTATAGATATATAGGTTTTGAAAGATGTGGTATGTAGTGTTACCTATAATGTGTAGTAATGATACCTCTCATGTAACATCATTTGTTTTAAATTTATAAAGATCATATTTTTACAAAATTGGTTGTATTACAATGTTAAAATACATTTTTGATACGTTTCAATAGGTTTTGAGTTTTTAAGAAAGATCGATTTTGAACTAAACAAGCCATTAGTAGTAGTGTTACCTATATTGTGTAGCAGTGATACCTCTCATGTAACATCATTTGTTTTAAATTTATAAAGATCATATTTTTAAAAATTGGTTGTATTGCAATGTTAAAATATATTTTTGATACGTTTCAATAGGTTTTGAGTTTTTAAGAAAGATCGATTTTGAACTAAACAAGCCATTAGTAGTAGTGTTATCTATATTGTGTAGAAGTGATATCACTCATGTAACATCATTTGTTTTAAATTTATAAAGACATATTTTTACAAAATTGGTTGTATTACAATGTTAAAATACATTTTTGGTATGTTTCATCAAGTTTTGAGTTTTTAAGAAAGATCAATTTTGAACTAAACAAGTCATTAGTAGTAGTGTTACCTATATTGTGTAGTAGTGATACCTCTCATGTAACATCATTTGTTTTAAATTTATAAAGATCATATTTTTACAAAATTGGTTGTATTACAATGTTAAAATACATTTTTGATATGTTTCAATAGGTTTTGAGTTTTTAAGAAAGATCGATTTTGAACTAAACAAGCCATTAGTAGTAGTGTTACCTATATTGTGTAGTAGTGATACCTCTCATGTAATATCATTTGTTTTAAATTTATAAAGATCATACTTTTAAAAAATTGGTTGTATTACAATGTTAAAATACATTTTTAATACGTTTCAATAGGTTTTGAGTTTTTAAGAAAGATCGATTTTGAACTAAACAAGCCATTAGTAGTAGTGTTACCTATATTGTGTAGTAGTGATACCACTCATGTAACATCATTTGTTTTAAATTTATAAAGATCATTTTTTTACAAAATTGATTGTATTACAATGTTAAAATACATTTTTGATATGTTTCATCAAGTTTTGAGTTTTTAAGAAAGATCAATTTTGAACTAAACAAGTCATTAGTAGTAGTGTTACCTATATTGTGTAGTAGTGATACCACTCATGTAACATCATTTGTTTTAAATTTATAAAGATCATATTTTTACAAAATTGGTTGTATTACAATGTTAAAATACATTTTTGATATGTTTCATCAAGTTTTGAGTTTTTAAGAAAGGTCAATTTTGAACTAAACAAGCCATTAGTAGTAGTGTTACCTATATTGTGTAGTAGTGATACAACTCATGTAACATCATTTGTTTTAAATTTATAAAGATCATATTTTTACAAAATTTGTTGTATTACAATGTTAAAATAC
Source organism: Paraleonurus japonicus (assembly GCA_030762865.1). Lineage (NCBI taxonomy): Eukaryota > Viridiplantae > Streptophyta > Magnoliopsida > Lamiales > Lamiaceae > Paraleonurus > Paraleonurus japonicus. The sequence continues at coordinate 4,718,938 of CM061058.1, forward strand.
ATTTTTGATATGTTTCATCAAGTTTTGAGTTTTTAAGAAAGATCAATTTTGAACTAAACAAGCCATTAGTAGTAGTGTTACCTATATTGTGTAGTAGTGATACCACTCATGTAACATCATTTGTTTTAAATTTATAAAGATCATATTTTTACAAAATTTGTTGTATTACAATGTTAAAATACATTTTTGATATGTTTCATCAAGTTTTGAGTTTTTAAGAAAGATCAATTTTGAACTAAACAAGCCATTAGTAGTAGTGTTACATATCTTGTATAGTAGTAATACTATTCACGTAACATCATTTGTTTTAAATTGATAAAGATCATATTTTTACATTTTTGGTTGTATTACAATGTTAAAATATATTTTTGATACGTTTCATCAAGTTTATAGTTTTTAAGAAAGATCAATATTGAACTAAACAAGTTATTAGTAGTAGTGTTACATATATTGTGTAGTAGTAATACCACTCATGTAACATCATTTGTTTTAAATTTATAAAGATCATATTTTTATAAAATTTGGTGTATTGCAATGTTAAAATATATTTTTGATATGTTTCATAAAGTTTAGAGTTTTTAAGAAAGATCAATATTGAACTAAACATATTATTAGTAGTAGTGTTACCTATCTTGTATAATAGTAATACCTCTCATGTAACATCATTTGTTTTAAATTGATAAAGATCATATTTTTACAAAATTGATTGTATTACAATGTTAAAATATATTTTTGATACATTTCATCAAGTTTAGAGTTTTTAAAAAATATCAATATTGAACTAAACAAGCAATTAGTAGTAGTGTTACCTATCTTGTGTAGTAATAATACCTCTCATGTAACATCATTTGTTTTAAATTGATAAAGATCATATTTTTACAAAATTAGTTGTATTACAATGTTAAAATATATTTTTGATACGTTTCATCAAGTTTATAGTTTTTAAGAAAGATCGGTATTGAACTAAACAAGCTATTAGTAGTAGTGTTACTTATCTTGTGAAGTAGTAATACCACTCACGTAACATCATTTGTTTTGAATTTGAATTTTCTTGTAGAATGATTTGACCAAATCTTTTCAAATAAAATTGTTTCTCTCTAATTGGAGTTTCATTTTTTCCCGCTTTCTTTGTATTAGTGTAATATATCCAGAAATAATTAATTAAATTAAGAATTTTAGTAGACAATTTACGTAAATAATTATTTTCTTTATTTTAATCTAATAATTTTGGAAACACACAATCTGCATAAATAATTAGTTTAATAAAATTGAATAACTTTGGAAACACACAATTTGCGTAAATAATTAGTTTAATCAAATCGGATAATTTTAGAAACACACAATATTAGTTTAATCAAATTGAATAATTTTGGAAACACACAATCTGCGTAAATAATTATTTTAATCAAATTGGATAATTTTGGAAGCACCCCATTTTCGTAATTATTAATTAGTTTAATGAATTTTAATAATTAAACTAATCTCTATGATATTTCATAATTAAACTAATCTATAAATCTTTAAATTAAATCTATGTATTATTGAACACATCATATATGATTATATTCAGTTTTTAATAATACTAATATATATATATATATATATATATATATATATATATATTAGGATGAAATAAAATAAATTAATTGAGTCGATCATTTTTAATCTAGATATACAAATTATATATTTGGAAAATACATGTGAAGAATAATTTCGTCTAATTTAACTAACCTAAATAATTGCCCTAATTAAATAAACTATTTAAGGATGATTTTAATTTGATAAAGCACATTAATGAGGGGAGGGAAAATCAGGCGGGATTAATGAGGGAGAGGGAGAAAGAGAGGGAAACTTTAGTTAATGGAGCCAAAACCTCATTAAGGGTAATATAGTAAAAGAACACCAATTTCCAAGAATCTGGCTGACCAGAATCTGACCATTTAGCACTCCCTGTTTATGGTAATCTTATATACAACGTTGATTACTTTTTTTAAAAGGAAATTATTAATTTCTTTGAAAAAGAAGAGAAAAATGGTTTTGAAACCAATCACCTGTTATTTTTGATTTTGACTTGTCCGACCACAAAAACAATTATCTGGGCTTATTTCGCTAGTTTTCCGGTCGGTCTCGGTTGAACCAATCAGTTCGATCCGGTTCAAAAAACACTAGTCTACCCATATTACAATCTAAAACAAGGGCAACATGGAATAAATTTTTTATTTTTTTAAAAAAATATACCAATCAAGTGTATCACTTAAAAAAAAGTGATATTCTTACCTCAAAATGATAACTTTATTATTAAAAAGTCAATTTTTTTCATTGTCGCACGAGCTACATAATATAAGACAATTACATACAAATTTTTGATATTAAAATAAAAGTGTACATAAAAACTTGTAAAGGAAAACAAGAGAAAAAGTACAAGACATTATATGAATTTATTAAATATTGCAATTTGTTTTATTTTATTATTTAATAAGAATTATTTAGTTACATGTTTGTTTTGAGTGATTACTAGGGATATAGTTTGTTTTCTCTAAAATTCAAGTGTTTGTTATTGTTGATTTGTATTACATATGGCCATAAAAACATGAAAGTCTAACATATGTTTTCCCATTTTTGAGTGAAAATGAATCTCTTCCTTTATGAGGTATTAAAATTATCATCCACTTATTACCAAGTTAATTGACAAAAATATCCATTTTTATTTAAAAAAATAGTAAATAGGATGTATAATTGAAAAATATTAACTTATCACATAAATTAAATCTCAATACAAATACTTAAAAATATTATGACTCATGATAAACTATGTTGTAATATATATTAACAAACATTTTATTTGTATGATTTAATAAAACATATCACACATATAAAATTAAATGTATCACATGTTTTATTATCACTCAAAATTTAATACCCAAAACAAACGGTTCCTTAAAGAAAATCAAGTATTCATTTTTAATATAATATCAATACTTTGCCTGTAATTCTATAGACGTAATGTCCTAGGGCATCATTGAATTTAATTGATGTTGCAATGATTTGATGAACTCAATGACATAGTACAAAAAAATCTATGCAACAATTTTATACACTAAACTAATCAAATTATCATTGAAATTGTACTTAAATTATTGTAATATTTTTTATTGCACCAAACTATACAAATTATTAATTTTTATTCTGAAACTACTGAACTAATTTTTCAAGCCTGATTTTCATATGTCTGTCGTACGTGATTTTTAAGAATATCAAACATAAATTTCCTTCCTCACCTAATTTGCAAGTGGTTCCCGAGTTTGAGACTTAGAATTAGATTTTTTTGTCTATTTTTAAACCGTAGAAATCGTGAATTAAGAATGGAAGGGTTCACAAATCAATTGCAGAATAGGTGAGGAAAAAAGTTTACGCTAAATATACATTATTTGATGAAGATACATTCTTAAAAATCACGTGCATCACACATGCATGTCAAAAATTAGGAAATACTTGTCTTGAAAAGTTTGTTCAGCGGTTTTTGTGTAAAAAAATAATAGTTTAATTGTTAGTTTGATACAACAAAAAAATAGTTCAATGATTTAGGTGCAATCTCGATAATAATTTGATGTATTTAATAAATTAGGTCTTTTATATACAATACATGATATTGATACTATATTTTTCTAATATCTTTAAAAATTTCTATTCGGCTTGGTTGAGGGTATTAGAAGAAGGTAATGAGAATAATTAATGATTTATTTCCATTGATGATGCTTGATAATATTTACACTTTGAAATGAATTAAAAATTAGATAAAATTAAATTTTACTCTACTCAAAAACTCAAAACAAACATAGAACTTAAAAATTCCCAGATTTTAAAAATCACTTAAAACCCAAAAAGAGCACCTAATTTATTTTGATTACCTAATCTCACCTCTATAATCAATCACTTATCAATCATTTATCTTTCCTCCGCTTTCATTTTTCTCACTCAACTTTCTTCTCGCTTAACTAATTTCTTTCCAAGCATCATCAATGTGAATAAATAATTAGTCATTCTACTACTTCTAATACCTCAACTAAATATGAAAGACATAAAAAATGGGAAAATGAAATGAAGAATTGAAAATGAGTTAATTGTCGTAGACTCGTAGCGTTGAACTCTACGTTGTAACAAACTTTCGACTAAAAATTAAAGTGAAGAGCTAAATAAAATGAGTTAAATTGTCGTCGGTGGAAACGGTCTATAACAAACTTCTACATAATCTATTTTGACTTTTATAGTTTTACAAGAACATTATTTTTACAAGATGACAAATTCTTATATACAATATTGTACTGAAATAACTCATTTAATAAAATTCGTGGATTCTAGTTGGGTTGGATCGGATCCGATGAATATTTCCAAAAAAACTTGTGAGGGACAAAAATAAATAAATAAATAAATTTGCCCTCACGTGCTCCAAGGGGTGTTACTATTAGGTTACACATGTGTTACTTTAACAATAAATATGTGTTACTATAAATCAAATAATATGTATTTGTCTAAAAATAATCGCCCAAATGTAAAAATAAAAATGAAGCAAAAGTAAAAATCAAAATTCAGTCTCGGGGTTTTACTATAAGGTCAAACATGTGTTATTATATGAAGAAAAATGTGTTACTAATTAACAAAACCAAGACAACACATGGATAAATATTTTATTCTCTTAGTAACACACGTACTTGTCCTTACGATAACATATGTTTGATCATATTGTAATATACTTGGGAACAAGATTTTATTTATGCCTTTGCGCTTAGCAAGTATGAGTTCTTCAAGTGCTTCATGGGCGAGTGTTACTATATGAATACAAATGTGTTACTATATAGATAAAGATGTGTTACTATACGAATACAAATGTGTTAGTGCATAGAGAAAGATGTGTTACTATATGAACAAATCGAAACAAGGTAACTTGATTGCAATATTAATTTTAGTTTTTTTAGAAAAATATGTAGCACACATCAATTTGATGTTGTTGATAAATTTTATTATTCTTTTGATTAGATACGTAGCAATTATTTAATAATTTTAAAAGAAATCATCCATGTCTTCTCCTCTTTTTCTTTTTTTTTCTAAATTTTTGTGTGTTTCTCCTCAATTCGATCTCGTAGTTGAATTTTGCTGTTATTTTTATTGGAGTTCACTGTTTTATCCCTCCCGATCGTCGGCGTTTCTGCGTCTGAAAGAGCCTTGATGCGTGGTTGGGAAACACAGGCACAACCATGGAAGTTGTGGAGCGAACGGAGGAGGAGGAAGAATAAGTCCGCGTATTTTTTTATTTTGACACTTTTATATGAAATTTGTTCACAATATAAAATTGATATCATTACAATAATTTATTGATATCATTACATTATTAATCGATATCATAAATATTTATTATTGTAATATCAATTTATAAATATAATGTTATCATAATATAAAATATTTATGTTATGGGTAAATGAATATAATAGTGTTAATTTTATTTCGCCATAGATTTTGTGGTAGTTATATGACATACCAACGTGAATTGATAATATTAATAATAGATAAATAAGAAAAGGTAATTACGATAGCCTTACGGAATGCTGACGAATATGAGCTCCATATATTTCAAGCATAAAATAATAATGCTGCAACACAAAAGAAATAAAAACAAAATAGTACATGTTAAGTTGGAAATTTCGCCTCTTACTTTTTAAAATCAGACAAAATTCAAACATATATTACATGCATGTATTATAATGATAACTGGGTTGGTGTGGTCAAACAAATATTTCAAAAGAAATCGAAAAAGAAGTATGAAATAAATTTTTTATGTTAGTATAACGAGTATCATGTTTTTACAGTAGGAACACTCATCACTCATATATTATTGTAAAAACAAATATTTATCCTTATAATAACACATGTAAAATATTAAAAAATGTGTTATTATAGAAACATAAATGTATTATTACATCAAAATAAATGTGTTATTACATTCACAAAAAAATGCGAAAAAAATAATTTAAAGATATGATCAATTGAAAAATAAATCAAGAGAACACATATTTTAGGCCTTGTGAACATATATCCTTATTGTTATTATAAGAATAAATATTTGTTTTTGTAAGGACTAATAATAAATACTTATATTTATAACATAGTTGCAAACGAATTTTATATTTTGCCTTGACCAGATTTCTTAGAAAAATTCATTTAATGCGCAATTCGAATTCACAATTTTTTTTTTTTTAACTTCCTTATAAATATACTAAGTTGTTGTATTAATCGAGTTAAACTCAACCACCTATTAAGATATCATCTAAATTTTGAGGGAATTTTGTGTATATATGAGACAAAGTCCAATATGACATATATTTGAATAATGTTTCCAGTTTCCATTCAAAAGGTGATTAGCTGAAGCCCATATATTTACAAATTATATAATAAAATAAATAAAATATCGTCTCATATAATTTTTATTTATTTTTTCCAAATTTCGTAAGAATTGATCATGTAAAATCCTCTTCCTAGCTGGTCGAGGCTCTATTATCCCAGATGCAATCAAGTTTAATTTAAAGAGCAAATTAAGGAAAATTCGACCACTTTAATAAGACGAGAATTTCTTCTCTACTTTATTCAATAAAAAACCGTTGGCATCACTCTTTGACCTGAAAAGTATTCAGTTTTCCAAATTAATACAAGGGATAGTCAAATGTTTCATTTAATTTTCCACACAACCTTATCTTGTTTTTTTTTTTCTCCAACGATAAAAAATAATAATAAAGGAGTAACTCTCATATACTCCCTCCGTCTCGCCCAAAATGTCACATTTTACCATTTTCGTCCGCTCCACTTAAGTGTCCTATTCGTTTTTATACATACTCTACTTTTATAATTTCCTTATACTACATACATTTTTACACAATATGCAACTCATTTAATATATTTAATTATATTTTTTAAAAATCTCCATAACATCACTTATACTATATTATTATTATACTACTTTTCATCTCTCTATTTATCACATCACCTTTACTATATTACTCCTCCGTCCCAAATTAGTTTTCATACTAATCTGGACACACATTTTAAGAAAAAGTGTAATGAGTGGAGTATCGAAGAGTAATTTTATAAAATTTATTATTAAAGTAAGAGAGGTGGTTGGATTGAGTGTAAAAAATAATGACATTTTGTGTAAATATATGAATATTGTGATGGTGAAGACTAAGGAGGAGTTTCCTTTTTGGAATGTGAAAATTAATGTGACAAACCAAAAGAAAAATGTGAAAAGCGATGTGAGACGCAGATGAAATATTATTATACAACATTTCTTAAAACTCGTGCCCAAAAGTGTTGGGACACTTTGGGCGAGACGACGGGAGTAAAATTTATTCAACCTACAATAAATTAATATCATAATATTTTATACTGAAATATTAATTTATAAATATAAAAGTATTATTAAATGAATATTATGTTATTAATAAATAAATATAGTAAATATTAATTATATTAAATAAATTTCATAGAGTATGTAAAAAAGAAAAGAAAAGAAAATTGTCGTGATCTATTGCAACAACGCGTTGTTTGCGGGACCCTCTGTGTTTGCTTGGGGATGATGCGACTTCACCTGCAGAGTGGGACATATAAAAGAATATTTATGAGGTCGGCAAAAGGGGCTGATTATGAACACCGACCCGATTCACAAACTGCTTGAAGATGATGATGATGATCATCTTGTGAGATGAGGGAACTAAATTCTTACTTTTAAATCAATTCCAAAGAAAGGTAGGTTTGCTTGATTTATTACTTCTTAATTAGGTTTTCCTGTTTTGGGGCCATTTATGTGTTGCGTTAATGATTTCTTGTGGGTAATAGTTGTTTTCTTGCTGACGAAAAACTTGAGCTAAACATGGAATTTTTATGCACTCTTGCGCGCCTATTATAAATTTGAGCTAATAGATGCTTTTTTATATATGCTTTGCAACGATTGATAAATTTGGAGAACATCGATGATTGAAGAAACTAGGAAGTAATTGAGTGAAGTTGGAAGAAGTTGAGGGATGGAGATATTGTCATTTAAATTAAACCTTTTATCTTATTTCAGAAGCTTGAAAATGGATCCATGGGTTTTGCCTCTTATCTGCCTGAACATGTTTGATTGGAATGATAAGAGGACACATTAAAATGAAATTAACAAGGGGCTGCTTTGTGTTGGATGAATAGAGCATATATCCACGGACAATTGATTGATTCAAGCTCCATGTTATAATGTCTCTGTAATAATTATAAGTGATGATTACTTTACTTTGGATGTAAGTGCTGAAGACTAAGCTGAGATATTGTGATGAGCTAACAAAGGTTATTGGCAAGGTGTAGCTTGATTTAGTTTCAGATTGCTAGGTTTGCTGATCTCCGCCTTCATTATTTTGACGTGTTCTGCTGTGTGCGAGTGACAGTGTGAAACTTATGTTTTTGTTATGTTTGTCTGTTTGTTTTGTGTAGTCTGTCGATTAATCTTGATTTAGTTTCGGATTGCTAGGTTTGCTGCTGTCCCCCATCGTTATTTTGACGTGTTCTGCTGACTGCGAGTGAAAGTGTGGACCTTATGTTTTTGTTATGTATGTTTATTTTGTGTAGTCCCTCGATTAATCTTGATTTAGTTTCAGATTGCTAGGTTTGCAGATGTCCACCTTCATTATTTTGACGTGTTCTGTTGACTGCGAGTGAAAGTGTGGACCTTATGTTTTTGTCATGTAGTCGCTCGATTAATCTTGATTTAGTTTCAGATCGATTAATCTTGATTTAGTTTCAGATTGCTAGGTTTGCTGATGTCCCCGTCGTTATTTTGACGTGTTCTGCTGATTGCGAGTGAAAGTGTGGACCTTATGTTTTTGTTATGTATGTTTATTTTGTGTAGTCCCTCGATTAATCTTGATTTAGTTTCAGATTGCTAGGTTTGCTGATGTCCCCCTTCGTTATTTTGACGTGTTCTACTGTTTCCGAGTGAAAGTGTGGAACTTATGTTTTTGTTATGTATGTCTGTTTATTTCTTGATTTAGTTTCAGATTGCTAGGTTTGCTGATGTTCCCCTTTGTTATTTTGGCGTGTTCTTCTGTTTTGCGAGTGAAAGTGTCGAACTTATGTTTTTGTTATGTATGTCTGTTTATTTTGTGTACAGGGCATAGTTGAAATGAAACAGACACCCTAATGGGTGTCGAATATATTGACGAATTCCTGATTCTTCCTTGATTTTCTTGATCTAGTTTCCTCAGAATGACATCCCAGAATCCCGAGAGTGTAGGTGGATCGGGTGAGTTCTTCTACCAAACCTTCGCGGACTTAGATTCCTATTTGCTAGATCCATATGATGGTGGTAATCAGGGGACATTATTCTCTGTTCAAGCGTATGAACAACAACGCGCAACCGAATCTTCGATAGCAAGTGGCAGCCACCTGTTTTACGGTTCCCCTTCTACTCTTAGCTTATCATCCAACGAAAGTTCCAACACTCAGCCAGATACTTTATCAGATACAAATAATCATCTTCAGAATCAATTACCAATCGAATCTCTGTTGTCAAATCAAGAAATGGAGATTATGCATGGAAGGAACTTTAAAGAGATGCTTTTCAGTTGTGCAAAAGCCGTAGCAGAAAACGACCTAATGACTTGTGAGTTCTTGATGTCTAAATTACGGTTAATGGTTTCAGTTAACGGGGACCCGTTGCAGAGATTGGGTGCTTACATGTTGGAAGGGTTGGTTGCTAGGTTGTCTTCCTCGGGCAGCTCAATTTATAAAGCCTTAAGGTGCAAAGAGCCCACCAGCTCCGAGCTCCTCTCCTACATGCACTTGCTCTACGAAGCCTGCCCGTATTTCAAATTTGGTTTTTGTCGGCTAACGGGGCCATCGCGGAGGCCATGAAAAATGAAAACCGGATACATATAATTGATTTTCAGATAGCCCAAGGTACTCAATGGATCACTCTCATCCAAGCTCTGACTGCCCGGGCGGTGGTCCCCCACACGTACGCATAACCGGAATAGACGATTCGTTTTCCGCTTATGCCCGTGGGGGTGGTCTCGAAATCGTGGGCCAGAGGCTATCGAGGCTCGCGAAATCTTGTGGGGTCCCGCTTCGAGTTCGACGCCGTGGCGATGTCCGGTTGCGACATCGAGGCGAAACATCTGAGGATCGAGCCGGGAGAAGCGCTGGCGGTGAATTTCGCGATGATGCTCCACCATATGCCCGATGAGAGCGTTGTAGTTCAAAATCATCGCGATAGGCTTCTGAGGATGGTTAAGAGGTTGAACCCTAAGGTGGTTACTCTGGTCGAACAAGAGTCGAACACTAATACCGCCCCTTTCCTTCCTCGATTTGCTGAGACGCTCGAGTATTACCTAGCTATATTCGATTCGATAGATGTGGGGTTATCAAGGGAGCACAAAGAACGAATCAACGTCGAGCAGCATTGTTTAGCTCGGGATATTGTTAATGTGATAGCTTGTGAAGGGGTGGAGAGAGTCGAAAGGCACGAGCTTCTCGGGAAGTGGAAGCTTCGGTTTGCTATGGCCGGGTTTAAGCCGTATCCGTTGAGCTCGTTCGTGAACGCTACGATCAAGACTCTGCTCGAAAACTACAGTGAGAAGTATACGCTTAGCGAGAGAGATGGGTGTCTGTTTCTTGGATGGATGAATCGGGATTTAGTCGGGTCTTGTGCCTGGGTATAATGGTCTTTTCACATATGCTGATGCCAAGGTTTCTCCTTGAGCTGAAACATCGATCTCCCATGTTACTTGTTTGTCAATCTTTTTTATGAAACACGTTTTATGATTTTGTTTGTGTAAAGTCGTAATTAGAGCTGAGAAGTAATGTTGATATGATACTATGTATCAATATGTCAACTATATTTGGTGTACGTGACTTAGTTTAGCATGAATAACAACTTTTTTTTTCATTATGCCACAACTTAATAAGTGTATCACATTAGTTTTTTTTGGCATTAATATATCTTCCTTCAATATTTTTTATACTCACGTTCATCATCTAAATTAAGAAAATAAAAAACTTGAAAAAAATTGATTTTTTAATTTAATATATTATTTTTTAAAAATTGATTAGAGAAAAATTATTATACTTTAAGCGTGTGTTCAATGGATAAAGCTGGATAGAATATATAATTCAGACTAATTTGATGTTTGGTTCAATAGATATTTGTCAGGGATGGATATTAGGCCCGGGACAAATTTAAGTCATTTTCCGTCAATGTAGGATTTTTTTGTCCGAGGGGTGCTGGATTTTTTTGTCCATAGTGTTAAATTTACCATATTGTCCTATCATTCCAAGTACATGTGTAGTTCTACAAATCATATAAATAACTAGAGATACCCTAAGGGGTCGTTTGCTTCACATCACAAGACAGGATGGATTAGTTGTGATAAGATTTAGTAGGATTATAATATTTGAATTACTTTGTTTGAGAAAATATATATGTTTGGATTGCAGGACTACATTTCTCTTGATAAATGATTTATTGTGTTTGTATTGTAGGATACATGCGATAAGTATGGTAAATGTCAATAATACCCTACTATGAGGATTAAATTTAGTATCGATAATAATTAAGTCATTTTGTGTTAAATTTGAGGGATATTAAAGACATTATGAAAGAGGAATAGAAAAATCCTGCCAAAAAGCACAGGGATAAATTCATCCAACAATGACATTGATAAATGCAGGATTTCTTTTCGGTCGAGATAGAATCTCGGGCCAAAGTCTCATAAAACAAACAACTTACCACTCGAGATTAAAATATAATATCCATCCCACCTACTCCCTTAAACCAAACAACACCTAAAATAGTTACGCATACGACCTTGACAAACATATTAAACTTCAATCGTGCACTTCTTAGAACATTTAAATTAACTAAGTTTGAGAAAGATGAGGAAGATGAGTTGGGTGTCTGATTCTAATCTAATAACAAATTCTTCATTATGCTCCTAGCATTTTTGTTTATGAGATGAGAGGGCAAAGTTGTCAATTACACTATTTTTGTTATTTATCCCACAATCCAAACATTAAAAAAGAACTTATCCAACAACAATAAATATTATAATCAATCCAAACATATAACCTAATTTCAAAATTACAATCCAAACTGCATAATCTCGACTAATCTTGTCCCGAGTTATTTGTCTCTTCCATTGAACCAAACGCACGCTAAGTATTTTATAAATATGATTGAAATAAAGATAAATTAATCAAGTCTTGAATTAATTTGAAACACTCCAAAATTTAAAATCTACATTGAGATTCAATCTAAAAATTGAGCTTAATATAATATTTTTCCATTAATTATTATAATTTGTGCCCACCAATATCTTTAATTACTGTAAACCAACATGATTTCATATAAAAACATCTTCTCTAGTTACATGTTTATGACTCTTGGCTCACTTGAAGAAGAGGAAATCAGACAGAGATTTATATTTTGAAGAAGTGAATTTATATTGGAAATATACGGATGAGAATACAACTTCAATTCTTGAAATTATGTTTTTGTATTTGAATAATTTCGATGGAATAATTCCGATCTAATAATTTTAATGAAAATTTCGTGAAATTATGTTTTTGATTCTGCTTTGAGAATTCAAATTCTCACAAATTGAAGTTTTATGAAAAGAGGAAGATGAAAATATTTATACAAATAGATTCTTTGTTTAATAATTCTCAAATTTGAAAATATGTATATATAAAATGTGCGGGGAAATTATAAATTAGAAATTTTTGGTGAAATTATAAATTATTGTTTTCAAATTCAAATATTTCTAGTCAAGCTACAGTCGGTCACTTGAACTAATAAATTGACAATACTACCCCTCTCTTAAACGTATAAATATAGGAGGGGTGGGAGGTGTGGCATAATTGTCTTACGAATACTTTGTTTCCGGCTTTCAGCCAATCTTCATCTGTTTCACCAAGCTCATCACTAATCACTACACGGTAAAATCTCTCTCTCTCTCTCTCTCTCTCTCTCATTTGCTTTATTGCATTTTCGATTTATACGTGCTGCTTGATATTATTTCTGTGACGCTGGTGAATTCGTTGGATATCATTTCAGTACGTACAGTCGTGCCCGGGAAAGTTAAAATTGATCGGTTTTAATGATTTATTGTTCGAATTCCGTTTGTTCATAATTGAGGGAAAATTCCCTTTTCCGAAAAATAATATTCCTGTTTTCGAAGTCCTCTAGAGTTTTTGATGAGTTTATGCTGTAATTGCTGAATATTAATAGATCCTTGCTATGCTTTAATTGCTATGTTTCAATTGAATTGCATATTTAATAGTTTCAGTGTGATAAAACACTCTTATCTCTTCATCTATGCATATCTCACAAGATGGTGAAGAATTTTCCATTTTTATTATTTTTAAACTTATACAGTTCCTAATGAATCGAATAATGTTCATGAAAATTTATTTTGTGTTATGAAGAACGTTGGGTGCTGTTTGAGTAAATTTTTATGCTATACTGTGAACAAGTGATTTTTTTGCTGTGAATTGAAGAGACTTGTGTTTTCTTTAGTCCTTATTAGACCGTATGTTCAAACTTTGACTCATATAGGTGAAAATTGGTGATTTTGGGTTGGCAACAAAGAAGAGTCTTTCAGTTCATTCGGTCGTTGGGACACCAGAATTTATGGCACCGGAGCTCTACGATGAGAACTACACGGAAATGATATAGATATATATTCCTTTGGCATGTGCTTGTTGGAGATGGTGATGGTGACACTTGAGTTGCCCTACAGTGAATGTGACAACGTTGTGAAGATATATAGACAGGTGACATCTGGGGTGTGGCCTCAGGCCATGGACAAGGTTAAGGATCCCGAGATAAAAGCATTTATCGAAAGATGTCTTGCTCAGGCAGGAGCTAGGTTGAGTTTGATGATGATGCTGATAATAATGAAAAATTGAGTAGGTGATCTTGTTATATTTTTAGTGATCTTGTTATATTTTTAGTGTCTGTAAATTGAGTTGGAATTAACTAGAGGCAATCTTAAATTTAGAGAAAGATGTCTTGAATGTTAATAGTAGGTGTTTTCTTCTATAATATTTGATTATTCATTGAGATCGAAGTAATCAATCAAGGATTTTCTTGAGGTTTTTGCGGTATAATCTAATATTTAATTTAGGCATGGTAGAGACTTCTGAGTAGAGTTGTTAAAATAAACGAGCTGCTCGTAAGCTCAACTCGTAGTGTTAAATGAGTTGAGTTCGAGCTCGTGAAATACTCGTTTATTTAACGAGCCGACTTGAGCTCGACTTGTTAGGCTTGATAGATAATTTTTTTAAATTTTCATTAGGTTCGGCTCGATTCGTTAGGCTCGATAGGTTCGTTAGGCTCGTTAAATTCGTTAGCGAGTTGAACCGAACTCTATTTCTAGCTTGTTAATGTTATCGAGTTGAGCTCGAACATCCAATACTCGGCTCGAATAACATGTCTACTTTTGAGATTCCTTTTTACCGTATACTATTATGCAATGAGATATATAGAATGTGTAAAATTATTTGAAGTAAAACAGAATAAACTTCAAAATCATCTGAATGATATTACAACACTTATCGCTCATCACATACCAAACTGCAAAACAGAGGCTAATAACTTAATTGGATTTTTTTAATTAATTATAGTGGTTCGCAAAACCACTTTTATTTTTGAGATTGGTTCGCAAAACCACTTTCATCTTTCATTTTTGAGATGGTTTTGAAATTAATTACCGAAGTATGGAAGAATGACCTTAGGTGTGGCGCGTGTGGCTCCCCGTCAAAAGAAACAGTGTGGGCGTCATCACTGTGGCGGCCTCTCAATTCGAAATAATAATAATAATAATTATTATTATTATTATTATTGTGTATTGCTGAATGATGGATTAATCGAGAAGAAATTTGTGTATATAACAGTTCACATCTTGAATGAACTGTGGAGACTACCTAATTTAAATACATGAGAGTGATTTCTAATATTTCACAATTCTCTACAAAACATTTAATAATCATTCTAAAAAGGTGCAAACTTCAAATATATTATACAATATTTCATATATAATAATTTCAATATTTTTGTATCAAATATTTGATCAAAAATATTATAAATCCCATCAGGAATGTAAATAAAAAAATAAAAGAAAAATTTGTGAAAACGTTAAACTCCAATATGAATTTTAAATATTAACTTCAATGTAAAAAAATATTATTACTATATTTCCAAGAAATCAACAAGTATTAAACTACAAATTAAGTAAATTTACAATATTTAACGTAAATTAACTTTTGTTGCTTCATTCTCACACAAACTATATTGTTTCTTCTCCACAAACAATTGAACTATAAATTTATACTTGGGATGATAATTTTAATATAGAACTTATTGAGAAAAAAATGGAAGAGAGAGTGAAAAAATAGTGTGCACAATGTTTTTACCTTATACTACACTCGTAATTAAACTAATACTATACAATATAGCCAATACTACACTATAACTAAACTAATACTATACAATGCCCGAAATAATACTACACTGTAACCAAACTTTGTGCACACAATCTTTTATTGTGCACAATATGCACACAAATACTATTCATTCCTTCTAAGGGGTGCCACAGGTGAGAGCGCCCCATTAAAATATTTGTTTTTTTTTGCCAGGTTTTGTTTGGCTGGAATTGTCGAATTGAGGGGCGCCAACGGTGATGACGCTCACTCACACTATTCCTTTTCATGGGTCGCCACACCTGAGGGCACCCTCGACATTTTGGTACCAATCTCAAAATCACCACAAAAAAAAAAAAAAAAGTGATTTTGCATTATAATTAATTAAAAAAATTCTTGGTCTAAAAATTTGAAATTGAAGCCAAATTAGCCTGAACCAATTCAAATTAGACTGACAATTTAAGGACCACGGGTTTGAAAGTTAGCAAATTGATTGACACTTTGACCCAATTTGGGTTGATTCCGTCAATTTGGACATTTTTAGACCTAAAGTCCTTAAATTGACAGCCCAAAAACTTATGTCTCACTCTTTGCTACCCTTAAGTTCTTGATCTTAAGATAATTATTCCCTAAATTACGTTGAGTCTGTACCTCCCTAAAATCACACAGATCTTCATTACATAATGGTGTTACATCTCTCGTTACATTAATTAGATTTGCGCCACGTGTACATACAATTATATTAGGATGTTATTCTCTTATTTATAAATTTTGATGTATGTACACGTGGCACAAATTTAATTAATATAACGAGAGATGTAACATCATTATGTAACAGAGATCCGGACCGCCCTAAAACCTGATTTCCCACTTTCCACCTCAATCTTCGAGTAAACTTAAAATCTGTTAGAATTGTAACTGCAATTATGAAAAAATATAAAAATGAAAAACAAGGAACACTAGATTTGTTGACCCAGTTTAAGAATGACTATGTCTGGGGTACTACCCAACCAAACGAGCTAATATTTTGTGATATAAGGTTACAATGAATTAGAGGGATATAAATACCCAAAACCGGGTCATAGCTTAAAGCCCATTTAGATCAATGATGTGTGATGCACACAGTGTGCATAATATATTCTCTTATATCATTGATTTTGTTATATATAAATGGAGCAATATTTGTTTTTAAAAAAATAGTTTTGTATGCATCAAGTAAATCATGCAACTCAAGTGTATTTTAAAAATCACGTCTAATATTAATGAAAAATTACTTTTATGCTAAAATGTCACGCCTTGTTAAATCGTAACAGTGGGAATTTTTTTGTATAAACAAGGGTAATTTTTAAGTAATAATAGGGGTGACTTTTTAAAAAATACACTTGAATTACACGGTGCACGTGATGCACAAGAGACTTACTCAAAAAAAAAAAATTGTGCAATATATATTTTTCTTATTTCTATCCCACCCCAACATTGAATCCTGGATCCGCACCGGGTCTTTATAACCCAACAAACGGTTTTCAACCCCATCATATCCTACTTAAAACATGCTACGATATGATACTGTACATACACATTTTCCTGAAACAATTCTCTGAAATTTCCTCTCCATTTCCCCCTTTTGTCAAACTAAAACAAGAAATTAAAAGATTGATCACAATGTTTTCGACAACCAGTATCATACTGCATGAGCCTGAATTTGATGATTCAACCCAGCAAAAACTACGACGTTTTATTCTTAGACAATGAAATTCTCACCACCGTCACTTCAGTCGACGAAATCCTCATCACCGTCTGGTTATCCAATCTCTAGCACGCCAACAGAACCAACGTCAAGCTGGACGAACACCCCATATCCATAGGAGGCCGTGCATCGCGTGGATTTGGGTGCTGTCTTGGCGGAGAAGTACCATCGGCCCGATCTTAACAAGGCTGGCAGTTGATGGTGATTGGGATGAGGCAGAGCTATCAAATGAGGAAGTGCAGCTTGCCTGCATCGGCGTGATGCTATATTGTGATTTTCTAAGTGCTTTGGTCACTATTAGAGAATTAATATAATGAGTTAATTTCACATCTTTTTTATTACCTTTACAGTTAAGATTTTTCATGATATCATAGCTATCTAGCTTATGCTCACATCCTGAATTTAAATTCAACTGAAAGTAACTCCACCCATGTTTAATTGTCTACTCGATGGGTCTCCTCGTCGTAAGGTAGATGTTTAGAATCCGGCCAGGGAGGATAGTATTAGAAAATTAATAAAATAAACTAATTTCACTCCTATATCTACAAGTTCAGACTCTTAGAAGAAATCAAAATTTTCAATCACGTTTTAATTAATTAATGGCAAAATATTGTAATTTTAATAGTACATATTAATTATTTATTAAAGCATATTAATTGTTTTTATAATAAGATATTAGTTTTGAATAATATGAGGTATTGTATTAAAGGGTGAAGGGTAATTGTTTAGTTAAAGCGTATATTTATTTTACTATAAAATATTAATTATAAACCAATTTCACGATAAAATTAATTCACATCATAATAACTCATATTTATAACCAAACTACCAACTTTTGATTCACATTCATTTAAAAACAAACTTTAGATTCACATTTTTTTCATAGTGCAAAACGATGTTTCTGTGCAATTTTACTTGGAGAAAAAAATCACAAACGGTCCTGTATCTTTACTTGAATTTAATTTTAGTCCTTTTTTTTTTTTTTAATTTATCAATTTTGTTTCTTTTGGTGTCAATTTTGGTTCTTTTCACCGGAAAATTTCATTGTTTGCTTGAAAATTGCCCTAATTTTTTTATCTTGTCACGTCGACAACCGTGTCAAGTCTCATTTGATTAATCGTCACTCATCCAGAGCAGTAGTCCTCAATTAATTCAAATTTCGATTACACCTTGCTCGTATATTATAATTTTAAAATCATAAATTTTGTCAATTTTCATCACTAATTTCGAGTGTTTAACGATGAGGGGAGGATCGAGGCCTATAAGTTTATTTTTCTCTTGTCGATCCCGTTATTTTGGTACATTTTCGTGTCATTCTCGTATGCTACAACAG
The DNA here is from genome assembly GCA_030762865.1 of Paraleonurus japonicus. Lineage (NCBI taxonomy): Eukaryota > Viridiplantae > Streptophyta > Magnoliopsida > Lamiales > Lamiaceae > Paraleonurus > Paraleonurus japonicus. Next base: position 4,737,510 of record CM061058.1, read on the forward strand.
ATTTTCGGTCTTTTCGATAATTTTTCCGGCCAAAATTTGACTTATCCGGCGAAAAGGACCTATATTGATATCAAAGGACCACAATTTATAAAATAAAAAGAAAAAAAGACCAAATCTAAAATCGGGCAAAGTTACAGGACCATTTATAAAATTATCTCATTTTACTTGACCTAGGAGTATGCGATCACTTTTGTGGAGAACAATTGAAAAATCGTCCTGTATCTTTAGCTGAGTCCAGTTTGTTTGTTTTATTTCTAAATAATTTTAACAATTTTGATCAATTTTCTTGGAAAAATCAAGTTGGAAAGTTGACGTAATTTTTTATTTTGGTCATGTAGGCGGTCGTATCCACCCACATTTGAATCTTCTCTCTTCTAAGAAGCAAACCCGGCTCTCATTCAATTTCGAGTTTTGATTACACTTTCCTCGTAAATCGAGATTTTAAAACTGCGAATTTCGTCAATTCTTTTGCTAATTCTGAGTGATTTATGGCGTGGAAAGAATAGTATTTTCAACTTTAAGAAGAACATTGTGAAATAAAAAGTTTAAATTTTAATCACAACTCCTAAAATAATAGCATGAGGGAAAAGAAGAAAATCCGACTCCTTTCCTAACAAAAGAGTAGAAAAGTAACTGATTTTCATTCTAATTAGAAACCGCTCTCTGAATTTTCATCAATCTCCTTTCCATATATTCAAGAAACCGTTGTCTTTACTCAAATGAAAGGTCGACCGTGATCACCTCAAGAAAAAAATGGCGGCAACGATGCAAATATACACCATTACCGAGTTCGGCACAAGTATTGTCACCACCGTCACATCTCACCCCACTCCCATTAGAGTGTGGCTCAACGGCGTCACCCGCGGCGGAGCGGTCACTGTCCACCGCCACGTGGGCTTCGAATTCGAGTTCGACTACCACAGGTGGCGTATCGGCACGGTGCAGTTCTACTTGGGAGGTCGGTGCCTCATCATCCAGCTCGACAGAGCATTGCCTTTCCCTGCCGTTCTCCACCAATTCCTGGACAACCATAACTACACTTTTGTTGGGACCCACATAGCATCCAAGATTGACCTGTGGAGAGCACAGTGTGGGTTTAGCGCGGTGGTGCAGTGCATGGATTTGGGTCAGAATGTGGCGTTTCTGAGAGAGAGAAAGCAAGGGCTGTTGGCTTCCATTGATATGGGGCCAGTGGAAACTGAGTGGGATCGAACGCCAGCAGACTTCTCTCGACCTGAATACCTCACAAGTCGGCAAGTGCGTTATGCTTGTCTCGATGCTTTCCTCAATCTTTATGTCGCAAAGTTGCTCTGGAATATTAATTGATGTTTTTCCTGGCCCAGAATTGTGTTGATATGAATGCATGGTTCCGTTAATCAATAAATTCTTTCATGCAAGTATGGATCCTTCATATATATGCATATATATATATATATATATATATATATATCAATGGTTAATGCTTGGTTTCATTAATTCTTCGAATCTTTCTTGGTGTTTCTTGAACAAATTTAACTTAATTACATATATTCTTCTGGTAAATTGAATTGCTGGTTCCTAGAGAATAAGTGGTCTGCAACATGGTCATTTGCATTTATGTATCCTTCATATATATAGAGATAAATAAATATATTTGGATCCTTCGTGCAAGTTAATCAAGTATGAATACTTGGTTTCTTTCTTTGAATCTTTCTTGGTTTTTTCTTGAACAAATTTAACTTAGTTATAGATATATTCTTCACCTTTAGTTATTTGGGTATTTGGTTTAGAATGCTACTAATTAACCTTTGTTTCTTAATTAACTTCTTCATGCACTGCGAGTTGATACTGTATAAACAACTACACCCTCTGTCCCGGAACTATCTTCACGTGTGAAGAGACACGTTTATTAAGAAAATTGAAATTAGTGTAGGAGAGAGAATAAAGAGTAAGGGTATTTTGGGTGATTTAATGAGAAAAAGTAGGAGAGAGAATAAGGTAGAAGGTAGAATAAGGTAGAGGGTAGAATAAGAGTGACACTTTTGTGATTTAAATGATGTTGTGGGGGTGTAGTTTATGGAGGGTATTTCATTTTAGGGGTCTGAAGTTAATTGTGAACGTCCCAAAAAAAAAAAAGTGTGAAGATAGTCTAACTTTTATATTTTTTTAACAAAATAGGAGGAAATTAAAGAAATCTGGAAAGCAAATAGTAGGAGAAGAAAACCGTTGTCTTCCTCTCTTTACTCAATTTCATATATTCAAGAAACCTTCGTCTCTCTCTCTACTAAACATGAAAGGTCTAATCAGCTCAACAACGCCTCCAATAACCAGCATTACAATGCACTACAACGAAAAAGAAGGACGCTGTCAAGCATTGCTTCACCGTGGAAACTGAGTGGGATCGAACGCCAGCAGACTTCTCTCGACCTGAATACCTCAAAAGTCGGCAATTGCATTATGCTTGTCTAGATGCTTTCCTCAATCTTTATGTCGCAAAGTTGCTCTGGAATTGTGTTGATATGAATGCATGGTTCCGTTAATCAATTAATTCTTTCATGCAAGTATATATGGATCCTTCATATATCAATGGTAATGCTTGGTTTCTTTCTTCAAATCTTTCTTGATGTTTCTTGAACAAATTTAACTTAATTATACATATATTCTTTTGGTAAATTGAATTGTTGGTTCTAAGAGAATGAGTGGTCTGAAAGATGGTCATTTTTTCAACACTTTTGGTCCCGTAGTTTTGTTCGAGCATTTTGGTCTCAAGAGAATTGCAGCTTTGGTCTCAAGATAATGACAAATTATAATTTTGGTCCTAAAAGAATGTTGTAAAACAGTTTTGGTCCAGAAAAATAATGGTCGGGATCGGTAGTTATTTGGGTATTTGGTTTAGAATGCTACTAATTAACATTTGTTCTTAATTAATAATTACCTTCTTGTTGCACGTAATTTACTGCGAGATGGTATTTGTAAACAACTAATACCTTCAATGAAACAACTAATACCAATAGTGGAACAATTCCTTTTTCCGTCCCGTATTTGATGTAGCATTTACTTGTTCGGCACAACTTTTAATGTAATTGAGTTGTTTAATAATATTTGATGTTTTTAATGGGGTAAGGTAGTTTTTTCAACTTTAGTGAGAAATTTGTTTAATAATATTAAATTGAGTTAGTGTGAGTAAACTAATAGCATGTGATGTAATATTGATGTATTTGAGATAGATAGATAAATAAAAAGACTAAAATTGTTTTATTGCTATTTAAGGAAATGATTCATATAGTACGAGACAATTTTTTTGGAAAATGATGCATCTAGTAAGGGACATAGGATTAATATCCTTCAACTAATACCCTTTAATAAAAACAACTAATAATATCATTCAAACTAATACCTTATAGTAAAATAATTAATACATTCAAAATAAATTTTATTATTAAACTTATTCTCATTAGACATGGAAGGAGTAAATGATCAGGAGACGTACTACGCCACAAGATATGCCTTTATGCCAAATGATCACTTTAATTAAATAATATATTTTTAAAACTTTCAATGAAACAAGCTTAATTTTCAACTGGGTATCTTGTGATTGTGATGTGATTTACAAAGGTGAGAGATATAATGCATTTTATTTTTTATTTTTTGTGTAATGGTATAATAATATAGGATAAATTGTATTTTTGGTCCCAAGAGAATGAGTGGTCTGCAAAATGGTCTTTTTTGGCACTTTTGGTACCGTAGTTTTTTTGACATTTTTAGTCCAAAGAAAATTGCAGTTTTGGTCCCAAGAGAATGATAAATTGCAATTTTGATCCCAAGAGAAAGAGATAAAATTGCAGTTTTGGTCCTAAAAATAATGGTCGTGACTATTTTTGTAAAAAAGGACAAAAAAGAACGTGAAATTGACATTGTTGTAGAAAAATTTTTATAGGACCAAAGCTACAATTTTCCCTAATAATGTACTCCCTCCGTCCCGAAAAAGCTTTCAAATGTAAGAGAGCCCACACTTTAAGAAAAAAAGTAATGATTGAGGTTTTGAGGGGTAGTTTTGTAAACTTTTATGTATAAAGTAAAAAAACTTTATTGAGTTATGTGTATGTGAGACTAAAATGTAGTGACATTTGTATAAATTAGTAAAAATTGTGAAGGTAGAGTTTATAAAGGGTTTTCCATTTTAAGGGTGCGAAACTTATAATGGGATGAATGAAAAAAGAAAGTGTAAAAGCTTTTATGGGATGGGGGAGTATGATACTCCCAAGAAGCACATATAATAAACACAAAACCATAAGGAAAATATTATTTTAGGCATGTAATTAATTTAGGGAGGGTGACAAATTGAAGACATTAAGTTTTCGAATTGACTAAAGTAAGAATTAACTTTGTATTTTTTTGACAAATATAAATCATTAATTTTTTTGAGCAACACTTGTTTGAACTAGGTGCATACAATTACCTCTATTTTATCATCACCGTTATATATGCAAATTCACTATCACTGCCGCACATGCATTGTCACATTTATTTATAATAGTGCATGTGAATGATAATATTAGTGAATATACATAATGATGATAGTAAAAATAGAGTTCATCGTATGTACTTAATTCACACAATTTTTTTTTCCAATTATATTAACTAGAATATCCCGCTATTGCATTTCTATTCATATGTTCATACTTAACAAGCTAACATTAACATTCGGAGAAATCATGAGATTAAGTCACCAATAAAAAAACAAGCTAACATTATTCCCCTTCAAGAAACATCAAGATTCAAGAAAACTAAGCAAAGCAACCATTAGATCCATGCATCCATGGCAGAGAAAGAAACATTCAATAGAGTAAAAAACCGATTAAGTTGGTTAATTCCTAATCCTCTTCTCCTTTGCGAATAGGAAAGACGAGATAGCTTCCAAGTTCATAACACACGTAAGCATCGATACACGCATGAAGCACGTGCTCATTTGTTATCTTATCCTCATCCCAAACATCAACCACCGGCGGCCTCTCCACGTCTTTCCCATATAAAAACATCCGCAGTTCACTCACCCCCGCGTTATTCAGATCCGGCCGGTTGAATTTCTCGGCCACCACGCTCGCCAAATCAACGCGGCGGGCACCGCCTCCGTAGCCGTACTCACGTTGCAGCTGCGCCAGATTGGCCTCTATGCCGACGCCAACAAATGTGTTGTTCCGATTGGAGAGGAATCGGATGAGGGAGGGCGGGACGGAGTTGGCGTAGGTGTGCTCGAAGATGAGGCAGTGGCGGAAGACGAAGAGGATGAGAAGGGCGACGAAGCGGAGGGGTTGGCGCAAAGGGATGGGGAGTTCCTCGGGAGTACGGAGCTTGACCTCAAGGCCGACGATGAGGCGGAGGGGATTGATGGTGTCGTCTGACTCGATATCGCTGATCCACTCGTCGGCGTTGTCGCAGATGAAAGTGACGGTGGTGAAGACTCGTTTGTTGAGGATGTAAACGTCGTAGTTTTGCTCGTAGTGGTTGAGAAATTCGGGGTCATACGCTACAATTCTGGTGGTCGACATTGTTGAGAGGTGATGAGTCGTTGAAGTTCTTGTGTGAGAGAGTTGGTTAGTTAGGGAGAGAGGGAGAGGGAGAGGGTTTTCTGAAAGAGATGTTTCCCGCAAATGTATATATGTATACAATATCATATCATGCATGGCATGATTTAAGTACGATATGATCAATTCGATTTTACTATTACCCTTTTTTTTTTTTTTTTTATAATTGTTGTTCTACCTGCTTAATTGTTAACAGGAGCATTGCAGTTTTTTTTTTTCATTTCATGAGAGTTTTGGATGACAATTTTTATCTCATATATATTTTTTGGTCTTTCTTTTTTTTTTTTTTTTTTTTTTGCAAAAATAGTTATCCCAACCATTTTTAGGTGCAAAATTACCTCATTTGCTAGTGATCAAAACTTCAATTTCATTCTCTTGGGACAAATTAAACTGCAACTCTCCCGGGATAAAAATGTTGAAAAAAATTACAGGACCAAAAATATCAAATAAGGACAATTTTGAAGACCAACCATTCTCTTGTGACAGAAAAACATAGTTTACTCAATTATTAACACATGTGAGATGTGGTGTATATCATAATTTTCATCTTATTTAGAAGTTTGAAATTATAAAAATATGTGAAATTAATTCATTTATATATATTAATTTTGGAACAATTTGATAGGAATAAAGTTGCTTTTAGTGGGATTTGAACCCAAGATGTGGATTTGAGCCTTTGCTTTGATACTATGAGTACTTCATCTCTATCTAAAAATTGATTATTTTTTCACCTCCATGTATTATATATATATATATATATATATATATATTTTCGAAAGCGAATCATGATAAGAATGAAAATCAGTTAGGATGTTTTGCTACACTAGTTAAATTAATGATGCATTTTTAGAAGAAAGAAATTCATTCTCATAAAACATTTACCTTAAAATATAAGTATTTGAATAAACAAGTCACACGTAGTGAAACTATGAGACACACTGAACAAATTGTCATTCAAAGGAGATTCATCAAGTGAACAATTTAATATGGGTGGAGTGACTCTCATCGGGAATCGAACCCAGGACGTTTGAGTGTGTGCCTTTGACTCGATACCATGAAATAATTGATTCATCTAAAAGTTCGAACTTGTAGAGATGTAAGAATTTAATTCATTTATATTGATTCCCTAATATTTGAGAATAATATTTCACCACCTTCCAAACAAAAATGAATAAAAATTGAGTTGAGACATCAATTTGTCAATTTTTACTTGGTACAAATCACATTCTTATAATACAAATAGTGCAAGTTGGAAATTGACAGTTGTGTTGTAGTACATGTTGTAAATTAGTTTTAACTCTTAATTGTTTTACTCTAAGATATTAATTGTAAACCAATTTTACGATGAAATTGGTTCGCACAAGCCAACTCATTGTATAAAAATGATTAGGTAAGGATTTAATTCATTTATTTGATTCCTTAACACTCCCCTCACTCGTGTGCCAATTCATAACCTCTACTGTTTGGGAGGAGGCCCATCGGATGGACAATTTAATAAGGTGGTGTTGCTCTCACCAGAAATTGAACCCAAAATTTTTGCTCGATACCATAAAAGAATTTACGATTCGTCGAGTGTAGAATTATTGAAAATACCATGTAGAATTATTGAAATTGAATGAATTGATTATCTGATTTACTGAATTAAGGGATACAACACTAAATAGAAAATACAAGTGTATATACATGGTAAGCAATCAACAAAGATCCCTATAATGAAGAAGACAAAATCAATCTACGAAATATTCTCTTATAATATATTAAAACGATGGCAAATATTTGTGTGCACATTGCGCACACTAAAAAATAGTGTGCACAATATTTTTATCTAATACTATACCGTTACTAAATTAATACTATACAATGTTGCTAACTAAACTAATACTATACAATGTTTGAAATAATACTACATTGTAACCAAATTAATACTATACAAGACTGAAATAATACTATACCGTAACTAAACTAATACTATACAAAGACATGAAATAATACTACACTATAACTAAACTTTGTGCACACAATTTTTATTGTGCACAATATGCACACAAATATTACTCTAAAATGATATATATATCATTCATTGATTATTTTTTTACTCTCCAATCTCCACATGTTATTCGTCTACAATATAAAATATAAAGTAAAACACTAAGTATGAAACAAATAATTTCACGTGGTTTTTTTGCTTCTATCTATTTTTAAGCTTTTCTTATTAGTTCTAGGGTTTGTACAAAATATGTATTATATCTTAGGGTATAATATGGTATGAAACTATTACAATTATAATTATTCACCGATACTCATAACTATTTTATAATATGGTATCGTTTATAAATGTAATGGTATCACTAAATGAATATTATATATAATATCAGTAAATGAATATAATGGTAATTAATTTCATACTATGAAACTAATTAATTAATACCATTATAACTATCCACTGATACCATAACTATTTTATAATGTGGTATCAGTTTATAAGTGTAATGTTATCACTAAATAAATATTATATATGATATTAGTAAATGAATATAATGGTATTAATTTCACACTATGAAACTAATTAACACTAGTTTTTGCCCTTTTTTTTTTTTTTTTTTTTTTAACAAAACAGGACGACAATAATAATTATAAAAAAGCTGGAAATCAAATGGGAGGAGAAAAAGAGAGTTAGGTAATCTGTTTTCCTCATTTTAAATCTTGGAAACCGCTGTCTCATATATATAATTAAATAAGGGCTCAACGTTTCATTCTTCGATACCCTCCTCCATATATTCAAGAAACCATCTGTCTTTCTCTCTACACTCAAAATGAGTAGCTCAGCAACGATTCCAAGAAGCAGAATAATAGTGCACAACTCTGAAACTAACGCCGTCAAGTACTGCTTCACCGTTATGGTCTACCAGCACGAAATCTTCACCACCGTCACATCGGACCACGGTGTCATCACAGACTGGGTCCTCGACGTCTTAAAGTATTCTGCCCTCCTCCACATCGGCTTTGAATACGAGTACGACCCCAACACCGCCGAAATCGGCACCCTGCAGTTCTGCGTTGCAAACCGGTGCCTCATCGTCCAGCTCGACCCCAATCGTCCTTTCCCTCCCCACCTCGACCTATTCCTCGGCGGCCAGAACCACACTTTCATCGGCACCTACATAAATTCCAAGATTGCAGTGCTGAGATTACATTTTCCCTTTGTAGCCACCGTGCAGACGTTAGATGTGTGCCTGACTAGGCCGTATCTGAGTGACTTAAAGAACAAAGAAATGGTTCTGCTGGCGTTGGGCATGGGGAAGCTGCATAATGATTGGGATCGACTGCCGCGGCGTCTGTCAGTTAATCAAGTGCACTATGCTTGCCTCGACGCTTTCCTCCTTCTTTATATGTGGAGACCCCTCTCCCTCATTAATTATCATATTCCCATCCGCGACGCAACAGGCATTACAACCATCAAGAAATACTACAACGTCGTATTCTTGAGCAATACCATCTCGACCACCGTCACAAAGTACCCCTACGCCGTCAAAGAGTGGATAGACGCCGTCAATACTGTCCACTTCGCCTTCGAAATCGAGTACGACAAGACCCGCCGTGTCCGCACCCTGCAGTTGTGCGACGGACCCCGTTGCCTCGTCTTCCAGCTCCTCAATACACCGCGTCTTCTACCTCCTTTCCTCGTCGAATTCCTCGGCGATCATAACTACACTTTCTTCGGCGACCACAAAAATAGAATATAATATTAACCTGTTGAAAGCACAGTTTTCCTTTAGTGGGGAGATGAATTATGATGTGGCTGACGGTTCGATAAAGAGTACAGTGTGGAAGCACGGCAGATTGGGTTCGATTGGGGTGGAGGGAAATGACTGGGATACCCCTTACGAGCTTTCAGATAAGCAAGTGAACTTTGCTTGTGTAGATGCTTTCGTCAACCTTTTATTCGCATGGAACAATAGCAAAATTTCATGATCCATCCATCTTCCTTTAACTTAATTTGCTATTTCACTACTGTCAAATCTTGAGTTGATGCATATGAATGCATGCTTCCGTTAATCAATTTCTTTCATTTATGGTTAATGCTTGGTTTAATTCTTTGAATCTTTCTTGGTGTTTTTCTTGAACGAATTATATATAGGGTAAATTACATTTTTGGTTCCAAGAAAATGAGTAGTTTGCAAAATGAACTTTTTTGACACTTTTGGTCCCGTAGTATTTTTTGACATTTTTAGTCCAAAAAATTGCAGTTTTGGTCCTAAGAGAATGATAAATTGCAGTTTTGGTCGAGAGAATGAGATAAAATTGCAGTTTTGATCCTAAAAATAATGGTTGAGACTATTTTTGTAAAAAAAAAGGACCAAAAAGAACGTGAGACTAGCATTGTCGTTGAAAAATTCTAATGGGGCTAAAACTACAATTTTCCTATTATATATATTACTGTCTCTACGTAATAATTGTTTGTCTTCTTTTTCTTTTCAAACTGGTGTTGGAATCCTAGAACTTGTTGTAATTAGGTGTCTTGTAGCTTGTTGGAGACGTTCCGTTTCTTTTGTAGCTCACTCTTTATAAACTCTTTTGAGTACCTCTCGTAAGTAGTCCGTTTATGATATTATCTTTTTCATTGTAAAAAAATATTTTATTAAAGTGTATTAGTTATTTATATTATAAGATATTAATTTGAATGATGTAAGTTGTTTCATTAAATTATATTAGTTGGAGGATATTAATTGTTTCATTAATAAATTTCCAACCTTTATCATAGCATGCACATTTTTCAATTTGAAACATGTACAATTTTTTACTCAAGTTGCAACCTATATTATGTAAAATTGATATAAATGAACCTGAGTTCGGGTTGAATTCGGGCTAGTTGAGGCACCAATCGATTAATTTTATCTAGTACAAGTTGCAATCTGATAGAGAAATATTAAATGTTGCAAATTAAAAGTATGTAATAGTACAAAGTAATATTATACTTCCGGACAAAGTTTTGTTGTGCGGCAAACTAGAGCTGCATAATTCAAAACTGTCCTCAACATAAAAACGTGTGAACAATGTTTTACCCTAAGCTTAACAATTTAAATACGTATTATGAATACAAACAACAAACAAAATCATCGTATATCACCAAATAAACAAACATTTCAACAAAACCATAGTTTATAAAAATACCTATATTCTAACAACTAGAAATACTTACATAAGTGTATATAGCCCCTTTAGAACCCTTCATTTTCCTTCAAACAGCCTCTTCGATCAAAATAATGTGACCAATTCCTAGTTTTCGTTCTTGCCAAGTTCTTGTCAAAATGACGAAACCCCAAGTGTGTGTCTTGAGCTACGAAAAATTTGAAATATTGTGGAAGGGCAAGTTAGTCATTATGTAGCAGCCTTATTTTAAAAAAAATTAAAAGTTTGTGTACTCAATTATTAGGGTGGTATATATATGGATTGATTCTCAACTTCTCTATAAGTTCGGACTTTTAGATGAGGCGGAATCCTTAATGGTATCATAGCAAAACCCTGGGTTAAAACCTCATTTGGAAGCGCTCCACTCATTTAAATTGTATACTTGTTGGGCCTTCCCATTCAAATATTTATTGAACAATTATAATTATTTTTTTACTGAACTATATCAATTAAACAACTTCAATTATTCAATATAAATAACAACATTAATATCAATTAAACAACTATAATTATTTAATAAAAATAACTGATGTTGTTGCACAAAGACATCCGATCCATACAAAGTCTCGACTATATATATTAATTCCAAGGTCTATTTAAAAAAATTAATTCTAGGGTGAATTAATTAGTCCGATTTTCATTCGAATTAAATATCAAATAAATTAGAGGCATGTGGAAAGCACAACTACCAAAATAATAGCAGGAGAGAATAAGAAAATATGAATTTTAATTAACAAAATATATAGGATGAAAATAAAAAGACTCGGAGGATTAACTGATTTTCAATATTAGAAACCGCTCTCTCATGTCATATATATATATATATACTCTTTAAACCGTCTTCTTTCCGTGTTTACTCAAATTAAAGATCTTTCTAATCTGCAACAATGGCTCCAAAGACCAGCATCACAATGCACTACTACCACCCGCCGGACGTGATCAAGTATTGCTACACCGTTATCATCTTCAACCACCGCGTCTTCACCACCGCCACAAGTCACCCCGATGTCCTCACGGAGTGGACCAACGACGTCAAAAAGCGTTACATCAACCACCGCTACGTGGGCTTCGAATTCGAGCTGGACATCAACACTACCCGTGTCAGCACGCTGCAGTTGTGCGTGGTGGACCACTGCATCGTCTTCCAGCTCGACAGGAAATCGCCTCTCCCTGCCTCCCTCGTGCAATTCCTCCTCGAAGATAGCAACACTTTCATCTCCGGTCACGTAGAAGCAAAGCTTACAATGCTTAAAGCGCATTATCCGTTTTTAGGCACGGTGAAATGCGTGGAAATGGGTCAGTTCACGCCGTTTGTGAGAGACGTAAAGCGGAGGGAATTGGATTCGATGGTATTGGGGGAAGTGGAAAGTAAGTGGGATCGATTGCCGGAAAAGCTGACAGTTGGGCAAGTGCACTATGCTTGTCTCAATGCTTTCCTCAATCTTCATATCATGTTTGGGTCGCATCGCCAACCTCCTATATGATCCATCCATCTAGCATGTGTTGATCTTCATATATCAATCTTTAATTCTTTCTTGGTGTACGTACGTTTTCTTGATTTTTAATATGGATGGATGGATTCTCAGTTTCAATTGTTATCATCATGTATTGGGAAAAATTGCATAATTGGTCCCATGAGAATTTTTAATGACAACTTTGATGCCACGTTCTTTTTGATAAAATAGTCCCAGCCTTTATTTTTTAGGACCTAAATTGTGATTTTATCTCATTCTCTTGGGACCAAAACCGCAATTTATCATTCTCTTGTGAGGACCAAAATTGCAGTTTTCGTGGGACAAAAATGTCGAAAAAAACTATAGAACCAAAAGTATCGAAAAAGGACTATTTTGCAAACCAATAATTCTCTTGGGACCAAAATACAATTTATTCATCATGTATTGCATTATCGGTTTTGCTAAATTCTGGCTACTACTTCTCTACAGGAATCACTTGTTTCTATTTCAGAGTCAATCATGTGGATTGATGTTTATATTATGTGGACATTTAATGGTGTGTAATGCAATGTAACTTGTAAATGTAATTGAATTAAGGGATACAGTTATGTTATACACATAACCTGCACTGATATTAATTTGTTTCTAAAAATGCATGATAATATATTGTCAATAGCCTGTTAATTTGTTTAGCTACGCAAATTGAAATTCTGTGCTTCTGCTTTGTATTTGCACTTTAGAGATTTGGGGAATTAAGTTTTAAGTTTTTTGATTTGGGTGGTTTGATTTTTCTTCAATTTGGGGAATTTGAGTTTAAATTAAATTTGGGTTCTGAAAAATTACATCACATAAAATTAGTAATAGTTTGTACTTCCACCCTCCCATAAAATTTTGCATATTTTTTTATCGAGACATTTGCACACCAAAAAGGAAATTCGTACTAATTTATACTGTCTCATATTTTGTTACTATGACGTTCCATAAAATTTGAAGTTGTTTGGACCAAGTCAAAAACTGTCAAGAATTTCAAGCCTTCTAATCAATGTAATTGCTGATAGAAACAATACAATGATCAATAACAAAGAATCAAAGAAAAATTGAAAGCAAACTTGGAAAGAATGCAAAGAATACAAAAGCGATTTCAGTGGTTCGATCAAAATGATCTACATCCAGGCCTCTCCAAATCTTTTATTATCTCTGAGATGATGATTTACAAGAGTACAATGAGTTAAAGTATGAAAAGAACATTCATACACTCACAAAACACTGAAAACCAGAAACCGATGAATGTGTGTTTGTCAGTAATTGGCAGCTAATTTACTCTCGAATCATCTTAGTTGCCAAGGCAGTTATCCACTCTTAATTGAAGCCTGCCACGTGTACTTTTAGTTGCAAAAACCATGGTTAAAAATATTCAGCCAATCACAAGTTATGGCTTTGCGAACATTGCACTAGCAACACAAAGTCTGCCGAGTTAGATAAGAACCGCAATTTTACGATCAATAATTTCGATGCCCCGACTCAGGTCGGCAAGCAAAATCAAAATTTGCAAGGAATTTTGCTAAGAAGTAATTGATATTTTCTTATTCTTCCAAAACAAGAGCTACAAGCCCCTATTTATACATGTATTCCATCATGAAATGTATAGCACCTAACAACCAATTTACTTCCTAACCACTAAAAAAATGCTAACAAACTAACAACTATCAACTTAAAGAAAGAAATCTGTCATAAGAATTACAAAAATCAAGTTCAAAAAGTTACTGGACCAATACTGAAAAACTAAGTTCTCATCATAGTTATTTAACTTTCAGTTTCATGTTCCAAAACTGATTTTTGCCTCTTACTTGATCATTGATGCTTCAACGCACAAAACACTTCTAGTAGACATCTTCACCAATGCTACTGATTGTTACCTCTCACGAACCAAAATGAAGGAGGTCTATATACTTAATTGCAACATTCCTAATTCTGATATAAAGCATAAATATAATAAAAGACATGTACATAATCAGTGTTGCAACCCTAGAGCAGTTTTCATCATCCACTTTTCTCCTTTTGACCTTAATTACTTATGTTGCTCTACAAATAAGACTAACTTCCTTCTCCACAAACTGTTTACAATAGCAAGTAAATCCAATTGATGACTTCATATTTGAAATAGCTGGATTTGAGCCACCAGCAAAGAATAATGGATTCAGATCTCATAGCTGTCACAATTGTAGATGAATAAAGACCAAGATTAATTATACATTATAATTTATACTATCATTCGTCTACAGTAGTAATAGTATATCAGAAAATATCACACCATTAATTGTGTAACTAATAACTAATGTGAAATCCAAATCCAACAATATTATTTTTTAATTGGTATATTCTGCTTTTCTACATATAAAATGCATTCAACAGGTAGGAAATGCAAACGCATACCTTATACCACTGCAGATCGCTGCATCTGCAGAGCTGAATCGGCTTGATCAAGATCCATTTCAAGGTGTGAGAATCTATCATTCAATTTTGGTCTTACATTTTTTGAGAAACGTCAATGGCGGCCGCCAGTGGGTGTGAACCTGTCATTCAATTAATAGTCAGGTTAAAATTGCATAGGTTTGTAAATTTATATGGAATTAACCTTTTTTTACTTTGCAGAAGCCAACACCCTATTTGATATTGAGCTGGTCCTGTGTGAACTAGTTTCTACAACTAATACATTGGAGTAAAAAATTAATACCCTTTAATGAAACAACTAATACCATTCAAAACTAATACCTTATAGTATAAAAAAACTATACTCCCTACGTCCTAGATTAGTTTTCATACTAATCTGGCACGTATTTTAAGAAAAAGTGTAATGAGTGGAATATTGAAGGGTAATTTTGTAAATATTTATTATTAAAGTAAGGGAGGTGTGATTAGGGTGAATTATTGCATGAGTTTTGAGGGATTTAAATGCATAAAATGATGAAAAGTATTACCGTTTAAGCTTAAAAGTATAGAGTATCACTTCTCATGCTTAAAAGTATAACTACTTTGGGTTTAATGCTTTTCGCTTTGGTTTTTGTCTCGTTTTGAGTTTCCGTGGAATTTGACGAAACGGAAAGTATCGGGATTCATAAGGCGACGAGACAAACGCATAGGGTGAAAACGGGGTCGGAGGTGCATATCGAGCCTAGAAAAATCCTTGGTCTCGACCTATGGTCGAGCCAGTGAAGCCTCGAGTCGAGGGATTGGCCAGAATTAGAAAACCGAATTTTGAAGGTCCTCGAGTCGAGGGCCGACCTCGAGTCGAGGAGCATCCGAGCCTCGAGTCGAGGGCCATCCCTCGAGTCGAGGGATGTGCCGCAGGATTTTTGATTTTTTCGTCTAATCCGAGCGTGACACGTGACAGAGCAGCTTATATACATATATATACACGAAAATACACAATTTTCAAAATATTTTTTGATCAAGAGGGAGAGAAGAAGATCAAGAACATACACTTTTCACACACACATAGTTAGAGTTTCGATTTCCTTTCCAATTAAGACGATCAAAGGATGATTTCTTTAATATTGGACGCCATCTAGGTGATATTCAACTTTTAATTTCAGTATTATTCATTCAATTTCTTGTTATGAGTTCGGTTATTCAATTAATTTCATGGATTTAATTTCTTCAATTATGCTAGGCTAAATTCATAGTGCTAGGGTGTTTTGATACTTATATGTGGTTGATTCGTGAGGAATTCTTATGGGTTATTTTGATTGTTGATTAATTAATTGGATTAATGAGGGTTGATTGATCTATTGTTAATTAATTTTTAATTCCATGCAAAGTTGTTTAATTATCGCAAGGAGACTTGGGTATTTAGATAACTCAATTGGATGAGGAAATTAATTGAGTAATTAAAGTTAATATTGGTTTAATGCAAGGAGACTTGATTAATACCATTAGAAATTCATTAAATCCACATTAATTACTTAGATTAGTAGTCGAGTGATTAGTGAAGAGACCATAGGTAAGATGCCTTAGTATCGAAGGGTATTCACGCTAGGGTAACTTATTGACTCGTGTTCTTGCCCCGGGAGGAAAGGGTGACTTAGTCCTTTCAATCTTTCGTGCGTTTAATGTAGCGTAGTTCTTAGGCTTACCAAGTACGGTGTTGAATCAAGAAGTTTTGATGAGTTAAAAAGAAGCAGCTCGGTTGATCGACGACTAAGACCAAGTGAGGTTAAGCTAAACAGATCGTACGAGGTCTAGAACCAATCTAGTCACCTGAGATCTAGTCATCTGTAGGAGACAAACATGAAGAGCTCGAGACGAGGTCAAGATAAGCTGAGTAGAATAAGAAAGGCGAATCTTCACTAAGTCACCGCAGATGAGGAGAGCAAGGACAACCGAGGACTCCGCTTTTTTCAAGATTAAGTTTGTTAAAGCGGTTTCTAGTTTGTTAGAACTAACTAACAAACTAACCTGTCTTTTCAGACTTATAAATAGGTCTAGGCACTTCATTTATTATAGAAGATAGAGAGAACGCTTTACTAAATAGAATATACACAAATTTCACAAGTCATTTTCTAAGATCACAAGTTTTCGAGTCACAAGATTTCTTCATAGAATTTTTTTAAGTGTTTATAGAACACTTCACTTCACATCTTCAAAAACACATCTTATTCTTAGAGTTAGATTTCAGAAAGTTGATTAGATTTTTGAAGAGTTGAAGATCAAGTTGTAATTTGTAAAGTTTGTACAAGAAGTAAGTAAGCGGCTAGTGAAGACCCTTCTTCAAAGTTTGGAGAAGGAGAGTGGATGTAGGATTGTTATAATCCGAACCACTATAAAACCTGGTGTTATTTTGCTTTCTTTTAATTTACATTCAAGTTACAATTTTGTTAATTCAAGATTAAAATTCGAATCTTAGCTAAAATCGAATATCGGCATTGCTTTTGATCTTGTAAAAGTTGAGTTCACAATTATATTCATTTGTGATAATCTGATTCTTTGAATTGATTTTGGGAGATTCGAAAAATCTACAAAATCTATTCAAACCCCCTTTCTAGATTTTGTTCTAGAAGGCTAACTCGAGGTTTTATTCAACTCAACATTCCGGGACCAACAAGTGGTATCAGAGCAGTGTTAAGTCAGTTTCTCGCTATTGATTTTAGGTCTTGAATAAGATTCTAAAATTATCCTGATTTTCTTCATTTTCTTCTTTTATCTAACAGTGCTATTAATTAGTTTGTGGAGTATTTTGTTCCTTTGTTTCATCATGTCATCGGGGAAAAACAAAAAGTCTAGGAATCTTCCGAATTCTCTATTGAAGATTATGATTACTGGAAATTTAGGATGGGGAATCACCTAAAAGCCATTCATGATAGGATGGAAGAGGTTCTTGAAGAGGGACCTATAAAATTCTATCATGGAGGAACCAAAGACTGAGCCGAGTCACGAATCCAGGACTGCATAAGAAAAGAAGAGCTCTGAGTTAACAAATGATGAAAGAAAGGTCCATAATCTTGATCAAGTAGCTCGAACCGAGATCATCGAGACTCTAAGTAAGGATTGGATTGAAAAGGTTAAAAGATGCAAGATCGCCAAAGAAATGTGGGAGACTCTTGCTTTGGAATTTGTGAAGGATCCGAACAAGTCAAAGAAAATAAGCTTCATCTGTTTCTACATACTTTTGACACTTTCAAAATGAAGGATGGTGAAACTATAGATCAATCGGACGTGAGGCCGACTAATCTTGTGAACAAAGCGGCCGATTTGGGTAAGACTTACACCGAGAAAGAAATTAACAACAAAGTACTCGATCTTTGAGCAAAAGATGGAGAGAGAAAGTTAATATTCTCAAGACAACACGAATTTGTCATCAATATCACGTCACACTCTCTTCTCTCATCTTAAAGCACTGGAATATGACATTCACATTGAAGATGAAGAAGATGAGACGGAGTCATATACATCTGGAAAACAAGAGCATTTGTTCATCAAGATGAATCTGAAAAGATCTCTAAAGCATCGATTTGTCCATAAAAGAAGAAATGGTTCTTTTATTGAAAAGGTATGAGAGACCGAAGATGAAGTACGAGAAGAAACAAAAGAGACAGATTAGATCGAAGGAACTATAGATCGACGAGGGGATGAAAAGAGTTCAGATAATGATAAAAAGAAGGATCGGTCAAGAAGTCATAAATCACCTATCGACGAGGAGATAGTAGTCCAAAAACAGACAGAGGAGATATATGCTATACATGCAGCAAACCTGGTCACTACAAACTATGATTGTCCTCAACTCACTCCCAGAGAGAGAGAAGAAAAGAGGAAGAAAAGAGATAGAAGATATGCTGACTGCAGAGCTCTCCTAGCCGAGAAAGAAGAAGCTCGTGAGACATCATCATCCTCATCCTCATCTGATTTTGGGTTAGATGATGACATATGTCTAATGGCTAAAGAGGTACATTACTATTCATCATCGATAATGACTGTGACACCTTATCTCGAAATCGATCCTACTTATTGATAAACTTTTGAAAGATTTGGAGACTGCTCTATCTCCTTATAAATAGATAGAGACTGAAAATCTTAATTTAAAGGATCAAATTTCTGATTTAACTAAAGTCAATCGACTAAGGAAAGTGAGAAACTAGACCGTACATTCAAGGGGGAATGTCGGTGAGATGATCACTAAGTACTTTGTCTCGATAAGACAGATAAGTTAGAACAGAACTCGAGTTCTTTAAAAATAAAATTTTCAAATATCTATTACGAGAATGAGAATTATAAAAGGACTAACAGGAATTAAATCTCAAGTTAGGACTTATGAATAATTCTCAAACCACAATAGATAAAATCTTCAAATCATCTCAAAAGTCTAGTGATAAAAGCTGGATTAGGCTTTGATAGGAATAAGAAAAATGATCCTATAAAACCTAGAGTTTTTGTCAAAGCAACTAAACCTAAGGTAGAAACTTTATTCAGTCCCTGGAAACCAAAGGAATTAATTACCTCATCCGATACTTACGAAAAGAAAATCAGACGAGGAAAGTAACTCCTAAGGCTAAACCTAAGACTAAATCAAAGATCTATCCTAGGTATAATAGCTTTGATGGAAGAAGCAAATCTTATCCATACTTACCAAGATTCAAGACAATCTCAAAAGATCAATTAAATAAGATTGATCTTGAAAGTCTTATCTTAGTAGATAGATATGGATGCAAGCTTCAATCTATGGTTTTAAGTAACATTGATATTTTTATCTCGGATTCCTAAGAGTCAACTTAACATGAAAGGACCCAAAATACAAAGGGTACCTAAGCAATAAATTTGTGATTGCAGGAAGATAAAAAGATAGTTGATAGAGGAGACATTCTTGAGGTCATCTGGTACATTGATAGTGGTTGTTCCAAGCACATGACCTATGAAAGACGACTTCTCTCTAACTATCAAACCATTGATGGACCTAGAGTGATGTTTGGTGATAACAACTATGGACTTACTAAAGGTGTAGGAACACTAATGATTGGAGATGTTCAAGTTCAAGAAGTTTACTACGTGGAAGGATTGAAGCACAACCTACTATTTGTTTCACAATTTTGTGATAAAGGGTTTTGTGTCAAATTTACTCATAATGCATGCTATGTATTAGATGGTTTAAATGAAAATATTCTATTAGCTGGAGTAAGACAAGGTAACATTTATGTTGCCAACTTCAAAAGTGTCCTAAGGATACTTGTCTTGTTGCTAAGAGTTCGATGACTTAAGTTGGTTGTGGCATTGCATTTACTTGGTCAATTAAACTTCAAAACTCTTAACAAAATAGCAAGGAAATCCTTAGTTAAAGGACTCCACGATAAAATATTTTCAAAGAACCATATATGTGTTTCTTGTCAAAAAGGAAAAGCAGACCAAAGCTTCTTTTAAAACAATAAGTAGTCCTTCTTGAAAGGATTCGAACTTCTTCATATGGATCTGCTTGATCCAAGAACTCCTCTCACTTTAGTGGAAGATAATACACCTTAGTAATTGTTGATGATTTTTCAAGATTTACTTGGGTTATTTTCTTGTACAAAAAGAATGAGACTATGACTAAGATTCCAGAATTTCTTAAAAAGATTCAAAATGAAAAGGGATTAAATATTGTTAAAATTAGAAGGGATAAAGGTAATCGAATTCCTAAATAAATTGATTTCTAACTCGCATTGAGAATGGCATAGCTCAGGAAACATCTGCGGCAAAGGACTCCACAAAGAAATGGAGTTGTTGAGAGAAGAAACAGAACATTGAAAGAGGCGGCTAGAACAATGTTATCCGAATTCAACACTCCTCATAGGTTTTGGGCGTAAGCCGTTAATACAAAGATGCTATGTTCAAAATAGAAGTCTGATTGTCAAGGATAAGTGTAAAACTCCCTATGAAATTTGGAAGGGAAGATCTCCCAAAATTTCATATTTTCATATATTTGGTTGTAAATGTTTCATACATAACAATGGAAAGTCTAAATTAAAAACTTTTGATGCCAAGATAGCAGATGGGATATTCTTGGGATACTCATCTATATCAAAGGCATATAGAGTTTTTAATAAGACAACCTTGTGTGTAGAAGAAACACCCCATGTGGTATTTGATGAATCTTCTCTTGAGTTTGATAAGACAGGGACATCACAAAGATATCGATGATCCGAATCAAATGACTATCAAAAGATCAACCATAAAATTCTACAATCAAGAATCGATTCAGATGAAGAGGAAGAATCGACAAAGGAAAAGAATCGAAAGAACTTCCTCAACGGTGATCTACCAACCGATCGCACGACCAATGACACATCACCGATCAGACGACCAACAACACATCACCGATCGTAGAGTTATCGAGAAGGTAACATAGAATCATCTCGAAATAAATAATTCAGATAAGACATCATCTACCGTAAAAGATAAAGGTAAGAAAGTAATGTCATATCACCCACCGAAAGCAGATAATCGAGATTTAGACTGCGGTGTCCAGACGAGGACCCAACTAAATCAAGATTGTATGTTCGGTTGTTATGTGTCATTACTTGAACCTAAATCAATTACGAAGCTCTAATCGATTCCAACCGGATTAATGCCATGCAAGAAGAACTAAATCGAGTTTCAAAGACAAGATGTATGGGAGCTTGTTGAAAGACCTCATCATCAAAAAGTCATTGGAACTAAATGGGTCTTTAAAAACAAAAAGGGATGAAAACAATATTGTGGTTAGAAATAAGGCCAGACTAGTTGCTCAAGGTTATTCACAATCGAAGGTATTGATTATGATGAAACCTTTGCACCAAGAGCTCGTCTGGAAGCCATAAGGTTATTTTTAGCCTATGCAGCTTTTAAAAGATTCATAGTTTTTCAAATGGACGTTAAGTCAGCTTTCTTAAATGGAATCTTAGCTGAGAAAGTTTATGTAGAGCAACCCCTGGTTTTGTCAAAGGAGACAAAGTTTATAAACTAAGGAAAGCTCTATATGGACTTAAACAAGCACCAAGAGCTTGATATGACACCTTGTCGATTATTTAATTCAAAATGGTTTTGTTAAAGGTAGAATTGATAGAACTCTCTTGAAAAGAATTTGGTTGTGATCTTTTGTTAGTTCAAATTTATGTTGATGATATAATTTTTGGATCAACTAACATATCTTTGTGTGAAGAATTTAGTAGTCTTATGAAAAACAGATTTGAAATGTCCATGATGGGAGAAATGACATATTTTCTTGGACTTCAAGTCAAGCAGACAAAGAAGGGAATATTCATCAACCAAGCCAAATATACAAAGATCTTATTGAAAAATATGGAATAGGTACCAAATGAGAAGCTAAGATACCTATGATGACAAATTTTTCAATGGATCCGTATGAGAAGGGAGAAGACACCGATCAAACCGAGTATAGAGGTCTTATTGGTTCTTTATTATATTTAGCTGCTAGTAGACCAAATATTTCATTTGCGGTTGGAGTTTGTGCTCGATTTCAAGCTAGTCCTAAGAAAAGCCATCTTGAAGCAAAGAAAGAAAATCCTCAAGTATTTGAAAGGAACAAGTAAATGTTGGATTGTGGTATCCAACTAATGACAACTTTGAGCCGTCTGGATACTCAGCATTCGGATTTTGGTGGGTGTAAGATAGATAGAAAATCTACATCCGGTACTTGCCAATTTCTTGGAAGTAAGCCGATTTCATGGTTGTCTAAGAAACAAACCTCTGTAGCCACTTCCACAAACAAGCCGAGTATATGGCACTGGAAGTTGTTGTTCTCAGCTAACTGGATAAGTCAACAACTAAGGGACTATAATATTATCACCAAAGATGTACCTATCTTTTGTGATAGTAATAGTGCCATAGCTATTACCTAACCCACCCTACATACAAGGTGCAAGCATGTAGATATCGACACCACTTCATTCGAGACCATGTAGAAAAAGGAGATATCGACTTGAGAAGATCTTGACCGACTTTCAAAGAGCAGACATCTTGACAAAACCACTAGCAGAGACAAGGTTTAAAGAATTATCTCGTAGAATTAGGTTTATTAGATGCTTCGTTAGTAAATCTCTAATTTGTTTTTATTAATTCTTGTCTCTCTCAATTTAGTTGTATTATGTCTAGAAAGAATTATCGGACTAGATCTCGAGTCAAAAGACAATCGGGTAGTAGCGATATCATTGATTTCCTTCTTAGGAATCAAGAATCAAGGATTAGTCATATTGACCTTATCTCGACATGATAATTACTTATCGACATATGGTAAATCAGCATAAGGGCACAATAGTCAATCGATATTCAAAAGCAGATGACTATCTCGCACCCTATCCGATCTACCTCAAACTACTAATGGTTTTCCTTGAGTCTATGTCTTTTCAGGAATAGATCACGCATCATACTGTTTCACCTCATCTGCTCTCAATTTTTTTATCCAAACATTTGTGTTTTCTAAAATAAACTTCATATTTTTATAAAATTCTTTTTGGAATAGTGATTGGAAATCCCATCTTTAGAAAAATTAAGTCTCGAGTCTGTTTATTTAAAATTGTCTTTAAGATTGCTAAAAGTTGAAATTAAGCTCGTTTTTAAAATCGCATAAAGTTACTTTATCGATGACTTTTCAACTCATCTCGTTTTCAAACTCATCCGATTTGCAAACCCTTAGTCAAGTAAGGTAACCCTAGCCGACGTCGGTATACTTACTTCCCGCATAAAGTAACCTACATCTCACAAATCAACAAATCTATAAAGCAACTATTTACGCATTCCAAAGGCGATTAACATCCACGCGCTGAATCCTAATCGCTTATCTTAATTTTTAACCGTTGATTTATGCGCAGTAAAAACTTTTTGAATAAATGGCTCAGATTAATTCAAAATTTCCAAAATGGCGGTTTCTCTTTCCAATCTTTCCCCCTATAAATACATCGTCTTCCTTAAACAAACTTTTTCACTCGTAAATACTTATAAACTCTCGCAAAATTTTCAAAACTCGTATTTGATCATTTCATGAGCACTTCTCAAAAACAAATAGGAGTTACTTCAACCATGGTGGATGTTCACAATGAGACGTATAATAAGAAGATCAAATCGGAGATGTATGTGGATTTCGACACAACTTTTGATGGTGAATCAAGGGAGATTTTGGAGTTATTGGAGAGAAATTTGGATTGAGGACATTCTGTTCCAAGAAATCCCCTCCAATAAAACACCGGATATGCGGGGAATCGAGTTCTACGTCAATGGGACGTTCGAGAATGAGTCTTTAAAACCAGAGTATATGGAGAGGTTTTAAGCTGTTACTCGTGGAGGTGGCTAGGATTTTAGATACAAGTAGTGAAGGAGTGAACCCCCTCACCTACAAGTCTCGATGAATGAGTAGAATCATTCGAGATGATTGCACTGAATTCCATGAGGGACCGGCGATCGGAGTTGAAGAAGAAGATGCTCAGACGGAGGTATCGACTCGATGACCATCGTCACAAAGGTCATCACAGGAGAACAAAGTTCTCATGATGGGCTGACCAGACTCCAAACTATGTGTCATGAGGACAATACTAGATGGGGTCCAAGCTAATCGGCCGGGATGCTCTTGGAGAAGCTAGAGACGAGAAAGGAAAAGGTTGGAGGTAGTTGGAGGAAAGTGGCAGGCGAGGTCGATCACCACGGCTATTCAATAAGGTGACGGTGATCATGGAGGACCTGCTTGTCAGTGAGATCAATCAGTCGACGAGTCGAGACCCTACACAAAACAAAAGGGGATTGACAAAGGATGAACCTCTTGGGGCTCCAGTGATTCGAGACGAAGGTGGAGCCGAGGTAGGAGCTCGAGGCACCATTCTTGAAGAAGTTGAGGAGGAGGAAGAAGAGGAGAGAGAGGAAGAGTTGCCGACGGTGAGCTCAGTGAGGCCGCCCAGCCGATGAAGTCAAGGAGAAGGCACCAAGGAGGAGGAGGTTGGTTAAGACCTGCGAGCCGGGTGGGGCGTTCTTGACCAGCCAAGTCTTCTACCCGAAGAGGTAACCACACCTGCAGATCGCGGTGCGGTGGTTCATTCGAGAGGAGGTCCAGGACATAAGCTCGAGAGAGGACCCCTCCCCACCTGACAGTACAATTTTCCCCCTCCTCTCCGGCCCACTCTGGCGATGAAGAGGTGTCCCAGTGGCACCTCGAGCCTCTAAAATAGCCTACTTCCGAAATAGTCCAAATCCCAACCTCATCTACCCTCCCCCAAACCCAAACATCATCCCCTCCACCATCTCCATCTCGAATCTTGTCCTTCCTAACGGGACCCGGTGTCGCCCAACTCCCATATCCATCTCCCCACCAGCCTTACCCATATCCTCCCAAACTCAACCCATATTACCCCAAACAACCTCATCTCTCCCACCCACTACTTCACATATTCCACCCCCACCATCATCCCCTCCACCAGAAATCCCCCTCCCCATGACGCCCCCACTTCATCTCCCATCCGAACCCACCCGGTGGATACCTCCAATATCTTTGGGGATATCCACATGAGCTCCCAGTCCAACCTCTCCCACCACCTCTTCCTCATCCGAATCAGAGGAGGAGGTCGATCCAATTCTTGCCATTTCATCAGCCTTTGAAGATATGCACAAGAAGATAATATCTCAAGTTCAAAGGATGATGGAAAATAAGACAAGGAAGGTGATACGAGCGATCACCGATACGATGCTCACCAACATGCAGATTCTTTGAGGTCAACATGTCAAGGAACCTATCAGCCAATCTCAGCCTTGCTGTTGGATCTCGGCTAAGTGACACGGAGGAGGAGGTTAAGGCACTTTGAAGCGAAGATGGCAGGCTGACAACGAGATCCTCGGTCAACACTCTCACGTCCGATCAGAATGACTTCGTGGTCTCGTTGCTCACTCTGGAAAGACACCTGCAGACTTCTCGAATGAAGTTAAAAAGGGGAAGGAGCGAGAAGGAAGAGATGGACACCCTCACGGTGAGGTCTTGTCACTCCTGAGACAAGGTGGACTCTAAGGCGAGACACAGTGAGTTGGAGCGGCAAGGCTGAATTGAAAGTTAAATCGAGATGAGTGTGGCAGCCTTGCATCGAGGTGACCCCAAATAGAGGAGACCATCCGAGAGGATGAGGAGAAGAGGAGGAAGGAGGAGGAGGAGGAGAAGTCGAAGCTCTGCTGGCCAAGATGAAAGAAGCGAGAAAAACCCGAGGCCAAGGGCAAGGGTAAAGGCAAAGCAAGAGAGAAGTCTTCATCACCGAGCGGTGATCGCCCCAGTCGAGCGCAAAGAAAGGAGCTGACTTCTCAAACCTATCAGTGAGCGGATCAGAAGAATCCATGCCGAGAAGGAAAAGTATGAGAAGCGGGGAGAAGAAGAGGTGAAGAAGGCTGGGAAAGGCGAGCTGAAGTGGGGCAGAGATTCCCGGAAGTGGGTATCCAAAGCACTGAGATGAAGCGGACTTCCGCCCTGTCCACCGCACTTCAGCCCTCCAAAGATGGTTTCTGTGGAAATACACAAGTGAATACAAGAAGCTAGCCCTGGATGCCGAGATGGATGTACTACTGGTACATCTTGAAGGCATCGCCATCTGGAGCGGCCGATGAGGACATGAGTGGCATGAGTGGATGGAAAAGGAGGATGCCGATCTGTATGGGAAGCTGCTTGATGAGGCGCACAATGTGTTCAATTGCGACTTAGTTGCACCAGCCTATAAGCAAGTTACCCCCAAGCTGAAAGAAGACGGCTCTCCCGATCTGGAATGGGTCAAGACGGTCATAGCCAAAGCGAGCGGAAAACCGGGCTCACGAGATGAAGAAGAGCTTAAACGGCTAAGAGCAAGGATTTTCAACTGGCCGAACATTCCAGAGGCTAGCCGATGGGGAATACGATAGAACAGGATTTTCTTTCCTTATCTTTTTATTTTCTATCGATTCTTCTATGTGTAAATTTGTAAAGTTGTGAATGAATATATTTGGACTTATGTGAATTACGTGTATCAGTTTCTTAGAGTTTTTTTTTGGTTTTAAGAAAATCTTAAAATTTTTCTAAGTATAAATCATCTCGAGAATTTTATATCTCGATTTAAAAACTTTTCCTAAAATTTATCTAAGTCTTAAGACTCAAATTTTTTCTTTTCATAAAAAAGTCTAAAAAGACTTAATTTTTTTAAAGTATTTGAATGTGAATGAATCATTGTGAAATGGTTAAGTGCTCGATATACCTATCTGATTGTTTTAACTAATTCTAGTACTAATTTCAAATGTGAGTGTGTTTCTTCCTTATAGGTTTTAACTTCATCAAAAAGGGGAAAATTGTTGAATCAAGAAGTTTTGATGAGTTAAAAAGAAGCAGCTCGATTGATCGAGACGACACGAAGACCGGTTGAGGTTAAGCTAAACAGATCGACGAGGTCTAGAACCAATCTAGTCGGTGAGATCTAGTCATCTGCAGGAGACAAACATGAAGAGCTCGAGACGAGGTCAAGATAAGCCGAGTAGAATAAGAAAGACGAATCTTCACTAAGTCGATTGCAGATGAGAAGAGCAAGGACAAACCGAGGACTCGCGCTTTTTTCAAGATTAAGTTTGTTAAAGTAGCTTTCTAGTTTGTTAGAACTAACTAACAAACTAACTGTCTTTGAGACTTATAAATAGGTCTAGGCACTTCATTTATTATAGAAGATAGAGAGAACACTTTACTAAATAGAATATACACAAATTTCACAAGTCATTTTCTAAGATCACAAGTTTTCGAGTCACAAGATTTCTTCATAGAATTTTTTTAAGTGTTTATAGAACACTTCACTTCACATCTTCAAAACACATCTTATTCTTAGAGTTAGATTTCAGGAAAGTTGATTAGATTTTGAAGAGTTGAAGATCAAGTTGTAATTTGTAAAGTTTGTACGGTAAGTAAGTAGCGGCTAGTGAAGACCCTTCTTCAAAGTTTGGAGAAGGAGAGTGGATGTAGGATTGTTATAATCCGAACCACTATAAAACACAGTGTTATTCTTTGCTTTCTTTTAATTTCGTTTAAGTTACAATTTTGTTAATTCAAGATTAAAATTCAGAATCTTAGCTAAAATACTGAATATCGGCATTGCTTTTGATCTTGTTAAAAGTTGAGTTCACAATTATATTCCGCTGTGATAATCTGATTCTTTGAATTGATTTTGGGAGATTCGAAAAATCTACAAAATCTATTCAAACCCCCTTTCTAGATTTTGTTCTAGAAGGCTAACTCGAGGTTTTATTCAACTCAACATTCCGGGACCAACATACGGGATTATTGCTTGTGTTAAAGATTGCTCTTATTAATTGATTGACATGACAAATACTCATTTTAATTCATTGCGTGATTGATACCCATTAGTTGATAAGCACGAGCACGTTTTTATTATTGATTGAATTTTGTTGATAGTAATTTCGTTATTTGATTTAATTAATCATAACTTAAATCATATCCATCCTATTAAATTGCTTGTGCTACAATAGCAATTAAATTAGTAAATTTAGGGATATCTCACACTTGATTTCCGTGGTTCGATAATTTAAGCTGCGTAACTTACTAGCTACACGATCCCTTTACACTTGAAGGGTGAGTGTTGGCTTTTAAGCCTATCAAGTTTTTGGCGCCGTTTCGGGGATTCGGTGTTTGAGATAACTTAGATTGAAAGTTGAAAGTAGTTGATAGTGCATTTTATTTTTGTTTATCTTGTTTGACTAGTCTTGAGATGATTTTGATACTTGGGTGTTTTCGGTGTGCATGAACACAAGATCCGGTGGTGTTGAACAAATACCTATTGACTTGGAGATCGAAGCAACCGCTAGAAGGAGAAATCGAGAGAGATATCGTCGAAGGGCTCAAGCCCGAGCAAGAGAGAGAACTTGAAATAGAGAACAACGACCAAGATGTGTTGATAGGAGGAGAATCGAAGAGAAAATCAAAGAAAGAATCCAAGAGAAAATCCAAGGGAAAGACCAATCCGGGAGTATTTTGAGCCTCCAGTCCAAATCCACTATGATGGGATAGCTCGTAATAATTTTGAAATCAAGCGGCATTGCTGCACATTCTCCAAAGCAAGCAATTCGGTGGAGATTCCAAGGAGGACCCGAATCGTCATATTGCTCAATTTATTGAGTATGCAGATACGGTGAAGATGAATGGAATGGTGAGGATGCTTGGAGAGCTCGTCTCTTCACATTTACTTTGAGAGACCGAGCCAAGGATTGGATTGCCTCTCTACCACGAGATAGCTTGGGTTCTTGGGAAGAATTGAGTTAGAAATTTCTCTTGAAATTTTTCCCACCTTCCATGACCCTCCAATACAACATGCATGAAGCTTGGGAGAGGTTTAATAGCTTACTTCGGAAGTGCCCTCAACATGGTTTTGTAGATGAGCAAATAGTGAGCTTCTTCTTTATGGACTTGATCCACCATCTCGAAGAATTCTTGACTCAAGTGCGGGTGAATCACTCTTTGACAAGTCTGGAAGAGAAGCTAAGGAGTTGATTGAGAACATAGCTTGCAATACCGCAAGTTGGCTAACCGAGAGAATGGGTCATTTCAGGATTGCTCAAGTAGAAGAGAATGAGGCGTTGAAGGTTCTAGCGGATGTGGTTCAAAAGTTGGCTACAAAAGTGGATGAGATAGTAGAAGGTGGCACGAGAAGTGGAATGGGGTGGTAACGAAGCTCCTCAAATGGTTGATCAAGTGGAAGAAGCGAACTATATAGGAAGACCACATTTCCAACAAAATTACCAAGGTAACCATTCATTCCCAAATCAATCTCACCACCAAAATTACCCAAATCGTTATCCACATAATGCTCCATCTAATTTCCAAAATCAAGCCTCTCATCCACCTCCCTACCAAGCAAATAATCCTCCCTACAACCCAAATTTCCGCAAGCATGAGAATTTCTCCTATGCTAACCAAAAGGTGGCCATTACTCTACCTCTGGGAATTGATCCGGTGCTCGTGCACCTAACAATGAGGGAAAGCCAAGCCTTGAGGATTTACTCACAAGTTTTATAGGTGCTCAAAATCAAAAGATGGAAAAGATGGAGGATATTGTGAGTTCGTTGCATAACCAAGTTAAGAATCTTGAATTCCAAATTGGGCAAGTAACATCCTCAAGTGGAGGAAATCAAAGAGGAAAGTT
Organism: Paraleonurus japonicus; assembly: GCA_030762865.1. Taxonomy (NCBI): domain Eukaryota; kingdom Viridiplantae; phylum Streptophyta; class Magnoliopsida; order Lamiales; family Lamiaceae; genus Paraleonurus; species Paraleonurus japonicus. Next base: position 4,767,366 of record CM061058.1, read on the forward strand.
CCCATCAACAACGGAGGTGAACCCGAAAGAGCATTGCAAGGCGATCAAATTGAGGAGTGGAACACAATATGAGGGTCCACCAATGCCGAATGAGGAAGAGGAGAAAGAGAATGGGGGTGAAGAAGTGAAAGAAGGAGGAGAGTTTGAGATGGTGGATGCTCAAGAAACTTTAGAAGAGAAAAAGAGGGTAAGAAAGAGAAAGAAGAGGAACCAAAGCATGAGGAAAAGAGTACCAAAGTGGAAAAAGGCAAAAGAGCTAAGGAAAGAGAAGGAGAAGAAGGAGCTTGAGGGGGCCAATGTGGAGTGTGATGGATGGGGTATTCCCAAAACTTATGTCCCTCCACCATATCCACAAAGGTTCATGAAACAAAAATTTGATGAAAAGTTCTCGAAATTCTTGAAAATTTTCAAGAATGTGATCATCAATGTCCCACTAATGGAGGCCCTTGAGGAGATGCCAACCTATGCCAAGTTTTTGAAAGACTTGATTACAAGAAGAAGGAAAGTTGATGAGAGGGAAACCGTTAGCTTGACTATGGAATGTAGTACGCTACTCCAAAGAAGTTTACCTCAAAAGAAGAAAGATCCGGGGAGTTTCACTCTCACATGCGAGCTTAGCAACAAGGAGAAGAGGAGAGCCTTATGTGACTTAGGGGGCAAGCATCAATCTCATGCCTCTATCCACCTTTAATAGGTTAGAGCTTGGTAATATGAAGCCCACATCCATGGCTCTTCAACTTGCGGACAAGTCATTTACATATCCAAGTGGTATTGTAGAGGATGTATTGGTAAAAATTGACAAGTTCGTTTTTCGGCCGATTTTGTGGTGCTAGACATGGAAGAGGATGATAAAGTGTCATTGATCCTAGGGAGACCCTTCCTAGCAACTGTAAGGGCGGTTGTGGATATGTTTTCGGGGAAGATCACATTGATGATGGACAAAGAGGAGCTCACATTTGATATTTATGAGGCTATGAAGCATCCTAAGGAGGAAGGAGAGTGCAAGAGCATCGATATAGTGGATGGATGTGTCATTGAGAAACTCGAAGCATCTCTTGATCCTTATTGTTCTAATGTTTTTATAATCCTCTTTATGATACTTGCTATGAGTTTGATGATTCTTCTTCTTGCTTTGATGATAGGTGTTTGATGGAGAAGGAAGAGACTCACTCTTTATGGGATAGGAAGGCTCCAATCTTACCACTTCGTGAGCCGGTTCATGGTGTCCCACAAGAGGAAAAGAAAGAAGGGCTTAAACCACTTCAGAACACCTCAAGTATGCATACCTTGGAGATGGTAATGAATGTCCGGTAATCGTTTCTTCTTCCCTTAGTGATAATGAATTGAGTGAGTTGTTAGATGTGCTTAGGAAGCATAAGAGTGCTCTAGGTTGGTCCATTAATGACATAAAAGGCATAAATCCATCTATATGCATGCATAGGATTCGTCTTGAAAAAGATAGGAAGCCTATAGTTTAACCCCAACGTAAAGTGAATCCCGTTATTCAAGAGGTTATTAGGAAAGAGATTATTAAATTCTTAGATGTTGGTATGATTTTTCTATTTCCGATAGTGAGTGGGTTTCACCATTGCATGTAGTCTCTAAGAAGGGGGTATGACCGTAGTTAAGAGTGATAATGATGAACTTGTAGCTACTAGGCTTGCTACCGGATGGAGAGTTTGTGTTGATTATAGGGAGTTGAACAAAGCCACATGTAAAGATCATTTTTCCTTGCCTTTTATGGATCAAATGCTAGATCGTCTTAGTGGGTTCTCATACTATTGTTTCTTGGACGGGTACTCGGGTACAATCAAATAATGATTGCATCCGAGGACCAAGAAAATACGTTTTTACATCTTCTTATGGCATTTTTGCATGGAGGAGGATGCCGTTTGGGCTTTGTAATGCCCGGCCACCTTCCAACGTTGCATGATGTCCATTTTCCATGGTCTTATTGAAAATATTATGGAGGTGTTTATGGATGATTTCTCGGTTTTTGGTAATTCTTTTCATACTTGTTTACATAACCTTGAGATTGTTTTGCAAAGGTGTGAGGATACTAATTTGGTTTTAAATTGGGAGAAGTGTCACTTTATGGTTAATGAAGGGATCGTGCTTGGGCATCACATTTCATCAAAGGGTCTACAAGTGGACAAAGCAAAGGTGGTGGCAATTTAAAAGCTTCCACCTCCATCTAGTGAGAAGGGGATTCAATCTTTCCTTGGTCATGCGGGGTTCTACCGCCGCTTTATTAAGGATTTTTCTAAACTCTCTAAACCTCTTTCTAAATTGCTTGAAAAGAATGTTCCTTTTAATTTTGATGAAGAGTGTTTGTTGTCTTTCAGGTCTCTTAAGGATGCGTTGATCTCTTCACCTATTCTTGTGAGCCCCAATTGGAAGGAGTCTTTTGTGCTAATGTGCGATGCTAGTGACTTTGCGATAGGTAGTTTTGGGGCAAATAAGTGAGAAGACATTTCGAGCTATCTATTATGCCTCAAACACATTCAATACCGCCAAGCAAATTACACAACAACCGAAAAGGAGCTCTTAGCCATAGTCTACGCTGTAGATAAATTTTATCTCTACTTGATTGGAGGAAAGACCATCGTGTACACGGATCACGCGGCTATACGGTACTTGATGACCAAAAAGGATGCAAAGCCACGTCTTATTCGATAGATTCTATTGTTACAAGAGTTTGACATTGAGATTTGAGACAAGAAGGGAAGCGAGAATGTAATAGCTGACCATTTATCAAGGCTTGAGAGAGGGCAAGAGTTCATTGAAGAAGATGGGGAGGTTCAAGAAGAGTTCCCGGCTGAGAAGCTCTTTGGAGTTGAGGGGTTACATATTGTTGAGGAGAGCATTGTGAAGAAGACAAGGGGGAGAGTTCCTTGGTTTTGCGGATTATGCCAACTTCTTGTCTTGTGGGAAGCTTCCTAGTGACATGCCATCGTATGTCAAGAAAAAGTTTTGAGGGATGTAAAAATCTTCATATGGGAAGACCCTCTACTCTTCAAAAGAGGGTTAGATTCTATAATTCGAAGATGTGTTCCCGAAGAAGACATTGAAAGAATCTTGGAGCATTGTCATTCGATGCCTATTGGTGGTCCCTTTAGGGGAGCTAAAACGGGGATGAAGGTTCTTCAATCCGGGTTTTATTGGCTAACAATCTTCAAGGATAGTAAGGCATTTGTTGAGACATGTGATTGTTGTCAACAAATGGGTTCGATCACGAAGAGAGATGAAATACCCATGACAATTTTCATGGAAGTGAAGATATTTGATGTATGGGGCATCGATTTTATGGGACCGTTTCCACAATCCTTCGGTTATCTCTATATATTGGTAGGAGTTGACTATGTATCTAAGTGGATTGAAACTATCCCAACCAAGAAGAATGATGCCCAAGTTGTGCTTCAATTCTTGAAGAAGAACATCTTCTCACGATTTGGTGTGCCAAGAGCATTGATTAGTGATGGAGGTTCACATTTTGTGAACAAGCTCATGGAGAGGTTGCTCGAGAAGCATGGGGTAAAGCACAAGATTTCCACAGACTATCACCCTCAAACCAATGGATTGGCGGAAGTGTCAAATAGATAAATCAAACAAATCCTTGAGAAGACGGTTAAGGTGAATAGGAAGGATTGGGCTATATGTTTAGATGATGCTTTGTGGGCTTATAGAACGGCTTATAAGACTCCTTTGAAGATGTCTCCTTACCAACTCGTCTATGGAAAGTCATGTCACTTGCCGGTTGAGCTAGAGCATCGTGCTTATTGGGCTATTCGAAGTTAAATCTTGATGAAGAAGCTATGGGGAGAAGAGAATTCTCCAACTCCATGAGTTGGATGAATATCGTTCTAATGCCTATGAGAGCTCTAGGATTTTCAAGGAGAAAACAAAGAAATGGTATGACCAAAAGCTCAAGAAGAAGGAGTTTCAATAAGGTGATCAAGTTCTACTTTTTAATTCAAGATTGAAACTCTTTCCGGTAAGTTGAAGTCAAGATGGAGTGGCCCATTTCGAGTTGCTAAGACATTTCCTAGTGGATACCTTGAGTTGGCAAATGAGAAGGATGAAAGGTTTATAGTGAATGGCCACCCATCGGTTTTCCTAGTGCATCTCAAGTTGGGTTGGTGGAGATGCTATTTCTTGAGGAAAGTTGAGCGTCTCAAGCTCCGTCCGGCATAGGACGTTAACACTAGCGCTAGATGGGAGGCAACCCATCGGTTTTCTTGTTTTTATTTTTATTTATTTATTTATTTATTGCTTTCAATAAGTGTGTGTGATTTATTTTTGTGTTCCTTGTAGGAGGTCGAGGTGTGCAAGTGAGGCTTGGTGAGCTACAAGCTTGACGATGAGAGAAATTTTGAAGCCTTTACGGTACCACACCTTCTCTAGACTTAGACTTATCTAAGTTTGGGGAGGTGTGCCTCGTTTCTTCTGTCTTTTCATTATGTGCTCATTTGGATTTCATAGTGGGTAGTTGTGTGCAACTTCACCTAGCTAACTACCTTTGCCAAACTTTGAATTGTTTTGCAATGAAAAGTTTGGGGTGTGTGTGTTAGTTAGGAATGCTTGTTGCACCAATTTTCCTCTCATTCGTATATAATGAGAAAATTGTGTGGAAATTTTCGTGAATATGAGCTTAAATGTGGATTTCATTCTTATCTTTGAGTTTATTTTATGTGAATTTGATGAGGTGTTATGCTTGGAGGTATGTATGTGGCATATTTGCTTTGATTGATGGACATGATAAACTTTTGATGTGTTGATGAGTTGATTTGTTGCTTGATTCTAGCATGAGAAATTGTTTTGTGATGATGAGTGTGATGAAGAATGCTTTCTCTTTGCTAATTTTAAGCCCGTGAGCTTTTGAGCCTTTTAAATCGTGCATGAAAAACTTTTGATTCCTTGTTGAGTGCATCAATTACAATCTTGCATGCTAGAACTTGCCTATAGACTTGTTGAAGTCGAGTTTTGTGTGGATCTATGAAGATGATTTGAGGCCATGTTTGAATTGTTAAGTCACTTAGCCAAATTTTACCCCACCAATGCCATTGATTTCCCTAGTAAGCCAATTTGTGCCTTTAAGCCTTATTCTTTGGTAAGCTTGTGAAATTAAGCCATTTTGTTTTTTCTTATGAGCCTTTGTTCTCATATGTTGAGTAGAGCATGATTGTTGGCAAATGAATGATGAAGTGAAGTTGAAAAAAATTGTGGTGGTATGATTGAATAAGTATGTTGAGATGAATAAAAAAGAGGAAAAAGAAAAATTGAAGTATGAAAAAAATGAAAAAATCATGATAAGAAAAATTCAATTTGAGCTTGAATGCAAAAGTAAGTCTCAAAAGGAGTTTGGTGGCGAATGTTATGTGAAAAGGAAGAAAATGAAAGGAGGAGATCTGTTTGTTGAGATGATGTGTAAATTGCATTACATTATTTGATCAACATTCATTGCTCTACTAACATTGAGTCACTATTTTCAAATTCACCTACCCCATCCAAATAGCCTTCATTACAACCTCTTGAAAAACCTCTTTGATTCATAGTTGATACACAAAATGATGATTGAGATTGAGTCTTGTGGCAAGTCCGTGGTGTGTATGGTTGTGATTGATGAATGAGTGCTTTATTGTCCTTATACACTTGAGTGATGAGCGATACACTTCTTGGAAAGAGCATTGAGAAAGTATTTGAATTTGCATCTTATCAAAGCATGACATTTTTAGTGTTCGTTGAAAGTGACATTGAAAACTTATATTCACTAATGAGTTTGATTGTCCAAATTTCATTCTTTGTGCCATGTGACATAATTGCAATCAATTCACCCTTTGTGCTTATTTGTTACACTTCAAGTTTGGGGGAGTTGATTAGGGTGAATTATTGCATGAGTTTTGAGGGATTTAAATGCATAAAATGATGAAAAGTATTCTTGTTTAAGCTTAAAAGTATAGAGTATCACTTCTCATGCTTAAAAGTATTACTACTTTGGGTTTAATGCTTTTCGTTTGGTTTTTGTCTCGTTTTGAGTTTCCGGTGGAATTTGTGAAACGGAAAGTCTTGGGATTCATAGGGCGATGAGACGAATGTGTAGGGCGAAAACAGGGGTTGGAGGTGCATATCGGGACTAGAAAAATCCCTGGTCTCGACCTATGTTCGAGCCGGGAAGCCTCGAGTCGAGGGATTGGCCAGAATTAGAAAATCGAATTTTGAAGGTCCCTCGAGTCATAGGCCAGGCCTCGAGTCGAGGGAGCAGCCGAGCCTCAAGTCGAGGGCCATCCCTCGAGTCGAGGGATGTGCCAGCGGGATTTTTGAATTTTTCGTCCAATCCGAGCGTGACACGTGGTAGGGCAGTTATATACATATATATACACGAAAATACACAATTTTCAAAACATTTTTGATCAAGAGGGAGAGAAGAAGATCAAGAACACACACTTTCACACACACATAGTTAGGGTTTCAATTTCTTTTTCAATTAAGACTATCAACGGATGATTTTTTTATGTTGGACGCCATCTAGGTGATATTCAACTTTTAATTTCAGTATTATTCATTCAATTTCTTGTTATGACTTCCGATTATTCAATTAATTTCATGGATTTAATTTCTTCAATTATGCTAGGCTAAATTCATAGTGCTAGGGTGTTTTGATACTTATGGGTGGTTGATTCGTGAGGAATTCTTATGGGTTATTTTGATTGTTGATTAATTAATTGGATTAATGAAGGTTGATTGATCTATTGTTAATTAATTTCTAATTCCATGCATAGTTGTTTAATTATCGCAAGGAGACTTGGGTATTTAGATAACTTAATTGGGTGAGGGAATTAATTGGGTAATTAGAGTTAATATTGGTTTAATGCAAGGAGACTTGATTAATACCATTAGAAATTCGTTAAATCCACATTAATTACTTAGATTAGTAGTCGAGTGATTAGTGAAGAGACCATAGGTAAGGTGCCTTAGTATCGAAGGGGATTCACGCTAGGGTAACCTATTGACTCGTGTTCTTGCCCGGGAGAAAAGGGTGATTTAGTCCTTTCAATCTTTCGTGCATTTAATGTAGCGTAGTTCCTAGGCTTACCAAGTACGGGATTATTGCTTGTGTTAAAGATTGCTCTTATTAATTGATTGACATGACAAATACTCATTTTAATTCATTGCGTGATTGATACCCATTAGTTGATAAGCACCCGAGCACATCTTTATTATTGATTGAATTTCGTTGTTAGTAATTTAGTTATTTGATTTAATTAATCATAGCTTAAATCATATCCATCCTATTAAATTGTTTGTGCTACAATTACAATTAAATTAGTAAATTTAGGGATATCTCACACTTGATTTCCGTGGTTCGATAATTTAACCGGGTAACTTACTAGCTACACGATCCCTTTACACTTGAAGGTGAGTGTTGACTTTTAAGCCTATCAAGGTGGTTGAATTGAGTGTAAAAAGTAATATCATTTTGCGTAAATATATGAATATTGTAAAGGTAGAGTTTAAGGAGGGGTTTCCTTTTTGGAATGTGAAAACTATTGTGGGACAAACCAAAAGGAAAGTGTGAAAATTGATGATGTGGGACACAGGAGTAATACATATTAATGAAATAACTAATACCCTCCACACCAAATCTGTTTAACAGCACAAGATTCTGCATTTGATATTTTATTTTCCGTATTTTGTGAATACTTGAGTGAAATTACCACTATAACCTTAAACATAAATTTATATTCTCTCCCTCAGTTATGCATTAGACACAAAAAAGTGCCAAGGCTGAAGAGGTTGAAGCATAAAAGAAGGCAAATCAAAAATAAAGAAGAGGGACGGTAATACCGAAAAGATTAAAAAAAAAAAAAGACTCGGAGGACTAACTGATTTTCAATCTTTGAAACCGCTCTCTCATATATATTGTATAAAGGGCTCATTGTTTCAAGAAATCATCGTCTTTCTCTGTTTACTCAAATTAGAGATCTGCTCCGCTCAACAATGGCTATAAAAAGCAGCATTGCAGTGCACGGCAGTACACCGGAGATGATCAAGTATTGCTACACCGTTATGATCTTCGGCGAAAGAATCTTGACCACCGTCACAAAGCACCCCGATGTCGTCACAGAGTGGATCGCCACCGTCAAAAAGGATTTTCCTGTCTTCCGCAACGTCGGCTTCAAGTCGAGTTCGACATCAAGACCTCTCACTTCGGCACCCTGCAGTTGTGCACCGGAAACCGCTGCCTCGTCTTGCAGCTCAACAACGGCTCGCCTCTCCCCCTGCACCTCGACTTATTCTTCGGCGATCAGGGCAACACTTTCATTGGCATCAACATCGAATCCAAGTTAATCCTGCTCAGATCACATTTCGCCTTTCAAGCATCGGTCGCCTGGATTGAGTTGGCTAAAATTGGGCCGCATTTGAGAGATAAAAAGCAGAGTGAATTAGGTAAGATGGATTTGGGGAAGGTGGAAATTAACTGGGATCGTTTGCCTGACAAGCTATCACATGAGCAAGTGCACTATGCTTGCCTTAATGCTTTCTTTAATTTTCATTTGTTGAAGACGAGGGTCAATAGCATCCCATGATTCACCCATCTTGATCAGGCTTTGTGTTGATGTTCATATATCAATGATTGTAGTTTACTTTTTTGAATCTTTAATTCTTCTTGTTTTCTTGAACACATATTGTTGACCCTAGCTAGCTATGGATGGATGGATTCTTCAGGGTTCAATTGTTATGATCATATATTGCATCATTGATCGGCAATTTTTTTATGTCCCATAACTTTTTACTCTTTCAAAAACATAATTTTTCAATTACATCCTAAATTATTGCTAAATGTACAATTTACGTCCCAAAATTCGCGAAAATTACGAAACGACGTTGTTTCGCATCATGTGGCGGCACATGACATGAGAATTGGGGGTTTCCGGCAAATTAGCCCACGTGGACTTAAAATTTCAATGAATGAATATTTTTCATTGATCTTACTTCTTCTCTAATATGAATCACTTGCTTTTATTTCTGACTCAATCACATGGGTTTGATGTTTATACACACAATCCAATTTTTTTTTTTTACATAAATATTAACAAATTTTTTATGCATTTCGTATTACACACACTCTTTTTCAAAATACATATAGGTTGTTACAAATAGTCAACACTACGCAGCTTCGATTAATTAATTGTTCACATTGGAAGATCATATTGGTGAGTCGTGTGAAAGAGAAACTTCCCGTGTAAATTCATGTGCATCACACAAGTGCTGTACTCGTGCAACATAATAATTTGATATTTTTTTAAAATCTCATAGATTAATTTTTAGAATATAGATTTTCATTTTGGAATATATAATACGATACAATAATGCTAAATGACGAAGGGCTCACTTTTTAAGAAATGAGAGTAGTGATTAGACTTTTTAAGGGTAACTTTGTATAAAGTAAAAATAATTTATTATCTTGTGTGTATGTGTGAGTCGTAGTAACATTTCTTGTAATTGTGAATATTGTGAAGAAACATTTATAAAGAATTTTCTATTTTAGAGTGAAAGTTGTTTTAGTATGTCTTGAATGAAAAGTGTGAAAATTATTAAAAATGGATGAAGTATATATTACCCATGCCTAGAACATGTATTGACTAGACATCATACATACATATATATATATATATATATTATAATTTATGAGAAAGTTTCTTCAACAAGTACACCATGCAATTGACAAAATTAAATAATTCAATTGATTATTGCCGCATTATCTATTTTGTGAGGTAATAATTTCAAATTACTATTTCACTAAAAAAAAATTCATTTTGGCGAGGGGATTAAAGAGGAAATTGGTGAGGGAAAGGGGTTGGCGAGGGTTTTAACAAGGGAAAATTTCCCTCGCTAAAAACCTCCTCGTTAACTCATCCCTCGGCCCGCCTCGCTAATTGCCGAGGGACTTGGCGAGGGCAGGTTGGCGAGGGCTGATTTTGGCGAGGGCGGGCCTCTCGCCTCGCCTCGCTAATTTCCGAACCTAATAAAAAAATAAATTGCGGCCGGGGGTATCGAACCCACACCCGCCCTGGCCGCGCCCTCGCTAATTCTGAACCTAATAAAAATAAATTGCGGCCAGGGGGTATCGAACCCACACCTGCTGGCCGCGCCTGTGCCTATTTAAATCCTCCATTTTCGTGACTTGCGGGGATCGATCTTGCGACCTCTGCGGAGGCATGCATAAGGGCCTTATCGCCTTACCGCTTTGGGCAAAGCTAATCATTCGTTATGTTTTTGCTTTGAAATATATTTATATCATATTCAATTTATAATTGTTATTCAATTAAATTGTTATCACATATATATTCAATTAAATTGTATACTATATTTACTATATATATTATCATTTTATATATTCACTATATATATATTATCATTTATTATTGTTATTATTATTATAACATATATATATATATATATATGTATATTATCATGTTTATAATTATTATTATTATTATTTTCACATTTATATTCAATTAAATTGTATACATATATTCACTATATATATATATATATATTATCATTTATAATTGTTATTATTATTATTATTATCACATATATATTCACTTTATATATATATATATATATTATCATTTATAATTGTTATTATTATTATCACACTATATATATTATCATTTTATAATTGTTATTATTATCACATATATATTCAATTATTATAATTATAATTATTATAATTATCATGTCTGTTATTATATATATTATCATTTATAATTGTTATTATTATTATTATTATCACATATATATTCACTATATATATATATATATATATATATATATATATTATTTATAATTGTTATTATTATTATCACACTATATATATTATTATTTTATAATTGTTATTATTATCACATATATATTCAATTATTATAATTATCATATCTGTTATTATATATATATATATATATATATATAATAATAATATATTATCATGTCTATCATTATTATTATTATTATTATCACATATATATTCAATTATATTATATATTATCATATTTATAATTATTATTACTATTACATATAAATTCAATTAAATTTTCAACTATATATATTATCATGTTTATAATTGTTATTATTATCACATATATATTCAATTAAATTATTAACTATATATTATCATATTTATAATTGTTATTATTATCACATATATATTCAATTAAATTGTCAACTATATATTATCGTGTTTATAATTGTTATTATTATCACATATATAAAATATATTCAATTAAATTATTAACTATATATTTACTATATATTATCATTTTATAATTTTTATTATTATCACATATATATTCAATTGTATTATAATAGGTGACTCAAAATAATAAAAATCAACTAAAGTAATGCAATTTATTATACAAAATAAAATTTTTATTATTATAATAATATTATTATTATTATTATTTATTTTTATTAGGATTTGTAAAGTAATGCAATTTAGTATACAAAATAAAATTTCTACATGGATCAATGAGCACACTAGTTTTATCCCACATTGAGTGGGAATTAAAAATGAACAAAGTTATTGAGGGTATAAAATAAAGAGTAGTTTTTCACTCTCACTCACTACAAATCTTATCCCACATCGAATGGGAATGAAAACTGAACACAATTATTGAGATATAAAATGAGGAATAGTTTCTCACTCTCACCCACTACAAGTTTTATCCCACATCGAGAGGGGATGAATAATAAACATGGTTATTAGGTTATAAAATGAGTGGTAGTTTACAATTCATTTGTGAACACTAAGTGAATTTACATATAAGTTTAATAATAAAAATAAAAAAAAAGTTTAAAAATTTGGGCCTTAGCGAGGGGTCTTGCCCTCGTTAAAAATTGGGCCTAGGCGAGGGGTGTGCCCTCGTTAATTCCCGAGGGGCCTCGCCCTCATTAATTATAAGGGCCGAGGCGAGGGCGTTCCCTCGTTAACATATTTTGGGCCTTGGCGAGGGTCCTAGCCCTCGTTATATGTTGCCGAGGGCTCCGCCTCGTTAGTTAGCTAGGGGGCCCGTGCCCTCGTGTGGGCCCTCGTTAATTAACGAGGGGGCCGCTGCCGTCGCTAATTCCCTCGTTAAAAGTCCCCTCGCCTCGCCTCGCTAACTAATGAGGGATTTTAAACCCTCGTTAGTGGCCCTCGTTAATCTGCATTTTTTTGTAGTGTTTGCTCAATAAAATAAGGGTTGGTTACTACTAGGTACAATGCTTTAAGACTTATTACTACTAGATACAATCAAAATCCTAATTACTACTAGATACAATAATATAGGGCAATCTTTCCAATTTACCCTTCTTCAAACCTCAATTGGCTGCAACTTTTTTAAAATAATTAATGTGACATGTCATATCACTATTCATTGATGGGATTTTGTTTTGACTTTTTCAAACTATATTTTGTTTTGACATAGGAGCTGCACCTTTACTCATTCTCATCATATTTCTTCATTGTCAGCCTTTTAAGGAATTTAATATTTGTAATTTTTTTACTGTGCTAGTCACTTTTTTCTTATTATTTTTTATGCAAATAATATTTTCTTATTTTTCCATAAAAATTGTATACCATATTAATTATTATCTCGACCCCAAAAAATTGTATACTATATGAGGTTATATATGAAGAAAATTCAAAAAGACGCAAACAATAAAAATATAATTCAGAATTATGCCAAAAAAAAACTTACGCACATGTGCGAAAAAAACAAAACTCTGCACATGTGCAGAAAATCTACACATTATCAACTGTTGTATCACAACAATATCCATTAAAAAAACACAAGAACCGAAAAACCAAACAATATAAAAGGGAGTATATAAAAGTAAACTAAAATTAACAGTTGCACACCGAACTTACAAAAGAATAAAATATAAAAAATCAACAAATACAAACGAACTAATAGTAACAAAAACACTAACCAAAAATGAATTCCCAAAATCAAAATCAAACTCAAACAAAATGAATTCCCAAAATCAAACTCAAACAAAAAATCAAAAATTACAGTAGCAAATAACAGTAGCAATAACAGTAGCAAAATCTAAAAAGGAAGGAAAAATCAAACTAATCTTGTCGAAAACGTTTGTAAAACATATGTGCAGAAACCCATGTGTGCAAAAATCTGCACATGTGCAGAAATCTACACATGTTCAGAAATCTGCACATGTTCACTGTTATTTTATACAATGAAATGGAGAAGAACGGTGAAGTAAAAATTACAGATATACATAAATTATCTACAGAAATGGGCAAGAAATTAACGGTGAAGTAAAAATTACAGGTATACAATGAAATGGACTAGAAATTATCTACATATTTTACAGGTATACAGAATTTACAGGTACATACAGAAATTATCTACAAATTATCTACAAATTTTAAATCAATAAAGACAGTGAAGTAAAAACCTGAAAATTCGAGCAGAGTGCGGGTTTTGAGATGAGGTTCGAAATGGAGACGGAGCAGCCCTCGGCTTTAAACCGGAGCAGAGTCTTGCGGTGGCGCTTCGAGCAGATCCGGTGGAGCGCATGATATCGTCGTCGATCTATGGCCGTCACCGATCTATGGCTGTCGCTGGGTGAGTCGTCGCCTGGGTGCGCTCTACGCCGGGCTTTGCCGCCTCGCCGCCTTCGTCTTCGTCGCGCCTGGGTGCGCTGCTGCTATGTCGGGCGTCGCCGCCTTCGTCGTCTTCGTCGCCTTTCATCCTTATTGGTTGAGAGAGAGAAAGGGCCGCTGCAGAGAGAGGAAGGGCCTTCCTTCTTCGTCGCCGTCGTCTTCGTGCCGATCTCGTTGTCGTCTTCGATTGGGGCCTGTGGGCGGTGGGTGGTAGGGCGGTGACTGTGAGAGAGAGATGAGACCGAGATGAGAGAGAGAGATGAGACCGGATTTGAGGGAGAATGGCTGAATGTGAGAGAGAAGTGAGAGTAATTAGGGTTTTGAGGGGTATTATGGGTATGGATTGTAGTTGACAGTAATTTTAAAATAACATTGTATCTAGAAGTAATTTTTGTCTACAGTATTGTACCTCATAGTAATTTACTCATAAAATAAATATCAATTTTTCATAGAATATATACAATTGTTTTACTTGAAACAAGTAATGCCTTTTTTAAAAAAAAAAAAAAAAACCAAAATAAGTGATGTTTTTAAAATACAATCGAATTACACAATTATCAAAATAGTAAATTAGCTTGATATCCGTTTTAGTTAATTATCAAATAAATTTGAGGCACGTAGAAAGCTCAACTACCAAAAAATTTGCTGGAGAAAATAAGCAAATCTAACTTTTATAAATTTTTAACAAAATAGGAGGAAAATAAAGAAATCTGGAAAACAAATAGTAGGAGAAGAAAACCGTTGTCTTCCACTCTTTACTCAATTTCATATATTCAAGAAACCTTCCTCTCTCTCTATACTCAAAATGAAAGGTCTAATCAGATCAACAACGCCTCCAATAACCAGCATTACAATACACTACAACGAAAAGAAGGACGCCGTCAAGCATTGCTTCACCGTTATGTTCTTCGACCAACGCATCTTCACCACCTTAACATCCGACTACGGTGTCGTCGCAGACTGGATCGCCGCCGTCGGTTCCCTCCCCCGCCGCATCGGCCGAAATCGAGCTCGACCTCAGCACCAACCGTATTGGCACCATCCAGTTGTACTCCGAAAACCGCTGCCTCATTTTCCAGTTCGTCCATTTCATGCCTTCCCCTCCCTTCCTCGACAAATTCCTCGGCAACGACGACATCACTTTCCTCGGCTTCGACACCGTTGCCAAGATTAACGAGCTGAGAATAGAGTTTCCGTTTCCGTCCAGGGTCAGGACCTTGGACATGTACGACACTCTCCCCTTTCTGTTAGACGTAAAGCAGAATTTAATGCATTCGTTGCCGTTGGGTAAAGTGGAAACTGATTGGGATCGTTTTCCGTACAAGCCGTCAGTTAATCAAGTCCACTACGCTTGCCTCGACGCTTTCCTCAACATGTTTATCTGGAAACCCTTGCGTTCTTTTCAACCGTATAATCCCACAAGAGAAACAGCCATTGTGCCGTACCCTGAGGTAGTTGGCGCCAACAAGAAATGCTACGACGTCGTCATGCTTGGCGAAACTATCTTCACGACCGTCACGAAGCACCCTGACGCCGTCAAGGAGTGGATCGACGCCGTCAAGACTGTCCACCTCAGCTTCGAAATCGAGTACACTAACACCACTGGGACCTGGCTCTACGTAGGCACCGTCCAGCTGTGCGACGGCATCCGCTGCCTCGTCTTGCAGCTCGACAAGCTAAAAGAAGGAACGCGTCTCCCTCCGTCCCTCGATAAGTTACTCGGCAATTTTAATTACAGTTTCTTCGGCGATCGCAAAATTAAATTTAAACTTGATCTGTTGAGATCACAGTTTCCCTTTAGTTTTTATGTGAATAGCATGATGTTTGAGAATAAGGAGGAGAATGTTGGCTTTAAGTACGGAAAATTGAATTCGATTGGGTTGGAGGAAGAAGACTGGACTCGGCCGTACGAGCTGTCACAGCAGCAAGTGCACTATGCTTGTGCCGATGCTTTCCTCAATTATTATATCGCAAGGAGAGAAGGGAAGTTCCCGCTGATTGATTCATCCAAGCTTTTACTTTAATATTTCAAAAATCTTTTTCTTTCATGCATGTATCTTCATATATCAATGGTTAATGCTTGGTTTCTTTGAATCTTTCTTGGCGTTTTCTTGAACGAAATTAACTCAACTTTACAGAGATTTAAGCCAAATTCGTCCCATAACTTTTCCACATTTGCGAAATAGTCCCATATATTGTTAATTGGCTAATTTAGTTCCCTAACTATTTAAATTTATCCAATATCGTCCTATATCGCCGGAATTTACACAAAATGCCGTCGTTTTGAGCATGTGCAAGTCACGTGCTTCGATTTTCCCAGAGCGTGTGTTTTTATCCAATGTGGCACCGAAATCACACACGACATTATTTAGCATACAACTAAGTAATTTAAAAAAACAGAATAAAGAGAAACGCAATCTATGTGAATCTTGAAAACATAATCGATCCCCAAATTTGCAAAGAAAAACCACCAGCCCTAATCCATTGATTCTCAAATTGGTGTTCTTCGATCCCTAAATTGGCAAAGAAAAACACCTGGACCTAATCCATTGATCCCCAAATTGGCTTTCTTTGATCCCCAAATTGGCAAAGGAAAAAATCCCAGCTTTGATGTCGAGCGGAAGCTCGAAAACACGGAGATGCTATTGCAATCGAGAAGCGGCCATTGTTACTAGTTGGACGAATGGGAACGTGGGTCGAAGATTTTTGGGTGCCAAGCTTACCCGGAAGAGCCTATTCCTCTCAAATGCCAATTTCAATTTTTTTTTCTCTGCCACGATTCGTAAAAAAAAAAATTGAGAATGATGGTTTCGTCATTTTTCCAATGGATTGATCCCGATGGGCGACAGAGCTAAAGATATCATCCCGGGCTTGTTGAAGAGATTAAATGAGCAAAGGGTTGAGATAAATAAATTTGAAGAAATGTTGATGGTTACGCAAAGAAAGAATGAGAGGCTTGAAGAGGAGATTGAAAGGCGAAATTTGAGAATGAAAGCACTTATCTAAGAAGATGGTAATGAAGGATGCAAAAAAACAAGGTGTTAGGAAAGAAATTTGTATTTAGTTTTGATGTGTTAAAAGTGTAAAATAGGATGACCAGTGAGCATCTTGTATAGGCAATTTGAAGTATTTCTTTATAAATAAAACTAAGTATAGAAGATCGACAAGGACAAGATGTCGACGAGGAAGATTTCCGAGATACTAAGAGAATATCGAGACAAGGTCAAGATATCGAGACAAGGACAGCACAAGATTGTTGAACAACAAGACAAACATCTAGGCAGAAAAGAAGATGGAGACGAGGTGAAGTAAACATCGACGATGAGGTGTTAAAGAAAAATCACCAAAGATTCAAGAAGCGGTTTCAACAACTCGGGAAGAAGTTACGAGAATTCGGTTATATTGTTATAACCGATCAAAACCGAATTCAAAGAAGTTACAAGCCAAGAGGAGTTTTCTATAAATAGGAATAGAAATCAATTTAGAATTAACTTTGACACTTTGCACTCATCATTATACTTTGTATACACAAGCAACAAAGAATCCCACATATTCAAGAACGTTTTATACGATTTTCGGTTCTTAGTGTTTATAGAACACTTTTTCATTAGATCTTCAAGCCATAGATATTCAAAAGTTAGGAAGATTCATTGTAAGGCTGAAGATTCATCATTGTAAGTAAGGTAGCAAGAAAGAAGGAAGTAAGTAAGTGAAGGTCCTTCTTCAAGTTCGAAGAAGGAGAGTGGACGTAGGATCGTTTGATCCGAACCACTATAAATTTGGTGTTATTTCTTCTTATTGCTTATTACTTGTTTTTATCAATTGTTTCTTGATCGCAAATTCGATATACCGACAAAGTTTTAGATCCTATTTGAATTGAGTATAAACAAAAATTTGTTTCATTGTAAATCTGTTTTTGGAGTTGATAGATCATCTAAGCTTGCAAAAGTTTTTGATAATCTATTCATCCCCCTTCTAGATTATCACTAGAGGGTATCTTGTTTTTGCATTTAAACTCGTTCTAAAGGGACCCAACACAAGGAGTTGTCATGAAGGATGATAAAAAGCAGAGAGCTACCATTAATATCAATATCATGTATTGGATTAAAATTTCCTTACTATTTTGTGTTTGTTGGGGCTTGGCAAAGTTTTTGTTTAATGTACATGATGAAGGTGAATTGATGATGTTAGTTTGATGATGGTCATCACTATGCATACTCTGCTTTTGGTTGATGATATGTATTGACATTTTGCGGTACTTGCTAGGGGCATTTTGCGGTACTTTAATGTAACTTGGTGTACTCTACTTTTGTACCAAACATATGCAATAGAATTGTTACTTCTTATTAACACCTTTGGTTTCAAGCATTTTTAATTTCCATTTGTTAATTGTGGTTGATGTTGGGCTTTACTTGTATGGCAATACACACACACAAAAAAAAAAAAAAAAAAGTTGTATGATCACATTGTTAATCATGAAATTGCTAACATTTTCCATGTTCTAGCTTACGTATGTTGTTTCGGTGTTATTGACACTATGATTACGATAAACAATTTTCACCACATAAATTTTTAGAAGCTTTTATTTAGCTAGAACCTGCTTTGACTAATTTTTTATGAACTATTGGCTTTGTCTTTCTTTAAACTATTGACAAGTGATTGTATAGTTTTTAGCTTTAAACTATTGATAACGACTTATATTAATTTCTCAAGGAGACTGGATTTCACATTAGCAACAACATTATAACAATAGCAAACATTATAACAGTAGCAATATTATAAAGTAGCAACATTATAAATTTCTGATCAATAACAACATAATAGTAGTAACATTATAACGGTAGCAACATTATAAATTTCACGATCAATAACAACATAATAATAGTAACAACCATGGCATCTAAAACACCAAGCACAATAGCATTATATTTCTGATGAAATAACGAGTTTATCCCAAATAGCAAAAGCATTACATTTCTGATCAATTGTGATAACAAAATCCCAAGTAGCAAAACAAAATACACATTCACAACCATCCAAATCCCAAGTAGCAAAAATCATTACACAAAAGATCAAAATACAAAAGAAGTACTGATTCTATTAATCAAAAATAGTAGTGCTTTCAATGATTTAAATCTTTGCCAATAGTGATATTTTTAAGTAGTCTTTTTCTTCCCCTTCTTATCTGCACTAGCACTTGATAATTTCATAAATTTCTGCCCATTATCATCAACATAAATTCTGTCCGAGCTTTGATTGAATGGCCAGGCTATTTCTAGTGAAATGTCCACCTGAAAATGGGCGGGAGCTCTAATGTTGAACCTTGACTTCACGAGGTTGAGGAGTGCATCCCAGTCTCATCCCAAGTTGTGATGCATTGAAGGACCTTGCACAAGAGGCCTTGGAGGTTTAAACCATCTAACAAGAGTAATCCCACTTTCTTGAGTGGGAATTTCAGCTACGGTTCATTGATCACTATCTTTGGTGGTGCAATCTGAAAGATAAAATGAATAAACATGAATGTACCCTACTAAGATATATGAATATCCAAGAAATAACATATATATATGTAACTTACATCAATGTGCAGCCTTGATGATGTTCCTTGATTCTCTGTAGTCATCTAAATAACCATAAAAATTACTTATTAGCTGCTCTTGCACAATAATACCAAGAGATGCTGAAAAAAATAACATGTATGTTGCTTACATCAATGATCACCCTTGGACTTGAATCCGCCCCTTGGTCAACACTTTCACTTATGTCTCTCACTGAATCTGCCCTTACGAAAACATAAATTAGATCTAAGGATCGATTATGGACTTTTTAAAGGAAAAACAAGAATACGCCCCTTGCTGAAAACAAGAATTCGATTATGCAATTTTTCCTCAATCTTAGGGATTGAAAGTCTAAATCTTACATTATAAAACATAAATTAATATCACTCACGTTTACATTACAGCTCCTTAAAAATATAATCATCACAATTCATCTAAGGGCTATAAATGAAGTTACCTACCCTTGTATAAGAAAAGCTGTAATTAAAAAAATATTTGCCTTTGTCGTGTGTACTTCTTTTTGGACCTTTTTCTTACTTTGGGGAGCTCTTGCAGCTTGCTCATTCACTTGATCAACAGTTTCAGTTACACCCTACATTTAATACAATAGGAGATTTAAGTCGGATACAATATCTAAAAAAGAGTCTCATTTGCAATTTACAACATTACCTCGTGGTGCTTTACAAGTTGTTAAATTGTGGCCTTTAGTTCCACACCTTACGCAAGTTATTGTCTTTTCTTTGTCTTTTCATCTTTTTGTTATTCCCTTGTTTTTCATCCTCCTCCAACCTTCTTTTAGTTGGTTTCCTTCCACTTGCTGGCCTCCTTCCAAAATTTGGGGGCAAAGGTGGTATGTAGATAGAATCACCCCATAATGCTTCATAGCCGATCCCCAATATTGGATGCTCATAGGTCCTCTTGTAAGTTTCAGTATAGAAACTATGAACAAAGTCTGTGGGGTCCTTCTTCTCACTCAAGATAGCAAATATAGCATGTGTACGGGGATTCAGTTAGTTGCCATGATCTGCGGGAACATAACCAGCTTTGCAAGTCCACGATATATTGTCCACCATCAAAGCACCTAACACGATAATGAATATTGTTACACTTCATGGGGATACGATCAGCCACCTTCTCCGTGTTCCTTCTTAAGATCTTGTTTATCCTTGGACACAATTTGTCATTCCACTTTGTATTGGCATTGTCTCTGTTGTTACGAAGCCTCTACATCAAATGTTCTCCGATCCACTCAAGCATTGTGATAATGGCTTTGTCCCTTCTTTGGCAATATCGTAGCATTGAATGACTCACATACATTGTTCAACAACATGTCACACTTAGACTTTTCACTAAAAAAACCTTGCTCCACCGAGAAGGAGGCTTGTTTTGAAACCATTCCCAAGCACTATTGCTCAACCCCTTGATTCTTCCATCCTATTGTTGAATTCCCTGGTGTAGTACTAGTAGCAGCTCTCCATACAACTTGTTTGAAAGCTTGACCCCTAAAACCAGCACTCTTAAGATTATTGTGCATGTGCCTAACACAATATCTATGGTCCGCTCCAGGGAACACGGTCTCAAAGGCTTGAATTAGTCCCTTTTGTTTATCGAGACATGAATGTAAATTCGGTAGGCTCAATGGAGAGGTCTTGTTTTAGACTGTGAGGAACCACTCCCAAATCTCTCCATTCTCTTTCTCCACTACGACATAGGCTACGAGGAACAAATTATTATTCCTATCTACCCCAACTGCTGTTAATAAAAAGCCCCCATGCCGGGACTTGAGAAAACAACTACCAACACCAAGAATTGGCCTACACCCGGCCTGAAACCCTTTTTTACAAGCATCCCAACAAACATACATTCTACTAAACCTTGTCACACCATTCTCAACTCGTTCCTATCATAATAGTTGTCCCCGGTTAGTTTTCCTAAGTTCATCTGCATAGGCCCATAATTTGGAGTCTTGTGCATCGGGGTCACCCTGTATCTTCTTCAAAGCCTTATACTTAGCCTTATAAGCTTGACGCATAGTTACTTCACATCTCACATCAACTGTTGAATCAAGCATAAACCCCTTAATGTCCCTATTTTGATCAGACTGAAACCTTTGAAGAAATTTTTACTAAGCCAAGTGGATGTCAAATTTTTCACCTTTTGAGTAGGTGCACAAGTATGTACCCCATTCAATTGCCTAATCTGAAATGCAAATTCATCCTTTCTTTTAAGGGCATGAATACTCCACTCACACTTATCACTTGCACACTTGGCATAGATTCTCCTAGCATTATTTTTAGGAAAAACTATGTTTCTTCTATGATTAATTGCATGTGATTGGGCAGCAAATTTAAACTCAGATTTTGTGGCAAATATTTGACCTAGGACAATCTCAGTGAAAAGATGTCTTTGGGTTAAACATACATTCATTTTCCCCTTGATTTTCCCCATCAGAGAGCTTAAACTCATCAAAATCAACATCATGATCACCCTCAACCACATCTTTTTCTTGGTCACTCTCATCATCACAGCCCCCACCCTCAACCACATTTTTACCCCTACGATTGCCTGATTTGGATGGGGGTGGTAGTACTTCGAGAAAGTGGAACATATGAGGTACTATTTACCATGTTTAATGGGTCTATTTTTTCAAAATCAGACTCAAAATGCACTACATGATTATCAAATATGTCATCATTATCACCATCACTCATTTCATTACCTATCACAAAATCGGGATCCTCATATTCACCATCATATTCAAAGAGATTTTCAGGAACATTTTTAGACATTTCTTGAGGATTTCTTGACTAATTTTCTCTATGTTCTACATAAACATTCATTTGCCTATGTTCCACAAACTTAATTGCCCAAGTTCTAATGTCATCATCATCCAAAAGTAGCTTAAATGTTGCAGGCTTCAACTTCAAATAATACCTCCTAATACTTTCAATCTTAGCCATTTTACTATATTCATCAAGGTTAGAGTAAGTCGGTTGGTCGGCCTTGACCCAATCAAAAACCAAACTCTCACCCCCTACATATTCAGCAATCGATCATTGCTAAAATACCCATTAAAATACAATGTCATAGAAACATATTTGCTTTTAGGATCTGTACAAAAACAACAAACAAAAGCAATAAAAATAAAGTCGAGAAAAGAAAAATTCAAAAATAGAAAACAAATAAAATTTAACACACAAACAAACAAAACACAAAGAATATTCTAAACCCTACGGTACATGAAGAAACACTTTTATCGGACAAAAGTGTAATAAAATATTCGAATGATACAATATTACATATCGCATACACCTTTACAGATTATTTTAGCATTATTTTTGGACGAGAAATGAACAAAATATCACGGTATCACACACACCTTTACTAGAAAAAAACTTATTAAATATTTGATTTAAACTCAGTTCTCTATTCATATGACACACCCACCTCATTGACACACTAAAATAGGCCTTTACGACACACACCCAACTCGAGAAAGCAACACTTACCATAAGAAAGGGGGTCCCAATTCATAGCTCCTTTTCGTCGAACAAACACCATATTGAATGCGCCTCAACTACTCCAACATTGCAATCTCTGATTTTTTGATTATAATGCACAAATTAGAGGTAATCGCGATTAGGGCTTTTTGGGTTTAGGGGTTTTCTGTATCTCAACTTTTGAATTCACGTTCTCTGTTTTTACGCTTTCAAAATAAGATTTCTCATTTTTCAAGTTGATGTTTTTTATTTAACGTTGTTCTTCTTTTTTTTTTTTGATTCATATATAACGTTTCCTTAAATCTTGCAATTCTATTTTTTTTTAAATTTTAAATTGATGAGTACTTATTTAACGTTTTTCAAGTTTTCTAGCGTTTTCAATTTAACGCTATTACGCTCTCTTTTTTTTTAATTACTGAGTTGGATGCTAGGTATGATTTCGGTGCCACGTAGGATAAAAACACACGCTCTGCTAGAAAATTGAGTCACGTGACCTACGCGTGTTTAAAATGACGGAATTTTGTGTAATTTCCGGCGATTTAGGATGAAATTGGATAAAATTAAATAGTTATGGGACTAAATTAGCAAATTAACAAGATATGGGACTATTTTGTAAATATGGAAAAGTTATGGGACGTAATCGGCTTAAAACTCCAACTTTACATATATTTGCTGACCTTTAATTATTTGTTTTGGTCAAAAAAATGGGTGGCCTGCAAAATGGTTATTTTTGGATATATTTGGTCCCTTAATTTTTTGGACATTTTTTATTGCAAAAGAAATATAATTTTGGTCCCAAAAGAATGATAAATTGCAGTTTTAGTCCCGAAAATTAACAGATGGGTCGCAAAAAAAGTGTTTTAGGACCTATTTTTTTGGGACTATTACTTCAATTTACCCTTTGGTCCCTTAGTTTTTTCGACTTTTTGGTTCCAAAAGAAATGTAATTTTGGTTCCAAAATTATGATAAATTGCAGTTTTAGTCCCGAAAATTAACAGATGGGTCCCAAAAAAAGTGTTTTAGGAACTATTTTCTTGGGACTATAACTTCAATTTACCCTTTATCAGGGCAACACTTTCATTGGCATCAACATCGAATCCAAGTTAATCCTGCTCAGATCACATTTCAGGTTTCAAGCCTCGGTCGCCTGGATTGAGTTGGCTAAAATTGGGCCGCATTTGAGAGAAAAAAAGCAGAGTGAATTAGGTAAGATGGATTTGGGGAAGGTGGAAATTAAATGGGATCGTTTGCCTGACAAGCTATCACATGAGCAAGTGCACTATGCTTGCCTTGATGCTTTCTTTAATTTTCATTTGTTGAAGACGAGGGTCAAGAGCATCCCATGATTCACCCATCTTGATCAGGCTTTGTGTTGATGTTCATATATCAATGATTGTAGTTTACTTTTCTTTGAATCTTTAATCCTTGTTGTTTTCTTGCACACATATTGTTGACCCTAGCTAGCTATGGATGGATGGATTCTTCAGGGTTCAATTGTTATGATCATATATTGCATTATTGATCGGGAATTTTTCTACATTCCATAATTTTTTCACTTTTCCAAAAACATCCCAAAGGTTAATTTTTTCAATTACATCCTAAATTATTGCTAAGTGTACAATTTACGTCCTAAAATTCGCGAAAATCACGAAGCAGCGTCGTTTCGCGTCATGTGCATGGCACGTGACACGAGAATTGGGGGTTTCCGGCAAGAGTAACACTCGTGTGAACCGGGTGCATACGATGAATTCTATTTTATTATCAACTGTTATGTACATTTCTTGTCTTTGTCATGTACATTTACTGTCATCCTTTATTATGGACATGCACTATCACTGTCATAATTCAAGTGACAAAATAAAATAATTCAAGTGATTATTACCGCACTATCTATTTTGTGAGTTAATAATTTTAAATCGCTCAATAAAATAAATATCATTTTTCATAGAATATATAAAATTGTTTTACTTGAAAACAAGTGATGCTTAAAAAAAAATCAAAGTAACTGATGTTATTTAAAATACATTTGAATTACACAATTATCAAACTAATAAATTAGCGTGATATTCGTTTGAGTTAATTAGCATATAAATTTGAGGCACGTAGAAAGCTCAACTACCAAAATAATAGCTGGAGAAAATAAGGAAATCTAACTTTTATATTATTTTAACAAAGTAGGAATAAAATAATGCAATTAGAAAAGCTGGAAAACAAATAGTAGGAGAAGAAAACCGTTGTCTTCCTCTTTTTACTCAATTTCATATATTCAAGAAACCTTCGTCTCTCTCTCTCTATACTCAAAATGAAAGGTCTAATCAGATCAACAACGCCTCCAATAACCAGCATTACAATTCACTACAACGAAAAGAAGGACGCCGTCAAGCATTGCTTCACCGTTATGTTCTTCGACCAAAGCATCCTCACCACCTTAACATCCGACTACGGTGTCGTCGCAGACTGGATCGCCGCCGTTGGTTCCCTCCCCGCCGCATCGGCTTCGAAATCGAGCTCGACCTCAACACCAACCGTATCGGCACCATCCAGTTGTACTCCGAAAACCGCTGCCTCATTTTCCAGTTCGTCCATTTCATGCCTTCCCCTCCCTTCCTCGACAAATTCCTCGGCAACGACGACGTCCACTTTCCTCGGCTTCGACACCGTTGCCAAGATTAAAGAGCTGAGAATAGAGTTTCCGTTTCCGTCCAGGGTCAGGACCTTGGACATGTACGACACTCTCCCCTTTCTGTTAGACGTAAAGCAGAATTTAATGCATTCGTTGCCGTTGGGTAAAGTGGAAACTGATTGGGATCGTTTTCCGTACAAGCCGTCAGTTAATCAAGTCCACTACGCTTGCCTCGACGCTTTCCTCAACATGTTTATCTGGAAACCCTTGCGTTCTTTTCAACCGTATAATCCCACAAGAGAAACAGCCATTGTGCCGTACCCTGAGGTAGTTGGCGCCAACAAGAAATGCTACGACGTCGTCATGCTTGGCGAAACTATCTTCACGACCGTCACGAAGCACCCTGACGCCGTCAAGGAGTGGATCGACGCCGTCAAGACTGTCCACCTCAGCTTCGAAATCGAGTACACTAACACCACTGGGACCTGGCTCTACGTCGGCACCGTCCAGCTGTGCGACGGCATCCGCTGCCTCGTGTTGCAGCTCGACAAGCTAAAAGAAGGAATGCGTCTCCCTCCGTCCCTCGATAAGTTACTCGGCGATTTTAATTACAGTTTCTTCGGCGATCGCAAAATTAAATTTAAACTTTATCTGTTGAGATCACAGTTTCCCTTTAGTTTTTATGTGAATAGCATGATGTTTGAGAATAAGGAGGAGAATGTTGGCTTTAAGTACGGAAAATTGAATTCGATTGGGTTGGAGGAAGAAGACTGGACCCGGCCGTACGAGCTGTCACAGCAGCAAGTGCACTATGCTTGTGCCGATGCTTTCCTCAACTATTATATCGCAAGGAGAGAAGGGAAGTTCCCGCGGATTGATTCATCCAAGCTTTCACTTTAATATTTCAAAAATCTTTTTCTTTCATGCATGTATCTTCATATATCAATTAATGGTTAATGGTTGGTTTCTTTGAATCTTTCTTGGTGTTTTCTTGAATGTTTGGTCAGCAAAATGGTTCTTTTTTGATATTTTTGGTCCCTTAGTTTTTTCGACATATTTGGTCCTTTAGTTTTTTAGACATATTTGGTCCAAAAAGAATGATAAATTACACTTTTGATCCTAAAAATCAAAAGATGGGTTATAAAATAGGTATTTTTTGACCTATTTTCTCAGACTAAAATTTTAATGAGTGGGTTCATAAGATGAACACTATTTTTACTATCATTGTCATGCACATGCACTATCAACATCATAATTTACTTATAACGGTGTATGTATATGATTGTGATATAAAATGTGCAGATATTTACTATCACTTTCATGCACATGCACTAATAATTAATTAAAATGCAATCTTATCTCCATCATTCTCTCCCTTTTCAAAAAGGTTCATCCTCGAATCTGCATAAATCTTATCTCCGGCATTATGAGAGAGTCGATTTGCGCTCATCTCTAGAACGTGCAAATTTAATTAACGTCTCAGGACACCGACTTAAAAAATATCTGCCCAGGTCCGTATGTGGCCCAAAATCTTGAGACGATAAGCAAAAGGGATTTTCAAAAAATTACCAACAAAATAACTATTAATTTAATATATATTATTTTTTAAATGTTGTATATGTAATTATATGTGTAGTATGATTTCAAATATTTATTTTATTATAAATTTTAAGTATTAAATACTTTCAAATGCAATATTTTTCCAATTGTATATTGCGTAATTTAAGACGAGTTCATGAGCTTTTGGAAAATCTCAAAAATTACCTTTTTTATAAAAAAATCTTTAAAAATATTGTTAAGGGTTCTAGAGAATTTATAATAATTTGATTAAAAAAATATTCATCGTGTATTGAGTGTGTGAGTTATTATAAATAAAAGAATCAATAAAATCTTATTCAATTGAATAACAATAAGTTGGGAAAATACTAACAAATTGACATTTATTGATCACAAAAAAATATTTGATGTGAGCAAAGCAACAATAAAGTGAATACATGAGAAGTGAAAGTTGAATACAACAATGTATGAGACTCTTATTCAATACATGAATAACAAAAAAATTTGACAAAGAAAATAGTACGGGAGGGCGTGATGAAATAGCCAAATAAAACAACAAATTCAAATCTCAGGGATTATGAGAAGAAAAAGTAAACAATTATACCAATAAAATTAATTCGTCAAAACTAAATTTAAATTCAAACCTATCATATTAACAAAAATAAATGCAAAAAAAAAAATACAGAATTCCATTACGAAGCACGATAAAGAAGAGGCGCTATTGTGAGAAGACATTATACTAATTTTTAGGCTTACATTGCCGTGAATGGGACTGTTTTAGTTTTTGCCACTAGGTAGGCGGACGGCCACCTAGGGATTTCATCGCCAACTTGACTCGGTAATCTATTGGTACAAATTTGAAAACAAAATAATTTTTACATATTTGTAACCAGGCATCATGGTCGGAATGACCAACGAAATTTTGAATATCAAAAAATTAGTGTCGTAGCATCTCTAATTTATGAGCAAGATCATGTAATTTTTCTTTGAACAGTAAAAAATCGTGATGCTTGCATTTTGGAGGCATCACAAGAATCGTTATTAACGAGGTGGCTTAGCGCACTGGCCACCTGGTTCCTCACTTTAGTGAGAGACCGGAGTTCGATTCCCTTTGGGAATGAATTATGTAGTTATAAGATGGCTTGGAGAAATTCTTGGAGTGTATGGGTGCATGGTGAACTAACTACTAACAACTAACAAACTAACATTTACCGATCAAAAAAAAATCATTACGACTCACGGATACAAGCTGATGCAGCGAAGCATGATAATGTGATCGGTCCGTTGATTCGATATGAATACCGGAAGAACAACAATAAAAGCGATTAACCCGGATATTTTCTGTTCAAACATCAAGCTGCATAATAAAGTTATTGTTGGTCCCGGAATTGAGTGAATCTCCTAGAGATAATCTAGAAGGGGGTTGAATAGATTATCTAAATTTCTTGCGAAATTCGGACTAACTAATCAAACTCAACTTCCAAATTATTCAAAGTACCCAGCGAAAGTAAATTATACTCAATTCTTAAATTGGATCAGTCAACGGGAATAAACCCGAGTTGACTAGATAACTCGTTTTCTTTATTTAATAAACATTGGTTACACCCTTATAATTCCTTCTTATTTGACTTTTAACCTGAGATAAAGCCCAAAGTAAAAACCCCTTTACTCACTTCCTTCTATTACAGATTACAAAGATGATGATCTACTTCTTTAGATTTTCTCCTATATACAAATCTATCTTCTTATTCTAGATTACGGTGCGAGATGTGTATAGAAGAATTTACAAAGAAGTGCTCTATAAACACTTAGAAAATATCACAAATCAATCTTTAAATGCTATGAGTGCTCGTTTGAATGTGTATTTGAGAATATGTACAAAAAGTCCTTCTAAGGACTGTGTTTAGGCCTATTTATAAATTCTTAAGACGGTTAGTTTGTTGTAACAAACTCTTAACCGCTTTAACAAATTAATCTCGAAAACTATCTTGACTTGGTGACCTTCTTGAGTAAGTCGTCTGAATGACATAGTTAAAATCCGTCTTTCTTATTCTACTCGGTGACTTTGACTTTGTCTTGAGCTCTTTGTTATTTTCTCTATCGGATGACTTCTACAAGGTTGTCTTGAGATGACCTCCGAACTATTGGTCTCGGTGACTACCTTATCTCACCTAGTACGATAATCTAACTAGTGAAACAAATACATTAGCCGATTTATACATTCTCGGCTAGTCATCCTACTTTTACATAAGCTCATCTAATCTATATATTTTAACTCATCAAAACTAAACCCGATCTACTTGATTATTGAGACACCTATTTATAATAGCTAAATTAGGATTTTAGGCGTGTAAGTTCTAAAAGCTTGATCCGGTAATAATAAATTAAAACGTGAACAAAACCCTAAACTATGAAAAATATAAATAATAAAAAATAATTAAAATGCAATCTTATCTCCATCATCTTCACTTTTAAGTTAAATTTAAATATATTCTATGACGTATTTCTTCAAACGCAACTAACATCGATTTAGACTACAATGTGACTCAACAATAACCATAGCGTTTTCTCGATTTTTTTAATATACAATATAATGTTAAATTAAAAAAGAACTATTTTATCAATAAAAAACTATAATAAATTTTAAATTGGACCTTGAACTATTATTTTGAGTACAAATTGGATCCTTAACTATTTTTTTACAAATAAATACTACTTTTAAAATGAAATACATATATTCTTCAACTAATAAAATGAGAAATGAAGGTCCCTTTAATTATAGTTTTAAAACAATAAAAGTATATATAAAAATTATAAACGTAATAGTCTCGTATTTTTAGAAAATAATTTCTTTATTATATTTACGGATTTTAATATTATGATTTTTTTAAATTTAATTTTATTTTCAATTTATTATATTAAATTAATTATCTTCTTTTTATTATAATTTGGTGTCTTTGTCGCGGCACCCAAAAATAATATTTATAATTCTCCTCAACAAATCCACTACTATGTAGTAAGATAAGTAAGGGTCGATCCCACAGGGAATATGAAAATTATTTAAATTGTCTCACGAGAATTATGAGGACTTAAATAACACAAAGGGGGATTTAATGAATCAAAGGAAAAATAATTATTAAGCACTTTGAGAGTTATAAATTCTATCAATAATTAAAAAACTTCAATCCATGATTCGTTCTTCCCTTGTGTTTGACTATGTTAATTTAAACGTAACAATTGTTCCACTTTACTCCGGATTAATGACCCTCAATAATTAACAAACTCTATTTATTGGTTTAATCCCTTAATATTATTCAATTGAAACAAGCTCTTCAATGAACCTTTTTAAGCGAATAACCTAGATACGATCTAGATTTAACCCGATAAAAGCATTAAACACTAGGATAAAGGTCAAACAAATTCCTGAATTGAACGCTCGATTCGAAAGAACCCGATTTATATCACCCTAGTAAAATACTAGTTGCTACCAATTGCCATAAATTTGCAACAATTACGGATTACGAAATATGGACTAGCATACATGCAAGAATAAATAACCTAGGTGATCAAGCTAAATTAATTATTCAAACAAGGAATAAGAAAAGTAGATGACATAAATAATCCGGAATAAAATTTCACAATTGAAGCGGGTCAATTGACATTCATCAAAACACAAGTTCGGAAATCCTCGGGATTGAAATAAAAGTTTAGTTGCCCGTAGACATGCTAAACAAGAACAAATAAAAATATGAAATTAATAAAATAAACTAACTAATTAAGAATTGCTTTCTTGACTTCTTCAATTATGCGTGAACTGCCCGCCTTTCTTCCTCAATGTATGCGTGCTCTTCTCCTCTACGTGAATGAATCCATCGGTCTTGCTGCCTTCTTTTGGTTTTATAATACCAAAGTTTGTTAAGATTTCCGATGATTTTGGCTTGAAGTGATAAGTTATTAGGATCTCCCAATATTTACTCAAAATTCAAAATTTAAAAATATAATAATGGGCCATCCAATGTGGGCTTCCTTGCAAATATTTGGGCTTTTTCAACATTATAATCTCTCATCCAAAAAGACCCTAAATTATCCACAAATCAAAAGAAAAATATTTAAATGATATTCCAACTATTAAATGACATAAGTACAAAAATATGCATTTGTTAACAAAATCAAGTGTAAATAATTACACTTTTTACTAATAAAACTATGCATAATTTTCTACTTATCATAATTTAACATTATATTGTATATTAAAAAAATATGAGTCTATTATTATAAAAAAAAAAAAAAAAAAGAAGTATTTGTAGATGCATCACTCATATTTTAGAATTTATCATAATGTTTTTAATTTTTTTGTCAATTTATCCACTAATATAATAATATTCTATGTCAATTCATTTAATGAAAGAGTCTCCATACTTTATTCTATTAGTTGAAGGACTTATTTGTTCAATTTTAAAAGTTAAAATGTTTATTTGTTAAAAAAATAGTTTGGGATCCAATTTGTACTTGAGACACTAGTTCAAGGTCCAATTCGTACAAAAAAATAATTTAGGGTCCAATTTATAAATAACACTTTAGTTCAGGGTCCAATTTGTACTTTATCCCTTATATCAATGCTACTAATTAACTCAAATGTTGTTAATTTGGTGGCTGTGTCATCCTTAATTACCATCTTAATTCCCCGCACCAAATTAATTGCTTATTTTATAATCATCAAATATTTTTTTCTTTAGTTATATTAATTACCATTCCAATTACCTAGCTAGTAACCTAAAATGTGTCATATTCCCAATTCTATTCTCATAAATATGCCACAAGTTTAGGTTTTGCTCGTCATTTAGCTGTGTTCTTTTTCAACTTGAATGGGATTTGGTAAATTTGGATGGAAAATAAAGTAGATGAGACAAATCCAATGAAAAATAAATCATGTGTTTTAGTTTGGGATAAAGAAGTAGGAGTGGATGTAACATTATGTCAAAGCAATACTTTTGAGTGATGATGAAATATTATTTTATTGTTGTTGGATAATGATTAAGTGGAAAAAAATAAGAGAGAATGAGTAAATGTAAGAAAAGTAAGATAATGTGTTAGTTTTGGATATATAGGTGTAAAATAGGGATGAATGTGTATTTGGATGGAGAATTGAATTTGCAAATCCAAAAGTGGATGGAATGGAAAATCCAAATTCTAAATCCCGATTTCGTAGGCTGAAAAAGAACAAGGATGGGACTAAAGCTTTTGATTACTTGATTTATGTTGAGAATATGGGTTATACATGTGAATTGTCCCATATCGAATTATTGATATAAGTGAGAGACTAGTTTATAAGACTAATGAGCCACCCCTCCTAAAATCTATTGATTTTAGGATGAACCCTCTAGAGGCTTGACTAGTCTCCTTTAACATTCCCTCTCACAATCAGACTCAAGGATGAGTGTCAACGAAGTATGGAAATGGGTTCTCCACAGAAATTGCATACTTAATTTGTATAGTACTTTTTTCCTCCTATTCTTTTTCAGGTCTTTAAAAAAATATATTAGTTCCCGGGAAAATTAATTAGTTTGCTATTCGTTTGAATTATCAAATAAATTTGCGGCATGTGGAAAATAAGAAAATCTGGATTTTAATGAAAATATTAAATATATAAGAGGGAAAATTAATGAGAAAAGCTTGAATAGGAGGAATAAAGAACTAACTCATTTTCATTATTAGAAAATATAAACCTCTCTCTCTCTCTCTTAATATTAATCCTTGGATTAGTCATACCCTCCATACTTTCAAAATAGAAACCGTCGTCTTACTCAAAATGGAAGATCAGATGATCCGCGCAACAAAGCCTACAAGAACCTGCATTACAGTGCATCACTGCAGTACACGTGACGCGATCAAGAATACCTACACCGTCGTGATCTACGGCGTAAGAATCTTCACCACCGCCACAAAGAGCCCCGATGTCCTCACGGAGTGGATCGACGGCGTCACCAAGGATAAAACTGACCTGCGTAACGTCGGCTTAGAATTCGAGTTCGACACCAGAACCACCCGTATCAGCACCGTGCAGCTGTTCTTCGAAATCGCTGTCTCGTCTTCCAGCTCGACAAAAATTCGGGTCTCCCTGCCGCCCTCCAGCGATTCCTCTGCGACCATGAATACATTTTCGTGGCCATCCACTTGGGAACCAAGATGGAGATGCTGAAGTGGCAGTTTTCCTTTGAAGGTAAGGTGAGGGGCACGGATTTGAGTGTGTATGCGCCGTTTGTGGGAGACGAAAAGTTAAAGGACTTGAATTCCATGGTGGTCTTGGAGGAGGTGGAATGTGATTGGGATCGGTTGCCTGAAAAGCTGACAGTTGCGCAAGTGCACTATGCTTGTCTCGATGCTTTCTTCAATATCCATATCTTGTATGGTGGGGCCCACAACATTCCATATTAATTGATCTTGCGTTGATGTTGATCTTTCAATCTTTAATTCTTGTTGCATGTACGTTTTCTTGAACAAATTCAACTGAAAAATTGTTGACACTAGCTAGTTTTAATATGGATGGACGGATGGATGCATGGATGGATTTGTTAATATGGATGCACACAAAATCATCTATTTTATATGGTGTTTTAATTTATATTTTATATTCTGAATGAATAAATGTGGACATGAAAAAATAATTAATGATTGATATACACCATTTCAATATGTGTTAGTAATCCAACAAAGGGATAATCGCACATTTGGTCCCGTAAGAATTTTACGATTTTAAAGCGACCATTTTGCATGCATATTTAGTCCTATTCTAATATTCCGTCAACATTTAATGGATTTTAAGCGCGTAAACAACACGTGCCGTTAAATTTTACACTTTTAGTTCCACAATTTCAGCACTTAACGGAATCCGTTAACTTAGTTAACGGTTAGGACCAAATATGCACGTAAAAGGACTATTTGCAAACATAGGGACCAACGTGTAAAATTGAAAAATTCATACAAGATCAAATGTGCAATTAACCCATCCAACAAATGAAACATCAAGTAAAAAACAAAAAATGGAAATGTGAATCGAATTGGAAACAAAACTCGGAGGACTAACTCATTTTTATTCTTAGTAACCACTCTCTCATGTTTCGAAAAATGAAAATGAGTTAGTGTTCCAAGTCTTTTTCCAACTATTTTGTGAAAAACAAAAAAGAAAAAAGAGTCCGATTCTTCGTTTTTCCCGCTGTTGTTTCTAAATTAGCGATCTGGTTAGTGTTGAGTTACATTGTGATCTAAAATAATGTTAGTTCTTGTAACAATAAATTTCGTATAATTAATTAATAAAAAGACGAAAAAGCTTTTCAATTTAATTTAAATTGGATTAAATTGATAAAATTTAAATTTGTCCATGTGTTATTCTAAGAACAAATATGTGTTCAAGATAAATATGTGTTTCTTATTTTATTTGAGTTTAAAACTTTTTTCGTCCCATAACTTTTATCTTTTCGCAAATGATCCCAAATTAGTTAAGAAATTCAATTTAGTCTGATAATTCCTTTAATTACTCAATTTACGCCCAATTTATGCTTGAAAAACTAAAACGGCATCATTTTTGGCACATGCCGTGCACGTGCTGATTCAAATAAGGGGAATCCGGCGGAATGTTTGATATGGACGCCTACGTGGTATTTCTCTTCCATGTGTCAATTCAATTTTATTTATCTATTTCCACACCACATAAAAATCGTGGTTTTAATAAAATGTTTTTAACACAAAATTAAACAGAAATTAAAACAAATGAAGTGCGATAGAAATAAAATGTAAATGAAATTAGATTAAACATTTGTCTCTCCCTCTCCCAAATCGTCTTTCAATTTGCAGAACAATATGAACCCTAATTGCTAATTCTATCTTCCCTAAATTGCTATCTAGACCCTATCCATCTCGTATAGAATGAATTTACACTGCGTGCATGCTAACGACCGTGTTGAGGAAATCACCGGCGCCGTCAAGGCAGCCGAGATCATGAAACTCCACCCCAAACATGTCTTTAAGAAACCCTCCTTCGCCGTCGGAATCGGGGATGTGCACTTAGATTGTCGTCGTTCCTCCCGGCGCCCGACCTCAAGCGCGACAAGATTTATTTCCTCATGCCGCTGCCCCTGCCGCTGTCGGAAAAGCCTCGATCCCAATCGTCGGCGAAGAGGAAGAAGGAGTCGCCCGGCCATCGCTTCCACCACTGCCCCGCTCTGAAAGGAAAGAAACAGAGGAGATATGAAAAAATATAAATAGGGTGGAATGACATTTCACATTCTCTGAGCTTGAACATCCACTACAATCCTCTGACCTTAAGTACAAACGTAGAGTTTCAATTGTTTTTGGGAGATAGAATTAGCAATTTAACAATCTGGGTTCTTATATATATTTTTGGGGGAAAAAGTCTCACGCAGGTTTTTAATAGAAGAAAAAGATTTCAGAAAAATATTTTTAATGAAAGAGAAAAAATATTTTAATGGAGCAAAATATGTGATGTAATGGAACAAAATAAGTGAAGTGAAAATAGGTAAAAAAATTTAAAGTGACACATGGAAGGAAGAATGCCACGCAGCATCCACATCAAATATTTCGCGGATTCCCCCAATTTGGTGTCTTACGTGTCGTGCACGTGCCAAAAGCGAGCGTTGTTTTGGTGTTTCCGGCGTAAATTGGACGTAAATTGAGCAATCGAAGGAATTATGGGACCAAATTGAATTTATTAACTAACTTGGGACCATTTGCGTAAAGGTGGAAGTTGTGGGACGAAAATAGTTTTAAACTCTATTTTATTATTTACTGGGTAAATATTGATATGGTAATTAATTTAATTAAAGATAAAAATATTTGATAATTAAAAATGTAAGCAATTAATTAATTAGGTGCAGGAAGGTAATTAAGAAAGACCAACTAATCTCATCCGCATTAGAACTTGTAATTGGGATCGGATAAAGGCTAGGAAGGCCTCTCCCCTCGTTTACAGCTATTACAATTGGATTTGTAATCCCATAACTTGTTTGGGTGGTTGAATGGTGTTTTATTGCAGCCTTTTGCAATTGAAACTTGTTTAAACTCTTCTTTGTTTGGCTGATAAAAAATACATAATTTGCAGTTATAATCACTATTTTCAGAGTCAGATTAAATTGAGAATTGGCCATGAAACTTGTTTAATTAACCTTAAAAAAATGTTTTTGAGGTTGAATCGAAAAAATCAAATATAATCGAAAACCCCGGAAAAAACCGGCAAAATTTTGAACCATTTTCCAAATTTATTTTTCTCATTATTTATTAAATTTTAAACAATAGCATATTCTGTATTCTATTTTTAGTTAATATTTTAATTATTAAATTTATTAAACAATTCTCTCAATTTTGAAATTGGGTAATATATGCCTATTCATTTATCTCTCACTCTAGTATTATTAGTGATGCGGATAAAAATGTCGAGGCCCAACTACACGTAGGGCCCAAATATGACCAGCCCAATAAGGCTCGATGGCGTAACCGAATACCCTCGATAGAAGGAGAAAAACCCGAGATGGGCCCGAGCCGAGATCAATCGCAAAAAGGTGTAAAGCCACGAACCTACCTACGGGTGGGCCACAAGGCTCGAGCCTATATGCGAGATAGGCCACGAGGCCCAAACCTAACTACGAGATAGGCCACGAGGCCCAAACCTAACTACGAGGCGGCGAGGCCCAAACCCAGCTACGGGGGCCGCGAGGCTAAACCTAACTACAGCCGCGAGTCCCAAACCCGGCTACGAGGGGCCGCGAGGCCCAAACCTAAGCTGCGGGTGGGCCGTGAGGCCCAAGCGAGAAAGACCGCACGCGGGTACCGTGACTAGGCCTATGTCGGTTACTTATACGATAAGGCCCGAGTAACATGAGGGATAACGAGCGATTGAGATAATTAAGGCCCAAGTCGAGAATATCTCCCATATTCTTCATTGATCGGGTCCAACCTCCGTCTAAGGAGGGAAAATGTAGGCACAATCAGATTTCTTGAGAGAAAAGATATCCATGCACGACATCATGAGTGAACGTGTGGGATAATGCCACGAAACCATGATGGCGGTTATTACTCCACAAGTACGTATAAATAAGACTCTCGGAAGGGAGATAACGGTATCGATTAACTATCACTCTTACTTAGCTACTTCCTACGTACTTTCTTGAGTGTTTTTCGGTGATCCGACTTGAGTGTCGAGTACATACGCGGAGAACCCTCCGGTGTGTTTTTTGCGGATACGTTCGAGAAGAGCTAAGGACCTTATTGCGTAAATGCTTTACCCACGTGGAACCCGGTGGAAAAATGGGCCAGTCGGTTTTACGCATCAATTGGCACCGTCTGTGGGAAAGAAGAGCTGAGGCGTGAGTTTCAACTTCTTTTCTTTCCGATTATACGAAAGAAAGACATCATGGCGGTGGCGTACACCCATGTGACCGATTGCACTAGTACCGGCTCGGAAGGGCGGCCCTGCATACCCAACACGGGCAAAGGCCGCATCCAATCCCGTGCCACTGTTGTTGTGCCCAACATCGAGGACCACCACTTGTCACGGTGGTGCGAGGCAAGCTCAACTCTGGCCAACGCCCTCCGGGAGTAGGAGGCTGCTTGCTAGAGAGAGAGAGGGCTAACCCACCTGTTTCTTCCTCTGCGATTCCGAAGGAATCCCTATAGCGAGGGTCCCCGGAGCCGCTAATGCTCCGGCCAGGATACCTCGAGAAAAATGCGAACCAATTTGCCTCCATCGCCCTCACCGAGGAGCGGTGGATGACATGATAGCTCGAGCTGTAGCAAGAGCGATGGCGAAGGGGAGGACCCCCACTGCGAAAGGATTGAAAAACCGAGACAAGGAACTGCTGCTCGATCCCAAATTGGGAGGAGTAGGCGGGGACGAGCATCAAGAAGAGCGAAGGAAATAAGTGGAGTACGAAACCGGGAGGAGGTCACGGGGCGAAGGAGTCCAAGAAAGAAGGTCGGCGGTTCCTAGACCTAGGGAGGCTGGGTTCAGAGGAAGGCTGCACGGGGAGGGAGACGGCCCCTGGCGAGAGAGTAAGATCGAGGATGAGGAAGAAGGTACGGGAGATACCCAATCGAAGCCATGAAAGACCAAATCAGGTCTTTGAGAAAATAAATGAACATGAAGCATCGGATGGAAAATCGGGTCGGTATGCCTCGACCAATTCTGAGTTGCCAATTTCGAGAATATCTTACGGGATGAGTTGCCTAGCAATTTCAAACCTCTTAATTATGAATATGATGGTACAGCCCCCCTATGACCATTTGGTAAGATTTGAAAATTCGGCCCTCCTCCATCGATATGGGGAGGGGTGTGAAGTCCAGGTCTTTCTTACTACTCTATCTAAGGCGGCCCGGCGGTGGTTTAGCTTGATTGGAGCCCAATTCCATCAACTCCTTGAGCAGTTTGAAGAACTATTCTTGCATCGGTTTGCTAGTGCAAGGAAGCAACCTAGAGCTACACCGACATTGTTCAACATGAAGCAAGGAGAAAATGAAAGCTGCGGGCCTTCATGAAGAGATTCAATCGGCGGCACTTTGGAGGTTCCAACCGCCACCCCGAGAGGTAAAAATTAATGCTTTTACTAGCAATCTCCGAGATGGGGACTTGTTTTCCTCCCGCAAAGAAAGCGATCCAGACGTTCGGCCAATTCTTTGAGAAGAACGGAGAAATACGTCACACTAGGGGAAGTGAGGAAGGTGAAGAGAGCGAGAGTCAAACCAAGCGGACACGAGAAGAAGAAGGAATCATCGAAGAAAAGCTCAATAGTGGAGCCGGAGAAAGCCACAAAATCTGGACCTCGCTCGGAGTTTGACAAGTACACCCCGAAGCTCGAGCGGCAGAGCTATTGGAGGTAGCATCGACCATCACGAAATGAAGTTTCCATGGACACGATCCAGAGGACCTCGAAGCCCAAGTCGAGATAAGTTTTGTCGTTTCCATAATGAATATGGGCATGACACTAACAAGCTATTTTCACTTACTTGATGAGATTGAAAGGATGATCCAAGCGGGACATCTTAAATAATTTATTTACGAGAGGCAGGGTCGGCTCAGGGGCAAAAAGAAAGAAAGTTGGCGACAAAGCTAAGGAAAAAGGAAGGATGATTGAAGAGAGGCGGGGAGGAGAGACCCTCCTAGAATAGAGGACTTATCCAGATGATAGTAGGAGATCCAGCGAAGGAGACTCGTTCCGTGCGAAAAGCTGGAGAGAGGATCCTAAGGAGAGAGGTAGGAGAAATGTCAAGAGGCGTGAGTCGAGAGGAAGCGAGGCCATGCGCCCCGAATTCACTTTGGCCCCGAGAGGACGGAGGTCGATGAAAGAAGACCACGGTGATGTATTAGTCATCACAACCGATGTGGCCGGATACCTGTTGCGAGGATCTTCGTAGATACGGGGAGCTCGGCGAGACATCATTTTCTTAAAATGCTTCAAGAAAATGAATTTAAACATAGAAATGCAACTTGATGGATACAACGTTTTATGGATTTACGGGAGGGCGGTACACCATCTTGGTCGAGGTAACCCTCCGGTGGGGTTAGAGTGAAGCTCACGGAGGAGGGTAGTGATGGCGAATTTTTGATTGTTGATGTACCCTCATCTTACAACATGATCTTCGGTAGGCGGTATTGAATTTATTTCAGGTGGTCATATCAACTTACCACATGAAACTCAAGTTTCCATGAGCGATGAGGTGGGTGAAGTAGGCTGGTGATCATTGCGATCCGATAAATGTTACGTGGAGGTAGTAAAGATGGCCGTCAAGAGCTGCACCGCAGCTTGAAAAGAGACAAGGAGGTGGACCGAGAATCCAAAAATGTAAAATTACGGAGGAAGCTGATCCTCCAAAAATGAAAGCTGACGAAGAGGCGATGATGATCGAGTTGTATCAGGACAAGAAGGGATACACAACAAGGATCGGAGCCGGCTAGAGCGAGCCGGAGAGAGACACAGTAACAGACTTTACGAAGAAATGCGGATGTTTTTGCTTTTTCTTCCTCGACATGATTGTTAGATCAAGTAGAGTTTTGATGAGTTAAAGAACAATCGAGATGAGCGGAGACAACGTTGATGAACAACTCGGATCGAGTTCGGTACTAAGTGATCGGTAGGTCAAGGTGATTAAATCAGTGGAGATCAAAGTTTGCAAGTCATCCGGAGACAAGCTCAAGTCTAGTCATCTGCAGGAGACGATCATAAAGAGCTCGAGGCGAGGTCAAGACAAGTGAGTAGAATAAGAAAGGCAAGTCTTCACCAAGTTGGGCTGCAGACGAGTAGGAAAAATCAAGCGAGGTCAAGAGCAGTTTTCAAGATTAAGTTTGTTGAGAAGTTTTTAGTTTGTTAGAACTAACTAACAAACTAACTGTCTTTCAGACTTATAAATAGGTCTAGATTTTAATTTTCAATACACTTATGAAAATCGATTTTTCACACTATTCACTATTCGATTCACAAAGTATTTTCAAAAGAGCTTTCAAATATTTTCAAGTGTTTATAGAACACTTCACTTCACATCTTCAAAAACACTTCTTATTCTTAGAGTTAGATTTTAGAAGTTTGATTAGCATTCTTGAAGAATTGAAGATCAAGTTGTAAGTTGTAAAGATTGTAAAGTAAGTAAGTAAGCGGCTAGTGGAGACCCTTCTTGAGTTTGGAGAAGAAGAGTGGATGTAGGATTGTTATAATCCGAACCACTATAAAATACGGTGTTCTTTCTTGCTTTCATTTATATTTCCATTCAAGTTACAATTTGTTGTTCAAAGTTTAATTTGAGAATTGAAGTTAAGATCTGAATATCGGTGTTGCTTTTGATCTTATTAAAAGTTGAGATTAATCTTGAATTCCACTGTGTCACTTTGGTACTTTGAATATATTTTGAAAGATTTGAAAAATGCGAAAAATCTATTCAACCCCCTTCTAGATTTTTCCTAGAAGGTGATACTTGTTTTACCTAATCTACTCAACTAATCGGGACCAACAAGTGGTATCGAGCGGTGTTAAGTTGTTACGATATTGATTTTAGGTCTTAAAGAAGATTTTGAAATTATCTTGATTTTCTTCATTTTCTTGTTTGCTACTAACGGTGCTACTAATTAGTTTGTGGAGTATTTTGTTTCTTTATTTCATCATGTCATCGGGAAAAGCAAGAAGTCTAGGAATCTTCCTGAATTCTCTATTGAAGATTATGATTACTGGAAATTTAGGATGGAGAATCATCTTAAAGCCATTCATGATAGGATGGAAGAGGTTCTTGAAGAGGGACCTATAAAATTTTATCATGAAGGCACCAACACCGGAGGTGAGTCACCGAGTCGAGAACTGCAGACAAGAGAAAAAGAGTTACGAGTTGACAAATGATGAAAGAAAGGTCCACAATCTTGATCAAGTAGCTCGAACTGAAATCATTGAGATTCTAAGTAAAGATTGGATAGAGAAGGTTAAGAGATGCAAAGCGCCAAAGAGATGTGGCGGACTCTAGTCAATGTCTGTGAAGGATCTGAACAAGTCAAAGAAAACAAGTCTGCGATCGATCTTGCATGCATTTGAGACATTCAAATGAAGGAAAATGAGTCTGTGGATCGAGTTAGATGTAAGGTTGACCAATCTTCTCAACAAAGCGGCTTACCTTGGAAAGAATTATACGAAAAGGAGATTAATAACAAGATTACGAGATCATTAACCAAGAGATGGAGGAAGAAATCCAATATCCTTAAGGCTACTCAAGATTTATCTTCTATTACTCACCATACTTTGTTTTCTCATCTTAAAGCTCTAGAATATGATATTCAAATAGAAGACGATGAGGATGAGATGGAGTCGAGCACCTCATCCAAGTCTGTTGCCTTTGTTAGTAAAGAAGACAAGGTTTCAGCAGTGCATGTGAGCTGATCTATCTTTGAAAGAGCGAGATGGCTCTGCTCACTAAAATGTATGATAAATTGAGAATGAAGTATAAAATAAATAAATTGAGATTTGCGGGAAAGGATAAATCAAGATCCAGATCGGGTAGAAAGGAAGATGAGTCAGCAGAGATGATGACAAAAGCGGCAGACAAGAAGATACAGATCACTGTAAGAAGAAATCCTTCCAGCCCTAGATCGAGACAGGAGTGATACTTGTTACACATGCAACAAGCGAGGACACTTCAGCTATGATTGTCCTCAACTGACTCCTAAGGAAAGGGAAGAAAAGAGGAAGAAGAGAGACAGGAGGTTTTGCGAGATCAAAGGGCTTTGTTGGCTGAAGAAAAGGAGCCAAAGAAATCATCATCATCATCATCCTCATCGATTTCGGATCGAGATGATGAAATCTATCTCATGGCTAATGAGGTAATCTACTATTCATCTTCTCGATAATGATTCTTGTCGATCTGCATTTGATCATGACCAAAGCTGTTGTTTATGAGTTATTGAGAGGTTTAAAGACATCTCTGGCTGCTTATAACGCTAGAGGCAGAGAATTTGGCTTTAAAGGATCAAATTCAAATTCTAATTAAAGGCAAGCGGTGATGAAGCTGTTTAGAAAGCGAGGAAACATTCAAGGGGGAATGTTTTCCCAGTGAGGCTAGTACATCACCTTACTGAAAGGTTAGAAAGCTGAATTGAAAAATTTAAAAGACAAATTTGAAGTAGTCTGTCTGAAAATGAATCAATTAAGAAAGACAATGAGAAGCTTGTCTTCAAAATTAGTCAACTTAATAATTCACGATCGGCAATAGACCATATCTTTAACACATCTCAAAAATCCCATGACAAAACAGTCTTGGTTATGATAGAAAAAATAAATCGGATGTACAAAAACCTAGGAAATTTGTGAAAGCATTTGATCAATCAAAAGAGGTTAAAATTGGTCCTTGAAATCAACTAGTCAAGAAAGGATCGCATCTCGGCTGAAAACAAAAATTCAGTGAGGACTCCTTATCGAGACTAGGAGAAATCCAAGAACCAAAATAAGAAGAAATTCTTATTATAATCCTTTTGATGGTAGGAGCAGATGCTATCCCACATTTCCTAAGTTTAGGAAAATTACTCAATCTAAATAAAACAAGTTATCCTTTAAAAGTGATACAATTGTATACTGATTTGGTAGAAAACCCAAGTCTGATTTATTGGTTAGAGATGAGGTGTTTATTTAGTTACCTAAAGTGAT
This sequence comes from Paraleonurus japonicus, assembly GCA_030762865.1. Lineage (NCBI taxonomy): Eukaryota > Viridiplantae > Streptophyta > Magnoliopsida > Lamiales > Lamiaceae > Paraleonurus > Paraleonurus japonicus. The sequence continues at coordinate 4,810,452 of CM061058.1, forward strand.
ACTTGACCTTCAAGGACCCAAGATCACTAGGGTACCTTACAACCGATTTGTTTTTCAGGATACACAAGGATCATCACTCAAGGAAGAGATCTTAGCTTCAATATGGTACATTGATAGTGGTACATTCACAACACATGACCCATAACAAGAGGTCATTATCAAATTTCCAAAGCATTGATGGTCCAAGAGTCTTATTTGGTGACAATAATTGTGGTCGAGACTAAAGGTGTAGGTACTACGATTATCAAGGATATTCAGGTATACGAGGTATATTTTGTTGAAGGTTTGAAACATAATCATTATCTGTTTCTCGGTTTTGTGATAAAGGTTTTCTTGTCAAATTTTCAAGGGATAAATGTGATATTTTAGATAATTCCTCGAGATAAGGTACTTTTAAGCGGCTTCGAGACATGGTAATGTCTATGTGGCCAACTTTAATAGTTGTCCCAAAGATACTGTCGATAGCTAAGGGTGGAGAAGATCTCGGTGGCTATGGCACAAGAGGCTTAGTCATGAATTTCAAGACCCTTAGTAAGTTGGCTAAAAAGAACCTTGTCAAGGGATTACGAAAAACTTTTATCCACTAATCTTAAATGTGATGCTTGTCGAAAGGTAAATAGCCTAGACACTCATTTAAGAGTATTAACTCCTCTTCATACGAAAGAGTGTTGCAACTACTTCATACGGATCGGTTTGGACTGTTTCTCCTCTCGGTTTCGGTGGAAGGAAATATACTCTTATTGTAGTAGATGACTTTTCTAGATACACTTGGGTTATATTTCTTTTCAAGAAAAATGAGACTAGGAACAAAATCCCCGATCTGTTGCATGATTCAAAATGAAAAGGGTGTTAATATTATTAAAATAAGGAGTGATAAGGGCACATAATTTTTGAATTATTGTTTATCTAACTCTTTCAATGAGTGTGGAATTATTCATGAGACATCTTCAGCAAGAACTCCTCAACAAAATGGAGTGGTTGAAAGAAGGAATAGAACTTTGAAGGAAGCGATCGGGAGCATGTTAGTGAGTATGATACCCCACATAGGTTTTAGTGAAGCCATCAACACGGCTTGCTATACCCGAGCAGTGCTTAGTTGTCAAAGACAAGGGTAAGACTCCATATGAGATTTGGAAGGGTAAGATTCCAAGAATCTCATATTTCAAAGCTTTTGGTTGTAAGTGTTTTATCCATAACAATGGGAAATCTAAGTTAAGAACTTTTGATGCTAAGGCGGTGATGGAATATTCTTGGGATATTCTAACACTTCCAAGGCATTTAGAGTTTTTAACAAAACAACCCTTTGTGTGGAGGAAACCCCTCATGTTGTTTTTGATGAGTTGTATTCCTTCTCGAGATAAAGTGAATCAAATTTCTAAAAGTCTAGATAAAATTGAAGCTGTCCAAGACTAAACATAGAACCTGTCTATCTACCTAGTCTTGATTGAGAATCGGATGAAGAAGAATCTCCATCGATAATCGAAGACAACTTCGACCAGACTCCATCGTAACAGACACCCTTGACATCGGTGATCGGCGAAGTCGGTGATGAAGGGGAACGTCAGTGAGGTTGAGTCGGAGGACTTGCTGCGAGACTCAAGATGAGATCCTTCTCCTCACATAGGCAAAAGGATGAGAAGCTATCATCCATCTAATCAGATTATAGGAGACCCATCTAGTAGTGTGCGAGACACGAATGATCTTTGGACTCACGAAAGTCTTTTCATTGTTATGTGTCGCTTCTTGAACCCAAGTCTATTGAGGAAGCTTTATCGGACCCAAACTGGATAACTTCCATGCGGGAGGAACTGCATCGGTTTGAAAGGCAAAGTGTATGGGAATTAGTGGAAAAACCCTTACGAGAAAGATTATAGGCACCAAATGGGTGTTTAAAAACAAAGCAGATGAGAACAACATTATTGTTCGAAATAAGGCAAGATTGGTTGCACAAGGTTACTCACACCGAGGGGATAGACTATGATGAAACCTATGCTCCGGTTGTCGATTAGAGGCAATAAGGTTGTTCTTAGCATTTGATGCATATAAATCTTTCAAAGTCTTTCAAATGGATGTTAAGTTTGCCTTCCTTAATGGTGTGTTGCTTGAGGAAGTCTATGTGGAGCAGCCTCACGGGTTTAAGATCAATAACAAGGTCTATAAACTCAACAAAGCTCTATATGGTGAAACAAGCTCCCAGCATGGTATGATACCTTATCGATTTCTTGACATCAAATGGTTTTTCAAAAGGCAAGATTGATAGAACTTTGTTTAGAAAGGAAGTAGATGGTAACATCTTACTAGTTCAAATTTATGTAGATGACATAATCTTTGGTTCACCTAATACGAAACTATGTGAAGAGTTTAGCATTCTCATGAAAAACGAGGTTTGAAATGTCAATGATGGGCGAATTAACGTACTTTCTAGGCTTATAGATTAAACAGATGAGTAAGGGTATATTTATACATCGATCTAAATATGCTAAGGATCCGATTGAGAGATTTAGAATGACTACTAGCAGAGAAGTGAAAATACCTATGGCAACTAACTTCTCTATGGATTGAGATGAGCGGGGATACCCACCGATGCAACGGAGTATCGTGGATTGATTGGATCTCTTCTCTATCTCACTTTGCAAGTAGGCCGAGACATAGCTTTTGCGGTCGGGGTATGTGCAAGATTCGAGTCTAATCCCAAGAAAACTCATCTGGAGACGGCTAAGAAAATTCTAAAATATCTCAAAGGAACCTTGCAAGTAGGGTTATGGTACCCGGTGATGACAACCTTGGTGACAGGGTTATTGATTGATTTTGGAGGATGTAAGATTGATAGGAAATCCACTTGAGAACTTGTCAATTCTTAGGCAACAAATTAATTTCTTGGTTATCTAAGAAGCAGACATACATTGCCACCTCCACAAGGAAGCTGAATACATGGCGGTGGAAGTTGTTGCTCACAACTCCTCTGGATTAGTCAATGACTTAGAGATTATAATATTCAAACACCATTGTTCCTATTTCTTGTGATAGTAATAGTGCAATAGCAATGACTTACAATCATTACGCATTCTAGATGTAAGCATATAGATATTAGGCATCATTTCATCGAGAGATCATGTTGAGAAAAATAATATTAGGATTGAGAAAATAGCCATTTGAATCACAAAGAGCGAGACATTCTTACAAAACCATTAGTGAGACTAGGTTTAAAGAATTGTGCTTAGAATTAGGATTACTTGATGCATCCTTAGCTGGTTTCTAAAATGTTTGCATTTGATATTAATATTCCTTACTTGGTCTTTTCTTTTATTTAAATTAATGTCTAGAAAGAATTATCGATTAGATATGTGTCAAAGGACAATCGGGTAGTGATATCATTGATCTCCTTTTTAGGAATCAAGAATCAAGGATTAGTCATATTGACCTTATCGACTTGATGATTACTTATCGACATTAGGTAAATCGAGACTAGGGCACAATAGTCACACGATTTCTAGAAAGCAGATGACTATTTGCACCCTATCCGATCTACCCCAGCTACTAATAGTTTTGATGAGTTTGTTTGCAGGAACAAGTATACAGATTAGTCTCATAAATCTCTTCATTCAAAAACCTCCATCTTTGTTTTTCCTCAAAATCTTTGTTTTCAAATAAAGTCCTTAAGTCTGTGTATTTCAAGTAATCTGTACTTTGTAACTAAACCGAAAATACTGTGTTAAGCCTTAAACATTTGTGGTTTTCAAAAATCAGACTAGGAGAGAGTTTTGAAAAATATAAGACAAGGTCAATTGGACCAAGTACGAAATAGAATACCCGAGTGTTAAGTAAGGCACCTCATTGCTTACGTCGGGTATACTAATTACTTACGATAAAGTAAGTCTATTAGCCGTCTAATCCGTAGGATAAGCGGTTACTTTTACACAATTCAAGAAGCGTAAAGGCCACGCGCCTGAATTTTAATCAATTTTCTCGCTAAACCGTCGATGTTTTACACGCGCCTTTTAAAATCAACGGTTTAAAATTAAAACTACGAGATCGTGCCACGTTTTGCATTCCCAAACTTTTCCTCTCTCTCCTGAGTTTAAAATCTTACCTTCTTCATTAAAAATTTTCACTTTCACATTTCACTTATCAAAATCCTCTGTAAAAATACCCTTCTTACAAAAACTTATTCAAATGGCTTCTTCTTCATCCCAACCCCCTAAACCTCCCACCTATATAACCGCATCCGTTTCAAATTTCAAAATGAATACGAGGCGATTAGGAATAAACTCAAAGCCGAGATGTATGTCGACTTTGAAACCACCCAAGACAGGGAATCCGGTGAGATATTAGGTCTATTGGAAGCATCAAGGTTGCGAGGATTACGTTCATTAAAATCGGCGAAAACAGACAATGGATTTCATAGGTGCAGAGTTTACGGCGAATAGTGAGTTTTTTGATAATGGGTTTAGTACTACAATAGAGGGTACTCGATTGGAGTTTACTAAGGAGAATGTGGCTCGGATTTTGGATACATCGGGTGAAGGCGTAAATCCGTTGGTGTATAAGGAGGAGGAATGGGAACAATCTTTTGATTTGTTTGCTAGGATAACATATAGGGGAACGAGGAGAGACTGAAAAAACACATGTTGAGAAGGAAATATAGGTTGTTGATGACAATAGTAACAAAGTCAATGCAGGTGATCGGAGTTCGCATGACGGAGTGATGAAGTCTAGGCGTGTTGTATGCGGGCTATCTTTGTGAGTCAAGGTTGATTAGGTTGAGCTGTTGTTTAGGAGGTTGCGGGTGGAGAAGACAAGGTTGGTGTTTTATCCTACTTGTTGGTGATTGGGTTCCTCGGTCTACGTGAGTCCGTTTAACAAGATCACAAGATCTTGATGGATGGGCTGAACAAGAGGGTCAGACAAGGGAAGGAAAGAAAAATTTCTCAAAGCGAAGGGTCTCCGACAAAGAATGAGAGACTGGGTGGTTTTCATTCAGACGGCGAGTCGGATGAGGCAAGGGCCCAGAGAAATGAGGCTGCGGCGGTGGGGTGCGAGACAGCCAAGCGAGGTACAGAAATTGAGGTACGATCTTGAGATACCGACAACCGAGGTAGAGGCACCAACGGCCACGGCCAGTGAAGAAGCGGTGGAGTAGAACCAGAGGTCGCTCAACCTCGACGTTCCACTCCAAAGGAGGTCGGGAGGAGGCTGGTCAAGGCTGGCGATATAGTTGGAGAGTCCTCCACAACTCCATCTAATCTGCCCGAGAAGAAATGCGACACTACAAATAGCGGCAGCGGTGGAGGCAGAGACGGAAGTCTTGGAGGATCCCGGCTCGGGCGAACCGCATCTCGCCGAGAGGCAAGCCTCTCCAGTACATCTTCCAACATCTCTTCATCGAGATAAATCCCCCACCCACCTTGGCGATGAAGAAGTATCCAGTGGTACTTGAGCCTGCGAAACGACTTACTCCCGATATTATCCAAATTCAAACTACTTCACCTCCCACCTCATCTCCCATACCCGAAATACCTCCCACCTCATCTCCCACACCTGATATCCCTCCCACCACTACTCAACCTTTTGATTTTCTCGACTTCCTCTCCACTAAATATCCCACTCCCTCACCCCAAATCAGTCCAATACACACTCCCGGACTGATGGCTCTGTAGGAAGCTTCAAGCTCTCCCTACGATCGACGCGAGAAGGAGGTTAGCCGAGCCGATTCCCGAACTTCAATTTAACCTGAAGTAATGAAGGAATCCATTGAGATCTGGCTGGTCCATCATTTGCGGGTGGAGATTTGGAGGAGATGAGCCTATTCACCGATGAAGTAGGTGGGACAACTTCATCTCCCCGGGAGAAGGTCATTACGAGTCTGCTGGAATCACATCTATATCGCTTATCCTATTAGAGGAGCAGCTCCCGAATTTCTGAGAAGCCGCCTTGGCATGCACGAAACTTCACCCGCCGCCTCCCAAAGAGCCCCGTGATCCACCTTCTCTTCAATTCTAAATCAGTGGAGAAGAGGGTAGAAGATAAGTTCACCCAGATGCTAATGATGAAGGCTGAGACATTGTAGACTCTGTCGGTGTAACAATGGAGGACATGCTAAAAGCATCTCGAGGTAAATCTCCTATCTTCTATTTCCAATTCTTTTAAGATGATCACAAAGAAGAGTTGGCTAAAGTGAAGAAGGAGGTTGGAGAGCTGAAAATCCAAACCCAAGCCGACAATCAGTGGCGGCGATGAGATCCTACTCAATCAATCCTCGGCTTCCACCTATTTCTTGTTATCAAGGAGCAGCTTGCTATGCTACTTGATGATGTTAAAAAGGGGAAGATGTGGAGATCGTGAAAGCCGAGCTCAACCGAGATCAAACTTTCAGCGGCGGCCAGCGAGATGAGCTCACCGCCCTTAAGATTGGAATTGAGCAGATTGAGGAGGCAATCAGGCGAGATGAGCCGGCCGTAAAGAAAGAAGCCGAGCCAAGTCCGAAAGGTTCATGGCTAAGATCGAGAGAGAGAAAGGAGGAGGCTAGAGCCAAAGCCGAGGCGAGAAGGGGAAAGGGAAAGAGCTGGTGTTGGTGGAGAAAGAGAAAGAGAAAGAGAAAGAGAAAGAGAAGGAGGCGAGAGAAGGTCGTGTCGCCTATCGGGCGAGCCCGATGTCCAAAGCTCTTGGAAAGAGGCCACTTGAGAAATCAGCCGAGCGGCTTAGGATAGAGGCGAAAGGGACCGACGGATCAAGGCCGAGAAGGTGTATTATGGCCGAGGGAAGCCGAAGGAAGATTAAATTGGCGAAGGAGGCCGCGTAATATTTGATAGGTTCCAAGAAGTGGGTAGTCCCATCACCTGGAGGAGGAGCAGAGGCGGCTGGATCGCACTCGCAGAAAGAACTCGATGCTCCTCCTAAAATGATTGCACATCCATCATGGGCGGTGAGTACATGAAGTACGAGGCTAAGTGGACCTTCTTCCGGTACATATGCAAAGGAGTTGGAGCATCATCGACAATGAGACAATTGCTTGGCATGACTGGATGGAGAAGGAAAATCCAAGTTTGTACGAGAAACTTCTTGATGAAGGAGATGAGTGGTACAACGTGGATTTGGTTGCTCAGACTACTCATCCATTCCGATAAACCGAATGATGATGGCTCGATTGACAAGGAGTGGATCGTGTCAACTATCAACTATGGTATAAATCAAATGAAGTTGGTGATCCAAAGGAAATTCTTGAGTTGAGGACGCGGATATTCGATTGGATGCGGCTTAGGAGAAAGATAGATGGATGATTAGATAAGCCTAAATCTTCTTATCTTTTATTTTCTTATCTGCTCCATATGTAAATTTGTAAATGAGTTGTATATGAATGAGATGACTGGTTCTTATCTGGTTTACTTTTTGTTTTAAAAATTTTCTTTATTGTTTTAAGAAACTTTAAAATTTTTCTAAGTATGAACCATGCGAGAAAATTTATCATCTCAGGACTCAATATTTGCAAAATTTTTCTTAAGTCTAAAAACTTTTTCTAAGTCCTAAGACTTAAATTTTTTTAATCTTTTGAAAAGTCTTAAGACTAAAGAATTTTTACTTCAAAACTTTCTAAGTGTGAATTAAAATGCTTCAATCGAATTGATAGTGTGAATGTGTTATAACATGCTTATCTCGACTATCTTGAATAACTTTGACTAACATTGTGAGTATATTTCTTTTATAGTTTTAACATCATCAAAAAGGGGGAAATTGTTAGATCAAGTAGAGTTTTGATGAGTTAAAAGAACAATCCAGATGAGCGGACAACGTTGATGAACGGCTCGATCGAGTTTGGTACTAAGCCGATCAGATCGGGTCAAGGGCCGATTAAGTCACCGGAGATCAAAGTTTGCAAGTCATCCGGAGATAAGCTCAAGTCTAGTCATCTGCAGGAGACGATCATAAAGAGCTCGGGACGTGGTCAAGACAAGCCGAGTAGAATAAGAAAGACAAGTCTTCACCAAGTTGGCTGCAGACGAGTAGGAAAAATCACCGAGGTCAAGAGCAGTTTTCAAAGATTAAGTTTGTTGAGCTTTTTAGTTTGTTAGAACTAACTAACAAACTAAGCTGTCTTTTCGAGACTTATAAATAGGTCTAGATTTTAATTTTCAATACACTTATGAAAATCTGATTTTTCACACTATTCACTATTCGAGTTCACAAAGTATTTTCAAAAGAGCTTTCAAATATTTTCAAGTGTTTATAGAACACTTCACTTCACATCTTCAAAAACACTTCTTATTCTTAGAGTTAGATTTTAGAAGTTTGATTAGCATTCTTGAAGAATTGAAGATCAAGTTGTAAGTTGTAAAGATTGTAAAGTAAGTAAGTAAGCGGCTAGTGGAGACCCTTCTTGAGTTTGGAGAAGGAGAGTGATGTAGGATTGTTATAATTCGAACCACTATAAAATGCGGTGTTCTTTCTGCTTTCATTTATATTTCTGTTCAAGTTACAATTTGTTGTTCAAAGTTTAATTTTAGAATTGAAGTTAAGATCGAATATCGGTGTTGCTTTTGATCTTATTAAAAGTTGAGATTAATCTTGAATTCCGCTGCGTCACTTTTGTACTTTGAATATATTTTGAAAGATTTGAAAAATCTGAAAAATCTATTCAACCCCCTTCTAGATTTTTCCTAGAAGGTGATACTTGTTTTACCTAATCTACTCAACTAATCGGGACCAACAATGACAGGGTATCCCGGAGGAGGTGGCGATGCACCACCCGAACGTGGACCACTAAAGCTAAGCCGGTGAAGCGTAAACTAAGGGTCTTTGGACCGAGAAAAGGACGCCATTATGAAGGTCAAGTAGAGAAGTCACGACATGTCAAGCGAATCCAATTTCCCACCCGGCTATCCAATGCGGTGTTGGTGGCAAAACCAGGGGAAATGAAGAATGTGCATAGATATTCGAGATCCGAACAAGGCTTGCCCTAAGGATCATTATCCTTTGCCTAGGATTGACCGGATGGTCGGTTCTACATCCTGGATTTGGCTGCTAAGTATGATGGACGCCTACCAAAGGCTACCATCAAATACAAATGTTCCTCCGGATAAACCAAAGGTAAGTTTCATAATTGCTAGTGGAACTTTTCGCTATATTAGAATGCCCTTTGGATTGAAGAATGCAGGAGCAACCTATCGAGGAGAATGGTTGACAAGATGTTCCGAGACCAGATAGGGAGGAACATGGAAGTCTACATTGATGATATGCTTGTGAAAAGTGTGAAAGCCGGAGAGCACGTGGTGATCCGGAGGAAGCTTTTCGGTGCTAAGGAGGAATGGCATGAAGTGAATTCGGCCAAGTGTTCTTTGGAGTGAAATTCAGGAAATTCCTCGGATATATGGTGACCCGGCGGGAATCGAGGTTAACCCCACCAAGGTGAAAGCCGTGCTCGATATGCGACCTCCCACTAACATCAAGGAGGCTGCAGGCCGAATGGAAGAATTACGGCATTGAGCGATTCATAGCAGATCTGCGAGAGAGGAGCCACCCCTTCTTCAAGATTTTGAGGAAGGGATCCGAGTTTGAGTGGGATGAGCAATGCCAGGGCGTTTGAGGAGCTTAAACAAAGACCTAGTCCAGCTACCTACGCCGACGAAACCAAGATCAGAGGAGACACTTTACCTCTACCTCTCTCGTAGGTGGGGTCTCACCTAGCTCCGTCTTTGGTGAGGGAGGAGGGGTCAACCCGAAACTTGTTTACTACATCGGTAAACTCATTCAAGGAGCAAGAGAGATACTCGAAGATAGAGAAGGCAGCCACGACTATAATGGTCACGGCTCGGAGGTTACGACCTTATTTTTGTCACATAAGGTCATTGTTCGGACTAACTACCTTCTCAAACAGGTTATTGGAAGAGCTGATCTCTCGGGGAGGATGGTCAAGTAGGCCGTCGAACTAGGAGAATATGACGTGGATTTCGAACCACGGAGGACCATTAAAGCACAAGCCTTGTCGACTTCATTCGGGGAGGGTACACGTGCGCTGGAGGAAGGAGAATGGAAGGTATACGTTGACGGCTCTGTGTCTATGCGGTGGTTATGGAACGGGGATCGTAATTATTGATCCGGAGGGCCAGGAAACACAAGTTGCGGTGAGGTTTGAATTCATTACCTCCAATAACGGAGCCGAGTATGAGGCCCTAATTCGAGGAACGGAGATGGCCGCCGAGCCGGGAGCAGGTCGGGTGGTCATATTTTTGATTCCCAACTCATAACCCAAAGAGGTTACGGTGGGTATGAGGCTAAGGACGAGAAAATGATAGCCTACCTTCGGCGAGTAGCGGAGGCTGCGGGGATGGTTTAGTTCCTTCGTGGTCGACAAATACCTCGAGAGGGGGTAAGATCACCCCGGTGACTGCGAAGTTGAAGCAACAGTTTCCTCGGTAGGGGTCATCGAGCTGAAGATGATTAGAGAACCAGCATATATCGAGTGTTGCAGAACCCAAAGAGCTACCTGCATAAAAAGGAAAGCTCAAAATTGGAGAATTCGATACACGATGATCGGAGATAAGATGTACCGGCGGTCCTTCACGCAGCCTTACTTGAGGTTTTTATCCCTCAAGAATGGAGGTACGTAATCAAAGATATACATGAATGTTGTTGTCTTTGACCATGCAAGGGCTCGGGCAATAGTCCGGAAAGCCTTGAGGGCCGGATACTTCGGCCTACCATGACCCAGGACGCCAAAGTCAGGTGAAGAAGTGTTAGAAATGTCAAAAGCATGGCTGCCTTTTCCACCTCCCTACAGAGGAGATGGGGACCATGCACTCTCCATGTCCCTTCGCGAAGTGGAGGATTGACCTCGTGGTCCCATTCCCGATTGCGGTGGGCGGTGGAAGTTTCTATTGGTGGCGGTGGACTACTTTAGCAAGTGGGTCGAAGTTGTACCTCTAGCGAGGATCGATGAAGGTAACATAATCAAATTTTTATGGAGATATATTTGCTTTGCAGTTTGGCATACCTAGAATCCTCGTATCGAGATAATGGGACCCGCTTTATGGGAAACATGGTACGGGAATTGTGTGATAACACGAAGATTGTCCAGAGATTCACATTGGTGGCACACCCTCGGGCCAATGGCCGGTAGAGGTCACCAACAGAACTATTGTGAACGGAATATGTGCCCGGCTGGACAAAGCTGGAGGGAGGTGGGTCGATGAGCTAGAATCGGTGTTGTGGGCTTATCGGACCACCCCTGTGGAGCAACAGAGGAGCCCCCTTTCACCTAGTGTATGGGGCGGCTGCGGTCATACCTTGAAGTGGGGATGGAGACACATCGTTTAGCCTACTTCCGGGAGCGGAGAAATGAAGAGGCGATGAGGGAGAACCTAGACATGATAGAGGAGGAGCGCGAAATCGCCCACCTAAAAGCGAGAAGTACAAAAAGTCGCATAAAGGCTGCTTATGACAGAGAGAAAGTCATAAGTCGGAGATTTGAAGAAAAAGATCTAGTCTTGAGACAAGGCGATGCGCTGAAAAATATTGGAAAGCTCAATCCCAAGTGGGAAGGGCCGTACAAAGTGACCAAGGTCCTCGGAGGAGGGGCTTATGAGTTGCAAGACATGGAAGGAAATCAACCGGCGAGACCACGGAATGTCTGCCGATTGAAGAGGTTTTACACACGAAGAAAGTACCCGCCTCGCTGCAAGTAGGTGGTTCTTTTTATGCAAGAGTTGTTTTATTCATGTTATTTGAATTCGAATAAATTGTAATTTTGTTCCACTAATACTCTTTTTTCCCTGCTGCGGGTTTCCCACCGGGTTTTACCGCAGGGAGGTTTTTTTAAAGAGGCCGGCCGAGTTATTACCTAACTTGTGTTGATCGATTATGGTCAATGGAACAAGCCTGTTTGCCAATTAATGAAAGCAATTTTTCATTATTCATGAGTTTATCGATTTATTCTTTCGTTGATTACGATTGAAACAATATGATTGCATGCTTTATTCAATCCGATTGCATCACAACACATGGTTGAGTATATGAGAATTAACAACTTTCGAGAAAAGTTAGATGAATGAATAAAATGCACACGAAGCATTCAATGAGAAATACGATGAGCATTCACGAAATGAATTCACATCAAACAACGAGAAAAAAACTAAGAGATAGCTTCAAAATTCTAAGTTAAACTTGCGAGAGAGGGTTTAACCTACCCAAACCAGAGAGGGGTTATGAGAAAAGAAGCTAAGAGATAGCTTCGAAAATCTAAGTTAAACCTGCAGAGAGGGTTTAACTCACCCAAACCCAGAGAGGGGTTAGGAGAAAAGAAGCTAAGAGATAGCTTCGAAAATCTAAGTTAAACCTACAGAGAGGGTTTAACCCACCTAAACCCACGAGAAGGGTTACGAGAAAAGAAGCTAAGAGATAGCTTCGAAATACTAAGTTAAACCTATAGAGAGGGTTTAACCTACCTAAACCAGAGAAGGGTTATGAGAAGAGAAGCTAAGAGATAGCTTGAAATATTAAGTTAAACCTATAGAGAGGGTTTAACCCACCTAAGCCCAAAGAAGGGTTATGAGAAAAGAAGTTAAGAAATAACTTCTAAATACTAAGTTAAACCTATAGAGAGGGTTTAACCCACCTAAGCCCAGAGAAGGGTTATGAGAAAAGAAGTTAAGAAATAACTTCTAAAACCGAGATTAAACTCGCAGAGGGGTTTAACCTATTGTTTCGTATTTTCCCAACACATAAAATAATCAACGGCAAGTGTACGGTGTCTATCCTAGTGCGGTAAGTACGAGTCGATCCCACGAGAGAAGGGTTAGTGTAAAAGTGATGTACATTGGCCCGATTTTATCTAGACACGAACGATTCTACAATCTAAGACTAAATCTAAATGCTATCTAAAATTGCCACTAAGAAAATAAATAAAAAATAGCCCAACCCAACAACAAGCTAAAACAAATAAACAATAAATGAAAAGATGGTCCTAGGGAGTTGCTACACCTAAATATCCATCTATGGTAGAACACTAAATTCAAATGGTATTAGTGATGATTTTGTAAGGTGGGTCACTAAGCAAGAGTTAGAATGATTAATTAAATCCAATCAACTCAAAGGAAAATTAAACTAGCATGCATCTCTACCCTACTAGCATAATCAACCCAATAAACCCCTAAGACCCTCAATACCTTCCCACTAATTAATCATTTTTCAAGCGATAATTAATGAGTCATATGTCCAAGGTAAATTGTTGGATCAAATTTCTCAATTAAACCCAAACAATAATAAGTAAAGCACACAATCATGGCCAATAAAAACATGCTTATAATAAATAATAATTTGAACACATAAACAATAATCACCAATAAATACCAAATAAAAGAAGAATTAAACCATAGATATCAATTTAGGCTTCACATTCCCTAGAACCAAAAATGGTTCTAGGAAAATTCCTACATAATCAAACTATTACAAAATTAAAATGACAAAAAAATAAAAATAAAAGAGAGGGAAAAGGAATCTTAGTCTCTTGGAGATGAAAATCTATGCAAATCCGAGCTCAAAACATATTTTCTTGCTCCAAAATGATGAAACTTGAGGGAGAAGGCACAAAACACCTTCAAGTGTGTGTGAGTGTGTGTATATTGCTGCTACCGTGTGTGCGTGTATGTGTCCAATGGAATGTTTGAGAGTGAAGCCCTTTTTCTCCAAAATTCCTTCTGTAGAAATCGCTGCTTTTTTTTTTCAATAAAAAAACGTGCTTCTCTTCTCTAATAATCGCTGCCATCCCCCTTTTCTATCTACAGCCTCCTTTCTCTTTTCTCTATTTTTTTCTAAACAAAGTTGCTGTTGCTAATTCTTTTCTCAAAATCGCTGAACAAAAAAAAGTGTAATGACTTCGTTGCTGCTACAGGTGCCGCTCGACTCGAGTGAGGCGGCTCGACTCGAGTGAGCGGCAGCGTCTCGAATCGAGGGATTGATGGCTCGGATCGAGTTGAATGAGACGGTGAAGAGATTGACGATTTGGGTGCGCTGCTGGAGAAACTGCATTGCAAATCTGGACTGTTGCGATTGGGGGCGTGGCGGCGCTGGGCTGTGAATGGACGATGACGGCGCTGAATGGTGTTGTCGGAGAAACCCGCGACGGCGGTTGGGCTGCGTCAGTGGCGATGGTGGTGGTGGCGGCGCTGGGTGGTGTCGCTGCGATGTGGTGGTCGGAAAATGGTTGGTTTGATGGATGGGTGGTGGTTATTGGCTTGAAATTGGTTGTTGCAGGTGGGTGAAGGTCGCGATCTGCAACAGAGTTTGTTGAAGACTATGGGGGTGTTCTTATCAAAATTGTGGGTGTGCTGGGTTGGTGTACTGCCTAATTCGATGGGTGTATGCGGCTATTGTGTTTTGTCTACCACAACTTCATTCGGCCGTATCTTTTGCGTACGATGTCCATTTGACCCGATTCTTTTTGCGTTGCAAAGCTCTCTCGGTCCTCTTTCCATCTATACAATTGCTCCGTTGAATTGAATAACAAAAATATCCTCAATTTGCTCAAACTTGTAATTTAACACTTAAAACACCAACTTAAATAATTACATGCAATTGGCTCAACTTAGGCAATAAAAGCATGAAAAAGTATGAAAAATAAGCATCAAATGCACACCAAAATCATGCAAAAATCACCCGAATCACCTATCTAGACCCAAAGAAGGTTGGGAGAATTAAAGCCGAAAGATAGCTTGAAAGACCTAGTTAAACCTACAACATGGGCTTAATCGACTAAATGTAAAATACGAGATAAGGCTTTAAGAAAGGCCTCGATCGAGCCTACGAGAAGGGCTTAACTAAACCCACATTTAGAAAGGGTTTTTAAAATCAAACTATGACAGCTTTGGAGACGTTAAGGTAAAACCTATAAGGTTTAACTAAACCTACGTCCGTAAAAGACTATGATACTTAAGGCTATGAAAATCTTGAAGATATCGTTAAGTTGGACTTACAAGCATCTAACTAGGTTAGTCCCAAAGAAGGGATTACGAGATCGAAAACTAAAGAATAGTTGGCTACGTGTAAAACCGCATCTATGGCAAGTGGTTTAACTAACCTAAGCCTAGGTGAAGTCCGAGAAAAGAAGCTAAGAGATAGCTTCAAAACACTAAGTTAAACCTGCAGATAAGGTTTAACTCCACCTAAACCCAGAGAGGGTTATGAAAAAAGAAACTAAGAGATAGCTTCTAAAACCTAAATTAAACCTATAGATAAGGTTTAACATCACCCGTACCCAGAGAGGGTTGCAAGAGTCGAGCTAAGAAATAGCTTTGGAAAACTAGGTTAAATCTACTGCAAGGGTTTAACCGACCAAATACCAAATATGAGATATGGCATTGAGAAAAGCCTTGATCAAACCTACGAGAAGAGCTTAATTAAACTAGCCCCCGAGAAGGGGTTGCGAAAAAAAGAAGCTATGAGATAGCTTCATAACACTAAACTAAACCTACGTAAAGGGTTTTGATTAAACTAAACCTAAAGAAAGGTTTTGGGAGATAGAGGCTAAGAAAGCTTGAGAAAGGATAAGTTAAACCTGCGAGAGAGGGTGAACTTATCTAAATTAAGAAAAGGTCTTTCTGGAGGAATTAAGGTGGACCTATGATCGTGGTGAATTATTGCATGTTAATTGTGTGTTTAATTGTCTCAATTTGATATAATTTTCATGTTAATTCACTATTATTTGGTCCAATTGCACTTAAATGTTTGATTTAATATTTGAGATTTTAATGTGTAGGTTTGATGCCATTTTGAGTGCAAATTGAGGATATTTGTCGTCTTCAAATTAAATGGGCAATTGCATGGTATGAAAGAGGGTCAAGAGACGGTCGTAACACAAAAAGAATGAGGTCAATCGGAGTTCGTACACAAAAGATACGGCCGAACGAAGTTGGATAGGCAAAACACCCAAAACCGCATACACCCACCGGA
The DNA here is from genome assembly GCA_030762865.1 of Paraleonurus japonicus. Classification (NCBI taxonomy): domain Eukaryota; kingdom Viridiplantae; phylum Streptophyta; class Magnoliopsida; order Lamiales; family Lamiaceae; genus Paraleonurus; species Paraleonurus japonicus. Next base: position 4,826,388 of record CM061058.1, read on the forward strand.
TTAAGAAATACACCCACCAACTGCACGCATCAAATTGATAAGTACACCCCCGGCGTCTTCACAGACCAGCGCAGCCCCTGTTTCTTCCCCAATCTGCAAAAATCCCAAATCAACATCGCCGACCACCATCATCGACGGCCTTCACAACCACCATTCATTCTCAACCGACCACCCATTCCGTACGCCGTCACCATCGCCAAATCAACGCCGCCGCACACACCTGTGGCATCGCGATCCATCACCGCCTGCCGCTAATCTGCAACTACCGGCGTCGCAACCCTTTACCAGCGCCGTCATCGCTTTCAGCTTGCCGTCGCCGCCAATAGCTGCGTTTCCCAGCCACATCGGCCGCGCGACTTGGCCGTTCTTCGCCTCGACTCAACCATTCACCGTCAATCGAATCGAGACGTAACCTCATTTACGTAGCTTGCCTAATCCATCTCGAACCACGTCTCGAACCAGCGCCGTCGCCCTCGACCCGAGACGCTTCTCCATTGACTCGACTCGAGACACCCATTTCGAGTCGAGGCGGTACCTTGCAGAACAAAGTCGCAACACGTTTTTGTCGAGCGAGTTTTGAACGAAAAAAAGGGCGGTGGATAGCAGCGATTTTTGGGACGTGAAATAGAGGGGAAATACATAGAAAATTAGAAAGTCAGCGAAGGAGAAGATTATTCATCAACACTTAGGAGAGAAATTAGGAAAATAGAGAGAAAAAGGGGATTCACCCCTACACACACTATTACACCTTTTCACACACACACATAGATAATTTTGCATTTCTTTATCATTTTTGAAGATCAAGACATGGATTCTAAATATTTGGAGGCTAATTAGGTGATATCTTATCTTTATTTTCTGTTTTATTGGATTAATTTCTTGAAATGATGAATGCTTATTTCTTTAATATTATGGGTTTAATTTCTTTAATTATGCTTGGCTAATTTCTCAAGTGTTTGGGTGTTTGGAAGTTATGGATGATTGAATTATGTTGATTAATTGAGTGGGTAATTTCAATTGAAGGTTTATTGATTGAATTGATGAGTTTTGCATGATCTATTATTTGATTGAGCTTGAATTCCATGTTTAGTATTTAATTATTGCAAGGAGACTTGGATGATTAGGTTTCTAGCTTGGTTGAAGGATTTAATTGGATAATTAGAGTGGATATTGTGTAACGCAAGGAGACTTGGTTAACTACATCGAATTACATCAATTCACATTAATTGCTTAGATTAATAGTCGGGTGATTAGTGAGGGGACAAAAGGGACGTACCTTAGTAGCGAAGATTGATCACGCTAGGGAAACCTATTGACTCGTGGGAGAATCGGGAAGAACGGGACGTTGGCCTAATCAATTCTTCGTGCTTTAACGAAACATGACTCCTAGGCTTACCAAGTATGGTGTTGTGTTTTCTTACTTGAATTGCCCTTATCAATTTGCCGACGAGAGAGTTACTACTTGATTTTGATTCGTGTTTCATAGTCCATAGCCGAAGAACACCCGAACACATCTTTTTATCTTGCTTGAATTTAATTGACTTGTTTGAACGTTGTTGCTTGTTTATCGTTGTTTTAATCGTGAAATCTTGTTGAATGGTTTGCACTACAATTATGACTAAACTAGTAGATTTAGGGCTATCTCCCACTTGATTCCCGCGGATTCGATAATTTAACCCGGTACTTGCTCGCTACACGATCCTCCTACACTTGGGAGGTGAGTGCTAGTTTGCACTTATCAAGTTTTTGGCGCCGTTGCCGGGAATCAGTGGTGTTGAGATAACTTAAATCGAAAGTTGAAAGTAGTTGATAGTGCTTTTTATTTTTGTTGTTTGTTTTATCTTGTTTTAGCTTGTCTTTAGAGGATTTTGATACTTGGTGTTTTCTAGGTGTGCATGAACACAAGATCAAGTGGAATTGAACCAATTCCCTTGAACTTGGAGATCGAAGCCACCGCAAGAAGACGTAACCGAGAGAGAAATCGAAGAAGAGCTCAAGCAAGAGCAAGAGCAAGAGAGATGGACAATAATTGTCCCGTAGTTGAAAGGCAAGAAGGAGAGATGCAAGGGGAATGTACGGAGAATTCGTGAGTACTTTGAGCCCCCGGTGCAACTCTCGATTGCAGCTTTTTCGAGTAAGTATATTTAAGACACAATCAAGTTATCGAACCCAAAGGAACTATATCGAGCTAGGATCCCTAAAGCTAAGAGTTGGCATGGTATTATAGAGTCGGGCTCGGGTTTGCAAAATTAAATCTAAATTAAACACCGAGAATAATCAACTAGCTAATTACCAAGAGAATATCAAATAAGAGAAAGATGTGCTCGGGTGTAAATCACCAAGGAATCCTTAATTATGAATCACACATGATCGGGGTTTCAATTAACGAGGGATAATAGGAGCTATCTAGCCAAGAATCACATATCAACCGTGATCGGATAAGCCTAGGTTTAATACATCAAATAAGCACGTAAGATAGTTTAGAGACGACACCCTAAGCCTCCTCACTTAATCACAAGAAATAGAATCAAGCAATTAACGTATTCTAATGTAGGTTCTAATGAAAATTAACCAAGTCTCCTTGCGTTAATCCAATATTGAATTCAATTGTCAAACCAAACCTAACACCTAAGAATCAATTTAATAAACTAAATCTCTTTGCGCAAATTAAATCAATTAACGAAGGATCAAGACCTAATCTAGCAATTGAATCATGCAAATCACAATAGAATAATTATTCACCTCTACAATTGAAACACCCAATCACATGATCACCAAAATTAATTCACCCAAGGATCATCACACCCAAACACAAAAGCAATTTAGCCAATCATCATGAATTCAAGAAAACCCATGAAAATTGAAAGAATTGAGAGAGAAGAGAGCATAATAATTGAAAAATAATCCACTATTAATTAAAAGAATAAGGTTTGATGTCACCTTGAATGTGTAGAATACTTGAATTAATCCAAAATCTATTCCTAAATTGCAAGAAATTGAAAAGAAAATCAAGAACACCCTAAACTATGTGTAAATGTGTGTTTTCTTCTCTCCCAAGGCTAAAAGCTGCTACCCTAATTCTAATCTCCGCTCCTTTCTTTTCTAATCTACTCTCTTTTTTCTAATCTGTTTCTGCTGCTTTTAAAAAACGTATTTCTGAAAATCTCGCTCCTCGAGTCGAGGCTCAGCCCTCGACTCCGAGGGATCTCATTTTTTTCGCCGCCCTCGACTCGAGGCTCCTCCCTCGAGTCGAGGAATCTCCTTTTTCCCAATCTTCTCTCTCCAAAGATGCCCCTCGACTCGAGGGATTCTTCACCTCGACCAGTGCTCGAGACCAGGGATTTTTATGAGAAATACTTCGGTCCCGACTCCCGTTTTCATCCGGTATGTTCGTCTCTTCATTCTAAGACTGCCGGTACTCTCGGTTTGGCCAAATTCCACCGATTTACCGTAAAACGAACAAAATACCTCAAGTGATACTTTTTAGACAAAATAGTGATACTCTACACATTTAAACATAAAACTAACATTTTTATCACCTTTTGCACTAAATTAAGCCCCGAAAACATGTATCACTACACTCCAATCAAACACCCCCAAACTTAAGGTGTTGCTCGTCCCAGCAACAAGACAAATAAGCACATTAGGGAGATTCAATTGCAATTATGTTCAATGAGCACAAGAACGAAATAGGAAAATCAAACCTCTTCAATGAAAACAAGCATCAAAGCAAACTTTCCACTAGCACTCAAATAATGTCATGCTTTGACAAATTCAAGTTCAAATTCTCAACTCAATGCTCCTTCCATGGAGTGTTTCACTCATCACTCTAGTGTATAAGGACATATATGCACTCAATCATCATTCCACAAAAATGAACACCATAGGCTTGCCAAAAGACTCAATCTCAATCATATCTTTTTGTGCTTCAAACATGAATCAAAGAGGGCTTTCTTAAGGTTGTAATGTAGGCTCTTTGGACAAGGTGGGTGAATTTTAGGAAAAGTAACTCAACAATTAGTAAAGCAAATGAAAGTTGATCAAGCAATACAATACAAATCACTTCAAATCTCAACAATCATCACTCTTTCTTTCTTTTTCATTTTTTCTCAAATATAATTCACCACCAAACTCCTTTGAGACTTTTCTCACATTTTCAAGCACTCCATTGAATTTTTTTCCTATCATTTTTCTCATCTTTTCCAAAATTCAATTTTTTCTTTTCAACCTTTCTTTCTTTTTCTCTTCTCAAACTTAGCAAATTAAACCACCACACTTTTCTTTTCAATCACCATTCTTTTGTCAACAATCAAAGCTCTACTAATCATTAGGACAAAAAGGCTCATAAAGATAGACAAAATGGCTTCAATTTCACAAGCTTGCCAAAAAATAAGGATTTTAGGCTCAAATTGGCTCACTAGGGAAATTAATAATTTTTGGTGGGGTCAAATTTGGCTAATTGGCTTTCTAAACAAACAAGGCCTCTTATCATCTTCACAAAATCTACACAAAACTCAATTTTGACAAGTCTCTAGGCAAGTTCTAGCATGCAAATTCATGAACGATGCACTCAACAAAGAATCAAACCGTATAAAATGTACGATTTAAAAGGCACAAAAGCTCACAGGCTTAAAAATGAGCAAAGAATCAAGCATTCTCACTCACATCCATCATCACACAACAATTCATCATGCTAGCATCAAGCCACAAATCAACTCATGATCACATCAAAAGTCCAATATGTCCACCAATCAAGCACACATGCTCATGAACATAATCTCAATCATATACCCTTTCTCATACCAACGCTCTCTACAACTACTCTCAATAAAGATAAACTCAAATATATGCCATTAATCCACAAATAAGCTCTAACCTCACAAAAATTTTCTCATGCTAATGAGAGGCAAGTTGGTGCAACGAAAATCGCTAAACTAACACACCCCCAAACTTTTTCATTGCTAAGCAATTAAAAGTTTGGTAAGATAGTTAGCAAGTTGAGTTGCACACAACTTCCTACTACTAAGAAATGAAAAACACGAGAAAAGAGACACACCTCCCCCAAACTTAGACAAGTCCAAGTCTGGAGAAGGTGTTGTACCTAAAAGTCTTCAAGTACTCTCTCTCCTTCAAGCATGTATCTCAATTATCTCACTTGTACCCCTCGATCTCTGAAAAGAAATACACAACACACTTATTGAAAGCAATAAATAACAAAAATAAAAGAAAGCAAGTAAATGATGGGTTGCCTACCATCCAGCGCTATTTTTAACGTCCATTGCCGGACGGAGCGTGAGTTGCTCAACTTTCAACGGCAATGTTGGGCACCTCCTTTGGAATAGGAGGGTTCTTGTGCCTCACACGAGACTCTTTTGTGATGAGAAGACCTCCCCATTGGTCTTCAATCCAAATCTTTCCTCCAACTTGCACCTTCTTCACGGTAAATACCTCACACTTCTTGAGTTTTTCTCCACAAAGCAATTTCTCAAAGTTTGACTCGCACCACACCACCTCATCTCCAATTTCAAAGCCTATCTTCTTTTTCATCTCCTTCGAGCTCTTTCTCCTCCATAATTTCCCCAAACTTGCAATTTGATCAAGTTTGGTTGTTTTCTTCAACTCTTCTTTCTTCTTTTTCTTTCCATCTCCGGGATCTTTCAAAGGTACTTTTGGAGACATCTCTTTCCTATGATCCAATAGAGAAAAACAAGATTCATTAGAAATTAATTCACAAGAAGATATAGAATAATCATGAGTTAAGAGAGTAGAAGAAGATTCATCCTTAGCCTCTTGAAGGCATAAATCAACACTATCTAGTGAGTCACACTCTTCCTTCTCCTTTGGATGATTCATCGAGTCTTTGATGGAGATATTGATCTCCTCATCATGAAGCTTCAAAGTAAGCTTCCCTTTTGTGACATCGATCACCGCTCTTGAAGTGGCTAGGAATGGTCTTCCAAGAATTAGAGGAACTTCTTGATCTTCATCCATCTCAAGCACAATGAAGTCCGCCGGGAAGACAAAGTTCTCTACTTTCACGAGTACATCCTCCACCATCCCTTTTGGGATTGTTGTGGATCCATCAGCCAATTGAAGTGTGATAGAAGTGGAGCACAAATCACCTTGATCAAGCCTCCTAAACATAGACATAGGCATCAAATTGATGCTTGCACCAAGATCACATAAGGCATTTTTCACCACTCCATTCCCAAGATCACACAAGATTGTAAAGCTTCCGGTCCTTCAATTTCTGTGGCAAATCCCTTTTGAACAAGGCACTACACTCCCTCGTCAATTTCATGGTTTCGGGCTCTTCAATTCTCCTCCTCTTAGCAATTATATCTTTGAGAAATCTTGCATAGTTGGGCATTTGCTCAAGAGCTTCCGAAAATGGGATATTAATATAAAGCTTCTTGAACACTTCAAGGAATTTGGCAAACTTCTCATCCATCTTCTTCTTCATAAACCGCCGAGGAAAAGGAACCGGCTCCACAGTTTTAGGCACTCCCCATGAGTCTCTCTCAACTTCTACTCTTTCTTCCCTTGCCTCTTTGGCTTTCTTCCATTTAGGCTTCTTTCTTTCTTCATCTTCACTAAGCACCTCCATCTCATCTTCTTCATCATCTCCCTCTACTTCTTTTTTATCCCCTTCATTAGTAGGCATAGGAGGCCCTTCATATCTTGTGCCACTCCTTAGCTTGATGGCTTTACATTGCTCTTTGGGATTTACTTCGGTTGTTGAAGGATATTTCCCTTTTGTATGAAGTTTGCCCACCGTGTTCGCAAGTTGACCCATTTGAAACTCCACTTGTTTCATTTGGCCTGTCAATGAACTCACCGTATTTTCCATCTTTTCAAACCTCTCTTGAGTGCAACCCATGAATTTTGCCAAGATGTCTTCCAAATTAGGCTTCCCTTCATTATTTGGAGCTTTTGCACCCGGATCAAAACCGGGAGGGAATTGAAGCGCAGCTCTAGGATTGGCATAGGAGAAATTCTCATGTCTCCTCCAATTGTTATTAGGAGCCTGTCCTCCTTGTTGAGGCATGAATGGAGCTTGAGGTTGAGCTCGATTTTGGAAAGGTGCTTGATACGGTCTCCCACCTTGGTAATTCCCTTGATACCCTCCTTGGAATTGATTTCCTTGGTATTGTGGCCTTCCCATGTAGTTCACCTCCTCCATTGGATTTGGAGCTTGACTCATATCACCTTGGACAAGGGGTTGAGAATTTCCACCTTGTTGAGATGTTAGAGCTCCAACTCTATCCAAAGATGGTCATCATCATAGCCTTCATAGATTCTATCTCCTCAACTTGAGACACCCTATGATGACTTCCCCTACTCACTTGAGCTTGAAATGAATCTTGAGCAATGTTATCCATAATTTGATTCATCTCAATCACGGACTTAGACCAAATGGACCCATTTGCACAAGCATTCGTAAAGGCTCGATCAGAATCATTGAGTCCGGTATAGAAGTACATGATCGTTTGCTCTTCAGAAACCCATGTTGAGGACATGCTATCAAAAGGTTCCCGAATCTCTCCCATGCAGCGATGTCGAATCCCCACTCTTCCTCGAAATTGTGAGATTGCTTCTTTGGCTTGTAAGGTCTTGGATGGAGGGTAGAACTTCATTAAGAACCTCCTACTTAGATCCTCCCATGTTCTCACGGTCCCCGGTGGAAGTGAATTTAGCCAAGCCTTCGCTCTCCCATTCAGAGTGAACGAAAAGAGACGAAGCTTCTTTGCATCCTCCGAAACACCATTGTATTTGATGGTGTCGAGATCTCTAAAATTGGGCTATGTGACCATGAGGATCCTCATTCTCATCCTTCCCCTCGAATTGCTTTTCTCTAAGTATCCTTAACAAGCCCGAGCTAATCTCAAAATTGTTAGCCTCGGTTCGAGGTCTAGCAATCCCATCATAGAACTCTCTCGGTTGCGGCTCATAGAACTCCCGAAGTGGACGGCCTTGAGGTTGAGGCTCTTGAACGGGTTGATTTTGATTTTGAGCTTGTGGTTGAGGAGGTGGTTCTTGAGGATAAGGCATTTGAGGATATTGTGGGAAGTATGGTGGGGGTGGATAGTATGGATATTGTGGAAATTGTTGGCCTTGTTGAGGATAAGGATATGGTGTTGTGGATATGGGAATTGGTTTGGTGGATACCCTTGAGGGAAAGGGCCAACTTGAGCATTTTGTGGTTGGTTTCTATTACCCCCTTGGTTCTCCACAACATTATTTCCCCACTACCATTTCCATTCAGATTTGGAGGCTGGGAATGAGTTGGAAAATGAAGTGAGAGGCGGTGATCCTCCGATGCAAGAAGAGAATGGGCCTCCAAATCTGAATGGAAATGGTAGTGGGGAAATAATGTTGTGGAGAACCAAGGGGTAATAGAAACCAACCACAAAATGCTCAAGTTGGCCCTTTCCCTCAAGGGTATCCACCAAACCAATTCCCATATCCACAATGTACCATATCCTTATCCTCAACAAGGCCAACAATTTCCACAATATCCATACTATCCACCCCCACCATACTTCCCACAATATCCTCAAATGCCTTATCCTCAAGAACCACCTCCTCAACCACAAGCTCAAAATCAAAATCAACCCGTTCAAGAGCCTCAACCTCAAGGCCGTCCACTTCGGGAGTTCTATGAGCCGCAACCGAGAGAGTTCTATGATGGGATTGCTAGACCTCGAATTGAGGCTAACAATTTTGAGATTAGCTCGGGCTTGTTAAGGATACTTAGAGAAAAGCAATTCGAGGGGAAGGATGAGAATGAGGATCCTCATGGTCACATAGCCCAATTTTTAGAGATCTCAGACACCATCAAATACAATGGTGTTTCGGAGGATGCAAAGAAGCTTCGTCTCTTTTCGTTCACTCGAATGGGAGAGCGAAGGCTTGGCTAAATTCACTTCCACCGGGACCGTGAGAACATGGGAGGATCTAAGTAGGAGGTTCTTAATGAAGTTCTACCCTCCATCCAAGACCTTACAAGCCAAAGAAGCAATCTCACAATTTCGGCGATAAGAGTGGGGAGTCGACATCTTGCTGCATGGGAGAGATTCGGGAACCTTTTTCCAATCTTCTCTCTCCAAAGCATGCCCTCGACTCGAGGGATTCTTCACCTCGACCAGTGCTCGAGACCAGGGATTTTTATGAGAAATACTTCGGTCCCGACCCCGTTTTCATCCGGTATGTTCGTCTCTTCATTCTAAGACTGCCGGTACTCTCGGTTTGGCCAAATTCCACCGATTTACTGTAAAACGAACAAAATACCCCAAGTGATACTTTTTAGACAAAATAGTGATACTCTACACATTTAAATATAAAACTAACATTTTTATCACCTTTTTGCACTAAATTATGCCCGAAAACATGTATCACTACACTCCAATCAAACTCCATTATGATGGCATAGCTCGTCCACCCTTGACGGTTAATAATTTCAAATCAAGCCGGCCCTTCTTCATATCCTTCAAAGTAAGCAATTCGGAGGTGATCCCAAGGAAGACCCCAACCGCCACATAGCTCAATTCTTGGAATATGCCGATAGTCAAGATGAATGGTGTGAGTGAAGATGCTTGGAGGGCTCGATTATTTACTTTCACACTAAGGGATCGATCAAAGGATTGGATAGCTTCCCTACCTAGGGATAGCTTGGACTCATGGGAGACCTTGAGCAAAAGTTTCTTCTAAAATTCTTTCCACCTTCCATGACTCTTCAATACAAGACCACCATTGCTCAATTCACTCAACTTGAAGAGGAGAACATACATGAAGCATGGGAGAGGTTCAATGGATTGCTAAGGAAATGTCCACAACATGGCTTCATGGATGAGCAAATTGTGAGCTTCTTCTACTATGGATGCCTTCCATTTTCAAGGCAAACTCTAGATTCTTCGGCGGGTGGTTCCTTGTTTGACAAAACCGGTAGAGAGGCCAAGGAGTTAATTGAAAATATTACTAGCAACACGGCTAGTTGGCCTACCGAAAGAAGGGGTTCGTACAAAATAGCCAAAGTGGAGGAGAGTGAAACGATAAAGGCCCTTGCCAAAATAATGGAACAATTGGCAACAAAAGTGGATGAATTCGTTGAGGTGAACAAAAAGGGGGTGATAGGAGGAAGCATTGAGGCTCACCAAGTTGCTAATCATGTGGAAGAGGTAAGCTACATGGGAAGACCACCCTATCCTCAAGGAAATTTTCAAGGTAATAATCAATTCTCTAACCAAGCCCCTCCACAAAATTACCAAAACCGATATCCCAACAATCCTCCACCAAATTTCCAAATTCAAGCCTCTCAACCACCTCCATATCCCTCAAACAACCTTCCATATACTCCCAACATTCGAAAGCATGAGAACTTCTCCTACTCAAATCCAAAAGCCGCCATTACATTGCCTCCGGATTTGATCCGGTGCTCGTGCCCCCAATAATGAAGGAAAGCCAAGTTTGGAAGATCTATTGGCAACATCAATGACCAATATGAACAACTTCATGGGCCTTGCTAAAGAGAAGTTTGACAAGATGGAGAACACTATGGGTACTTTGGCCAATCAAGTGAAGAACCTAGAATTCCAAATTGGTCAAGTGGCTTCTTCAAGTGGTGGAAACCAAAAGGAAAACTCCCTCTACTACGGAAGTGAATCCTAGGGAACATTGCATGGCAATTAAACTCCGGAGTGGTACTCATTATGAAGGGCCAAGCATGCCGGTAGAAGAAGATGGGGAGAAAGTTGAGAAGGAGGTGGGTGTTGAAGACGAAAAGAAGTGGAGAAAGAGATGAGTGGTGAAGAAGAAGATGAAGGAAGAAAAAATGTGAAAGAGAAGAAAGAATTGAAAGAAGAGAGAATTCCCAAATGGAAAATAGCAAGAGAGTTGAGAAAAGAGAAAGAGAGGAAAGAGCTTGAAGGTGCCAACATTGAATGTGATGAATGGGGGTTCCCAAGACTTATGTTCCCCCACCATTTCCTCAAAGATTCATGAAACAAAAGCTCGATGAGAAATTCTCAAAGTTCTTAGAAATCTTCAAGAACGTGAACATCAACGTACCTTTGATGGAGGCTCTTGAAGAAATGCCCACTTATGTTAAATTCTTGAAAGAGTTGATCACCAAGAGGAGAAAAGCTGATGAGTGTGAGATGATAAGTCTATCCATGGAATGTAGTGCTCTTATTCAAAAGAGTCTACCTCAAAAATTGAAGGACCCGGGAAGCTTCACTTTAACATGTGAGTTGGGTAATGGTGAGAAGAAGAAGGCTCTTTGTGACCTTGGAGCAAGCATAAATTTGATGTCATTATCTATCTATGACCGTTTGAAGCTCGGTGACCTCAAACCAACCCACATGGCCCTACAACTAGCCGATAGATCATTCGTTCATCCAAAAGGAGTTGTAGAAGATGTGGTGGTGAAGGTGGACAAATTTAGCTTCCATGCGGACTTTGTGGTGATGGAGATGGAGGAGGACCCCAATATCCCTTTAATCCTTGGGAGACCGTTCTTGGCTACCGGTGGAGCTACAATTGATGTGAAGGAGGGGAAGATCAAGCTCAAAGTGAATGATGAAGAAATCTCATTTTCTATGAACATGAAGGATCCTCCAAAACTAGCTCCATACATTCTATACTCTTTATCTCTCATTTAATTGATGATTCTCATGATTCAAGCAAGTTTAATGTTGCTAATGATATCTCTCTTGGTGTGCTAGGTAAGAAAATGAAGAAGGAGAAGGAGAAAGAGAATGATTGGTTTGATAAGAAGAGAAGAAGAAACAAAGGAAGGAAACATCACTATGCTTCATCCTCTAAGGAAGTGGGAGGAGTGAAAATGAAGTGGATTGCAAAGAGTTGAGCGTCTCAAGCTCCGTCCGGCAAAGGACGTTAAAACTAGCGCTAGATGGGAGGCAACCCATCATTTTTCTTGCTTTCTTTGCTTTTGTTTTGTTTGGCTTTCAATAAGTGTGTGTGTAATCTTTTTGTGACCCTTTGTAGGAGGTCGAGGTGTGCAAGTGAGGCTTGGTGAGTTACAAGCTTGAAGTTGAGAGGAAGTGAAGACCTTACGGTACCACACCTTCTCTAGACTTAGACTCGTCTAAGTTTGGGGGAGGTGTGCCTCTTTCACCCTTTTTCCATTTGCACCGGCGCACCTCGTGTTTGGGGCTTATACGATATATCTTACTTGTACATGAATTTTGAGATGAGCTTACTTGTGCATATGCTTATTTGTTGATAGTTTTGGATTTCATTGTGGGTAGTTGTGTGCAACTTCACCTAGCTAACTACATTTGCCAAACTTTTAATTGTTTTGCAATGAAAAAGTTTGGGGGTGTGTGTTAGTTAGCATTGCTTGTTGCACCAACTTGCCTCTCATTTGTAATGAGAAAATTGTTTGAAAATTTTTGTGAATTTTGAGCTTTAGTGTGGATTTCACTCTTATCTTTGAGTTTATTTGATGAGAATTGATGTGGTGTTATGCTTGGAGGTATGTACGTGGCATATTTGTTTTGATTGATGGACATGGTGAACTTGTGATGTGATATTGAGTTGATTTGTTGCTTGATTCTAGCATGAGAAGTTGTCTTGTGGTGATGAGTGTGATGTAGAATGCTTATTCTCTTTGCCAATTTTTAAGCCCGTGAGCTTTTGAACCTCTTGAATCGTGCATATAAAACGGTTTAATTCCTTGTTGAGTGCATCATTTACGATTGTACATGCTAGAACTTGCCTATAGACTTGTTGAAGTTGAGTTTTGTGTGGATCTATGAAGATGATTTGAAGCCATGTTTGAATTGTTAAGCTACTTAGCCAAATTTTACCCCACCAATGTCATTGATTTCCCTAGTAAGCCAATTTGTGCCTTAAAGTCTTATTCTTTGGCAAGCTTGTGAAATTAAGCCATTTTGTCTATCTTTATGAGCCTTTGTTCCCATATGTTTAGTAGAGCATGATTGTTGGCAATGAATGGTGAAGTGAAATTGAAAAAGTGTGGTGGTATGTTTGGAATAAGTATGTTGAGATGAAAAGAAGAAAGAAAAGAAAAGAGGAATGAAAAAAATTGAATTGAGAAAAGAAGTGAAAGAAATGATGAGAAGAAAATTCAATTTGAGCTTGAATGAAAAAGAAAGTCTCAAAAGTTGTTGGTGGTGAATGTTATGTGAAAAGATTGAAAGTGAAAAGAAAGAGTGATGTTTGTTGAGATGAGATGAAAAATTGCATTGAATTATATGTTCAACTCTCATTGCTCTACTATCATTGAGTCACTTCTTCCAAATTCATCCACCTCATCCAAAGAGCCTTCATTACAACCTCTTGAAAAGACCTCTTTGATTTGTAGTTGATGCACAAAATGAATGATTGAAATTGAGTCTTGTGGCAAGCATATGGTGTGTATGGTTGTAATTTGATGATTGAGTGCTTAATTGTCCTTATACACTTGTGTGATGAGCGATACACTCCTTGGAAGGAGCATTGAGAAAGCATTTGAATTTGCATTTGTCAAAGCATGACATTTTTTAGTGTTAGTTGAAAGTGGCATTGAAAACTTGTGTTCACTAATGAGTTTGATTGTCCAAAATTTCATCTTTTTGCCATGTGACATAATTGCAATCAATTCACCCTTTGTGCTTATTTGTTTCGTTGCTCGGGACGAGCAACACTTTAAGTTTGGGGGAGTTGATTAGGGTGAATTATTGCATGTTAATTGTGTTCTTAATTGTCTCAGTTTGATATGATTTTCATGTTAATTCACTATTATTTGGTCCAATTGCACTTAATTGTTTGATTTAATATTTGGGATTTTAATGTGTAGGTTTGATGCTATTTTGAGTGCAAATTGAGGATATTTGTTGTCATCAAATTAATGTAGCAATTACATGGTTGGAAAGAGGGTCGAGAGACGGTCGTAACGCAAAAAGAATGAGGTCAATCGGAGTTCGTATGAAGGAGATACGGACGAACGAAGTTGGGACGGTGAAAAAGCACAACTGCCGCATACACCCACTGAATCAGCGAATACACCCACCAACTGCACCCATCAAATTGATAAGTACACCCATGTCGTCTTCACAGATCGGCGCAGCCCCTCTTTCTCCCCCAATCTGCAAAAATCCCAAATCAACACCCAAACCACCATTCAAACACCACCATTCAACCACCATACACCTCCATCGTCAGCGACCACCAATCATCGCCGCCCATCAATTACCCAATCACCGCACATCACGGCCATTCTTCACCATCGCCTTTCAACGCCGTCGAGCAACCGAACACAGCGCCACTTCGCCGTCGCATCGCGATTCCAGCCCGCCGTCACCATCGATTCGTCTTCACCTCGAACTAGTTTCTCCGGCGATTCGAACCGAGACCCACACCCTCAATCGAGTCGAGACGTAACCATATTTACGTAGCTCACTCAATCCATCTCGAACCATGTCTCGAACCAGCGCCGTCGCTCTCGACCCAAGACGTTTCTCCATTGACTCGACTCGAGACACCAAGCTCGAGTCGAGGCGGCACCTTTGGCAAGAAGAAAAACGTGTCACGCTTTTTCAAAATTTCGGTAATTGATCTTGTTAGCCAATTAGCGTGGGACACGTAAGGGAGGCGCGTAAGACCTTCGGGAAAAAAAGGCAGAATGTATTCAGCGTGAAAGGGTAGAAAAAGGAGCAGATTTTTTTATTCAAAAAGAGAGAAATTAGGAAAATTAGAGAGAAAAAGGGAATTCACCCCTACACACACTATTACACCTTTTCACACACACATAGATAATTTTGTATTTTTTATCATTTTGAAGATCAAGGCATGGATTCTAAATATTTGGAGGCTAATTAGGTGATATCTCATCTTTATTTTTTATTTTATTGGTTTAATTTCTTGCAATGATGAATGTTTATTTTCTTAATATTATGGTTTTAATTTCTTTAATTATGTTTGGCTAATTTCTCAAGTGTTTGGGTGTTTGGAGGCTATGGATGATTGAATTATGTTGATTAATTGAGTGGGTAATTTCAATTGAAGGTTGATTGATTGAATTGATGAGTTTTGCATGATCTATTATTTGATTTAGCTTGAATTCCATGTTTAGTATTTATTTATTGCAAGGATACTTGGATGATTAGGTTTCTAGCTTGGTTGAAGAGTTTAATTGGATAATTAGAGTGGATATTGTGTAACGCAAGGAGACTTGGTTAACTACATTAGAATTACATCAATTCACATTAATTGCTTAGATTAATAGTCGGGTGATTAGTGAGGGGACAAAAGGGACGTACCTTAGTAGCGAAGATTAATCACGCTAGGGAAACCTATTGACTCGTGAGAGAATCGGGAAGAACGGGGACGTTGGCCTAATCAATTCTTCATGCTTTAACGAAACGTGACTCCTAGGCTTACCAAGTACGGTGTTGTGTTTTCTTACTTGAATTGCCCTTATCAATTTGCCGACGAGAGAGTTACTATTTGGTTTTGATTCGTATTTCATAGTCCATAGCGAAGAACACCCGAACACATCTTTTATCTTGCTTGAATTTAATTGTCTTGCTTGAATGTTGTTGCTTATTAATTGTTGTTTGAATCATAAATCTTGTTGAATGACTTGTACTACAATTATGACTAAACTAGTAGATTTAGGGCTATCTCCCACTTGATTCCCGTGGATTCGATAATTTAACCCGGTACTTGCTCACTACACGATCCTCCTACACTTGGGAGGTGAGTGCTAGTTTGCACTTATCAAGTTTTGAGATGAGTGCTAGGTGAGTGCTAGTACACGATATATCTTACTTGTACATGAATTTTGAGATGAGCTTACTTGTGCATATGCTTACTTGTTGATAGTTTTGGATTTCATTGTGGGTAGTTGTGTGCAACTTCACCTAGCTAACTACATTTGCCAAACTTTTTATTGCTTTGCAATGAAAAAGTTTGGGGGTGTGTGTTAGTTAACATTGCTTGTTGCACCAACTTGCCTCTCATTGGTAATGAGAAAATTGTTTGAAAATTTTTGTGAATTTTGAGCTTTAATGTGGATTTCACTCTTATCTTTGAGTTTATTTGATGAGATATTGATGTGGTGTTATGCTTGGAGGTATGTACGTGGCATATTTATTTTGATTGATGGACATGGTGAGCTTGTAATGTGATATTGAGTTGATTTGTTGCTTGATTCTAGCATGAGAAATTGTTTGTGATGATGAGTGTGATGTAGAATGCTTATTCTCTTTGCTAAATTTTAAGCCCATGAGCTTTTGAACCTCTTGAATCGTGCATGAAAAACGGTTTGATTCCTTGTTGAGTGCATCATTTGCGATTGTGCATGCTAGAACTTGCCTATAGACTTATTGAAGTTGAGTTTTGTGTGGATCTATGAAGATGATTTGAGGCCATGTTTGATTTGTTAAGCTACTTAGCCAAATTTTACCCCACCAATGTCATTGATTTCTCTAGTAAGCCAATTTGTGCCTTAAAGCTTTATTCTTTGGCAAGCTTGTGAAATTAAGCCATTTTGCCTATCTTTATGAGCCTTTGTTCCCATATGTTTAGTAGAGCATGATTGTTGGCAATGAATAGTGAAGTGAAATTGAAAAAGTGTGGTGGTATGTTGGGATAAGTATGTTGAGATGAAAAGAAGAAAGAAAAGAAAAGAGGAATGAAAAATTGAATTGAGAAAAGAAGTAAAAAATCATGAGAAGAAAATTCAATTTGAGCTTGAATGAAAAAGAAAGTCTCAAAAGGTGTTGGTGGTGATGTTATATGAAAAGATTGAAAGTGAAAAGAAAGAGTGGTGTTTGTTGAAATGAGGTGAAAAATTGCATTGAATTATATGTTCAACTCTCATTGCTCTACTATCATTGAGTCACTTCTTCCAAATTCACCCACCTCATCCAAAGAGCCTTCATTACAACCTCTTGAAAAGACCTCTTTGATTTGTAGTTGATGCACAAAATGAATGATTGAGATTGAGTCTTGTGGCAAGCATATGGTGTGTATGGTTGTGATTTGATGATTGAGTGTTTAATTACCCTTATACACTTGTGTGATTAGAGATACACTCCTTGGAAGGAGCATTGAGAAAGCATTTGAATTGCATCTTGTCGAAGCATGACATTTTTGAGTGTTAGTTGAAAGTGGCATTGAAAACTTGTGTTCATTAATGAGTTTGATTGTCCAAAATTCATCTTTTTGCCATGTGACATAGTTGCAATCAATTCACCCTTTGTGCTTATTTGTTTCGTTGCTCAGACGCAGCAACACTTTAAGTTTGGGGGAGTTGATTAGGGTGAATTATTGCATGTTAATTGTGTGCTTAATTGTCTCAATTTGATATGATTTTCATGTGAATTCGCATTTAATTGGTCAAATTACATTTCATAGTTTGATTTGATATTTTGTGTGAATGTGTAGGTTGGATGTCCTTTTGAGTGCAAATTGAGGACAGTTATTATATTCAATTAAACTGGGCAATTGCATGGTATGAAAGAGGGTCGAGAAGCGGTCGTAACGCAAAAAGAATGAGGTCAATCGGAGTTCGTACGCAAAAGATACGGCCGAACGAAATTGTGATAGGCAAAACACCCAAAACCGCATACACCCACCGGATTAGGAAAGACACCCACCAACTGCACCCATCAAATTGATGAGTACGCCCCCGTCGTCTTCACAAACCAGCGCAGCCCTGTTTCTCCCCAATCTGCAAAATCCCAAATCCATCGTCTCCACCACAAATCCGGCGTGCCCAGCCGCTGCGGCGCCTTCGCCGACCACCACATCTACCACCAACACCAACAATCAACCAAATCATCGCCATCAGCGGAATCAATCACCAGCGCCGTCATCGTTTTCCATTCATCGCCACAACCCACAGCTCCACCGTCGCAACCTCAACCACCGCGCCGCCGTCGGCGTCAATCAAATATCACCGCCGACGCTGTGCTCGATTCAACGCTGTTCATCATTGTTCCGAACCATCCCAAGTGACTCGACCTTCAATCGACCCGAGTCACTAGCAACCATACCCGAGTCGGAGGATTTACGAAAGAAGGTGACTCGGGCAACTGAAATCCGACTCGCCCGAGTCACAATTGTCCAAGTCGAGTCACTAAATTTACGAAGGAGCGACTCGGGCATCACGAAATGACTCGCCCGAGTCGAGGCGGCACTTTACCAAGCGAGAAAAGCGCGATACGCTTTTTAATTTTTTCTGCGAAAATTCTTTTTCATTATTTGGATTTTCCTTATTTGGACCAATGGGAGCGTGACACCAAGTGGGGAGAAGACGCATATTACACTTTCAATTTGTGGAGAGTATACAATCAGCGGAAATTGAGGAACAGAGGAGATTTTTTATTATTCAGTCAACAATTAGGGGAGAAAAATAGGAAAATTAGAGAGAAATAGATAGAAAGAGGGGATAAACCCCTACACACACTATTACACCTTTTCACACACACACATAGATAGATTTTGCATTTCTTTATCATTTTTGAAGATCAAGACATGGATTCTAAATATTTGGAGGCTAATTAGGTGATATCTTATCTTTATTTTCTGTTTTATTGGTTTAATTTCTTGCAATGATGAATGCTTATTTCTTTGATATCATGGGTTTAATTTCTTTAATGATGCTTGGCTAATTTCTAAAGTGTTTGGGTGTTTGGAAGCTATGGATGATTGAATTATGTTGATTAATTGAGTGGGTAATTTCAATTGAAGGTTGATTGATTGAATTGATGAGTTTTGCATGATCTATTATTTGGTTGAGCTTGAATTCCATGTTTAGTATTTAATTATTGCAAGGATACTTGGATGATTAGGTTTCTAGCTTGGTTGAAGGGTTTAATTGGATAATTAGAGTGGATATTGTGTAACGCAAGGAGACTTGGTTAACTACATTAGAATTACATCAATTCACATTAATTTCTTAGATTAATAGTCGGGTGATTAGTGAGGGGACAAAAGGACGTACCTTAGTAGCGAAGATTGATCACGCTAGGGAAACCTATTGACTCGTGGGAGAATCGGGAAGAACGGGACGTTGGCCTAATCAATTCTCCATGCTTTAACGAAACATGACTCCTAGGCTTACCAAGTACGGTGTTGTGTTTTCTTACTTGAATTGCCCTTATCAATTTGCCGACGAGAGAGTTACTACTTGGTTTTGATTCGTGTTTCATAGTCCATAGCCGAAGAACACCCGAACACATCTTTTATCTTGCTTGAATTTAATTGTCTTGCTTGATCGTTGTTGCTTATTAATCGTTGTTTGAATCCTAAATCTTGTTGAATGGCTTGCACTACAATTATGACTAAACTAGTAGATTTGGGGCTATCTTCCACTTGATTCCCGTGGATTCGATATTTTAACCCGGTACTTGCTCACTACACGATCCTTCTACACTTGGGAGGTGAGTGCTAGGTTGCTCTTATCAAGTTTTTTGAATTTTGAATTTTGAATTTTTGAATTAAGGTGGACCTATGAGGAAGTACAATATTAGTGAGAACCCGAGAAAGATGGTTCTCTGACCTAAAAGTCGAAGTCGTTTAAGAGGCTTGAATATATCCCAGCCCTAGATAACAAGAATGCGAGATATGGCTCAGAGAGAGCCTAAATCGGACGAGAAAATGAGGAACCTAAATCAGGTTTTCTGAAGAAGGTCTCCTAAGGAGAAACTAAGTTAAAACCTGTGAAAGGGCATTAACTAGTGTGAGTCTAAGAAAAGTTTTGTCGAAGAGGAGTTATGTTAAATCTACGAAAGGATTTAACTAACCCTAGGGGGTGTGCCCAATCGAGGGCAAGGATTGCTCAAGAGAAGCTAAACTCCGAGCCTAGATAAAGGTCTTTTTAGAGAGTTCAAGCCGATCCTATAGAAAAGGTTTGGGCGACTTAGAACCCAAGAAGGGTTGAGAAATTAGAAAATAGAAACCTACATGAAGGTTTTACCTAACTCAGGCCCGAAAAGGGTTATGAAGGAGGAAGTTTAAGAGGAAATCTCGAAGAAAGGAAAGATCTTAACTAACCTAAACCTATCGAGGATTTTTCTAGGTAAGATTAAGTTACCTAAACTTGAGAAAAAAGTCTCATAAGATGAAGCCAAAATTGAACCTATGAAAAGGTGTTGGACAACAAAACCCACAGAGAGGGTTTGGTTAGCTCAAACCTAGAGGGAAGATTTTAGAAGAAGGAAGCTAAGGAAGCTTCAAGACACTAATTTAAGCCTACAAAAATAGTTTGAACTTACTCGAACTTGAGAAAGATGGCTTTAACTAGTTTTTTCGGAAGAAAACTATGTTAAACCTAAAGAAAGGATAGCCTTAAGCTTAGAAAAGCTATCTAGAAGAACTCCTAGATCGCAAAGTCAAGGAAAGATCTAAGAATCAAAGGCATAAACTCCTAAAAAGGGCATGCAAGCAAATGGGTTATTAACCAACGAGAGAAGTCATCTACCCAAGCTATACAGGAAGGAAATTCCTAGCGCCTAAGTCATGCATGCAAACTAGCAGCTTAGAGGCTAAGCCGTTTGAAAAACATGCAATGAAATTAGATGCAAAAGCAATACATGCAGAAAAGCATACATACACAACTCCCGGCAAGGGAGGATATAAGTTACCTACTAAGAGAGCAACTCCGGTGAGGGAGGACACAAGCATACATGCAATGATAAACTCCCGGCAAAGGAGGACGAATACCATATATGAAATTAAACTCCGGCGAGGAGGATCAAATCTATTCAGGACAAAAGGCCCCGACGAGGGGGCAACAGAGTTCAAAGTAAAACTCCCTATAGGGAGGACAAAATTCATGATGCCAAACCGGCATAGAGATAATAGAGAGAAGAGAAGAGTATTCATTACAACCAGTCAAAATAATTGTTTATGAAATACCAAGAGTTAATCGGGAGAGTTAGAGGTTTCTTGACCTCGGCACTTGCGGCGACTGCTCCGCATCCTTCTCCATGGCACGAGCTATGCAAACTTCCTCCCGGGAGGCGGTGACTTCGAGGGTAAGGGAACAAAGAGGGGGATCAGCGGGGCATACTTGCTGAGGTCAACTCAATCTTTGCTAAGTCAAGAACCAACCGGCTCAAAATTGGAGACCACCATTCCTCCTCGATGGAGGCGGGAAGAATCGCCCTTGAAATGCGGAGGAGTAGGCATGGCAGCAAGAGGGCAGTCTTGTTGAACTCCCAGTAAAGCTAGGATCTAAGCTGTTGTTGCACGGCAAAGATTAAACCCATACTCATAAAAGAACCGTATGTATGGGCCCATGTCCCAAGGAAATTGGGGTAATCCAGGTAGCTTTTCCTCAAATTTGGTCATAGAGAGTGAAGGAATTCCCGACTGTGCTCGGAGTGGAAAAGGGTCTCCAGTGCAAGACTTTGCTCCCTCAAGTAGAGCCTTGATGAATTTGAGATTCTTGCAAAGCACAATGAATGGACAGATCATTGGTTTCCTTCTCGGCGGCCTCACGGGCTGCCTAGGCTTTGCTAACTCCCCTTGGAGGGAGGATAGTTCGGCTTCTAGCTTCTTCAAAGTGAGAGAGGCAAGGGAGGCTTTCTTTCTCTCGCCTAAGAGGGAATCTTCCAAGTCCTTCAATTGGGAGGAAGGCGAGAGTTGGAAGGACCCCAAAGGCCGGAGAGCAAAGACACCCAGTGTGATAAATTAAAGTATATGATTAGAATTGAAGCAAAAATATAAGACAAATAAATATGAGGCAACATGGCATCACCTGGGCAAAATGGCTTGCAGCTGTTGTTGTTCTGATCGGGAGGAGGAGGCTTAACAGGTCTTTCACGATCTGGACAGAGACACCAGCTCACCGAAAACACGGTGGTAGTCCGGCCCGAGGAGTAAGTATCTACATCAATCGGGGTAGAGGAGAGACCCTAGCTTCGTGCTGGTGGGGTACTTGCGACGAAAAGTATCTTTTGAATGGAGAGAGCATTGGCTAGCGAAGCTTTACCTTTACCGGTCTTGGACTTCTTTGGGGGAGGAGCATCAATCTCTGGATCTTCCACCGGAGTCCGATCGGGAGAGGGGGAGGTACATTCGAGGTATCACCTTGTGGGATAATGGCGGGAGGTGCTGAAGTCGGAGGAGTCGTCGGGACTCTCCGTAACCTTCGACAACCATAACATGTCCGAAAAAGCAAAGAATAAGTTCAGTCACCAGACTAGATACATGATTGCATTCACGCTATCGAAATAACGAGATATTTACCATCTCTGATTCGAGAGGAACCCTCACGGAGCTAAACTTGAAGTGGGAAAGGAGGCGGGGATTAGAACAGAGCCCGAGGCGAGGTAAAAATACCCATGGGCATGCACGTGGGAATTCAACATTTGAATTACCCGGCGGTTAGTGGAAGAAGAAATGTGGTTAGGAGGAGCTGGAGGAGAGGGGTTCATGTAAACCCATCTTTGATTCTTAAAAGGCCAAGGTTTATCGGGGTTTATGAAAACATAGTGGTTACCCCACTCCTTATTGACATTTGGGACCTTGCCCAAAAAAGAACATTTTCCTTGACCCTACCGCTTATATAGTAGAAAGGGCCCACGGTTTTACAATTATACTGGGAGAAAAATAGTTCGGTGATGGTTTCCCTCTATTTCCCTTGAAGGAAATAAAAGGAAATCATCATTCGGATAGCATTCGGAGCAAACCGGTTGAGGGGAACACCGTAAAGATTGGAGATCGACACGAAATTTTGGAGGAGGAAGGTGCAGCCCACCAAACCTGGGACCGCCAAAAGGCTAGTGGGGAGTCGCTAAATTGGGACGTTCCCCGAATGAGAAGAGATAAGCTGTACTCGAGGTGATATAATCACCGGCAAGAAGATCATGAAGAGCTTTTTGAGATCTTAGAAGGACCCGCGAAGGAATCCCAAAATCGAGCCCTATCTACCTCACAGGAGAGGAGGAAGAAACGAGAGGAGAATCCCTAGGCGAGTCCGGAATGGGAGAATGATGTGAGCTTTGTGAGGAGTTGCGAGCGTCGAAATTGATTTCAAGAACCCGATTGAGACATCACTAAAAACCCCTATGAAAGAATAAGATTACAGGAAAAGGAAAGAGAGTTTACCTGGATAATGGGAAGAACTCGAGAGAAGAAATTTTCAAGAAGACGTTTGTGGAGGACTTGCAGAGAGCGAGTTACGAAGGAGCGAAAATATGAGAAGAAAGAAATAGTAAGTGAAACTGATTTGAAATAAAGAAGGAATTGATGGAGGCGTGTGTCGGTTACTAAAGTTGAAGAATAGATGCATGCTCGACAATTGTCTAGCGCAGGCCGAAGGGTTGCAAAATGCCAACGGACTAGCGAGAGGGGATGTATCCGGGAAGTCGAAGCTGCAGGGAGGATGTCCCAAAGTCAAGCCGCAGGAGGACTACCTAATGTTTCTTACTCCGTGAGCCGAGATCGCTCACCGGGTAGGGGAGTGGTTGATGCCGATAAAAATATCAGGCCCAACTACACGTAGGGCCCAAATATGACCAGCCCAATAAGGCCCGATGACGTAATCGAATACCCTCGATAGAGGAAAGAAAACCCGAGATGGGCCCGAGCCCGCATCAATCGCAAAAAGGCTGTAAAACCTTGAACCTACCTACTGGTGTGGGCCACGAGGCTCAGGCCTGTATGCGAGATAGGCCACGAGGCCCAAATCTAACTACGAGATAGGCCACGAGGCCCAAACCTAACTACGAGATAGGCCACGAGGCCCAAACCTAACTACAAAAAGCAAGGCCCAAACCTAACTACAGGGGGTGCGACGCCTAAACTTAACTACGAGCCGCGAGGCCCAAACCCAACTACAGTGGGGCCGCGAGGCCCAAACCTAACTGCAGTGGGCCGTGAGGCCAGGCGAGATTTGAAGACCGCACGCGGCATCGATTGCACCCATGTCGGTTACTTATCCGATAAGACCGACAAACATGAGGGATAGCGAGCATTTGAGATAATTAAGGCCCAAGTCAAGGAATATCTCTCATATTCTTTATCGATCGGGTCCAACCTCCGTTCAAGGAGGGAAAATGTAGGCACAATCAGATTTCTTGAGAGAAAAGATATCCACGCACGACATCATGAGTGAACGTGCGGGATAATGCCCTCGAAACCATGATGGCGGTTATTACTCCACAAGTACGTATAAATAAGACTCCGAAGGGAGATAACGGTATCAATTAACTATCACTCTTACTTAGTTACTTCCCTACGTACTTTCTTGAGTGTTTTCCGGTGATCCGACTTGAGCGTCGGAGTGCCTACGCCGGAGAATCCTCCGGCGTATTTTTTTGCAGATACGTTCAAGAAGAGCTAGGGACCTTATTGCGTAAAGGCTTTACCCACGTGGAACCCGTGGGGAAACGGCCTTGTGTTAGTTTTTACGCATCAATTAGTATTTATTAAATTATAGTATTCAAAAATAATAATGTATTGTCTATGACTTTATTGTGCTATAATTATTTACAAATATAGTATTCTAAATTTATAAGTTATAATTATTCGAAAATTATACTCCCTCCGTTCCGAAAATATTTGCGGGAATCTTTTGGCACAAAGTTTAAGAAAAAGTGTGATGAGTGGAGTATTGAGGGATAATTTTGTAAATTTTTATGAATAAAATAAAAGAATTAATTGGATTGAGTGTATGTGGGCTCTCAAAAGTAATGACATGAAGAGTAAATATATGTGTATTGTGAGGGTGAAGGTTGTGAGAAATATTTTTATTTTGGGGTATGTAAACTTTTGTGGACAAACTAAAAAGGAAAGTATACAAATTTTTGTGGGGCGGAGGGAGTAGTATTTATTAAATAAATTTCCTCCGTCCCACATGTGTTTGCACACTTACCTTATTCGTCTATCTCATAGTTGTTTGCACGCCTATAAATGGAAACATCTTTAATTTTTAACACCCTCACAATACACAATTATTTTTAAATGTCATTACTTTTTCAACTCAATTAACTAACTTCTTACTTAACATACACATGATTTTCCAATTATACATTTTATCTACACATAGTCAACTCCCTAAAAATGTATTTTCTTAACCTTCGTGCCCAATCATGTGCAAACAGTTATGAGATGGAGGGAGTAGCATTCTAAATTTATAAGTTATAATTTTAAATTTTTACATGTACATAATTATTTTTTATGTCATATAAAAAGTAAATAAAAGTCATTTATTGATTGATTGTACCGTCAATCAATGCCTAATTCGATTTGGCCACCTTCTAAACTCCAAATAGAAAGCATATTATAATTAACGAAAGTTTTTAATTTTCTATTTTTAATAATGACAAAAAAGTGACGTAGATATTTACAAGTCAACAATATATGCATAGTTCAGTTAAACTTGTTCAAGAAACCATGCACTAAAAATGTGTTGTTTACAATTCAATTCTATTGTGTTTATTTTAATATAAAATTTATAAATTATAATTTTAAATATTTACATGTATATATTTATTCTTTAATGTCACATAAGTAACATAAAAAAATAGATAAAAATTATTTAACAATTGATTGAACCGGCAATTTTTTTTTATTTTTTCTTTTTATTAATGACAAAAAGAGTGACATAGATATTAAAAGGTCAACAATATATGCGCAGTTGAGTTAAACTTGTTCAAGAAAAAGATTCAGTAATATATGTAATGTGAAGTTAAATTCGTTCAAGAAAAACAGCAAGAAAGATTCAAAGAAACCAAGCATTAACCATAAAAGTAACAAATTGATTAACGAAACCATACATTCATACATGCATCAACTCAAGATTTGACAGTGGTGAAAATGGATGGATCAAATTAATTTGCCCTTGTTCCATGCCATATGATAGTTGACGAAAGCATCTACACAAGCAAAGTGCACTTGCTTTTCTGAAAGCTCGTAAGGGGTATCCCAGTCCTTTTCCTCCAACCCAATCGCACCCAATCTGCCGTGCTTCCACACTGCACTCTTTATCGAATCGTCAGCCACATCATAATTCATCTCCCCACTAAAGGAAAACTGTTCTTTCAACAGGTTAATATTATATTGTATTTTGTGATCGCCGAAGAAAGTGTAGTTATGATCGCCGAGGAATTCGCCGAGGAAAGGAGGTAGAAGAAGCGATGTAGTGAGGAGCTGGAAGACGAGGCAACGGGGTCCGTCGCACAACTGCAGGGTGCGGACACGACGGGCCTTGTCGTACTCGATTTCGAGCCGAAGTAGGCAGACGTGACGGCTTCTATCCACTCTTTGACGGCGTCGGGGTGGTATGTGACGGTGGTCGTGACGACTAGGTTCATGAATACGACGTCGTAGCATTTCTTGATCGCGCCGGCTACATCGGGGTGCGGTGTAATAGTTGTTGTGTTGCTCGCAGGAATAAGAAAAATGTTCGAGAAGGGTTTCCACAAATAAAGGAGGAGGAAAGCGTCGAGGCAAGCATAGTGCACTTGATTAACTGACAGACGCCGTGGGAATCGATCCCAATCATCATGCACCTTCCCCATGCTCAACTCTAGCGAATTCATTTCTTTTACCTTTATGTCCCTCAGAAACGGCACAGTCTGGCACAAATCTATGCCCGGCACGGAGGCTAAAAAGGGAAAATGTGTTCTCAGCGCTTGAAACTTGGATTGTATATAGGTGCCGAAGAAAGTGTGGTTCGGGCTGCTGAAGAATAGGTCGAGGTAGGGAGGGAAAGTAGATGCGTGGTCGAGCTGGACGACGAGGCACTGGTCTCCGACGCACAACTGCAGGGTGCCGATACGGGTGGTGTTGAGGTCGAACTCGTATTCAAAGGCGATCTTGAGGAGGGTGGTAGGCTTTATGACGCCGATGACCCAGTCTGCGATGGCGTTGTGGTCCGATGTGACGGTGGTGAAGATGCTTTGGCCGTAGATTGTAACGGTGAAGCAATACTTGCTGTCCGTAGTGCTGTGCATTTTAATTCTGCTTCTTGGAGGCGGTGATGAGGTGCTCATTTTGAGTATTGAGAGAAAGACGGAGGGTTTCTTGAATATATGGAGGAGGGTATTGAAGAATGAAACGTTGAGCCCTTATTTATATATATTTGAGAGAGTGGTTTCCAAGATTTAATTAAAATGAGGAAAACAGATTACCTAACTCTCTTTTTCTGCTCCCATTTGATTTCCAGCTTTTTATTTTTAATAATTAGTATTTTCGTTCTATTTTGTTAAAAAAAAAAATCAGGTTTTCTTATTTTCTCCTGCTATTATTTTAGTAGTTAAGCTTTCCACATGCCTCAAATTTAATTGATAATTAATTCAATTGATTATCAATCTAATTTAACCCAGAAATAATATTAGGCTCCATTTGGACGGAGTGGATTTGAAATCAAGGGATTTGAGGATGATATAACATGCATTCACACAAACTAAAATGGAGAAAAACTAAATGAATGAATTTGAGTCACTCAAATATTAAGTACAAAGCGGGGAGAAGTGAGAGGATTTCAAATGACTAGGTTTTGTTGGGTATTTGAAATCCTCTCATTTATAAGTAATATTTGTGTGAAACAAATCCATTCATTTAGTTTTTCTTCATTTGATTTGTAAATGTATAGTGTATTATCCTCAAATCCATGGATTTCAAATGACTACATCCAAATGGAGCCTTAGATCTTTATAAGTAATTGATATAGTCAACGTCTTGTGGAGAAAAAGACTCAAACAGTCCTATACCTTTACTTGAATTCAATTGTAGTCCTTTTTCTTTTTAATTTAACAATTTTGATCATTTTGGTCTCAATTTTGGATTTTTTCACTGGAAAATTCCAATTTTTGCTAGAAAATTGCTAATTTTTATTCTTGTCACGTTGACGGCCGTATCAAGTCTCATTTGAATCGTCACTCATCCAGGAAGCAAAGCCCTCAATTAATTTCAAATTTCGATTACACATTCCTTGTCGAGCCCGTCATTTCGATACATTTTCATCACTAATTCCGAGTGTTTCAAGATTAGTAGAGGGTTGAGGCCTATAAGTTTCTTTTTCTCTTGTCGAGCCCGTCATTTCGGTACATTTTCATGTCATTCCGTATGCTACAACAGATTTTCGGTCATTTTTCGATAATTTTTCCTGCCAAAATTTGAAATATTTGACGAAAAGACCTATTTTGATATCAAAAGGACCACAATTGATAAAATAAAAAGAAAAAGGACCAAATCTAGATTCAGACAAAGTTACAGGACCATTTATGAAATTATCTCCTTTTAGATGGCGTTTTCATTTTCGGAATGAGGACGATGTACGTATGTGTGGTTGAGGGGCGAGGGGTCAGTTTCCTGGTTGAGGATATTCAGCCAAATAGATACAAAAGAGTCACTAGTAGTTTGCCAGAAATTTTGAAACACAAGAAGGAGCATACCGTCGGGCCCTGGTGACTTTGCTGGATGCATTTGCTTTGGTGTTTTTCTTATATCTACTGTTGTGTATGGTTGGAGAAGGATTTCATTCATCTTCTCTGTCACTGTCACTATAAACAAATTGTCATTTACCGAAGAAATTCAATCGGTAAAAGCGGTCACCGACAAATAGTTTTTCGTCCGTAAATACCAATGGATATTCATAGATAATCCATTGGTAATTACCAATGAAAATGGTTCATCCGTATTTGCAAAAATTCATGGACACACAAGCACCACCTCAAATATCATTTAATTTCATCTCACATGAGATTCAAACCCGGGTGGCTAGGCGCGCGTATAGAAACACCTTGCCGCTAAAATAATGTTATAATTTGTTTTTAGTTTACTAAATAATATATATATATATATATATATATATACTTATGTTTTTATTTCAATTATGTACTACACAATTATATGAGGTTTTTTTATATTCAATTTTTACTATAATTATTTATACATACTAATAAAAATTAATCTATATGCTTTGAAATAATTTTTTTCTTAAATAAAACATATATAATCACATAATTATCTACAAAATTACCTACAAAATTATATTTATCTCACGACGTCAGCAATCGGCATGAAAAATTTCTATATCTAAAACTAAAACAACAGTAACATTAAATTCCTATTTCGACGGGCTTACGACTTACCATTCAAATCAGATGTTTGACGGCGACGAGCTGGTTGCGGTGGGGCGGCGATGCCCGTGGAGCTGGAGTGGTGGCCGACTGGTGCCCCGAGAGCAGCGCAGTGGTGGGTGAGTGAGCGCAGTCACGTAGATCAAGCCGGCAAGCAGTGGGGCGGTGCCGGACTGGGGCTTGAGTCGCGTGACAATGGACTGAAGGCAGAGGCAGATTTGAAATAATAACTTGCGAAGAAAGAACTGAATGGGAATTAGGATTTGGGAAGGGACGAAGGGTTACATTGTTATTTTTAATATATTAACTATTATATATTAATATATATTTATACATATATTTAAATATTAAATATAATTTGGTTAGTAGTACGGTTAATCGAAATTTTAACGGTAAATAACCGAATCGAACTGAATACAGAATTTTGAAAAAGTAACTAATAAAAACCGAACCGAAAATTATGGTAACCGAACCGAATTTATATTTCGGTTCGGTTTTGATTCGATTATCGGTAAAAAACTGAATTATGTAAACCCCTGATTCAGTGAAAATTGTTTGATTTTAGTATGCATTTGATACTTATTTTTCATATAATTTCACATTTTTATTGCCTAAATTAAGCTAATTGCATTTAATTTTGGAGTTGGTATTTTTAGTTGTAATTTGTAGGTAAACGGTTGTTTTCTAAGGGAAATTGAGGGCCTGCGTTTAATTCAAACCAAGAGAGGATTATACCATTAGAAAGAGGGCTGAGAGACGGTCATGTAGCAAAAAGAATCGGCTCAATCGATGGTCGGAGAGGGTAACTCGACCGAGTTGGGTTGCCAACACCTTCCAGCTCGAGCAACTCATTTTGACCATATTTTTCACTCCAACTCGACTGAGTTGGTCCGAGTCAGTATTTTCTTGCGTGAATTTCTGCAATTCCTCACTTTTAAGGCCTTATTTTGCAATTCTAAAACTTTAACCTAAAATCCACTATATAC